>CM024542.1:5200945-5814919 GCA_014182365.1 Eucalyptus tenuipes
TTCGTCTCTTTTCATTTATTGTTCCGCGTGCTGATACCATAGCATCTAAGGTGCGTACTTCGTTTGTGCAGTAGGCAACGGATCGGGTTTTATATATAGATTCAAACTCGAAATATATTTTAACAATTTTTATGATGCCTAATCACATGCTTTGCAGTAGGTAAAGGTGCACCATATTAAAACCCAAAGATCGTAGTTGTATCGTTTGTCATTCCTTGTCCTTTCACCGAGAAAAAAGAAGAAAGAAGAAAGAACCTAAGCTTTTAACTCACTGTGAATTAATTACGTGTGATGCTCCAGAGAAGTAAAAGTGAAGCCCACTGCTTCACGTTTGGGAAATAAACTGAACTCGTCTATGATTTATTTCATCCTCATGTTACTTAAGAGTAAGTATATGCTACATCGGTGATAGTTGATACCTTTCGGAAGGCTTGATATAATCGAGTGAATCGTGGCTTCTTTTCGGTAGGCTTGATACTACATCTACACGCCGCACCAGGTCCACAAATTGGATACAAACACAGCTCGTCAAGGGACCGATCTCGGGAACGGGGAGACACTCGGTAGATACTCCCACTCACCTTTTGTATCAAATGCAATCATATATATTAGAGCAAAGTCAGGAACCTGGATTTCCGAATGCCATTTCTCAGGTGCGCAAAGAGCCTCTCTCTCCAGGAGTAGCCCTCGATGCCTTGACCAAGTGCTTCAAGGCCGGACACGACGCAGTGCGCAGGCACTCCCCAACGGATGACGGGTACCACTACAGTTTGTTCTCGGATATCTTTGACCACCTGACAGTCCAACAGAATATCGATTTCATCTACACTAACGGGACAGCGCAGCTGAACAAAATTACCACGGCAAATAGTCCTCTCACCTTTGTGGGTAAGCCCAATGGTGACGCCATCGATCAATACCTTTTTTCACGACGAGAAAGTCCAAAACTTGAACGGTTTGAAATGCTCACCAAACTTTGTAGTTGCTTCGATTTGCGAATTGGGTGAAGGTGAATGGGTGGCTGAGGGGGAAGTGAGTGAAGGAGCTACGGAAGAAGATTACCAGAGATTTGCAAAGGCACAGCTTGGCGTGTATGGAAGGCCAAACGTTAGGATGGACCTTTTAAAGCCTTAGTCAGTTACTATTCGAATTATATCGGTGTTTCCCGTACATTTACACTCATTAACTCAATTTCGTAAGGATCAAGTGTTGACCTCCGTCGGAGCGCATCAAATTGGAATAAGTAGCTTTTACTATTTCTGAGTGGCTTGACCGGAGGTGCGTGAAAGAAATTATGAACAGGCAAAAGCAAGGCCAGAGACAGAAGCTTTGGGGACGAACCGCGCTCGTTATTGTAATCGCACTATACTTTCCGACTCAAAATGACCGCGGCCCTTGGCGCTCTCGGAAAGTTGGATTTCCTTTTGGGCCAATTTGATTGGATTGTGTCTGACTTATGTAAATGAATTTGGCAACCCTACGATGAAGGGTCAATTCCTTCGCCGAGTCATAAGAAAACCTGATGCCGCTTTCTTTCGAAGTTTTGACATATTGATCCTTAGACATGATGTTTCTGTGTTGTACCAAGTGTGTGAATTCCGCAAAGTCATGCTTACTTTTGACCGCTCGACTCTAGTGAAAGTCTTCTTAAATCTTGTCAATTAGTGAGGTCAAGACGTGCTCTAGATGCCCAAACATTAACAATTATTTCTTTGGTAACAGTTGCTTCAAATAGTTTGGTGTTATGAGATACAATATTATTAAGAAAAATTATCCAATCAATTTTATATTTATTATATGAATGCCGATTCAATACTAAACTTCTCAATCGTGTCAATTTAGTTATAAATTTTTACGTAAAATTTCAATTAAGTCTTTTATACTACTAATATAAGACGGCTAGCGATGATTGGATCATCATGTCGGCGATTTTCTACAAAAATTAATCGAAATGATTATATTAGAATTTCACGTAAAGATTGAGGGTTAAATCAATAAAATTAAAAAATTTAATATTGAATTAATATTCGTATGATAAATTTAGCACTAATTGGATATTTCTTCTAAAACAATTTGACGGTAAGACCACGGGACAAGATGACGCTACTCAAACGCATGGAATCCCTCCTTTTTTGCTGCAGACTAGTTATCTGCTTTTTCTTCACCATGCCTTGCCCATTTCCTAGCAATTTCACATATAAAAAGTCTAAAGATCCTCACGCGGTCCAGATGTTAATGAGTTCTATCAATTTGAGCCGTCACATCATGTGGATCCTCTACCAGATTTGCTGACTTGACGTGGACTAAGAAAATGGACCACATGCTAAAGAAAAGTGAATGAAATCTATTATTTTGAAGAATTCTTTTGCCGAGTGTCCTTGAAATATTTATTAAGTATACTTTCCTTAGAAAAGCCCTTGTTAATGAGTTCTCTCGGGCCACTTAGAATTAAAAATAAGCATAATTTCAAGATAAAATCAAGAATCGGATAACTAGATCAATGAAAATCGGTATGATTCTAGGTTTTAGAGAGAGATTGTCCGATTTCTAATTCCACTTTTCTAGGAATCGAGAATTGAGAACCATAATTGGAATTAGGAATTGGACTAAAAACCCTAACATCCCTAATTATCTTCCTTGACTCACTTTGTTTTCTACGGTGTGTTTTCTTTCCTCTTCTCATCTTTTTATTTATGTTGTAATTTCTTTTTATACATCAAATGAGTGAATGTTTTATATAATCCTTTTTTTAATATGAATTTTCTTAATGAGTAGATTATGATCATTACATAAAATGAAAACACAGTAAATTGGAAATGATAAAAAAGAATTTCATCGTATTGTTTAACAAGTGCCCTCATGACACTTGTTAAAAACAAATAACTTATAGTAATACTGTCTTCGATGTATTTTATGTGCATAATCTAAGGACAATAAATACATAGAACTGTGAAATTCACTTAATTGTTGCTTTAACAAAATTCCTGTTAAAGAAGAAAACATAACTAGAGGGATAAAAAGTAGTTAGATTTAGTATAGGCAAATAGGTGGATCGGATTGGGTCAAAATTATTCCAACCTAAATTGACACGTTTAATATGTTTTGACCTATTTCCATACAATACAAACCTAATGAGCTATACCCGACCCAATCCATCTCATTTATCGAATATAATTAATCCATATAACAATCTAGTCTATCAAATATGGGTTTAGAAATGGGTCTATAACTCATTTTGACGGTCTAGTTATATCTATATAAAAAAACTATAAATATGAAATTGTGGGATCTATTTTATTCATGGAAAGAATTAAGAAACATTACCATCTGAAGAATAAAAGACATCAACGT
Organism: Eucalyptus tenuipes; assembly: GCA_014182365.1. NCBI lineage: Eukaryota > Viridiplantae > Streptophyta > Magnoliopsida > Myrtales > Myrtaceae > Eucalyptus > Eucalyptus tenuipes. The sequence goes on from CM024542.1 coordinate 5,204,297, forward strand.
GCAAGTGACGAGGAAGTTGCTGAAATGTTGACCTAAGTCAAGCTCAAATGAAACCATATTAGGGGGGGTCAAGGTCAAGAACAAAATCCCAAGAAAAGCATTCACAATGATACCAAATGCACCACTCAGACCAGGGACTAAGTACAAACGGACAGATGGTTCGTAGAAATATATCATACAGGGCAGACAACTGTGGTTTTAAGCTAATTGAGTGAGGGACTGAACTCATACCCCACCTTGCACGCGCGCGTTGGCATCTCTGCTTGACCATTTCGAAATTCTATGACATGAATATTTTTTACAGGAGTTCTGTTGGATACGTTTTAGTCACGTTAGTGCAAATCTTTTGTGTTCCTTTTGGAAAAGTTGATTGCATAACTAACGTCTATTCTTTTTTTGTCTTGATTTTGAGCAGGGAAGTAGGAAAACAGAGACATTGATCTTCCCTGATTGATTGTAATTAATTTTATTTGATATTGTAATATTTTATTACTTTAAATAGATATCTAGAACAACAGGTATATAGGCTCTTTTATCATCAGTATTGTATACACAAAAATATACAGAAATTCTCTTTTCACTTTATTCTAACGTGGGGACCAATCAACCTGCAGCCATTCCAGTCAAGAGATGGAAAGTCGGTACCCTAAAATAAGAGCAGTTGATCTGGGGGGCTGGCTGGTCACGAAAGGATGGATCAAGCCTTCCCTCTTTGGTGCATTCCCCAACAAGGACTTCTTGGTACTGTGCTCTATGTAATTGCCTTAGTGTTTCCGTTGCTTTATTTACTGATGATTCATTTGGTTTCGACAGTTTTTCTGATTTCGAAAGTGGGTATAACGTGTAGGATGGACCTAGACTTTTCTTCTGATCGGGCACAGTTGGGACGTGTTTGTGTGCTGAGTCCGGCGAAGGAAGTCAGGTAGTCACCAACAGCATGTGGACTCCCGTAGTTGCTAAATGCCCAGCAGGTTCCAATTCCCTTTGGGAGACATTCAGGGTGAGTTAGCTTTAAGCAGATAGATAACATTCGGCTATGCAAAGTCCTGAAATTAGTTTGGGGATTAAGGAACGAACTTCTGTCTATGGATTAGAAACTTGGTATCCCAAGTGCAAATAAATTTCATGTTTGTGCTATCACTGTCTTGATTTTGGCTCACATCTTACATAGTCAAAAATTAGATGGAATTTTTTTACGGGAACTAATGTTGAACATCGTTATGGATGGAAGCAATGCAATTATAATTTCTCCTATTGAAAACAATTTTCCCACGAGAAGAAGTGTCATCTTCAGAGAAGAATCTCGAGCATTGAGCTAAAGATGATTTGCTGTGCTTTGTTGTTGTTGTTGAATGCAAAACTACGCAATCCCAATATCTCCATAACCAAAACAAAAACATGCATAATTGAGTAGAAAGATTAACGCACCCGTTTTGGGATCCATCGTTCTTGAAGCGGAAACGGAAAACCGATGTTCCACGGGCAAGTGATTCTCCTCTATTGCCCTTTGTATCACTGGCTCAATGAGACGGCTCCTCACCCTTTAGCGTTAGGTTAACGCTCCTTATGTGAGGATACATGTGAGAATTAGGGTTAGATAAGAGACTTGAGCACTATTTATAGAGTTTCCGGCCAGGCCCCCTCATTACGGGCCAGGCTCAACTCAGCCCACACTAGCCAGCCCCATATTAGATTAATTAAGAAACCTTCTATCTCACCTTAAACCAAACCCCGTAAAACGGTAAATTACAATATCAATTAATGTAGTCCATATTAAGAAAACTCTTACAGTTCTCACTATGGAGAATCTACGAGACGTTCGGGGTGGCCAACAAGTAATTCGTAGGCCTGGACTCTAGTGGGAATGGTGTCGATCCGGTGGCCACTTGTCATTCACTAGGAACACCTGAAGCCTTTAGGATTGTGAGAAACACAGAAGATCCAAGCTGTGTTAGAATCAAAGCTTCTAATGGCTCCTTACACGTCATCAATCTCTTTCCATTTCCCATATCTTACATAAGACTAATGCTCCATATATTACGATTGGTTGAGAAATTACTACATGAACGTTATACATATATTGATAAATATACAATCTGTTACAACTAGTCTACTCATTCGGATGCTAACTATGGTCCACTTATTTGAAGGGCCGACTTGGCTACTGTTTTGGCCTGCCACGTTATTTTATGAACCAATTTAGTAGACCAAGGATGTTCCTTACGCATTAGCATGTTAGATAGAGAACAGCCAAATGAAAACTTTGCGAGACTTATTTGAAGTAGAGATTAAGAATAACAAAGAAACCGGAGCGATTATTGTGGTAGAATTTGTTTTGCAAGTGAGAACAAGCAAACGAGTGACAGTTTACTGTCAATGTGATGAGAGTAACACGTGGATATGAGATCAAGACTCATGTGTTTGGTTTGAGTTTCACTAAGAGATTAGAAGGCAACTATCAAGTCACCAATGGTCTTGGACCACATAATGTTGAGAAAACTCCCTAATTTGTTTTGAAGATTGACTAAACCTTCCATAAATGTTTATTAAAAAAGTATTTTCAAGTGATGTTCATGAAGAAATGATGCTCAAACCCTATCATCTAAATATTGCGTCTGAAGTAAATAGCTAGCGATGATGTGAACAATTTTTATAAATTTTTTAATTTTTTCCTTCTAGCGATGGCCAAAGATTGACCACAGGTGAGGGCACATTGTCAACCTCAAGCGAGGTTGACCCTCGTTAGCCCTTGCTTGTGGTAAGTGACCGATGGAGCAAGAAGAAAAAAGAAAAAGAAAATAAAAACGGAAAATAATATAAAATTAAAAAAAAATCAAAAAATTCATTTGCATGAGTACTAGTCATGCCACATAGAACAATTAACATCTATGTTACTGATTACTTGGTAAAATTGACTGAAATGACCATATGAACAAATCATCAAAATATTTATAACTTAATTGGTCAAATAAAAAAAATTATGATTGAATTTGAATCTTTGGCAATTGTCCTCCTAACAGAACAAAAATTAGTACGTCTAACAAATAAGACTAGTAAAATTCATATAAGAGTGGAAAATTATTGCATTTATAAGAAAGATAAAAAAATTATAAATTATAACAAAAATTGACAAACGTAAAATTAAAACAAATAAAATAACTATTGGTAACGAGATAAAGTGAACTTGGTATTTTTGTAGGCTAATAGTAGAGAAGTCACATCGTCTTTCATGGGATCACAAGTTCGATCCTTATTATAGGCAACTTTCTCATCTGCTTTTTCTTTGAGTATTTCCTAACTATCCATGTGGAGAGATTTTTTGGGTTTGAAAATGCCTGATGGACTATTAGTGACGGGCTTGAAACCACATATCTCAATTGAATAATTACGGCTCCAAACCACATATTTGGTAACAAGTGCAGGTGCCCTACATCGCTGAAAGATGGTAGTCGTGACGTTAGTCGTTGCTTGTCCTTTCATTGATAAAAAAGGGGAAGAACCTACGCTTTTAACTCACTGTGAATTAATTACCTATAATACTCAAGCGGAATGAGAGTGAAGCCCATTGGTTCGCGTTTGGCAAATAAACTGAACTCGTCTACGGTTTATTCAATCCTCATGTTACCTAAAAGTATTTGCTACATGGGCGATAGTTATACCACATCTTTCAGTTGGCTTGATATATAACCGAGTCAATCATTCGTTTTTTTTCCTTTTCTATATTATCCTGTCCAGGGAAACGAGTTCTAAATGGGCCTTAAGTGCAGAGGATCAGATCCATGACAATCATCCCCGATGCATATTATGATATTCAACCTCGGTGTTCTGTCTACACATAAATCAATGACCGCATGAAATTTGTACAATTCTCTCTCGTAAGTCTTGCATCAACCACATTTAGGGTGATATTTCCGTAGTTTTGGTAGGAAAATTGATGTGAAAGTCATAATAGATCTGCACCCAGCACCAGGTTCACAAAATGGGTACGAACACAGCTCATCAAGGGACGGATCTCAGGAATGGGGAGCCACTGATGCTAACATCCAGCTAACGGTTGCTGCCATTGAATTCCTCGCTGCAAGGTAAATTCTTCAACTCACTTTTTGCACCAAATGCTATCACATAAAATATTACAGCAAATTTAGAAATCTGGAGTTCCAAATGTCATTTTTTATTCAGGTATGCAAAGAGCCCGAGTCTCTACACGGTCGAGCTCATCAACTAGCCTCTCTCTCCAGGAGTGGCTCTCAACACCTTGACCAAGTACTCCAAGGCCGAATACAACGAGGTGCGCAGGCACTCCCCAACAGCCTACGTAGTGATGTCGAACCACCTCGGGCCAATGGCTTGACCAGGACCGTGGTCGACGTGCACTACTACAATCTGTTCTCGGATATCTTCGACAACATGACGGTCCAACAGAACATCGATTTCATCTACTTTAACAGGACGGCTTAGTTGAACAATGTTAACACGGTGAACGGTCCTCTTAGCTTTATGGGTGAGTCCAACGGTGACACCATCTGTCGATATTTTTTACGATGAGAAAAACCAAAGCTGAATGATATGAAATGCTTACCAAATTTTTTTGCTGATTTGATTTGTGAATTGGGTGAAGGTGAATGGGTGGCTGAGTGGCAAGTGAGCGGAGCTACGAAAGAAGACTACTAAAGATTCGCAAAGGCACAGCTTGAGGTGTAAGGGAGAGCAACGTTCGGACAGGCGTATTGGACCCTCAAGAATGTCAAGACTAAGTGGAGTCTGCAGTGGATGATCAATAATGGTTATATACAGCTTTAATCAGTTTACGTATTTGAATTAATTCGATATTTTCCTACATAGTTACACTCTTATTGTAAGAAAGCGAAGGAGAGCAAGGAACGGACGAGGTTTTGGGGAGAAGATTTTCTGTATTGCTTCACTTGTAATCAATGTACAGGGTTTGGTAATTATATTACAAGATGTACATATAGAAAAGGCAATGTAATATTCTACAAATCAATTTAATATTTCTATCTAGTATTTGATTGATTCTATAATCAAATCAAACGATTCCCCGGTATATCTCCCGGATCTTCAGCATATCTTCCAACACTCTCCCTCAAGCTGGTGGCTTGTAAATGTCTAAGACGCCTAGCTTGCTCAGTAGATATGCATGTTGTCTTTGACATAGGGGTTTGGTGAAAACGTCTGCAGGTTGCTCAGCAGTTCCAATCCCTCTTGTCTCGATTCTTCTCCCGAGTGAAATGACAGTCCACTTCAATGTGCTTGGTCCTCTCATCCATTACGGGATTTGCCGCAAGCTTGAGAGATGATTCGTTGTCACAAAATAACTTCGTTGGACCTTTCAGTTGTACTCCGAGGTCACCAAGTAAACCTCGTATCCACACAATCTCAGATGTGGTTTTTGCCATGGCCCGATATTCTGCTTCAGCTAAAGATAAAGAAACCGTTGCTTGCTTCTTGGTTTTCCATGAAAGAAGAGAATCTCCCAGTTTAATGCAAAACCTAGTGATGGATCTCCTACTCATAGGGCAAGTTGCATAATCCGCATCGTAGTACGCCGTCATTTCCATGTTGCATCTTCTAGATAGAAGTATCCCAAGTCCTGGACACCTCTGCAAATACTTCACAACTTTTAGAGCGGCATTCATGTGGGATTCCTTCGGTTTGTGCATAAACTGACTAAGGTTTTGCAATGCATAAGATATATCAAGTCTGGTCATAGTTAGGTATATAAGTTTTCCAATGAGTTTCTGATAAGTCATCGGATCCTTTAGTATAGGATCATCATCATGAGATGTTCCCCCAACATGATCTGCTCTAGTCAATATGGTATTCTGCTTGATTGGAATAACTGCTGGCTTGCATACCGATAAACCGGCTTCTGATATAATCTCCAATACAAATTTCCTCTGACTGAGGGAAATTCCTTGGTGAGATCGAGCAATCTCAATCCCAAGAAAATATTTTGGTGCTCCCAGATCTTTTATATGAAACGTTGTATGCAAATATTTCTTAAGACTCTTTATTGTAGCTTCATCATTTCGCATGATAAGAATGTCATCTACATAAATCATCAAATAAATAGATGACATACCTTTAGTCCATGTAAACAAGGCATAATCGTACTTGGATTGTTTGAAGTCTGCATTGGTGAGAGCATTGGCAAACTTAGCATACCGTTGTCTGGAAGCTTGTTTCAGCCCATAAAAGGATTTGCAGAGACGACATACTTTATTCTCCCCCTGTCTCCGTAAGCCCTGAGGAATATCCATGTAAATTTCTTCATCCAGATCGCCATGAAGAAAAGCGTTGTGGACGTCCATTTGGTGTAACGACCAATCATGGATTGCTACAACTAATAAGAACGAGCGAACGGTGACATCTTTAGCAACTGGAGAAAAAGTTTCGTGATAATCAAAACCTTCTCGTTGAGTATATCCTTTCGCCACCAACCGAGCTTTGTATCGCTCAATGGATCCATCAGCTCTATACTTTACTTTATAAATCCATTTGCATCCTATGGATTTCTTGTTCGGGGGTAGATGCACTATTTCCCACGTATGATTATCAGTCAACGCTTGTAATTCTGCTGCCATAGCTTGTTGCCACCGTGGGTCTTTGGATGCCTCATCATAACTGGATGGTTCCTTTTCATCGGATATACGACTAATGCAACATCTATGTTCCGACGAAAGTTTATCAAAGGAGACATAAGAAGATATTGGATAGTTAATACCTGGTCCGTTAAGTGAGGCACAGACATAGTCTTTGGTCCAGGTTGGTGGTCGTGTAGCTCGCCCTGAACGACGTGGATGATCCATTGGTGGTGGAGGAGGAGATATCTCCGCAATATTGTTTTATGTCTGGTCACCAGAATCATTCTCAATATTTAGTGGAGCAGCAAGTACACTTTCCAATGCTTCCATCGGAGGCAGCTGATTAGATGAAGATGATGGAATAATTTATTCCGGGGATGCTGTGAGGAAATATTCAGGAGACATACTTTCCTCGATTGAGGAATGATGAGAATTGGTTGAGATATTCAAATCCTCTGTAGGCTCACGAAATGGAAAGATAGTTTCGTGAAAGATGACATCCCTACTCACGAAAAAATCTCCCGTGGATGGATCAAGAACATAATAACCCTTCTGGAGGTTAGGATAACCCATGAACATACATCTCCTGGCATGTGGGCTCATTTTGTCTTGGGGTCCCATAGTTGCAGTATAACATAAACAACCGAAAACCCGTAGATGATCTACTGCTGGTTTTTTTCCATAAAGTAATTCGAAAGGTGATTTACCAGCCAGTATCCGAGTAGGCATGCGGTTGATGAGGTAGGCTGCAGTAAGGACACAATCTCCCCATTAATTCAATGGAATAGATCCCTGAAACTTCAAAGCTCGTACGACTTCTAACAGGTGACGATGTTTACGTTCCACCACTCCATTTTGTTGTGGAGTATAAATACATGAGCTTTCATGTAGAATACCATGAGACAAGAAAAGTGAGCGCCAGTCATGATTAAAAAACTCTTTTCCCATTGTCAGTCTGGATTCGTTGAATTGATTTTCCAAACTGATTTTTAGTCAAAGTGATAAATGTTTTCAAATGAGAGGGAACTTGAGCTTTGGACTGCATTAGGAATACCCATGTGGCCCGAGAGTGATCATCCACAATTGTGAGAAAGTATCGTGAACCATCACGACGTGCTGTGTGATATGGTCCCCAGACATCCACATGAATTAAAGAAAGAATATCACTGGAACGTTTTGTATTGGAAGGGAAGGATGTGCGAGATTGTTTTGCAAGAGTGCATATATGACATTCAGAGTATGGAAAGAACGCACTATGACCCATTCTCGAATGCATAAGAAAATCTTTATCATTGGCAATGACATTACACAATGACAATTTATTCAAGGGAATTGAATTCAAATCAAAATGACTTGGAAAACTGGTCCAGAAATATAAACCTTCGGAAAGACTACCCAAGCCCATCAGTTTCCCAGTCAAAAGGGCTTGAAAAAAACATGTGTCAGAATCGAAGAGTATTTGACAGGAATTTTCCTTGCAGACTTTGGACACGGAAATGAGATTGAACTGAAATTGTGGGACATAAAGGACATTTTGTAGGATAATTTGAGGACTTAGTTGAACAGTGCCTGTCAATGCGACATGAGTAATATTTCCATTTGGAAGTTGCACAGAAATGGGTGTATCCAATTTCTTATGCATTTTGAAAAAAAACTTATATCACAAATGATATGGTCACTTGCTGCTGAGTCAACTATCCATGCCTTTCTCGAAATAGAATTGATCAGGCAATAGGATATACCTGAGAAACTTCCTCCTTTATTTCCAATGTCTGCCTTTTGCAGTGCCTGCATCAACTGTTGATATTGCCCATAGGTAATTGGTCGGTCACTACTTGGACCGGTAGGTCCAATGACCTGGTAAGCTGCAGAATATTCTTTCTTTTTTCCTTTTTCTCCTGGCTTTCCATGTAATTTCCAACAATTATCTATGGTATGATGCGGACGTTTGCAATGTTCACAATATAATTTACCTCGCCCCCTTGAATTTTGGCCGAAATTCCTTAATGATGCAGAAAAAATCTGGCCGTCAAATGCTTTTATTGTGGAATTATTTCCACCGTCCGATGCAGCGAAGAGATCGAGCCCTTGCGGACCGTCAGATCGCTGGAAGAGATCTGGCCCATTGATGCCGTCCCTTTTAAGGGTTCTTTCGCTGGAGACAAACCCTAGCCCCTCTCGACTTTCTCTCTCCCAGGCTAGGGTTTTTACGCCCGATTCTCTCACGCAGCGTTCCCCACGAAGAGCGAGTGTGACGATGTCGCCTCCTCGTGTTTGCTCTGGAGTTGTGAGCCGCTGGCTCTCTTCTTGGACGGCTAGCTGGAAAATCCGGCCGAGGGGCGGCACCGGATCCATCGCCAGGATCTGCGAACGAAAGGTTAGGTATGTTTCGTTCAAAATCAAAAGAAACCGAGTGGACTTCTCCCTCTCCTTCATAGATATGTATTGTTTGAGAGTTTCTGGAGGTCCCTCGAGTTTTTCTTCCGCAGCCTCGAGCTCGTTCCAAAAAGATGAGAGTTTGTTGTAACACGCCATGACAGACATATTCCCTTGCTTGAGATCTGTGAGTTCTTGCATGAGACAAAAGATTTTTGCTCAGTCTAACTTCCCGTACATTTCTTTGATGTTGTCCCACATTACTTTCGAATCCTTCGTCGGTGGTAGGCCGGCTGCGACGTCTGGAGAAACACAATTGCCGATCCTTGTGCGGATCAGGTGATTGCACTTTCTCCAGTGTCTGGTCAGTCGTTCGTCCGACTGAATCGGTACGGATCCGTCGAGGAAACCGTCTTTATCTTTTGTCACGACGGCCCGCCGGAAGTCTTGTGACCATTTGTTGTAGTTCTCCGGTCCGGTCAGTTGCAGACTGATCAGTCGCAGTTCTGGACCGTCGGCGGTTGACACATGCAAAGGGTCGCCTGGCTCTGGTCGGCTGGTGATGGCCGGAATCGGAAACGGTATAAACCCGGGTGAAAGGTTCAGGTAGGGATTCGTCCCTGTACCCGATCCACTGAAACTGGTTCCATGACCCGCATTGAAAAGTCCCGGGTAGGGATTTGTTCCCGAACCCGGTTCTCCAGACCCGCCGATTTGTTCTGTCTCAACGGATGGGCTTGCCTCGCTTGCCACTGGTAGGCTCCCGTCGGGCTGAACGTTACTCTGGTAACTCATTACCCCCGACAATGATGGATTTGGGCTTGGCCCAACGTACCATGGATAGGGTACCCATTGGTAAGGATGGCCCGGAATGGGCTGCCCCATATTTGACTGAGTCGGGAATAACTGCCACTATACGCCTTGGGTCAAGATTTGTTGCTGGGTTATGGGAATTGTAGTTATCGTGCCAGTGTTGTGGCCTTGTGTCTCTCCCGTCGATGTGGCGTCTCCTGTGGATGGAATGCCAGCAGCAGTAGGGAGCATATTCTCTAGATGATTCATGGTAAAATTCCTGTCCGTTTCTTCTTCCTCCTTACAAAAATTGATTCCTTCGTAACAAGGTGTTGATCTGTCTTGCAGATTCAAAAATGTATGAAGGTAATCGAGTGCGGAAATGGAGCTTAGAGCCAAGCTCTGATACCATGTGAGAAAGCGAAGGAGAGCAAGGAACGGACGAGGTTTTGGGGAGAAGATTTTCTGTATTGCTTCACTTGTAATCAATGTACAGGGTTTGGTAATTATATTACAAGATGTACATATAGAAAAGGCAATGTAATATTCTACAAATCAATTTAATATTTCTATCTAGTATTTGATTGATTCTATAATCAAATCAAACGATTCCCCGGTATATCTCCCGGATCTTTAGCATATCTTCCAACACTTATAGTCGATTTTTGCAATGATCAATTGTTGACCTCGGTCCGAGCACATTAAAGTGGAGTAAATAGCTTTAACTATTTCTGAATGGTTCATAGCCATGAGCAAGATCGACCGGAGGTCTGAAGAAGAAATTATGACCAGGCAATGATGCAAGGCCAAAACGGGGGCTTCGGTATTGGATGGTGATTGTAATGGTAAGCACACCATACTTCGACTAAAATGATCACTATGATAGGATTAGTTTGTGGGCCGACTTAATCGGATCGTGTTAAACTAAGATTTAACATACATGGTGGAACTTAGCATCCCCTTGATAATGGACCAAGTACTTATATTTGGACATGCCAATGTCTCATGCTTGAAATTCCTCTCAAAGAATTAAACATATCCAACCTTGTTCACCTGTGAAATTTTGTCATCCTTCATCTCACAGTTAAACAGCTGGATTTCATTTTCTAACATTGGTACATCACCAATCAAAGCGACTTCCGTGAGCTCAAACTTATTTAATTTTAAATGAGGACAAGGGCCGAACAACGGGAAAAAGAAAAGGCTCTTGTACCCTAGACACTATAAAGGACGAGCCGTTAAATCGAAATAAATGAATCACAATTGAAAGCAAAGTGTTCCAGTTGATTTAATTACCTTTTCATGGAGATTTTTAATCATCAAGTTTCATCTAGCACTTGAAGCCCCTAATAAATTTATGTTTGGTGATCTTAAATTTTGGACCAACTGGAATAGGATACTATATCATAAAAGAAAACCGGATTTCTAGTACAGGCAGAATATCCTTCTCAGCAAGACGATACCAAGAAGAGACATATCTGTCTCTTTTATGCCTTGTCAGCTTTGTCTTCTTTTTTTTCGTGGACATTGACCTGCAACAACTTTAAGGTAGTTGTTGTTAGAGAAAACTTCCTTATTTGTTTTGAAGTTGATAAAACGTTTCCATCAGTCTAATCTGAAGACCTCCAGACTCAAGATTTAAGTCTGCCATCACTGATAGTTTCCAGACCGACGAAGAAAAATTTCACTTGTTGTGGAATACTTATACAAATGCGAGTATATCTTTAAGGATTTGATTCTAACGGTTGAAGAAGATCTCTCGGCTGGTGTTAGCATCTCGTGATCAATTATTCCTATTGAAATCAATTCGAATATTTAGATCTTTTGATTAGCGAAGTATATTTGGAAGGTTCTACTTATGGAAACCTAGATCCTGATTGTATGGGCGAGCCGGATTGGTGGGCTATCATCACATTTCTTAAATAACTCGAGATCTCCCTAATTGATTCTGTCCAACGGGTAAATTGGAAGAACTCCTTTGGAAGGTGCCAACGGTTATGGAGGCATGGAGGAGTATATAAGGAAGACGTTCAAGTTATTCGAGAGTGCGTGAGAGAAAAATTCCAAAGTCTGAAACTCCCAGTTTTTCGTTATTTCAATTGTTGAGCTTAAGTTGTAATCAAAAGAGAGATTGAATACTTGTGAGACCTTGAGGAAGTGTAGCAGAGTCTCTACACTATGGAATCAAGGACGTGAAACTGTAAAATCTCTTTTGGTTCTTAGTGGAATCCAGCTAGTGGGGTGTCAATACGGGAGAGTGGATGTAGGCTTGGTCTAATCTGAACCACTATAAATCTTATGTTTTGATTCTCTTTCCCTAATCTCTTTATTTTAATTCATAGCCTTATATAACTGTTTACAGTCTTCTACATCTTCAGTCTACTATTCTTAAACGACGAATAAATTTGTTAAGTTTTGCGAAAACTTCTTTGATCACCTATTCACCCCCTCTAGGTGCTCTTACTAGTCTTTTCAATTGGTATTAGAGCCTGTGTACTCATTCATTGAAGTGTTTTTACTTCTGAGTTAAAGATCTATGGCTAGTATGTTGGCTCCAGGTTTGGTTGAAGGCCAAAGCAACACCAGACCACCTTATCTCGATGGAAAGGAATACAGCATATGGAAAAACAAGATGAAAGCATTCCTAAGATCAAAAGATCCTTTGGAATGGGATGGAATTGAAAAAGGAATCATTCCTAAAGCTGCATCAATTTTAGAAAGAGGAAAAGAAGTTGTAGAAGCTAGCGAGATGACTCAAGAAGAAATAACTAAGAGACAAGTTCTTGATGCTAAAGCAATTTACTCTTTATATTGTGCTTTATCTCCTACTAAGTATAATAGAATATCTTCTTGTGAAACAGCTAAAGAAGTCTGGGATAGGCTACACATTACCTATGAAGAAACTGATCGAGTGAAAGAGATAAGGATCAATATTATACTCGGACAGTATGAAGCCTTCAAGATGAAGCCAGGAGAATCTATTACTGACATGTTTAGTCGTTTTACAGAAATTGTAAATGGTCTAGAGTATTAAGGACAACCAATCTCAGGACCCATGAAAGTTAACAAATTGCTGCGTGGACTCTCTAAAGATTGGAATCATATAAAGACTTCAATAAGGGAAACACAAAGGATTATGCCGCTTTCTGTAGATGAACTGGTTAGCACACTTCAATCCTATAAAGTGGAACAAGTCAATGAGGAAAAAGATCCTAAAGGTAAGAAGTCAATTGCTTTGAAATCTAATGATGATTCTGATGTTACAGATTCTGAAAATGATATGGATGATGAAGAATTAGCTCTTATGATAAAGAGGTTCAGGAAACTGAACAAAAAGGGGAAGAAGATTTAACTGGAAGAAACAAAACACTCAAAAGTTTCAAAACAAATCAACTGAGGATGATGAATCCAATAAAGATGTGATTTGTTTTGAATGCAAGAAAAATGGACACATCAAACCCAACTGTCCTTTGTTGAAGAAAAAGAAAGGAAAAGCTGAGAAATACAGAAAGGCTCTCAAAGCAGAAACTTGGAGTGACACTAAATGCGAAGAAAGTGATGATGATTATGCCAATATTTGTTTAATGGCAAAATCAGAATCAGACTCAGACTCTGAGATAGATACAGACTCAGACAGCGAAATCGAGATAAGTAATTTAAAAATTCCTACTAAAGTCTCGAAATACATTGATGAACTTTGTCTTAGTCTCAAAACCTCTCTTAAGAGGATTTCCGATCTAAAAAGGGAGAATTCCACACTCAAGCAACAGGAAAACTCTTGGAAAGAAAAGTTCGAAAACTTAAACAAGAGTTTTGTTGACTTAAAAGAAAATGCAGACTATCTTTCAAAAGAAAATACACTTTTGAAAAATGACATTTCAAATATTTCAAAAAGGTTTTCAATAGGATCTGAAAAGTTAGAAAAGATTCTTTCAGTACAAAAACCTTACTTTAACAAATCAGGCTTGGGAATGACTATTGAAACCATTCTTCTAATTGATTTTCCAAAAGTAAAGGAAAGAATCAAATAAAGACCTACAAAAACCTTTTATAAAAATTATTTTCAAAAAGTCTTTGTAAAACCTATTGGCCAAAGTGCTCTTAAATGTTCCAAGTGTAACAGCTCAGAACACTTTGAGAAAAAATGTCCTATGGTTTAAAGACCTGTTAAGAAGGATTGGGCAAAAACTGTATATTGCACTAACTCCACTGGACCCAAGAAAATGTAGGTACCAAAGAAAATGATCACTATCAAGAAAAAGTTAAATGGTATTTACAAATAAAGACCTACAAAAACCTTTTATAGAAATTATTTTCAAAAAGTCTTTGTAAAACCTATTGGCCAAAGTGCTCTTAAATTCAAGTGTAATGTAACTCAGAACACTTTGAGAAAAAAATGTCCTATGGTTTAAAGACCTCTTAAGAAGGATTGGGCAAAAACCGTATATTGCACTAACTCCACTAGACCCAAGAAAATGTAGGTCAAAGAAACTTAGTTTCAAGAAAAAGGTTAAATGGTATTTGGATAGTGGCTGTTCAAGACACATGATAGGAGATTCAAGTTGCTTTATAAAATTTGTTCAAACAAATGGTGGAAAAGTCTCTTTTGGTGGAAATAGCAAAGGAAGAATTGTTGGATGTGGAACAGTAAAGATTGGAAGTCTTACAATCAACAATGTCTCCTTGGTGGAAGGACTAAACTACAATCTACTTAGCATTAGTCAACTGTGCGACACTAGATTCAAAATCAACTTCCAGGAAGGAATATGTTCGGGAACCAGTAAAGATCTTTCTCAGTCTTTCACTAGACGAAGACATGGGAACATTTATCTTCTTGATATAAAACCCGAAAGATCTCAATGTCTTATATCAATTCAAGATGAAGCAAACCTTTGGCATCGAAAGCTTGGCCATGTTAACATGAAATAAATTGCCAAGATTTCTTCCAAGAAACTTGTTCGAGGATTAGCCAATCTGAAATATCAAAGATCTGAATTATGCACACCATGTGTATTAGGAAAACAGGTTATAAGTTCCTTTAAACCAATAAATCAAGTTTCTACTAATCGTGTATTGCAGCTCCTGCATATGGATCTCTTTGGACTAACCAGAACTCAAAGCATTGGTGGAAAATAGATATTGTCTAGTAATAATGGATGATTATTCACGATTTACTTGGGTTTACTTTCTGGTAAGTAAGTCTGAAACATTCTCTCACTTTTCAAAGTTTGCCAAGAAAATACATAATGAAAAATGATATGTTATTTCAAGCATACGGACAGAAATCAAGACTTTGCCGAATTCTGTGATAAATCTGGTTTTTAGCATGTTTTCTCCTCTCCATACACTCCAGAACAAAACCGAGTTGTGGAAAGAAAGAATAGATCTTTGATATTTCAGATTGGGTTTGGGCTGAAGCTGTTTCTACAACATGTTATATTATTAATAGAATATTCTTAAGGCCTATTCTAGAGAAAACTCCCTATGAGTTATTCAAAAGAAAAAAGCCAATTGTTTCGTATTTTCATGTATTCGGTTGCAAATGTTTTGTCTTAAAAAATGCAAATGATCGAACTGGTAAGTTTGAAGAAAAATTAGACGAAGGAATCTTCCTTAGATATTCAACTTCCAGCAAAGCCTACAGAGTATTCAACAAGAAGACTCAGTCTGTGGAAGAATCTATGAATGTCAAATTTCAAGACCTTTTGCAAAATCAATTAATTCAGACTCAACCTGAAGAATCCGAACCTGCTCCAGACTCTACAAAGTCTACCTCCCTTGAAGCAGCTCAGACTTCAGAAGAACAACAACAAATGGATGAAGAATCAATTGAAGTAGAAGTTCAGCAATCTGTCATACCAACCAGCAACTGGAAGCAAAAGTCTAGTCATCCCAAAGAACTTATCATCAGTAACATTGATGAAGGAATTCGTACCAGATCCAAAAAGCAAGAAGAGTCTAGCACTGTGGCACTTATTTTTGAAATAGAACCCAAAAGCATAGAAGAAGCTTTAACAGACGAAAGTTGAATTGAAGCTATGCAAGAAGAGCTCAAGCAGTTTAGTATTAATGACCTTTGGGAATTAACTCCTAAACCAAAAGGTAAATTTATTATTGGAGTTAAATGGGTTTTCAGGAACAAGATGGACGAAAAATGAAAAGTGGTCGGGAACAAAGCAAGACTCGTAGCCAAAGGATATACACAAGAAGAAGGGATAGGCTATTATGAAACTTACGCACCAGTAGCAAGGTTAGAAGTAATTAGATTATTACTTGCTTTTGCCAGTTATAAAAATTTTAGGTTATTCCAAATGGACGTTAAAAGTGCATTCCTAAATGGATTTATCCAAGAAGAAGTCTACGTGGAACAACCTCTTGGTTTTGAAGACCCAAGAAAACCAGACTCGATTTTTAGACTGAAAAATGCTCTATATGGATTAAAACAAGCACCCCGAGCTTGGTACGACAGGTTAAGTAAATTTTTAATTCAAAATGGTTTTGTCAAAGGAAAAATGGATACTACTTTGTTTATTAAAAAGGAAGGTAAATTTTTTTTACTTGTTCAAATATATGTTGATGATATGATATTTGGATCACCTAACGAAAACCTGTGCAAGAAATTTTTTAAGTCTATGCAGGATGAATTTGAGATGAGCATAATAGGTGAACTATATTTCTTTCTCGGACTACAAGTGAAACAATTGAAGGAAGTAATTTTTATTCACCAAGAAAAATATGCAAAAGAACTCGTTAAAAAGTTCGGATTGGAGAATTGCAAAAAGAATGATATACCAATGTTAAGTTCTTCGAAGCTGGACAAAGATGAAGGAGGAAAGAAAGTTGACCAAAAGCTCTACAAGAGTATCATTGGTTCACTTCTTTGTCTTACTACTTCTGGACCTAACATTTTGTTTAGTGTTTGTATTTGTGCTAGATTTCTGATCCCAAAGAATCTCATCTAAGTGCTGCAAAACGCATCATCAAATATGTTGCAACTACCTCAAAGTTAGGTCAATGGTATCCCAAAGAAGGAGATTTTATTCTCCTTGGATATTCAGACGCAGATCTAGCAGGTTGCAGAATTAATAAAAAGAGTACTTCCGGCACATGTCAATTGCTTGATAACAGGATAGTATCATGGTTTTCAAAGAAGCAAAGTACTGTAGCTCTTTCAACAGCAAAAGCAGAGTACGTGGCCCTTGGAAGTTTCTATTCTCAAATCTTATGGATAAGACAACAACTGAGAGACTTTGGAATCGATGATTCATGCACAGAGATCAAATGTGACAACACCAGCGCCATTAATCTCACAAAGAATCCAATTCTTCACTCAAGAGCAAAGCATATAGAGATTCAACACCACTTTATTAGAGACCGTGTTCAAAATGGAGAAGTTATGATTCAATTCATTGAATCGAAGAATCAACTAGCAGACATATTTACAAAACCATTGGAGAAAAGCCTATTTGAATCTATTCGTACCAAACTGAACATCATATCTTTTAAAATCTGAAGAAACTCAGACTCAGAGATAAAGTCTAAAGATGTTCAGACTCAGAAGACCAAGAGTTACGACTGTAAGTTATCTCGGTACTGGTATTTTAATTTATTAAAAACTTGAAAAGGAACGACTACTAATTAATCGCTAATTGATTGAAATTATTCTTCCAAATTTTTAGCATATTTTCAAAAATGCAATTATTCTTTTTCGAAAAGGTATTTTTATTTTTTCCTTTTACGTCACTTCATTTACCTCACTTCACTTGCTTTATATACTATTGAAATTCGTTCTCGTCGTTTTCACTCTCAAACCCTAGAATTCCAAGCTCTCACCTTCCCTATTGTTTAATACAAAAAGTTTTCACTTTTCGAGCAAGTCTGTGAATTTCTCCCTTGAAAGAGACAATGGCTCCGTTTGGGAACCACTTTGGAAAGCCCCTTGGGGGTCCAAAGCCCATTTGCCCAAATATTGGGTGTTTGGGAACACCCAATAAAACTTCCCTTTAAGGAATGCTGGCATTCCAAAAGTTGAAAGCCCAAGGCAAGTCCTAGGCTGCCTTGGGCTTTCAGCATTCTCGAAATGCCCATGTTGGTTCATGAACTACCGTTCATCTTCTTCTCTGCGGCGTAGACGAGCTCGAGAGGCCGGCGAGATCACTCGAGGTCGGTGAGGTCGCGGCGACCGTCGCCGCCGGTCGCGCGACCCCGGCGAGTCGCGGCGACCGCCCGCGAGTCGTGGCGACCGCCCACGAGGCGTGCGACCCGGCGAGTCGCGTCGCCGCGACCTCGCGGCGACCGGATCCGGTCGCGCGACCTCGGGCGCCCTGAGGCCGCCGCTGGCCGCTTGAACTTTGAATTTTTTTTTTTTTTTTTTTATTAATCACCAAAGTTCTTTGTAAATGTAATTCCCCAAACACCATTTTACTCAAAAGTACTTACAAAGGGCTTTCAAACTACAATTTACCAAACAAAATTTGCATTTTGGAAAACACCTTTAACTCAAAGATCTTTGCATTTTCCTAAAGACTTTCCCCAAAAGTCTTCCCAAACGCACCCAATGTCTTCGAGAAAGTCATCAAGGATTGCAAGCAGGGGATCACGATTCATGCCCGAGGGTCTTACTCATTTCGATTTAATCGAAGAAGAAGATTCTTCTCCACCTCAGCGACCAAGTCAGCAACAACCTTCTCAGCAGTGTCAGTCTCCTCCACCGGCTCAACCAGAAAAAGAAATTTTGGAAGGAGTTGAACCTATAAGAACATTAACTCCTAAGGTTGCTTTTAAGCTTTACTCTTGTTTGAAAAGAGGAGGAATCGCTATATCCTTAATTGATGAATTTCTGAGAGAGAGAGGCTACAAGAATGAAACTGTATTTTTGCTTGATATGGAAAAAATGGGTATTGCTGAAAAGGGATCGGCATAAAAGCGTTTGCTAATTTCCCTAGTGACCCACGCTTTGGGACTGCCAATCAACCACAAGGACAGGATGACGACGAACGCATGTTTACTCATTTTCAGCCTAAAACAGGAGTTGTTGCAAATGTTGTTAGTGATGGATCAAGTCTATTTAGATCGAAGAATCACAAGAGGGTTTATTTGAACCTAATGAAGATAGGAGTCATGAACCCTAGGACTGTCGACTTTGATTTCCTTGATTCGGTGAAAGTAAGTCTGCGTGAAAAGTTCGCTCTACTGCAATTGGAGCGATTTTGTTCTGAATCCACTGCTGCTTATCCTGAACTCACAACATACTTTTACTCGAACCTATCTTTCTTGAATGCAAACAATTTTTCTTTCACAGTGAAGGATAAAGAGTTTTTGGTTAATATGGACACATTGGCTGACATAATTGGGGTGGAAAGATCGAGTTTCCAACCAATTAGCATGTCTATTGCTCATGCTACTTTGTCATTGGTGAAAGATCGAGTTGCTGAAGGCAAGATTTCCTACTCAAGGATGAATGCCTCTAACATCTTGCTGCACAAGATCGTAATCAACTGCATTCGTCCAAAGGCAACATCCAAGACTGATGTCTCTCGGTCTGAAGCGAAATTAATGTATGCCATCAACTCTAGCTACAAATTCTCTCTGCCCCCACACCATCTTGTTTCATATGTACAGATCAGTGGTAAGGATAAGGGACAACTCCCTTATTCTGCTCTTATCTTGCATCTATTTAGACATTTTAAAATTCACATCCCTGCATCATTATGTTTGACATCCATTTCTCCAATGGTGATTGGATTTAAAATGGTCACAAAGATGCGTTTGAAAGAACTGAATAAGGTGTTGGAGCGTATGAAGGAAAAGTCTCCCTTAAAAGCAAAACAAGACTCTGCTGCAACAAAGAGAAAAGTTTTCAAGAAGAGCCAGAAGAAAGAGCAATAGAGAGAGAAGAGAAGGAGAAGGGAGATGAAGAATAGAGGAGGACAGAGGAAGAAGTAAGAGAAGAGGAAGAAGAGGAAAGAAGAGGAGATGAAGAAGAAGCAGAAAGAAGAGATGAAATAAGACAAGAAGGAGAAGAAGAAAGAAACAAGGGTCAAGAAGACTCTTTTGAGCCAACTTTGGCTGTCTCCTTGTCCAGTGAATCTGAGATGGCTGGAACTAGCACTGGAACTGGTGACGCACATCACTCTGAAGTTGAAGTTGATCGAGAAGAAATCTTACCTACTCCACCTGAAGGCAACAAAACAGGGGGAGCTACTGGACAGAAATGTATTTCTTCACCTATCCTTACTAGTGATATGAGTCGTTCTGCAGTGGATCCAGAGGATGTATATGCCTCTCATTATCCAGAAGCCTCCATTCACAGTCATGGTGGACAATTTGCTGAAATTCCATCCTTTCTCAAAACCCCTGGAATTGACTCGGCTGGTCCTAGTGCTGCAACAGAGCAAACATCAGACTCTTCGAGAATGCTAGAGATTTTATTGGATGTAAGGAAGCAGCAATATGCTATGGGATATGAGATGCAGGATCCCAAGAATGCATTCATGGCCACTTCAGTGTCTTTGCACGATCAATTAAAAGCCCTGAAGAATCAAGTGTAGTCTACTGTCAAGGGTGAAGAATTTCAGTCACTGAAGAAAAGTTTTGCAAGGCTTGAGAAGACAGTGAATTCCATGGGAGAGTTCGAGCTTGTTCGCCTTCCAAAACAGCCATGATTTTGACTTCATTTTCAAACATCTTTTTTATTTATTCTCCACTTTTTGCTGTTGACAAAAAGGGGGAGAAGTGGTTGCAGATTTGACTATGTTTTTAATTGTTTTTGCAGATTTGACTATATTTTTTATTGTTATCTTTTTGTTTGGATGTGATTTAGATTGGTTAATGATTTGATCTTTTGATGCTTGCAGTAACTTAAGCTATGTTAATGATTATGGTAAAGATAGTGGTTTTCATAGGACTAACACATTTTCTGTGGTTGCAGAGTCGCTATTGTCCTTATCCTAATCTACTTATATTTTATGAGATATCTTGGTTTGCTTAAGTGTTGTTTCGCAGATCAAAAGTATCCAAATCTGCGGGAAAGTTTTGTCACCATAAAAAATGGGGAGATTGTTAGAGAAAACTTCCTTATTTGTTTTGAAGTTGACAAAACATTTCCATCAGTCTAGTCTGAAGACCTCCAAACTCAAAATTTAAAGTCTGCCCTCACTAATAGTTTCCAGACCGACGAAGAAAAATTTCACTTGTTGTGGAATACTTATCCAGATGCGAGTATATCTTTAAGGATTTGATTCGTACGGTTGAAGAAGATCTCTCGGCTAGAGTTACCATCTCGTGATCAATTATTCCTATTGAAATCAATTCTAATATTTAGATCTTCTGATTAGAGAAGTATACTTGGAAGATTCTACTTATGGAAACCTAGATCCTGATTGTATGAGTGAGCAGGATTGGTGGGCTATCGTCACATTCCTTAAATAACTCGAGATCTCCCTAATTGATTCTGTCCAATGGGTAGATTGGAAGAACTCATTTGGAAGGTGCCAATGGTTATGGAGGCATGGAAGAGTATATAAGGAAGATGTTCAAGTTATTCGAGAATGTGTGAGAGAAAAATTCCAAAGTCTGAAACTCCCAGTTTTTCGTTATTTCAATTGTTGAGCTTAAGTTGTAATCAAAAGAGTGATTGAATGCTTGTAAGACCTTGAGGAAGTATAGCAGAGTCTCTATACTATGGAATCAAGGACGTTAGACTGTAAAATCTCTTTTGATTCTTAGTGAAATCCAGCCAGTGGGCTGTCAATGCAGGAGAGTGGATGTAGGCTTGGTCTAAACCGAACCACTATAAATCTTGTGTTTTGATTATCTTTCCCTAATATCTTTATTTTAATTCATAGCCTTATATAACTGTTTACAGTCTTCTACATCTTCAGTCTACTTTTCTTAAACGACGAAAAAATTTGTTAAGTTTTGCAAAAACTTCTTTGATCACCTATTCACCCCCTCTAGGTGCTCTTACTAGTCTTTTTAGTTGTATTGTCACACTCTGATTCAACGTTGGATGGTGGGGGGAATTTGCAGTTTCATTCACTGGTAGAGTTCCCGAACATCACGAGACTTATGATTTAACCCCTAGAGTTATGGACCAGTTTGACCATGCAATTATCCCGTGCGGTCGGAACTAGGGGACTGCCATACTTATCGGGCAGAGATTAGTCTAGTGATATGTGAAAAAAAAAAAAAAAAAAAAGGAAGGCCATCCTCGGAGTCTTCAAAGATGTTTCCATTCAATGCGAAGCGTGTGAATCCCGTGGAATGATTGGGGGAGCGAGAACCCTGCTCTTCCCCCGAACACGGCAACTTTTGGTCCGTTCCGCTCCAGTGAAGTCTTTTCTTGATTTTGTCAATAGCGAGGTCGGTCAACGGACGTGTTTTAGTGGCTTCGTTTATTCTGGCTCCGAAAGCCTAGATTTCTCTGTTCCTCTTTTTGGAGACCAGAGGATTTCCTTTTCCTCTTGCCCATTTCCTAGAAACTTCGCCTACATAACTTATGAAAAAGATTCTTGCATGGCCCGGATGTTCCAGGGGTTCAATGAATTTGAGCTATCGCGTGCCGAATAGCACTCACGTGATTTGGCGGCTGTTATTCACTGGGCTCTTGCGTGCTCATTACGCGGAATTATTTGCTCCAATAATTAGAGATTTGAGGAGTCAAAGGAAGGGAAAGCAACGACCAGTTAATTGGACAGAGGAAAAGATTTTGACAGAATGAAAGGAGAGAAAGCGACCTGGCTGACTTGACCTGGACGTCTAATGTCGACCACACGTTAAACAGAGGAGGAAGAAAATCTTCTTCGAAAGGTTCGAGTGCGCTTGAAATAGTTATTGAAGTATACTTCGTTTAGAAAATTATTACTACTGAGTTCTCTCATAATACTTGACTATATTTAAGGAAATATTTTCATTTTTGTTGGATTAATTACACAAAACTTAGGAAGTACCGATACCTTTCGAAAGTCTTGGTATTGTGTTGGACTCTTTGACACGTGTTTGACACAATCCGACACGCGGTCAACATATATCAAAAAATCCAACACGTGATTAACTCTCCCAACATGCTCTGATATGCGAATCCGCAATTCCAACACGCATGAGATCAATTTTAAAAAATAAATGGTTAAAATGTAAATATGTAAAAAATAATAAAAAATAATAAAGGGAGAAAGAAGTGATTAATTTGATATTAATAAATGGTGGATTAATGTTTTTAGTATAAATTCATTATAGGATCTTTTATTATTATTTATTTATTTATTGATAAATTTGAATCAAATTATTTGATTGAAATAATCATGTATACATAAAAATATATATTTAATATACAATGTATTTCAACATATCGAAATTCTTTATCTTTTAAGAAATGACATGTCGGCGTGTCTTATCGTGTCACGTGTTAAATGTTGATGTCGGTGCTACTTAGTACATAGCACGGACGAAACACAATATATAACACAAGGATAATCAATATATTGCAAATTGTGAAATTTTCTTAATTAGTTTGTTAGATTTCATTTGTTTCATGGAAAATAACTTTTGAGAAATTGCTTTCCAGATTTCTTGGTGTTACACATAAAGCAAACTGGACAAGGATATATTTTCCTTTAACGAAAAAGAGTTCTTCTAAAATAGGAAAAGCGGAAATTATTTTTCCTATTCTTTCTTTCTCCCAGACCAATCTTATTCTTCTCCATGCACTCCTTTTAATTATTTTTTATTTTTGCTTTTCTTTCCCTTTAAAAAATCAAAATTTTAATTATTTTTTATTTTCCTTTTTCCTTTTCCTTTTTTTCTTCTTTTTTTTCTCTTTTTATTTTATTTTATTTTATTTCTGTTTCCTTTCCCTTCTTCCTCGGCCAATTGTCAGCCATGGCGACAGTCAGTGAGCTCATTGCTTGCCGAAATTTAGCCAACCACGAGCTTGCCTTTTGGCGAGTGGAGGTGTGCAAAGGGAACCGCCCGACCGGGAACCACTTGGACTGGGCAAAACCGGCGGGATCTAGGCGGTTTTCACGGGCTTTGGTCTAGTTTCTGGTTCTTGAGTAGGAATCAGACTAACTGGACCATATCAACTATTTATTTTTTAATTTTGTAATAAGAAATTTTGGATTGCGAGGACGAAGCGAGCCTCACGAAGTCTCTGAACAAGATGATCCTGTGCTTAGAGGCCCGCAAGGTCAAAGATTCTGTGCTCAAAAAGAAAACCAGATCCCGAATAGTGAAATTCTCCAAGGTGGCTTCTAATGAATTCTATAATTCATAGCCTAAGTCTTGACTGTTTCATACTTCATATTTGTTTGCACTTTGCTGAAACAGAACTATTTTTTAAGCCCTTCAATGCGTCAGCTCATTGCAAAATTGCTACCAACACAACAAACTAACCAGTTCCACCAGATTGGACCGGTCGATAATCTGATACCCGCTTTCGAGACTAGTTTGATCCCTAATCCCAAAAATTAGGAACCGGTCCTCCCCATTTCATCTTGGAACCGGACCGAACCCGGAATCAATCACTCCTATTAGTGAGGCTCGAGCTCGCCAATTTGGTAGGGCCAAAGTCTTGTCGACCTTTGTGGAGGCTCGAGCTTGCTGACCTTGGGCGAGTTCGACCTTATCTGTGGCCAATGGTTGGCAATCGGTGAAGAAGAATGAAAAGGAAAAAAAAAAAGAAAAGAAAAATAATTAAAAATTAAATTTTAAAAAATAAAAATATATAATATTATTAAAATGAGAGCAAGGAAGAAAATCAAATTAGATTTTATATACTAAATGATGGACAATATTTTCTAGTTTATTTTCAGGTTTCAGCTAAATATCGAAAAATATTATCATTTTCTTAAAAAGCATTTTCCGAAAACATCTCATTTTCTGTAAAAGGATCAGAGGCTTAATGAGCATCTCAAGAGCACTCTTTAACAAAATCCTATTCATTAAGAGAAAACACAACTGGACAATAAAAGAGTAGTTAGATCCGCGGAAAAAAAGATTATTCATGACATTTCCTTGAATTTGTCTGAAGCATAGAAAACACTAACATGCGAGGGACGGCGAAGTTGCGAGGGCGTCAACCCAAAGTCAAGTCCCACGACCAGGCGTATCGACCAGAAATGAAATGAAATAAAATGCACCGAGTAGACCAAATGACCATACACACAGACAACTCAGGTTTGAAGCTACTTGAGTGAGAGACTCAACTCATCCGTATCATGCAAGCACGCATTGCATCTCTACTTAATCATTTCGAAATTTTATTACATGAACATTTCTCACACGAGTACTATTGGATATGTTTTACTCATGTTAAGTGCAGATTTTATGTGTCCCTTTTGGGACAATCGGTTGCATAGCTAACTGCTGTTCTGTTTTATCTTGATTTGGAACGGGAAAGTAGGAAAACAGGAGGCAATGGAAGTCATCAGTAATGAGATCCAATCGATCCGCGGCCATGCCAATCAAGAGATGGAGAATCGCAACCCGAAACTAAGAGCAGTTAATCTGGGGGGATGGCTGGTCACAGAAGGATGGATCGAGCCTTCCCTCTTTGATGCAATCCCCAACAAGGACTTCTTGGTACTGTGCTATACGTAATTGCCTTAGTGTTTTCGTTGTTTTATCAACCAATGATTCGTTTGGTTTCAACTGTTTTTCTAATTCTGAAACTGTGTATAATTCGTAGGATGGGACTAGACTTCAGTTCAAATCGACGATGGTTGGTAAGTATCTTTGCGCCGAATCTGGTGGAGGAAGCCGGGTAGTCGCCAACAGCATGGGGAATCCTGTGGTTGCCAAACGCCCCGCAGGTTCTAGTAATCATTGGGAGACATTTAGGGTGAGTTAGCTTTAAGCAAATAGATAATATTTTGATGTGGAAACTCGTGAGGTTGGTTTGATGGTTAAGGAATGAACATATGTCAGTAGATTAGATGGGCAATACATCAAGTGCAAATAAATTCTATGTTTGTGCTACCACCATTTGGGTTTTGGCTCACGTCTTACGTAGTTAAGATTTTGATGGAGTTATCTTACAGAGACTAATATTAAACAATGTTATGGGATGAAACTAGTTACAATATACCCTCTCAATAAAATAAAACTCAAATTGTTCAACTTGGAAATAGCATTGATATATTCTCCTATTGACAACATTTTCCTACTAGAATTAGTGTGCATCGAGCTATAGATGATTTGCCGTGTTTTGTTTGCGTAGCTGTGGAGGATCAGTGAGAGGCTCTTCCACTTCAGGGTTGCCAACAAGCAATTCATCGGCTTGGACTCTGGTGGGGACGGGGTCGATTTGGTGGCTACTTGTCATTCACTAGGAGCATCTGAAACCTTTGAGATCGTGAGAAACCCAGGCGATCCAAGTCGCGTTAGAATCAAAGCTTCTAATGGCTCCTTCTTACGGGTCATCAATCTCTTTCCAATTCCTATTTCTTACATAAGACTAATGCTTCATATATTGAGATTGGTTGAGAAATTACTACATGAACGTCGTACATGTATTGATAAATATACGATCCATTACAACTAATCTATTAATTTGGATGCTACTTATGGTCCACCTATTCCAAAGGCCAACCCAGCTACGGTTCTAGCCATTAACGTTATGTTATAAACCAAGTTAGTAGACCAAAGTTGTTCTCCATGCATCAACATGTTAGATAAACACTAACCGAGTTAGACAACATTCGTTTCACAAAAAATGTGGCATTTTTGGAAAATATTTTCCAAGAAACCATCTTCCAATAAAATGTAATTATTTTTTGAGGTATTCGGCTAAAACATGAAAATGAAATATAAATATATGCTACTATTTGTTAAGGGAATATTTTCCTCCGTGCACTCATTTTCAATTTTTTATTTTTATTTTTTAGAATCTATTTTTTAATTTTTTTATTTAAAAAAATCAATTCTTAAATTATTTTTAATTTTAATTTTTCTTCTTCTTCTTTTTTCTTTTCTTTCTTTTTATCTTGTTCTTCTTTGGCCCCTCGCCTGGCTTGCCGCTAATTGAGCAAGCCAATCTAGTGAGCAACGAGATTGTTAGAGGTTAGCAAGCCTCGAGCTTGCCCGAGGCCGGCAAGCTCGAGGCTTGCTTGTGGCCGAGACCGGCCAACACAAAAGTTAAAAAAAAAAAATAAATTAAAAAAATAATAATAACAATAATAATAATTAAAAATTCCAATTCTTTTTAAAAAATGGAAAAAAAAAAAAAAAAAAAGATGCAAAGGTTAATTGGGCGTGAGATAAGAGAAAGTGAGTAAGGAAAATATTTTCCTCATCTTGAAAAGTGGAAAATATTTTCCCCTATTTTAGAAGACTTTTTTCCGTTAATGAAAAATATTTTCCCCAACCATTTCCCTGAAAATATTTTTCTAAAAGTTATTTTTCTTGAAATGAACTAAGAATTATTCAAAGCATAGCTTGGGAATAACTAAGAAAGAAGAGCGATTTTTGTGGTGGAATTTATTTTGCAGGTGAGGACGGAGGAACGAGTGACAGCTGATTATCAATGCGATCAAAGCGATGTATGGAAAGACAAAGACCCATCTCTGCTTGTCATGAGCTTCACCAAAAGATTGGAAGGCGAGTTCCAAGTCACCAATGGTCTTGGACCCCAAAAAGCCCCCAAAGTCATGAGAGTACGCAATTATAAAACTCCTATTCAATAATAGTCAAAGACCACGGTTCTCAAACCTATTAAATTAATTAAATGATTTATGCCTGGATTATAACTTTAACTAAACTCACTCTATGAGCAAAAATTATTTTGTTTTTATCTTTTTAGTATATGACTTGCGGATGAGAATTCTTTGAGGAGAAACTGATTATTGCTAGCAATCATTAGTGTCATCACATATGGAAACTACAGCAGCTACTACTGCTCACTCTGACTGAGCACACGCCATTAAATACTGTTCATATGAATGACATAAGATACAGGACGATATACAGAATTAAAAATCTAAATATGATGTGATACAATATGTACAACCTATACTTACCAAGCTCAACATCTATTTTGAACCAGCTATGAGAAAATCTCCTTTATAGATTGGTACTTGACCTAACGTCTTCGGTTCTTTCGGGATACATGTGATTTTTGCTTCTACACATGCATGGTTTTCCTGGTCAAGTACTACAAAACACACTAAGGCACGTATGTGAATTATAAGTAAAAAAGTTGCAATCGCAACAAGAATACGATCGAAGCTAGCTTTTTTCCAACAATAAATAGCTGATCTGCTACGATTATTAATTTATTAATTTATTGAGTGTTGAGCATGGTACATACATCCAAAGAAATAAGTCTTGTCTAGACTTGAGTTTTCTGGGCAGGATCAATTACAATGGTCCTTTAGTGCATTTTAAATGTGGCCCCACGTGGATCCCACAAATGATTAACGTGGCAGGTCCAATCTATTGGTAATTTCATATTTCAAGACCCTCTTACAATCCAACGTATCATTTCCACACATTAGTTTTAGTAACCATTGGTCTCTTCCAACAGCAGAAAAGAGCTGTTAAAGATACCTTCTCCTTGGATATAACACTAAGCAACTCGGAAAAACTCTAAGCCAATTCGGCTTTGATGGTGCCTTCTTTCCGTTTGTAGACCTATGAAAGTCCCACGGTCTTCTTTCCGTCAAGTCAATTTCACTGGCTCTTTCGTCCGATCCTTGTGAAGAGACTCAAGTCACTCCCACGCCAGAAGACCCCTTCCTCGATGAAATTAAGGTTGTCGATGCGTCCTATTCGACCACTGAATTCTAAACCACAAACGGCAATAAAACTACAAGAGGGGCCTTCTTTCATTGATCTGACTGTTACACAACTCTAAGTTTTATGCATGAAGCAGATTGTTTCTTCTAGTGTTTTTATGCTCGAATTATTAGTAATGTCTTTACTTTGTCCTTTACTCAATTTTGATGGAGTGATTAGGGGGGATCAGAGAGGAAGACAAAAGATTAAAAAAAATCTCAAATTTCCTTTTTTTTCCCCTAATCTTCTTAAATCATTCCAAATCTATCCAAAATCGAGCGGACTCAAATAAAGGTATGCATTGATGATAGGAACATTGGAGGACGTTCATAGTGGAGGACGATTTCAAGTTCGTAGCCGAGAATGGGTTGGACGCTGTGAGAATTCCGGTGGGTTGGTGGATAGCGAGCGACCCAAATCCTCCACCCCCTTACGTCGGTGGTTCCTTGGCCTTTCTGGACAGTGCTTTCTCTTGGGTAGAGTGAGCCTAATTGCCATCTTCTCTTCATCTTATCATGTGCAGATGCAATTTCTAATGTATCATTTGATTTTCTACTTGCAGGAAGTAAGGGCTGAAGGTCATCATTGACCTGCACGCAGCACCTGGTTCCCAGAATGGCTGGGAACACAGCTCATCGAGAGATGGGTTCCGGGAATGGGGAGAGCACGGATGACACCATCCAACAAACCCTCCATGTCATAGAATTCCTAACTTCGCGGTAATTAATAAATATGTTGTTCGCACCCTATCCCGAGTATTGGGGAATATATGATTTGATTTTGCCTATGTAGGTACATGAAGAGCCCGAGCCTTTATGCTGTCGACCTCTTGAATGAGCCTCTCGCGGAGACACTCCCACTAGAGACGGTCACTAAGTATTACAAGGCTGGGCACAACGCCGTCCGCAAGCACTCCCCCACGGCTTATGTGATCATGTCGTGTGTGCTCGGAACCTCTGGCCCTGAATTGCTCCTCCCCGTAGCGAGTGGCCTGGATAGGACAGTTGTGGACAAGCATTATTACACTATGTTCAGGAGGACGCAATTCGACACCATTCAAGATAACCTTGATTTCATATACAAAAATTGTGCTACCCAATTGGACCATCTTGCTACACCAGATGGACCTCTCACTTTTGTGGGTAAGTCCAAACTTGTAATAAAATTATCTCACCATCAATGCCACACATCATTTTGTATCCGTTTTCCATAATCTGCTACATACATATGAGAAATGTGGATCTATAAAGCAATTTGGAATTGCAGGTGAGTGGGTCGTAGAGTGGGCAGTGAATGGAGCAACAAAAGAGCAATACCAAAAGTTTGCAGAGGCTCAACTGGAAGTCTATGGAAAAGCCACATTTGGATGGGCCTATTGGACTCTCAAGTGCGCACGAGACCATTGGAGCTTGGAATGGATGATCAAGAATGGCTATATCAAGCTTTAGATATTACCTATATATATAGGCCCTCAAGTGCACACAAGACCATTGGAGCTTGGAATGGATGATCAAGAATGGCTATATCAAGCTTTAGATATTACCTATATATATAAGTCTATGCACTTTTTAATATATTGTAAATTGTAAGCTCTGATTATCTTTCATCAAGTAAACTTTAGGTCATATTCGAACAAAAAAGCTCTCTAGGCAAGTTCTAGAGCACATGCGATGCAACTTATATAACTTATAGCATAAGTGAAAGTTTCTGGTTATGTAATGGTAATCATGAGACTCTCATAACATAGTTGCAAAAATCTATTGTTCCATGTCCAGGAAAATAGATTTTTTTTTTCTTCATGATAGTAAATTTTAATAAGTATTGATAAGTGTTAAGAAATTATTGGTAAAAAATACGTTCGATTTACTTTTTCCAAACTAACATATTGGTAAATTATTAATGATTATAAAATTATAAAATCGTTTTTAAACTTACCATCTTTTATTCCTATTATTTGTCGTTGCTTCAATTTACTTAATCTTATGTTGAATTATTGACCTACAAATCCTCACTTTAGTGTAAATGACCAACAAGTTTTATTCCTATTATTCGCATTGCGCATGGGCTGGTGGTGCGCTGATCCTGGGTCGTCCATGGATGGGCTGTCCATGGATCGGTCGTAGGCTGCTCATGGGCAGGCCCTTTGTGCGTGACATGGCCCCATGTCCATGGACAGGTCGTAGGCTGCTCGTGGGCAGGCCCTTTGTGCGTGACACAGCCCCATCATGAACAGTCTTGGGTTATGCTTCATCTGTGGACCGTGTCAATTTCCCCCACCTAATTGGGTGACACCCCTGTCGCATTTGTGGCATAGAAGGCATCAATGTGTTTCTAGAAGGAATCAATTTCATATACAAGAAATTCCCTTATTTAAGGGCTTACTTGCAATTTGACATATCACTTCATAAATTGATTCGATATGCTAGTTAATAACTCTAGCATCGCACTTTTCCAATAGCAAAAAATAAAATTTTCTAAGCAATTATCTATCCAAAATTTTTAAGCATTTTCACATTAATCTAAGTATGTTTCTTCTCCTTTTATTTGTTTTTTGTTAATTTAAAAGCTCAGGTTGCGTTTGGCGGTCATGATAAACTTCAGGATATGATAAAATTTATTCTATTCTGCGTTTGGTGCCTACTCAAGACAGGTTAAAATCAGATATAATGTGATATAGACTAAATAATATTATCTCCTATAGAAAGTGGGATAAAGATAGATACGATTTATAACATTCATATAAGGAAAGTTATTTTTTTTCGAATAACAAAATTCTTAAATTAACAAAATTAACAAAATTAAATTTATTCAACCAAAAAAATAAAAACTTAAAATTATATTTCAATATATAAATAATATTTCAAAACAAAATAAAAATAAAAATTTAGTTATTTTAATTTAATATTATTTTTACTTATATATTTGAATTTAATTCTATATATTATATTTATATCTATTATATTTTTAGGTATTTTAGTATTCTAGATATATTAGTATAGTTTACTATTTAATAAAATTTTATTAGAGAATGATAGAATGGGAAGAAAGAAATAACAAATAAATTAAATAAAAATATATATGAAAATAAAAAATAAAATAAAAATAAAAATAAAGTATGCAAAAATGTCGCGATAGATTTTTATTATCTCCATTTGTAAAATTTTTGATTCATTTATACTAATATACCGTTTACACCAAGTATAATATGATATGAATATATGTGATAGTAATTACCAAACAATAGAAATGATATAGTAAAATTTTTAGATTTAATATCCTATCATATCCAGTCATATCCTAGTTAGAAATCTAGACAACCAAACGTAACCTCAGGGTGTAAACATGATAGGCTTTTCTTTCTTTTCTTATCTCTTGAGCTCGAACCTTTCTATTCCCTTTTAATCAATTCATCTAAACTAGGTTTTAATATTGTTTACTCGGGGAAGTCTCATGAGTGATTAAGATCACTTCAGCAACCAAGAGACATTATAAATAAAAAAGGTTTATGCTCTTGATTCGATTAAAAGATGGTTCTTTTATCTAATTAAACAACATTCTTCTATCGAAGCAGTAATTCTTCTCAACTTCATTATCCAATCAAGCATTTACGAAAGAATAAGTTGATTGTACCTATTACATTTTTGTTTTGTGGATATTTAATATTTTCTACATAAAAAGATACTGCTATGAACACGGATTATACGCTAGTGTGTGCATATCTATAACCTTGTAGACTTCAATAAAAGGTATTAGTTGATAATAGGAACATTGGAGTACGTTTATAGTGGAAGATGATTTCAAGTTCATAGCTGAGAATGGATTGAACGCGGTAAGAATTCCCGTGGGTTGGTGGATAGCGAGCGGCCCAAATCCTCCACGCCCTTACGTCGGTGGTTCCTTGGCCTATCTGGACAATGCCTTTTCTTGGGCAGAGTGAGTCTATTGCCATCTTCTCTTCATCTTGTTACGCACAAATGCAGTATATAACGTATCGACTACGTTTATTACTTGCAGGAAGTATAGGTTGAAGGTCATAATTGACCTGCACGCAGCACCTAATTCCCAAAATGGCTGGGAACGCAGCTCGTCAAGAGATGGGTTCCGCGAATGGGGAGAGACAGATGACACCATCCAACAAACTCTCCATGTCATAGAATTCCTAACGTCGCAGTAATTAATTAATCTGTGGTTCACAAACCTTAGTCCGAGTACTAGGGTTATCATTTGATTTTGCCTATGCAGATACACCAAGAGCCTGAGCCTTTATGCGGTCGACCTTCTGAACGAGCCACTCGCCGAGCCACTCCCTCGGGAGACTGTCAGCAAGTACTACATTGCCGGGCACAATGCTGTCCGCAAGCACTCCTCCTCTGCTTTTGTGATCATGTCGTGCATGCTGGAAACCTCCAGCAAGAAGCTTCTGCTCCCCAACGCTAACAGCCTGGACAGGACAGTTGTGGATATGCAATGCTATTTTCTGTGCGACACAAAATTGGACACCATCCAAGATACCCTTCCTTTCTTCTACGAAGATTGATTTGCCAAATTGGAAAGTCTCACTACATCAAATGGACCTCTTATTTTTGTGGGTAAGTCCAAAACTGTAACAAAATTATCATGGCATTGATGCCATATATGCACTAACTTTTGCGTGTACATATATATATAAAAGAAGTGGGGATCTATGATGTAATGTGACATTGCAGGTGAATGGGTGGCGGAGTGGGGACCGAATGGAGCAACAGAAGAGGAGAACCAAGAGTACGTGGAGGCTCTACTGAAAGCGTACGGAAGAGCCACTTTTGTATGGGCATATTGGACTCTGAAGTGCGTAGAAGATCATTGGAGCTTGGAATGGATGATCAAGAATGGGTACATTAAGCTTTAGATATTACCTATATATATAAGTCTATTCACTTTTAATATATTGTAAGTTGTAAGCTCTGATTATTTTTCATCAAGTAAACTTTTAGTCATCTTCGAATGAAAAAGCTGTTTAGGCAAGTTCTAGAGCATATGCAACGCAACTTATATACCTTATAGCATTAGTGAATATTTTTGGTTATTTAGTGGTAATCATGAGACTCTCATAACGTAGTTCCAAAAATCTATTGTTCCATGCCCTGGAAAATAGATTTTTTTTCGTGATAGTAAATTTTAATAAGTATTGATAAGTGTTAAAAGATTATTGGTAAAAATACGATCAATTTAATTTTTCCAAACTAACATATTGGTAAATTATTAATGATTATAAATTATAAAATTATTTACAAACTTACCATCTTTTATTCCTATAATTTGTCGTTGCTTCAATTTACTTAATCTTATGTCGAATTATTAACCTACAAATCCTCACTTTAGTCTAGATGACCAACAAGTTTTTTTCTATAATGCAGTTGCAAAAGTCTGTTGCACGCCAGGAAATTAGATTTTTTTTTTTTTTCATGATGGTAAGTTTTAATAAGTATTGGTAAGTTTTAAAAAGGATGGTCGATTTAATGAAAGGGTCAAAAGAAGCCCCTACCTTTTCTCTGATACACGAAGAGCTCTCCTAAGCTCTTCATCTCTTCTCCTTCTCGGTCAAAGCCAGCAATGATGGCTAATGATCAGCGATCATTGTTCTCCTTTCTCCAGAGAATGAAGCCAGAGAAGCTCGTCATTTTTCTTCTTTCTTCCTGCGCGTTCACATGGCCAGGCAATGCGCAGGGAGTGTATCAGCAAATGCTGGTAAGAAGAAAAAACAAAGACGTCCACCATTTTCGTCTCTTTTCATTTATTGTTCCGCGTGCTGATACCATAGCATCTATGGTGCGTGCTTCACTTGTGCCGTAGACAACAGATTGAGTTTTATACATAGATTCAAACTCGAAACATATTTTAATAATTTTTATGGTGCCTAATCACATGCTTTGCAACAGATAAAGGTGCACCATAGTATAACCCAACAATGGTAGTTGCATCGTTTGTCATTCCTTGTCCTTTCACCGAGAAAAAAGAAGAAAGAAGAAAGAACCTAAGCTTTTAACTCACTGTGAATTAATTACCTATGATACTCCAGAGAAGTAAAAGTGAAGCCCACTGCTTCACGTTTGGATAAACTGAACTCGTCTATGATTTATTTCATCCTCATGTTACTTATGTTGCATCGGTGATAGTTGATACCTTTCAGAAGGCTTGATATAATCGAGTGAATCATGGCTTCTTTTCGGTAGGCTTGATACTACATCTACAGGCCGCACCAGGTCCACAAATTGGATACGAACACAGCTCGTCGAGGGACCGATCTCAGGAACGGGGAGACACTCGGTAAATACTCCCACTCACCTTTTGTATCAAATGCAATCACATATATTAGAGCAAAGTCGGGAACCTGGATTTCCGAATGCCATTTCTCAGGTACGCGAAGAGCCTCTCTCTCCAGGAGTAGCCCTCGATGCCTTGACCAAGTGCTACAAGGCCGGACACGACGCAGTGCGCAGGCACTCCCCAACGGATGACGGGTACCTCTACAGTTTGTTCTCGGATATCTTTGACCACCTGACAGTCCAACAGAATATCGATTTCATCTACACTAACGGGACAGCGCAGCTGAACAAAATTACCACGGCAAATAGTCCTCTCACCTTCGTGGGTAAGCCCAATGGTGACGCCATCGATCAACACCTTTTTCACGACGAGAAAGCCCAAAACTTGAACGGTTTGAAATGCTCACCAAACTTTGTAGTTGCTTCGATTTGCGAATTGGGTGAAGGTGAATGGGTGGCTGAGGGGAAAGTGAGTGAAGGAGCTACGGAAGAAGATTACCAGAGATTTGCAAAGGCACAGCTTGGCGTGTATGGAAGGCCAAACGTTAGGATGGGCCTTTTAAAGCCTTAGTTTACTATTCGAATTATATCGGTATTTCCCTGTACATTTACACTCATTAAGTCAATTTCTGTTTTCTCGAAATGTAGAGTCTCTCTACCGTATGGTAGTTTTATCCTTTTCGAGTAAACCGTAACCCTCATAATTTTCTTTCACCTTCGGATTCTCAGTCAGTTGTGATGGCAATCGCCGGTTGAACCCATGGATGTCGCCGATGGAGTTGTACCTAATCGCCTTCTCTCAGCACCCTAAAATTCAATTGCTCGGCGTACATCATCGTCACCGCTTGTTCTTTCGGTGAATTCCTTCGTTTGTGTAATTGTCTTTCTCCTTTCGACTCTTAATCTCTGTCCAATCTGGTCTTGTCTTCGTTTTCAAACCTATCCTTTCCTGAATTGCCTTTGCATGTGACGATCATCAACTCGCCCAACTCGGGTGACCTGCATGCGACCATTCTAGCTTCGGCGGATTACAATTTGAAGATCTTTCCTCGATGGGCAGTGTGGGTCAGGATGAGGAGGCTCGGCTAGCTGCTCTCTGTAACCGATTAGGCCGTCTTTGGTCTGCTCAGGAGATCGATGTGTGGGACGAGGAACCCCCTGCAGAGAAAGTCGAAGAATGTAAGTTGATTCTGGTTGGTAAAATTCTTGCGAATCCATCCATTAATTTCCAAGCATTCCAGAATACGATGAAACGTGCTTGGCGTATGGATAAAGTTGAGATTTCACAGAAGGAAGAAGGACTTTATATTTTCAAATTTAGCTCAGAAGGGGAAAAACAGCGTGTGCTCGACAATGGTCCCTGGTTATTCTCAAGCAATCTAGTTATACTCAAACCTTGGGCCCTCAATACTCCATTGCATTGCTACGATTTTACTACTTGTGCTTTTTGGGTGCAAGTTTTTGGACTCCCCTTAGAAAGGTGTACGGAACAATTAATTAGTAAAGTTGTTCATGATGTTGGAAAGGTTCTGGATGTCCGATTCGAGGCGAAAGAAGGATCAATGTCAAGAGCCGGGAGAGTTCGATTGGAACTCAAGTTATAGGAACCTCTGAAACCTGGGAAACTTATCCAAATAGCAAGGAAAAATATATGGCTTGACTTCCGTTATGAACGTTTACCACATTATTGCTATTCATGTGGTGTTTTAGGCCATTATGCATCCTATTGTAAGGATATTCCCTATGATGAAGCTAAATTTGAAGGTGGGACAAACTATACGACGGATAATGGCTAAGGGCTGAAGTCAGGGAACATAGCCAACTCTGGGAGGCTTTCTATGAGCTGAAATCTACCCTAGAAAATATTGAAGAAACTGTACCTAAAACCCCTCCATCTGGGTTGCTTATGCTCCCTGCTGCACAATGCAATCCCAGCCAACAACCAGCTCTTGTGGAATGTCGTACTGCTCAGCATCCAAATACCGCAACAGCAAACTTTACGCACAGCTCCCCCCTGCTGAGGTGTCACAAGGTGCTGTTCAGCAAAAGATGTGAGTTTCAGTACCTACACAATAGATAGAGCTCCAAGATTTAATAGCTGGTGCTTCTTCATCTAGGAATCTAAACAATCCCGATTACAAACCAAAACTACTCCCTTAAAGAAAGTGAAGCGATGCTCTCCCTATGGCTCTAGTCCTATATTGCCAAACAATCTAGATGAAAAGCATCTTTTGGAAACCTCAATATATGAGGTCGAAAGGGCCGGTGATTGGGCTGTGGTGGCTTGCCCGACTAAGCCACCAATGAACAAATGAAGATCCTTAGTTGGAACCGTCAGGGACTGGGCAATTCCCTGACAGTTCAAGCTCTGAGAGCCCTAGTGGCTCAAGAACGGCCCGATATCATCTTTTTGATGGAAACAAAGAACCAAGCACCTATTATCAGGCGAATACAGCGAAGGCTGAAGTGTAACAGCAGTTTTGTGGTGAATCCCCAAGGTTTAGCTGGAGGGATGGTTCTTTTTTGGAATGACCATATCACACTTAGTGTCAATGCAAATAATTCGCATTTTATTGATACTATCTGTTCTGAACACAAGAGTACAACATCTATGGGCATTACCTATCTGCATGCACCAGCGTTTTACCAACAGAGACAGCTTTTATGGGTAGATTTGCGGCACCTCAGCCATTTACATACTTTACCCTCGATGTGTATAGGCGATTTTAATGAAATCTTAAATCACTTGGAGAAAGTGGGCATGAAACCAGCTGAGCCATATCGATTGGATTCCTTTCGAGAATTATTACATGATTGCGCTTTGATGGATATCAAAACTAAGGGTTGTGCCTATACTTGGGTGAATAATAGAAATGGGGAAGAACTTGTCAAAGAGAGAATTGATCGTGTTTTGTGCACTATGGATTGGCGATTGTCATACCCAGAAGCTGAAGTTCATGCTTTGCTTGCCCTAGGGTCAGATCATTGTCCACTACTATTAAATACGGAAATCAACTCAGTAAGGAGAAGGAAGAATTTTACCTTTGAATCTTTTTGGCTTCAAGAGGCAGAATGCCATGGGGTGGTTTCCGAAGCATGGTCATCTTTATCACTTAATAACTCCACAATTTTTAGAAGCTTCGGAATACAACTAATGCGATGGCCATGTGGAGCAAGTCGAAATTTACTGCGGGTCATCATCAGATAAATGCTCTGAAGCAGCAACTCCAGCAATGCATAAATCAACTTGTTTGTAGTTATAACAAAGATCAGATTACTTCGCTAAAAAAAGAAATCCAGAATATATGGTTACAGGAAGAACATTACTGGGCGATGCTTTCTAGGATTAACTGGATGAGGTGGGGGGACAAAAATACAAAATTCTTTCACGCCACCACAATTCAAAGGAGGAAAAGAAATAGACTCAGCATGTTAAAGGATGTAAACGAGGAGTGGATTCGAGAGCCAGATCAGGTGAGGCACATGACAATCAATTTCTTTAAGAATCTTTACACTTCCGTAAGACATCGAGACTATGGTCCTATTTTAATGCAATGTTCGAGAGTAGTGACAGATGCAATGAACATCCATTTAATCGATGAAGTAACAAGGGAGGAAGTAAAGCAAGCGACGTTTCAATTAGGAGCCACCAAAGCACTAGGACCTGATGGTTTTAATGGGCTATTTTATCATAGTCATTGGGACATTATACAGGATGATGTGTTTAACGTAGTGCAGAATTTTTTCATTACTGGTGTGATGCCTGCTGATGTTAACAGAACCGTAATATGTCTGATCCCCAAGGTACCGAGCCCAGAGAGGTTAGATCAATTTCGCCCTATTAGCTTATGTAATTTTATATAAAAGATTATCTCGAAAGTTCTAGCGAACCGCTTGAAATCTTGCCTACCAGATTTGATTTCCACATAATAGAGTGCATTTGTGTCAGGTAGACAGATACAAGATAACATACTAATAGTCCAAGAGGTACTGCATCAGTTTAGAATTCGAAACAGAAAGAAAAAATTCCAGGCGATCCTTAAACTGGATGTGCAGAAAGCCTATGATAGGGTTGAGTGGGACTTTTTGGAAGCCTATTTGCGTCAGATTGGATTTCATGATTGATGGGTGCTGTGGCTAATGCAATGTGTAACAACGAGCTCTCTAAGTGTAAAGCTCAATGGCGAACATCTACCTTACTTTCAACCATCACGGGGACCCAGACAGGGCAACCCTCTCTCACCTTATTTATTCATCCTTGTGGCAAATATGTTATCCACCCTCATCCAGTAAGCTGTCGACATGGGTCATCTACGGGGACTTAAACTCAACAGGTGGTGTCCTACTTTATCCCATTTATTTTTTGCCGATGATGCTATCTTTTTCCTAGATGGTAGAACCCAGGAATGTCAAAATCTAGCAAACATCCTCAACCAATATTGTCTCGCCACAGGACAAGAGATTAATAGGAATAAATCTAGTCTATTCCTGAGCAAAAACTACCCTTAGTCTCTTAAGATAAATATGGCCAGAGAATTAAGGGTGCCAGTACTTGACAAAACGGGTAAATATTTAGGCATACCTTCTGATTGGGGATCATCTAAGAAAGACATGTTTGCTTGGATTCTAGGAAGAGTTAATGCTAAATTGGAAGGGTGGAAAGAAAATCTAATTTCCAAAGGTGGGAAGGAGATTCGTTAAAATCAAGTGGTTCAGGCTTTACCACAGTACGCAATGTCAATATTTAAGGTTCCTGTTTCTATTTGCAAGTCTATTGAACAAAAAATAGCTAGGTTCTGGTGGCAAAATACTAGCAACAAAACTGGAATTCACTAGAAGAGCTGGGACCTTCTAAAAGAGAGAAAAAACAATGGAGGGGTCGGTTTTGAGACTTACTAACTTTCAATAAAGCCCTTATGGGAAAGCAAGCTTGGCGTCTCTTTCAAAATCCATTATCTTTGTGGAGTAGAGTTTTTAAAGCCTTATATTTTCAGTCCACAGATTTTTGGCATGCTGACAAGGGGTCTAGACCTTCTTGGGGTTGGCAGAGTCTTTTGTTAGGCAGAGATTCTATTCTTCCAAAGCTTCACTGGTTAGTAGGTAATGGCCATAAGATAAGAGTCCGACAGGATAAATGGATACCTATGGGAATCCTAGGCGAACCAGCAAATAGAGAGGAATCGGAAACAGTAGCAGGTTTCATCAACTCAGAACAAAACGAGTGGAATATCCAACTTCTTAACCATACGTTTGATGAGCACATTGTTAAAGAGATACTAACTATTAAACTGTGGATAGCATCTACCGAAGACAAACTTGTATGGACAGAGACTGAAGATGGATAGTACACAGTGAAGAGTGCCTATAATTGCATAAAGAAGATAGAAGCAACAAAGGTAAGCTCTCGTCCTTCCTCTTCCTATCATACACCCAGCCAACTATGGAAGCAGATATGGAAGACCAAAATAGCCCCAAAAATACGTATTTTCCTCTGGTCTATAAGCCAAAATGCTCTACCTACAAAGGAAAATCTATTCCGACGAAGCATTACCCCTGACCCGCTATGTACTCTCTGCTCTGACCATCCCCCCGAAACCTCAGAACATTTATTTTTGTTTTGCCCCTGGACACAATATATCTGGAACCATCCCCAAGTGCAGATCAACATATCAGATTATAGCACTCACCGCATAGATGCTTGGCTAGTTGATTTAATAGAAAAGAAGGTGAACGTACCAGCTTTTGAGACAATTGCAGCTCTATTATGGCAGATTTGGAAAGCTAGGAATCATTTTATCTTTCGCCATCAATCCACTCACCCGAACCAGCTTGTTGATACAGCTCTTGCTCTTGCCCAGCTCAATCTCAAAACCCAGCAGTAGGAATCGAGGAAAGATACTACATGGCTGAACCCTAATCGCATATGGATCCCACCGCAGCAAGGCATAACCAAGGTAAACATAGATGGAGCCTTCCCTATTGCAGATCAAATGGGTGCGATTGCCAGTATTACTCGCGATCACACAGGCAGCATGATCGGCAGCTTTACCAGAAGCGTTCAAGCAACTTCTGCACTTGAGACGGAGATTCAAGCCCTGTTATGTATTCTCAAGGACCTCTTACAGCAAGGAAAAACTAACTCTCACCTGGTGTTGGAGACGGATAACCTCATTCTCGTCGAAGTCATCAACCAAGGACGTCTGCCGTCGTGGGAATGCCGTGCCCTTCTTGCCGAATGTGAAGCTTTGCTGCCCTGTTTCCCAAACCTAAAGGTGCAACACTGTCAACGAGAAGCAAATGCCCTAGCCGACTGGGCCGCGAAGGCCCACAGACGAGGCTCCCTTTTACCAACTGGGCCAATTCTCCACCCCAAGTTATGTTAGACATGCTTTGCAATGAAGCCCTTGTAAAGGGTTGTACTTATTTCGCAACTTGATTAGCAATATATCCTCTTTTCCGACAAAAAAAAAGTCAATTTCGTAAGGATCAAGTGTTGACCTCGGTCGGAGCGCATTAAATTGGAATGAGTAGCTTTTACTATTTCTGAGTGGCTTGACCGGAGGTGCGTGAAAGAAATTATGAACAGGCAAAAGCAAGGCCAGAGACAGAAGCTTCGGGGACGAAACGCGCTCGTTATTGTAATCGCACTATACTTTCCGACTCAAAATGACCGCGGCCCTTGGCGCTCTCGGAAAGTTGGATTTCCTTTTGGGCCAATTTTATTGGATTGTGTCTGACTTATGTAAATGAACTTGGCAACCCTACGATGAAGGGTCAATTCCTTCGCCGTCTCATAAGCAAACCTGATGCCACTTTCTTTCGAAGTTTTGACATATTGATCCTTAGACATGATGTTTCTATGTTGTACCAAGTATGTGAATTCCGCAAAGTCATGCTTACTTTTGACCGCTCGACTCTAGTGAAAGTCTTCTTAAATCTTGTCAATTAGTGAGGTCAAGACGTGCTCTAGATGCCCAAACATTAACAATTATTTCTTTGGTAACAGTTGCTTCAAATAGTTTGGTGTCATGAGATACAAAATTATTAGGAAAAATTATCCAATCAATTTTATATTTATTGTATGAATGCCGATTCAATACTAAACTTCTCAATCGTGTCAATTTAGTTATAAATCTATACGCGAAATTTCAATTAAGTGTTTTATACTACTAATATAAGACGGTTAGCGATGATTGGATCATCATG
This sequence comes from Eucalyptus tenuipes, assembly GCA_014182365.1. Lineage (NCBI taxonomy): Eukaryota > Viridiplantae > Streptophyta > Magnoliopsida > Myrtales > Myrtaceae > Eucalyptus > Eucalyptus tenuipes. The sequence goes on from CM024542.1 coordinate 5,246,349, forward strand.
TCGGCGATTTTCTATAAAAATTAATCGAAATGATTATATTAGAATTTCACGTAAAGATTGAGGGTTAAATTAATACAATTAAAAAATTTAATATTGAATTGATATTCGTATGGTGAATTTAGCACTAATTGGATATTTCTCCTAAAGTAATTTGACGGTAAGACCGCGGGACAAGATGACGCTACTCAAACGCATGGAATCCCTCCTTTTTTGCTGCAGACTAGTTATCTGCTTTTTCTTCACCATGTCTTGCCCATTTCCTAGCAATTTCACATATACAAAGTCTAAAGATCCTCACGCGGTCAAGATGTTAATGAGTTCTATCAATTTGAGCCGTCACATCATGTGGATCCTCGACCAGATTCGCTGACTTGCTGACTTGACGTGGACTAAGAAAATGGACCACATGCTAAAAGAAAAGTGAATGAAAATCTATTTATTTAGAAGAATTCTTTTGCCGAGTGTCCTTGAAATATTTAATAAGTATACTTTCCTTAGAAAAGCCTTGTTAATGAGTTCTCTCGGGCCACTTAGAATTAAAAATAAGCATAATTTCAAGATAAATTGAGAATCGGATAACTAGATCAATGAAAATCGGTATGATTCTAAGTTTTAGAGAGAGATTGTCCGATTTCTAATTCCACTTTTCTAGGAATCGAGAACCGAGAACCATAATTGGAATTAGGAAGCGGACTAAAAACCTTAACATCCCTAATTATCTTCCTTGACTCACTTTGTTTTCTGTGGTGTGTTTTCTTTCCTCTTCTCATCTTTTTTTTTATGTTGTAATTTCTTTTTATATATCAAATGAGTGAATGTTTTATATAATTCTTTTTTTAATATGAATTTTCTTAATGAGGAGATTATGATCATTACATAAAATGAAAACACAGTAAATTGGAAATGATAAAAAAGAATTTCATCGTATTGTTTAACAAGTGCCCCCATGACACTTGTTAAAAACAAATAACTTATAGTAATACTGTCTTCAAGGTATTTTATGTGCATAATCTAAGGACAATAAATACATAGAACTGTGAAATTCACTTAATTAGTTGCTTTAACAAAATTCCTGCTAAAGAAGAAAACATAACTAGAGGGATAAAAAGTAGTTAGATTTAGTATAGGCAAATAGGTGGATCGGATTGGGTCAAAATTATTCCAACCTAAATTGACACGTTTAATATGTTTTGACCTATTTCCATACAACACAAACCTAATGAGCCATACCCGACCCAATCCATCTCATTTATTAAATATAATTAATCCATATAACAATCTAGTCTATCAAATATGGGTTTAGAAATGGGTCTATAACTCATTTTGACAGTCTAGTTAGATCTATATAAAATAAACTATAAATATGAAATTGTGGGATCTATTTTGTTCGTGGAAAGAATTAAGAAACATTACCATCTGAAGAATAAAAGACATCAACGTGCAAGTGACGACGAAGTTGCTGAAATGTTGACCTAAGTCAAGCTCAAATGAAACCATATTAGGGGGGGTCAAGGTCAAGAACAAAATCCCAAGAAAAGCATTCACAATGATACCAAATGCACCACTCAGACCAGGGACTAAGTACAAACGGACAGATGGTTCGTAGAAATATATTATACAGGGCAGACAACTGTGCTTTTAAGCTAATTGAGTGAGGGACTGAACTCATTCCCCACCTTGCACGCGCGCGTTGGCATCTCTGCTTGACCATTTCGAAATTCTATGACATGAATATTTTTTACACGAGTTCTGTTGGATACGTTTTAGTCACGTTAGTGCAAATCTTTTGTGTTCCTTTTGGAAAAGTTGGTTGCATAACTAACGTCTATTCTTGTTTTGTCTTGATTTTGAGCAGGGAAGTAGGAAACAGAGACATTGATCTTCCCTGATTGATTGTAATTAATTTTATTTGATATTGTAATAGTTTATTACTTTAAATAGGTATCTAGAACAACATGTATATAGGCTCTTTTATCATCAGTATTATATACACAGAAATATACAGAAATTCTCTTTTCACTTTATTCTAACATGGGGACCAATCAACCTGCAGCCATTCCAGTCAAGAGACGGAAAGTCGGTACCCTAAAATAAGAGCAGTTGATCTGGGGGGCTGGCTGGTCACGAAAGGATGGATCAAGCCTTCCCTCTTTGATGCATTCCCCAACAAGGACTTCTTGGTACTGTGCTCTATGTAATTGCCTTGGTGTTTCCGCTGCTTTATTTACTGATGATTCATTTGGTTTCGACAGTTTTTCTGATTTCGAAAGTGGGTATAACGTGTAGGATGGGCCTAGACTTTTCTTCTGATCAGGCACAGTTGGGACGTGTTTGTGTGCCGAGTCCGGCGAAGGAAATCAGGTAGTCACCAACAGCAAGTGGACTCCCGCAGTTGCTAAATGCCCAGCAGGTTCCAATTCCCTTTGGAAGACATTCAGGGCGAGTTAGCTTTAAGCAGATAGATAACATTCGGCTATGCAAACTAATGAAATTAGTTTGGGGATTAAGGAACGAACTTCTGTCTATGGATTAGAAACTTGGTATCCCAAGTGCAAATAAATTTCATGTTTGTGCTATCACTGTCTTGATTTTGGCTCACATCTTACATAGTCAAAAATTAGATGGAATTATCTTACGGGAACTAACATTGAACATCGTTATGGACGGAAGCGATGCAATTATAATTTCTCCTGTTGAAAACAATTTCCCCACTAGAAGAAGTGCCATCTTCAAAGAAGAATCTCGAGCATTGAGCTAAAGATAATTTGCCGTGCTTTGTTGTTGTCGCTGTGGAGAATCTACGAGACATTCGGGGTGGCCAACAAGCAATTCGTAGGCCTAGACTCTGGGGGGAATGGTGTCGATCCGGTGGCCACTTGTCATTCACTTGTCATTCACTAGGAACACCTGAAGCCTTTGGGATTGTGAGGAACCCAGAAGATCCAAGCCGTGTTAGAATCAAAGCTTCTAATGGCTCCTTACACGTCATCAATCTCTTTCCATTTCCTATATCTTACATAAGACTAATGCTCCATATATTACGATTGGTTGAGAAATTACTACATGAACGTTATACATGTATGGATAAATATACAATCTGTTACAACTAGTCTACTCATTTGGATGCTAATTATGGTCCACTTATTTGAAGGGCCAACTTGGCTACTGTTTTAGCCTGTCACGTTATTTTATGAACCAATTTAGTAGACCAAGGATGTTCCTTACGCATTAGCATGTTAAATAGGCACTAGCCGAATGAAAACTTTGCGAGACTTATTTGAAGTAGAGATTAAGAATAACGAAGAAACCAAAGCGATTATTGTGGTAGAATTTGTTTTGCATGTGAGAACAAGCAAACGAGTGACAGTTTACTATCAATGTGATGAGAGTGACGCGTGGATATGAGATGAAGACTCATGTGTTTGGTTTGAGTTCCACTAAGAGATTAGAAGGCAAGTATCAAGTCACCAATGGTCTTGGACCACATAATGTTGAGAGAACTCCCTAATTTGTTTTGAAGATTGACTAAACCTTCCATAAATGTTTATTAAAAAAAGTATTTTCAAGTGATGTTCATGAAGAAATGATGCTCAAACCCTATCATCTAAATACTGCGTCTGAAGTAAACAGCTGGTGATGATGTGGACAATTTTTATAAATCTTTTTAATTATTTCCTTCTTCCTCCATCAGTCATCGGGCCTTAGCGATGGCCAAAGATTGACCACAGGTGAGGGCACATTGTCAACCTCAAGCGAGGTTAACCCTCGTTAGCCCTTGCTTGTGGTAAGTGACCGATGGAGCAAGAAGAAAAAAGAAAAAGAAAATAAAAACGGAAAATAATATAAAATTCAAAAAAAAAATTCAAAAAATTCATCTGCATGAGTACTAGTCATGCCACGTAGAATAGTTAACATCTATGTTACTGATTACCTGGTAAAATTGATTGAAATGACCATATTAACAAATCATCAAAATATTTATAACTTAATTGGTCAAATAAAAAAATTGTGATTGAATTTGAATCTGTGCATTAAGTTCATGACTTTTTTGGCAATTGTCCTCCTAACAGAACAAAAATTAGTACGTCTAACAAATAAAGACTAGTGAAATTCATATAAGAGTGGATAATTATTGCATTTATAAGAAAGATAAAAAAATTATAAATTATAACAAAAGTTGACAAACGTAAAATTAAAATAACTATTGGTAAAGAGATAAAGTGAACTTGGTATTTTTTGTAGGCTAATAGTAGAGAAGTCACATCGTCTTTCATGGGATCACAAGTTCGATCCTTATTATAGGCCAATTTCTCATCTGCTTTTTTTCTTTGAGTATTTGCTAACTATCCATGTGGAGAGATTTTTTGGGTTTCAAAATGCCTGATGGACTATTAGTGACGGGCTTGAAACCACATATCTCAATTGAATAATTACGGCTCCAAACCAGATATTTGGTAACAAGTGCAGGTGCCCTACATCGCTGAAAGATGGTAGTCGTGACGTTAGTCGTTGCTTGTCCTTTCATTGATAAAAAAAGGGGAAGAACCTACGCTTTTAAATCACTGTGAATTAATTACCTATAATACTCAAGCGGAGTGAGAGTGAAGCCCATTGGTTCGCGTTTGGCAAATAAACTGAACTCGTCTACGGTTTATTTCATCCTCATGTTACCTAAAAGTATTTGCTAAATGGGCGATAGTTATACCACATCTTTCGGCTGGCTTGATATATAACCGAGTCAATCATTCGTTTTTTTCCTTCTCCATATTATCCTGTCCAGGGAAACGAGTTCTAAATGGGCCTTAAGTACATAGGATCAGATCCATGACAACCATCCCCGATGCATATTATGATATTCAACCTCAGTGTTCTGTCTACACATAAATCAATGACCGCATGAAATTTGCACAATTCTCTCTCGTAAGTCTTGCATCAACCACATTTAAGGTGATATTTCCGTAGTTTTGGTAGGAAAATTTGATGTGAAAGTCATAATAGATCTGCACCCAGCACCAGGTTCACAAAATGGGTACGAACACAGCTCATCAAGGGACGGATCTCATGAATGGGGAGCCACTGATGCTAACATCCAGCTAACGGTTGCTGCCATTGAATTCCTCGCTGCAAGGTAAATTCTTCAACTCACTTTTTGCACCAAATGCTATCACATAAAATATTACAGCAAATTTAGAAATCTGGAGTTCCAAATGTCATTTTTTATTCAGGTATGCAAAGAGCCTGAGTCTCTACACGGTCGAGCTCATCAACTAGCCTCTCTCTCCAGGAGTGGCTCTCAACACCTTGACCAAGTACTCCAAGGCCGAATACAACGAGGTGCGCAGGCACTCCCCAACAGCCTACGTAGTGATGTCGAACCACCTCGGGCCAATGGCTTGACCAGGACCGTGGTCGACGTGCACTACTACAATCTGCTCTCGGATATCTTCGACAACATGACGGTCCAACAGAACATCGATTTCATCTACTTTAACAGGACGGCTTAGTTGAACAATGTTAACACGGTGAACGGTCCTCTCAGCTTTATGGGTGAGTCCAACGGTGACACCATCTGTCGATATTTTTTTACGATGAGAAAGCCCAAAGCTGAATGATATGAAATGCTTACCAAATTTTTTTGCTGATTTGATCTGTGAATTGGGTGAAGGTGAATGGGTGGCTGAGTGGCAAGTGAGCGGAGCTACCAAAGAAGACTACTAAAGATTCGCAAAGGCACAGCTTGAGGTGTAAGGGAGAGCAACGTTCGGACAGGCGTGTTGGACTCTCAAGAATGTCAAGACCAAGTGGAGTCTGCAGTGGATGATCAACAATGGTTATATACAGCTTTAATCAGTTTATGTATTCGAATTAATTCGGTATTTTCCTACATAGTTACACTCTTATAGTCGATTTTTGCGATGATCAATTGTTGACCTTGGTCCGAGCACATTAAAGTGGAGTAAATAGCTTTGACTATTTCTGAATGGTTCATAGACACGAGCAAGATCGACCGGAGGTCTGAAGAAGAAATTATGACCAGGCAATGATGCAAGGCCAAAACGGAGGCTTCGGTATTGGATGGTGATAGTAATATTGCGCACTATGCTTCGACTAAAATGATACCCTGATAGGATTACTTTGTGGGCCGACTTAATCGGATCGTGTTAAACTAATATTTAACATACATGGTGGAACTTAACAGCCCCTTCATAATGGACCAAGTACTTATGTCCGGACATGCCAATGTCTCATGCTTGAAATTCCTCTCAAAGAATTAAACATATCCAACCCCGTTCACTTGTGAAATTTTGTCACCCTTCATCTTGCAGTCAAACTGCTGGATTTCATTTTCTAACATTAGTACATCACCAATCAAAACGACTTCCGCGAGCTCAAACTTCCTTTAATTTCGAATGAGGACAATGGCCGAACAAAAAATAAAAAAACTCTTGTACCCAAGAGACTATAAAGAAGGAGCCGTTAAATCGAAATAAATGAATCACGATTGAAAGCAGTGTTCCAATTGATTTAATTACCTCTTCATGGAGATTTTTAATCATCAAGTTTTATCTAGCACTTGAAGCCCCTAATAAATTTATGTTTGGTGATCCGGAATTTTGGACCAACTGGAATAGGATACTATATTATAAAAGAAAACCGGGTTTCTAGTACAGGCAGAATATCCTTCTCAGCAAGACGATACCAATAAGAGACATATCCGTCTCTTTTACGCCTTGTCAGCTTTGTCTTTTTTTTTCGTGGATATTGACCTGCGACAACTTTAAGGTAGTTGTATTGTCTCACTCTGGCGGGGGAATTTGCAGTTTGATTCACTGGTAAAGTTCCCGAACATCACGAGACTTTTGATTAACCCCTAGAGTTATGGACCAGTGTGACCATGCAATTATCCCGTGCGGTCGGAACTAGGGGACTGCCATACTAATCGGGCAGAGATTAGTCTAGTGATATGTGAAAAAATAAATAAATAAATAAAAAAAAAAAAAGAAGGAAGCCCATCCTCGGAGTCTTCAAAGATGTTTCCATTCAGTGCGAAGCGTGTGAATCCCGTGGAATGATTGGGGGAGCGAGAACCCTGCTCTTCCCCCGAACACGGCAGCTTTTGGTCCGTTCCGCTCCAGTGAAGTCTTTTCTTGATTTTGTCAATAGCGAGGTCGGTCAACGGACGTGTTTTAGTGGCTTCGTTTATTCTGGCTCCGAAAGCCTAGATTTCTCTGTTCCTCTTTTTGGAGACCAGTGGATTCCCTTTTCCTCTTGCCCATTTCCTAGAAACTTCGCCGACATAACTTATGAAAAAGATTCTTGCATGGTCCGGATGTTCCATGGGTTCAATGAATTTGAGCCATCGCGTGCCGAATAGCACTCACATGATTTGGCGGCTGTTATTCACTGGGCTCTTGCGTGCTCATTACGCGGAATTATTTGCTCCAATAACTAGAGATTTGAGGAGTCGAAGGAAGGAAGGGAAAGCAACGACCAGTTAATTGGACAGAGGAAAAGATTTTGACAGAATGAAAGGAGAGAGAGACCTGGACGTATAATGTCGACCACACGTTAAACGGAGGAGGAAGAAAATCTTCTTCGAAAGGTTCAAGTGCGCTTGAAATAGTTATTGAGGTATACTTCGTTTAGAAAATTATTACTAATGAGTTCTCTCATAATACTTCTTGACTACATTTAAGGAAATATTTTCATTTTTGTTGGACTAATTACACAAAACTTAGGAATTATCAATACCTTTCAAGAGTCTTGGTGCTGTGTTGGACACTTCGACACGTGTCCAACATGATCCGACACGCGGTCAACAGATATTAAAAAATCCAACACGTGATTAACTCTCCCAACATGCTCTGATATGCGAATCCGGAATTCCGACAAGCATGAAATCAATTTTAAAAAATAAATGGTTAAAATGTAAATATGTAAAAAATAATAAAGGGAGAAAGAAGTGATTAATTTGATATTAATAAATGGTGGATTAATGTTTTTAGTATAAATTCATTATAGGCTCTTTTATTATTATTTATTTATAAATTTGAATCAAATTATTTGATTGAAATAATCATGTATACATAAAAATATATATTTAATATACAATGTATTTCAACGTATCGAAATTTTTTATTTTTTAAGAAATGACATGTCGGCGTATCTTATCGTGTCACGTGTTAAATGTCGATGTCGGTGCTACTTAGCACATAGCATGGACGAAACACAATAAATAACACAAGGATAATCAATATATTGCAAATTGTGAAATTTTCTTAATTAGTTTGTTAGATTTTATTTGTTTCATGGAAAATAACTTTTGAGAAATTGCTTTCCAGATTTATTGGTGTTACACATAAAGCAACCCGGACAAGGATATATTTTCCTTCAATGAAAAAGAGTTCTTCTCAAATAGGAAAAGCGGAAATTATTTTTCCTATTCTTTCTTTCACCCAGACCAATCTTATTCTTCTCCATGCACTCCTTTTAATTATTTTTTTCCTTTCCCTTTAAAAAATCAAAATTTTAATTATTTTTTATTTTCCTTTTTTCCCTTTTTTCTTCTTTTTTTTTCTCTTTTTAATTTATTTTATTTTATTTCTATTTCCTTTCCCTTCTTCCTCCGCCGGTTGTCAGCCACGGCGACAGTCAGTGAGCTCATTGCTTGCCGAAATTTAGCCAACCACGAGCTTGCCTTTTGGCGAGTGGAGGTGTGCAAAGGGAACTGCCCAATCGGGAACCACTCAGACCGGGCAAAATCGGCGGGTTCCAGGCGGTTTTCACGGGCTTTGGTCTAGTTTCTGGTTCTAGAGTAGGAATTAGATTGACTAGACCATACCAACTATATATTTTTAATTTCATAATAAGAAATTTTGGATTGCGAAGACGAAGTGAGCCTCACGAAGTCTCTGAACAAGATGATCCTGTGCTTAGAGGCCGGCAAGGTCAAAAGATTCTGTACTCAAAAAGAAAATCAGATCCCGAATAGTGGAATTCTCCAAGGTGGCTTCTAATGAATTCTATAATTCATAGGCTAAGTCTTGACTGTTTCATACTTCATATTTGTTTGCACTTTGCTGAAACAGAACTATTTTTTAAGCCCTTCAATGCGTCAACTCATTGCGAAATTGCTACCAACACAACAAACTAACCAGTTCCACCATATTGGACCGGTCGATAATCTGATACCCGCTTTGGAGACTAGCCAACTTGATCCCTAATCCCAAAAATTAGGAACCAGTCCTCCCCATTTCATCTTGGAACCGGACCAAACCCGGAATCAATCACTCTTATTAGCGAGGCTCGAGCTCGCCAATTTGGCGGGGCCAAAGTCTTGTCGACCTCTGTGGAGGCTCGAGCTTGCTGCCCTTGGGTGAGTTCCACCTTATCTGTGGCCAATGGTTGGCAATCGGCTGAAGAAGAATGAAAAGGAAAAAGAAAGAAAAGAAAAAATAATTAAAAATTAAATTTTAAAAAAAATATATATATAATATTATTAAAATGAGTGCAAGGAAGAAAATCAAATTAGATTTTATACACTAAATGATAGAAAATATTTTCTAGTTTATTTTCAGGTTTCAGTTGAATATCGAAAAATATTATCATTTTCTTAAAAAGCATTTTCCAAAAACGTCACATTTTCTATAAAACGATCAAAGGCTTAATGAGCATCTCAAGAGCACTCTTTAACAAAATCCTATTCATTAAGAGAAAACGCGGAAAAAAAGATTATTCATGACATTTCCTTGAATTTGTCTGAAGCATAGAAAACATTAACATGCGAGGGACGGCGAAGTTGCGAGGGCGTCAACCCAAAGTCAAGTCCCACGACCACGCGTATCGACCAGAAATGAAATGAAATAAAATGCACCAAATAAACGCAACTGGACAATAAAAGAGTAGTTAGATCCGCGGAAAAAAAGATTATTCATGACATTTCCTTGAATTTGTCTGAAGCATAGAAAACATTAACATGCGAGGGACGGCGAAGTTGCGGGGGCGTCAACCCAAAGTCAAGTCCCACGACCACGCGTATCGACCAGAAATGAAATGAAATAAAATGCACCAAATAGACCAAATGACCATACACACAGACAACTCAGGTTTGAAGCTACTTGAGTGAGTGACCCAACTCATCCGTATCATGCAAGCACGCATTGCATCTCTACTTAATCATTTTGAAATTTTATTACATGAACATTTCTCACACGAGTACTATTGGATATGTTTTAGTCATGTTAAGTGCAGATTTTATGTGTCCCTTTTGGGACAATCGGTTGCATAGCTAACTGCTGTTCTGTTTTATCTTGATTTGGAACGGGAAAGTAGGAAAACAGGAGGCAATGGAAGTCATCAGTAATGAGATCCAATCGATCCGCGGCCATGCCAATCAAGAGATGGAGAATCGCAACCCGAAAATAAGAGCAGTTAATCTGGGGGGATGGCTGGTCACAGAAGGATGGATCGAGCCTTCCCTCTTTGATGCAATCCCCAACAAGGACTTCTTGGTACTGTGCTATACGTAATTGCCTTAGTGTTTTCGTTGTTTTATCAACCAATGATTCGTTTGGTTTCAACTGTTTTTCTAATTCTGAAACTGTGTATAATTCGTAGGATGGGACTAGACTTCAGTTCAAAGCGACGATGGTTGGTAAGTATCTTTGCGCCGAATCTGGTGGAGGAAGCCGGGTAGTCGCCAACAGCATGGGGAATCCTGTGGTTGCCAAACGCCCCGCAGGTTCTAGTAATTATTGGGAGACATTTAGGGTGAGTCAGCTTTAAGCAAATAGATAATATTTTGATGTGGAAACTCGTGAGGTTGGTTTGGTATTTAAGGAACGAACATATGTCAGTAGACTAGATGTGCAGTACATCAAGTGCAAATAAATTCTATGTTTGTGCTACCACCGTTTGGGTTTTGGCTCACGTCTTACATAGTCAAGATTTTGATGGGGTTATCTTACGGAGACTAATATTAAACAATGTTATGGGATGAAACTAGTTACAATATACCCTCTCAATAAAATAAAACTCAAATTGTTCAACTTGGAAATAGCATTGATATATTCTCCTATTGACAACATTTTCCGACTAGAATTAGTGTGCATGGAGCTATAGATGATTTGCCGTGTTTTGTTTGCGTAGCTGTGGAGGATCAACGAGAGGCTCTTCCACTTCAGGGTTGCCAACAAGCAATTCATCGGCCTGGACTCTGGTGGGGACGGGGTCGATTTGGTGGCTACTTGTCATTCACCAGGAGCATCTGAAACCTTTGAGATCGTGAGAAACCAGGCGATCCAAGTCGCGTTAGAATCAAAGCTTCTAATGGCTCCTTCTTACGGGTCATCAATCTCTTTCCAATTCCTATTTCTTACATAAGACTAATGCTTCATATATTGAGATTGGTTGAGAAATTACTACATGAACGTCATACATGTATTGATAAATATACGATCCGTTACAACTAATCTATTAATTTGGATGCTACTTATGGTCCACCTATTCCAAGGGCCAACCCAGCTACGGTTCTAGCCATTCACGTTATGTTATAAACCAAGTTAGTAGACCAAAGTTGTTCTCCATGCATCAACATGTTAGATAAACACTAACCGAGTTAGACTCCATTCGTTTCACAAAAAATGTGGCATTTTTGGAAAATATTTTCCAAGAAACCATCTTCCAATAAAAATGTAATTATTTTTTGAGGTATTCGGCTAAAACATGAAAATGAAATAGAAATATATGCTACTATTTGTTAAGGAAAATATTTTCCTCCGTGCACTCATTTTCAATTTTTTATTTTTATTTTTATTTTTTAAAATCTAATTTTATTTTTATTTTTTTATTTATTTTTAAAAAAATCAATTCTTAAATTATTTTTAATTTTAATTTTTCTTCTTCTTCTTCTTTTTTTTTTTTTTTTCTTTTTATCTTGTTCTTCTTTGGCCACTCGCCTGGCTTGCCGCTAATCGAGCAAGCCAATCTAGTGAGCAACGAGATTGTCAGAGGTTAGCAAGCCTCGAGCTTGCTCGAGGCCGGCGAGCTAGAGGCTTGCTTGTGGCCGAGACCGGCCAACACAAAAGTAAATAAAATAATAATAATAATAATAATAATAATAATAATAATAATAATAATAATAATAATAATAATAATAATAATTAAAAATTCCAATTTTTAAAAAAAAAATTAAAAAAAATTAAAAAAAAAAAAGATGCAAAGGTTAATTGGGCATGAGATAAGAGAAAGTGAGTAAGGAAAATATTTTCCTCATCTTGAAAAGTGGAAAATATTTTCCCCTATTTTAGAAGACTTTTTTCCGTTAATGAAAATATTTTCCGCAACCATTTCCTTGAAAATATTTTTCTAAAAGTTATTTTTCTCGAAATGAACTAAGAATTATTCAAAGCATAGCTTGGGAATAACTAAGAAAGAAGAGCGATTTTGTGGTGGAATTTATTTTGCAGGTGAGGACGGAGGAACGAGTGACAGCTGATTATCAATGCGATCAAAGCGATGTATGGAAAGACGAAGACCCATCTCTGTTTGTCATGAGCTTCACTAAAAGATTGGAAGGCGAGTTCCAAGTCACCAACGGTCTTGGACCCCAAAAAGCCCCCAAAGTCATGAGAGTACGCAATTATAAAACTCCTATTCAATAATAGTCAAAGACCACGGTTCTCAAACTTATTAAATTAATTAAATGATTTATGCCTGGATTATAACTTTAACTAAACTCACTCTATGAGCAAAAATTATTTTGTTTTTATCTTTTTAGTATATGACTTGCGGATGAGAATTCTTTGAGGAGAAACTGATTATTGCCAGCAATCATTAGTGTCATCACATATGGAAACTACAGCAGCTACTACTGCTCACTCTGACTGACCACACGCCAGTAAATACTGTTCATATGAATGACATAAGATACAGGACGATATACAGAATTAAAAATCTAAATATGATGTGATACAATATGTACAACCTATACTTACCAAGCTCAACATCAATTTTGAACCAGCTATGAGAAAATCTCCTTTATAGATTGGTACTTGACCTAACGTCTTCGGTTCTTTCGGGATACATGTGATTTTTGCTTCTACACATGCATGGGTTTCCTGGTCAAGTACTACAAAACACACTAAGGCACGTATGTGAATTATAAGTAAAAAAGTTGCAATCGCGACAAGAATACGATCGAAGCTAGCTTTTTTCCAAGAATAAATACCTGATCTTCTACGATTATTAATTTATTAAGTACAATGTCAATTTGTTATTGAGTGTTGAGCATGGTACATACATCCAAAGAAATAAGTCTTGTCTAGACTTGAGTTTTCTGGGCCGGATCAATTACAATGGTCCTTTAGTGCATTTTAAATGTGCCCCACGTGGATCCCACAAATGATTAACGTGGCAGGTCCAATCTATTGGCAATTTCATATTTCAAGACCCTCTTACAATCCAACATATCATTTCCACACATTAGTTTTAGTAACCATTGGTCTCTTCCAACAGCAGAAAAGAGCTGTTAAAGATACCTTCTCCTTGGATATAACACTAAGCAACTCGGAAAAACCCTAAGCCAATTCGGCTTTGATGGTGCCTTCTTTCCGTTTGTAGACCTATGAAAGTCCCACGGTCTTCTTTCCTTCAAGTCAATTTCACTGGCTCTTTCGTCCGATTCTTGTGAAGAGACTCAAGTCACTCTCAAGCCAGAAGAACCCTTCCTCGATGGGATTAAGGTTGTCGATGCGTCCTATTCGACCACTGAATTCTAAACCACAAACGGCAATAAAACTACAAGAGGGGCCTTCTTTTATTGATCTGACTGTTACATGCATGAAGCAGATTGTTTCGTCTAGTGTTTTTATGCTCGAATTATTATTAATGTCTTTACTTTGTCCTTTACTCAATTTTGATGGAGTGATTAGGGGGGAATCAGAGAGGAAGACAAGATTAAAAAAAATCTCAAATTTCCTTTTTTTTCCCCTAATCTTCTTAAATCATTCCAAATCTATCCAAAATCGAGCGGACTCAAATAAAGGTATGCATTGATGATAGGAACATTGGAGGACGTTCATAGTGGAGGACGATTTCAAGTTCGTAGCCGAGAATGGGTTGGACGCTGTGAGAATTCCGGTGGGTTGGTGGATAGCGAGCGACCCAAATCCTCCACCCCCTTACGTCGGTGGTTCCTTGGCCTTTCTGGACAGTGCTTTCTCTTGGGCAGAGTGAGCCTAATTGCCATCTTCTCTTCATCTTATCATGTGCAGATGCAATTTCTAATATATCATTTGATTTTCTACTTGCAGGAAGTATGGGCTGAAGGTCATCATTGACCTACACGCAGCACCTGGTTCCCAGAATGGCTGGGAACACAGCTCATCGAGAGATGGGTTCCAGGAATGGGGAGACACGGATGACACCATCCAACAAACCCTCCATGTCATAGAATTCCTAACTTCGCGGTAATTAATAAATATGTTGTTCGCGCCCTATCCCGAGTATTGGGGAATATATGATTTGATTTTGCCTATGTAGGTACACGAAGAGCCCAAGCCTTTATGCTGTCGACCTCTTGAATGAGCCTCTCGCGGAGACACTCCCACTAGAGACGGTCACTAAGTATTACAAGGCTGGGCACAACGCCGTCCGCAAGCACTCCCCCACGGCTTATGTGATCATGTCGTGTGTGCTCGGAACCTCTGGCCCTGAATTGCTGCTCCCCGTAGCGAGTGGCCCGGATAGGACAATTGTGGACAAGCATTATTACACTATGTTCAGGAGGACGCAATTCGACACCATTCAAGATAACCTTGATTTCATATACAAAAATTGTGCTACCCAATTGGACCATCTCGCTACACCAGATGGACCTCTCACTTTTGTGGGTAAGTCCAAACTTGTAATAAAATTATCTCACCATCAATGCCACACATCATTTTGTATCTGTTTTCCATAATCTGCTACATACAGATGAGAAATGTGGATCTATAAAGCAATTTGGAATTGCAGGTGAGTGGGTCGTAGAGTGGGCAGTGAATGGAGCAACAAAAGAGCAGTACCAAAAGTTTGCAGAGGCTCAACTGGAAGTCTATGGAAAAGCCACATTTGGATGGGCCTATTGGACTCTCAAGTGCGCACGAGACCATTGGAGCTTGGAATGGATGATCAAGAATGGCTATATCAAGCTTTAGATATTACCTATATATATAGGCCCTCAAGTGCGCACAAGACCATTGGAGCTTGGAATGGATGATCAAGAATGGCTATATCAAGCTTTAGATATTACCTATATATATAAGTCTATGCACTTTTTAATATATTGTAAATTGTAAGCTCTGATTATCTTTCATCAAGTAAACTTTAGGTCATATTCGAACAAAAAAGCTCTCTAGGCAAGTTCTAGAGCACATGCGATGCAACTTATATAACTTATAGCATAAGTGAAAGTTTTTGGTTATGTAGTGGTAATCATGAGACTCTCATAACATAGTTGCAAAAATCTATTGTTCCATGTCCAGGAAAATAGATTTTTTTTTTTCTTCATGATAGTAAATTTTAATAAGTATTGATAAGTGTTAAGAAATTATTGGTAAAAAATACGTTCGATTTACTTTTTCCAAAGTAACATATTGGTAAATTATTAATGATTATAAAATTATAAAATCGTTTTTAAACTTACCATCTTTTATTTCTATTATTTGTCGTTGCTTCAATTTACTTAATCTTATGTTGAATTATTGACCTACAAATCCTCACTTTAGTGTAAATGACCAACAAGTTTTATTCCTATTATTCGCATTGCGCATGGGCTGGTGGTGCGCTGATCATGGGTCGTCCATGGATGGGTTGTCCATGGATCGGTCGTAGGCTGCTTGTGGGCAGGCCCTTTGTGCGTGACATGGCCCCATGTCCATGGACAGGTCGTAGGCTGCTCGTGGGCAGGCCCTTTGTGCGTGACACAGCCCCATCATGAACGGTCTTGGGTTATGCTTCATCTGTGGACCGTGTCAATTTCCCCCACCTAATTGGGTGACACCCCTCTCGCGTTTGTGGCATAGAAGGCATCAATGTGTTTCTAGAAGGCATCAATTTCATATACAAGAAATTCCCTTATTTAAGGGCTTACTTGCAATTTGACATATCACTTCGTAAATTGATTCGATATGCTAGTTAATAACTCTAGCATCGCACTTTTCCAATAGCAAAAAATAAATTTTTCTAAGCAATTATCTATCCAAAATTTTTAAGCATTTTCACATTAATCTAAGTATGCTTCTTCTCCTTTTATTTGTTTTATGTTAATTTAAAAGCTTAGGTTGCGTTTGACGGTCATGATAAACTTCAGGATATGATAAAATTTATTCTATTCTGCGTTTGGTGCCTACTCAAGACAGGTTAAAATCAGATATAATGTGATATAGACTAAATAAAATTATCTCCTATAGAAAGTGGGATAAAGATAGATATGATTTATAACATTCATACAAGGAAAGTTATTTTTTTTCGAATAACAAAATTCTTAAATTAACAAAATTAACAAAATTAAATTTATTTTACCAAAAAATAAAAACTTAAAATTATATTTCAATATATAAATAATATTTCAAAACAAAATAAAAATAAAAATTTAGTTATTTTAATTTAATATTATTTTTACTTATATATTTGAATTTAATTCTATATATTATATTTATATCTATTATATTTTTTAGGTATTTTAGTATTCTAGATATATTAGTATAGTTTACTATTTAATAAAATTTTATTAGAGAATGATAGAATGGGAAGAAAGAAATAACAAATAAATTAAATAAAAATATATATGAAAATAAAAAATAAAATAAAATAAAAATAAAGTATGCAAAAATGTCGCGAGAGATTTTTATTTTCCGTTTGTAAAATTTTTTATTCATTTATACTAATATACCGTTTACACCAAATATAATATGATATGAATATATCTGATAGTAATTACCAAACAATAGAAATGATATAGTAAAATTTCTAGATTTAATATCCTATCATATCCAGTCATATCCTAGTTAGAAATCTAGACAACCAAACGTAACCTCAGGATGTAAACATGATAGGCTTTTCTTTCTTTTCTTATCTCTTGAGCTCGAACCTTTCTATCCCTTTTAATCAATTCATCTAAACTAGGTTTTAATATTGTTTACTCGGGGAAGTCTCATGAGTGATTAAGATCACTTCAGCAACCAAGAGACATTATAAATAAAAAAGGTTTATGCTCTTGATTCGATTAAAAGATGGTTCTTTTATCTGATTAAACAACATTCTTCTATCGAAGCAGTAATTCTTCTCAACTTCATTATCCAATCAAGCATTTACGAAAGAATAAGTTGATTGTACCTATTACATTTTTGTCTTGTGGATATTTAATATTTTCTACATAAAAAGATACTGCTATGAACACAGATTATACGCTAGTGTGTGCATATCTATAACTTTGTAGACTTCAATAAAAGGTATTAGTTGATAATAGGAACATTGGAGTACGTTCATAGTGGAAGATGATTTCAAGTTCATAGCTGAGAATGGATTGAACACGGTAAGAATTCCCGTGGGTTGGTGGATAGCGAGCGGCCCAAATCCTCCACGCCCTTACGTCGGTGGTTCCTTGGCCTATCTGGACAATGCATTTTCTTGGGCAGAGTGAGTCTATTGCCATCTTCTCTTCATCTTGTTACGCACAAATGCAGTATATAACGTATCGACTACGTTCATTACTTGCATGAAGTATGGGTTGAAGGTCATAATTGACTAGCGCGCAGCACCTAATTCCCAAAATGGCTGGGAACGCAGCTCGTCAAGAGATGGGTTCCGCGAATGGGGAGAGTCAGATGACACCATCCAACAAACCCTCCATGTCATAGAATTCCTAACGTCGCGGTAATTAATTAATCTGTGGTTCACAAACCTTAGTCCGAGTACTAGGGTTATCATTTGATTTTGCCTGTGTAGATACACCAAGAGCCTGAGCCTTTATGCGGTCGACCTTCTGAACGAGCCACTCGCGGAGACACTCCCTCAGGAGACTGTCAGCAAGTACTACATTGCCGGGCACAATGCTGTCCGCAAGCACTCCTCCTCTGCTTTTGTGATCATGTCGTGCATGCTGGAAACCTCCAGCAAGGAGCTTCTACTCCCCAACGCTAACAGCCTGGACAGGACAGTTGTGGATATGCAATGCTATTTTCTGTGCGACACAAAATTGGACACCATCCAAGATACCCTTCCTTTCTTCTACGAAGATTGGTTTGCCCAATTGGAAAGTCTCACTACATCAAATGGACCTCTTATTTTTGTGGGTAAGTCCAAAACTGTAACAAAATTATCATGGCATTGATGCCATATATGCACTAACTTTTGCGTGTACATATATATATAAAAGAAGTGGGGATCTATGATGTAATGTGACATTGCAGGTGAATGGGTGGCGGAGTGGGGACCGAATGGAGCAACAGAAGAGGAGAACCAAGAGTACGTGGAGGCTCTACTGAAAGCGTACGGAAGAGCCACTTTTGTATGGGCATATTGGACTCTGAAGTGCGTAGAAGATCATTGGAGCTTGGAATGGATGATCAAGAATGGGTACATTAAGCTTTAGATATTACCTATATATATAAGTCTATTCACTTTTAATATATTGTAAGTTGTAAGCTCTGATTATTTTTCATCAAGTAAACTTTTAGTCATCTTCGAATGAAAAAGCTGTTTAGGCAAGTTCTAGAGCATATGCAACGCAACTTATATACCTTATAGCATTAGTGAATATTTTTGGTTATTTAGTGGTAATCATGAGACTCTCATAACGTAGTTCCAAAAATCTATTGTTCCATGCCCTGGAAAATAGATTTTTTTTCGTGATAGTAAATTTTAATAAGTATTGATAAGTGTTAAGAGATTATTGGTAAAAAATACGATCGATTTAATTTTTCCAAACTAACATATTGGTAAATTATTAATGATTATAAATTATAAAATTATTTACAAACTTACCATCTTTTATTCCTATAATTTGTCGTTGCTTCAATTTACTTAATCTTATGTCGAATTATTAACCTACAAATCCTCACTTTAGTCTAGATGACCAACAAGTTTTTTCCTATAATGCAGTTGCAAAAGTCTGTTGCACGCCAGGAAATTAGATTTTTTTTTTTTTCATGATGGTAAGTTTTAATAAGTATTGGTAAGCTTTAAAAAGGATGGTCGATTTAATGAAAGGGTCAAAAGAAGCCCCTACCTTTTCTCTGATACACGAAGAGCTCTCCTAAGCTCTTCATCTCTTCTCCTTCTCGGTCAAAGCCAGCAATGATGGCTAATGATCAGCGATCATTGTTCTCCTTTCTCCAGAGAATGAAGCCAGAGAAGCTCGTCATTTTTCTTCTTTCTTCCTGCGCGTTCACATGGCCAGGCAATGCGCAGGGAGTGTATCAGCAAATGCTGGTAAGAAGAAAAAACAAAGACGTCCACCATTTTCGTCTCTTTTCATTTATTCTTCCGCGTGCTGATACCATAGCATCTAAGGTGCGTGCTTCACTTGTGCCGTAGACAACAGATTGAGTTTTATACATAGATTCAAACTCGAAACATATTTTAATAATTTTTATGGTGCCTAATCACATGCTTTGCAACAGATAAAGGTGCACCATAGTATAACCCAACAATGGTAGTTGCATCGTTTGTCATTCCTTGTCCTTTCACCGAGAAAAAAGAAGAAAGAAGAAAGAACCTAAGCTTTTAACTCACTGTGAATTAATTACCTATGATACTCCAGAGAAGTAAAAGTGAAGCCCACTGCTTCACGTTTGGGAAATAAACTGAACTCGTCTATGATTTATTTCATCCTCATGTTACTTATGTTGCATCGGTGATAGTTGATACCTTTCAGAAGGCTTGATATAATCGAGTGAATCATGGCTTCTTTTCGGTAGGCTTGATACTACATCTACAGGCCGCACCAGGTCCACAAATTGGATACGAACACAGCTCGTCAAGGGACCGATCTCAGGAACGGGGAGACACTCGGTAAATACTCCCACTCACCTTTTGTATCAAATGCAATCACATATATTAGAGCAAAGTCAGGAACCTGGATTTCCGAATGCCATTTCTCAGGTACGCGAAGAGCCTCTCTCTCCAGGAGTAGCCCTCGATGCCTTGACCAAGTGCTACAAGGCCGGACACGACGCAGTGCGCAGGCACTCCCCAACGGATGACGGGTACCTCTACAGTTTGTTCTCGGATATCTTCGACCACCTGACAGTCCAACAGAATATCGATTTCATCTACACTAACGAGACAGCGCAGCTGAAAAAAATTACCACGGCAAATGGTCCTCTCACCTTCGTGGGTAAGCCCAATGGTGACGCCATCGATCAACACCTTTTTCACGACGAGAAAGCCCAAAACTTGAACGGTTTGAAATGCTCACCAAACTTTGTAGTTGCTTCGATTTGCGAATTGGGTGAAGGTGAATGGGTGGCTGAGGGGAAAGTGAGTGAAGGAGCTACGGAAGAAGATTAACAGAGATTTGCAAAGGCACAGCTTGGCGTGTATGGAAGGCCAAAAGTTAGGATGGGCCTTTTAAAGCCTTAGTCAGTTTACTATTCGAATTATATCGGTATTTCCCTGTACATTTACACTCATTAAGTCAATTTCTGTTCTCTCGAAATGTAGAGTCTCTCTACCGTATGGTAGTTTTATCCTTTTCGAGTAAACCGTAACCCTCATAATTTTCTTTCACCTTCGGATTCTCAGTCAGTTGTGATGGCAATCGCCGGTTGAACCCATGGATGTCGCCGATGGAGTTGTACCTCATCGCCTTCTCTCAGCACCCTAAAATTCAATTGCTCGGCGTACATCATCGTCACCGCTTGTTCTTTCGGTGAATTCCTTCGTTTGTGTAATTGTCTTTCTCCTTTCGACTCTTAATCTCTGTCCAATCTGGTCTTGTCTTCGTTTTCAAACCTATCCTTTCCTGAATTGCCTTTGCATGTGACGATCATCAACTCGCCCAACTCGGGTGACCTGCATGCGACCATTCTAGCTTCGGCGGATTACAATTTGAAGATCTTTCCTCGATGGGCAGTGTGGGTCAGGATGAGGAGGCTCGGCTAGCTGCTCTCTATAACCGATTAGGCTGTCTTTGGTCTGCTCAGGAGATCGATGTGTGGGACGAGGAACCCCCTGCAGAGAAAGTCGAAGAATGTAAGTTGATTCTAGTTGGTAAAATTCTTGCGAATCCATCCATTAATTTCCAAGCATTCCAGAATACGATGAAACGTGCTTGGCCTATGGATAAAGTTGAGATTTCACAGAAGGAAGAAGGACTTTATATTTTCAAATTTAGCTCAGAAGGGGAAAAACAGCGTGTGCTCGACAATGGTCCCTGGTTATTCTCAAGCAATCTAGTTATACTCAAACCTTGGGCCCTCAATACTCCATTGCATTGCTACGATTTTACTACTTGTGCTTTTTGGGTGCAAGTTTTTGGACTCCCCTTAGAAAGGTGTACGGAACAGTTAATTAGTAAAGCTGTTCGTGATGTTGGAAAGGTTCTGGATGTCCGATTCGAGGCGAAAGAAGGATCAATGTCAAGAGCCGGGAGAGTTCGAGTGGAACTCAAGTTACAGGAACCTCTGAAACCTGGGAAACTTATCCAAATAGCAGGGAAAAATATATGGCTTGACTTCCGTTATGAACGTTTACCACATTATTGCTATTCATGTGGTGTTTTAGGCCATTATGCATCCTATTGTAAGGATATTCCCTATGATGAAGCTAAATTTGAAGGTAGGGACAAACTATACTACGGATAATGGCTAAGGGCTGAAGTCAGGGAACATAGCCCTTTCTGGGAGGCTTTCTATGAGCTGAAATCTACTCTAGAAAATATTGAAGAAACTGTACCTGAAACCCCTCCATCTGGGTTGCTTATGCTCCCTGCTACACAATGCAATCCCAGCCAACAACCAGCTCCTGTGGAATGCCGTACTGCTCAGCATCCAAATACCGCAACAGCAAACTTTACGCACAACTCCCCCCTGCTGAGGTGTCACAAGGTGCTGTTCAGCAAAAGATGCGAGTTTTAGTACCTACACAACAGATAGAGCTCCAAGATTTAACAGCTGGTGCTTCTTCATCTAGGAAATCTAAACAATCCCGATTGCAAACGAAAACTACTCCCTTAAAGAAAGTGAAGCGATACTCTCCCTATGGCTCTAGTCCTATATTGCCAGACAATCTAGATGAAAAGCATCTTTTGGAAACCCCAATATATGAGGTCAAAAGGGCCGGTGATTGGGCTGTGGTGGCTTGCCCGACTAAGCCACCAATGAACAAATGAAGATCCTTAGTTGGAACTGTCAGGGACTGGGCAATTCCCTGACAGTTCAAGCTCTGAGAGCCGTAGTGGCTCAAGAACGGCCCGATATCATCTTTTTGATGGAAACAAAGAACCAAGAACCTATTATCAGGCGAATACAGCGAAGGCTGAAGTATAACAGCAGTTTTGTGGTGAATCCCCAAGGTTTGACTGGAGGGATGGTTCTTTTTTGGAATGACCATATCACACTTAGTGTCAATGCAAATAATTCGCATTTTATTGATACTATCTGTTTTGAACACAGGAGTACAACATCTATGGGCATTACCTATCTGCATGCACTAGCGTTTTACCGACAGAGACAGCTTTTATGGGCAGATTTGCGGCACCTCAGCCATTTACATACTTTACCCTGGGTGTGTATAGGCAATTTTAATGAAATCTTAAATCACTTGGAGAAAGTGGGCTAGAAACCAGTTGAGCCATATCGATTGCATTCCTTTCGAGAATTATTACATGATTGCGCTTTGATGGATATCAAAACTAAGGGTTGTGCCTATACTTGGGTGAATAATAGAAATGGGGAAGAACTTGTTAAAGAGAGAATTGATCGTGTTTTGTGCACTATGGATTGGCGATTGTCATACCCAAAAGCTGAAGTTCATGCTTTGCCTGCCCTAGGGTCAGATCATTGTCCACTACTATTAAATATGGAAATCAACTCAGTAAGGAGAAGGAAGAATTTTACCTTTGAATCTTTTTGGCTTCAAGATGCAGAATGCCATGGGGGTGGTTTCCGAAGCATGGTCATCTTTATCACTTAATAACTCCACAATTTTCAGAAGCTTCGGAATACAACTAATGCGCTGGCCAGGTGGAGCAAGTCGAAATTTACTACGGGTCATCATCATATAAATGCTCTGAAGCAGCAACTCCAGCAATGCATAAATCAACCTGTTTGTAGTTATAACAAAGATCAAATTACTTCGCTGAAAAAAGAAATCCAGAATATATGGTTACAGGAAGAACATTACTGGGCGATGCGTTCCAGGATTAACTGGATGATGTGTGGAGACAGAAATACAAAATTCTTTCACGCCACCACAATTCAAAGGAGGAAAAGAAATAGACTCAGCATGTTAAAGGATGTAAACGAGGAGTGGATTCGAGAGCCAGATCAGGTGAGGCACATGACAATCAATTTCTTTAAGAATCTTTACACTTCCGTAGGACATCGAGACTATGGTCCTATTTTAATGAAATGTTCGAGAGTAGTGACAGATGCAATGAACGTCCATTTAATCGCTGAAGTTACAAGGGAGGAAGCAAAGCAAGCGACGTTTCAATTAGGAGCCACCAAAGCACCAGGACCTGACGGTTTTAATGGGCTATTTTATCATAGTCATTGGGACATTATACAGGATGATGTGTTTAACGCAGTGCAGAATTTTTTCATTACTGGTGTGATGCCTGTTGATGTTAACAGAACGCAATATGTATGATCCCCAAGGTACCGAGGCCAGAGAGGTTAGATCAATTTCGCCCTATTAGCTTATGTAATTTTATATAAAAGATTATCTCGAAAGTTCTAGCGAACCGCTTGAAATCTTGCCTACCAGATTTGATTTCCACAAAACAGAGTGCATTTGTGTCAGGTAGACAGATACAAGATAACATACTAATAGTCCAAGAGGTACTGCATCAGTTTAGAATTCGAAACAGAAAGAAAAAATTTCAGGCGATCCTTAAACTAGATATGCAGAAAGCCTATGATAGGGTTGAGTGGGACTTTTTGGAAGCCTATTTGCGTCAGATTGGATTTCATGATCGATGGGTGCTGTGGCTAATGCAATGTGTAAGAACGACCTCTCTAAGTGTAAAGCTCAATGGCGAACATCTACCTTACTTTCAACCATCACGGGGAATCAGACAGGGCAACCCTCTCTCACCCTATTTATTCATCCTTGTGGCAAATATATTATCCACCCTCATCCAATAAGCTGTCGACATGGGTCATCTACGGGGACTTAAACTCAACAGGTGGTGTCCTACTTTATCCCATTTATTTTTGGCCGATGATGCTATCTTTTTCCTAGATGGTAGAACCCAGGAATGTCAAAATCTAGCAAACATCCTCAACCAATATTGTCTCGCCACATGACAAGAGATTAATAGGAATAAATCTAGTCTATTCCTGAGCAAAAACTACCCTCAGTCTCTTAAGATAAATATGGCCAGAGAATTAAGGGTGCCAGTACTTGACAAAACAGGTAAATATTTAGGCATACCTTCTGATTGGGGATCATCTAAGAAAGACATGTTTGCTTGGATTCTAGGAAGAGTTAATGCTAAATTGGAAGGGTGGAAAGAAAATCTAATTTCCAAAGGTGGGAAGGAGATTCTGTTAAAATCAATGGTTTAGGCTTTACCACAGTACGCAATGTCAATATTTAAGGTTCCTGTTTCTATTTGCAAGTCTGTTGAACAAAAAATAGCTAGGTTCTGGTGGCAAAATACTAGCAACAAAGAATTCTTTGGAAGAGAGACCTTCTAGGAAAATGCTAAAGAAGGGTGGAAAGAAAACAATCCAAAGGTGGGAAGGAGGGTTCGGTCAATATTTTTCGAGACTTAAAATACTTTCAATAAAGCGGAATTTTGGAAGGGACCTTCTAAAAAGAAAAAAAACAATGGAGGGGTCGGCGTCTTACTAACTTTCAATAAATCCATTATCTTTCAAAATCCATTATCTTTGTGGAGTAGAGTTTTTAAAGCCTTATATTTTCAGTCCAAAGATTTTTGGCATGCTGACAAGGGGTCTAGACCTTCCTGGGGTTGGCAGAGTCTTTTGTTAGGCAGAGATTCTATTCTTCCAAAGCTTCACTGGTTAGTAGGTAATGGCCATAAGATAAGAGTCCGACAGGATAAATGGTTACCTATGGGAATCCTAGGCGGACCAGCAAATAGAGAGGAACCGGAAACAGTAGCAGGTTTCATCAACTCAGAACAAAACGAGTGGAATATCCAACTTCTTAACCATACGTTTGATGAGCACATTGTTAAAGAGATACTAACTATTAAACTGTGGATAGCATCTACCGAAGACAAACTTGTATGGACAGAGACTGAAGATGGACAGTACACAGTGAAGAGTGCCTATAATTGCATAAAGAAGATAGAAGCAACAAAGGTAAGCTCTCGTCCTTCCTCTTCCTATCATACACCCAGCCAACTATGGAAGCATATATGGAAGACCAAAATAGCCCCAAAAATACGTATTTTCCTCTGGTCTATAAGCCAAAACGCTCTACCTACAAAGGAAAATCTATTTCGACGAAGCATTACCCCGACCCGCTATGTACTCTCGCTCCGACCATCCCCCGAAACCTCGAACATTTATTTTTGTTTTGCCCCTGGACACAATATATCTGGAACCATCCCCAAGTGCAGATCAACATATCAGATTATAGCACTCACTGCATAGATGCTTGGCTAGCTGATTTAATAGAAAGAAGGTGAACGTACCAGCTTTTGAGACAATTGCAGCTCTATTATGGCAGATTTGGAAAGCTAAGAATCATTTTATCTTCCGCCATCAATCCACTCACCCGAACCAGCTTGTTGATACAGCTCTTGCTCTCGCCCACTCAATCTCAAAACCCAAAGCAAAGTAGGAATCGAGGAAAGATACTACATGGCTGAACCCTAATCGCATATGGATCCCACCGCAAAGCAAGGCATAACCAAGGTAAACATAAATGGAGCCTTCCCTATTGCAGATCAAATGGGTGCGATTGCCGGATTACTCGCGATCACACGGGCGGCATGATCGGCGGCTTTACCGTAAGCGTTCAAGCAACTTCTGCACTTGAGACGGAGATTCAAGCCCTGTTATGTATTCTCAAGGACCTCTTACAGCAAGGAAAAACTAACTCTCACCTGGTGTTGGAGACCAATAACCTCATTCTCGTCGAAGTCATCAACCAAGGACGTTTGCCGTCATGGGAATGCCGTGCCCTTCTTGCCGAATGTGAAGCTTTGCTGCCATATTTCCCAAACCTAAAGGTGCAACACTGTCGACGAGAAGCAAATGCCCTAGCCGACTGGGCCGCGAAGGCCCACAGACGAGGCTCCCTTTTACCAACCTGGGCCAATTCTCCACCCCAAGTTATGTTAGACATGCTTTGCAATGAAGCCCTTGTAAAGGGTTGTACTTATTTCCCAACTTGATTAGCAATATATCCTCTTTTCCGACCAAAAGAAAAAGTCAATTTCGTAAGGATCAAGTGTTGACCTCGGTCGGAGCACATTAAATTGGAATAAGTAGCTTTTACTATTTCTGAGTGGCTTGACCGGAGGTGCGTGAAAGAAATTATGAACAGGCAAAAGCAAGGCCAGAGACAGAAGCTTCGGGGACGAAACGCGCTCGTTATTGTAATCGCACTATACTTTCCGACTCAAAATGACCGCGGCCCTTGGCGCTCTCGGAAAGTTGGATTTCCTTTTGGGCCAATTTGATTGGATTGTGTCTGACTTATGTAAATGAACTTGGCAACCCTACGATGAAGGGTCAATTCCTTCGCCGTCTCATAAGCAAACCTGATGCCACTTTCTTTCGAAGTTTTGACATAGTGATCCTTAGACATGATGTTTCTGTGTTGTACCAAGTGTGTGAATTCCGCAAAGTCATGCTTACTTTTGACCGCTCGACTCTAGTGAAAGTCTTCTTAAATCTTGTCAATTAGTGAGGTCAAGACGTGCTCTAGATGCCCAAACATTAACAATTATTTCTTTGGTAACAGTTGCTTCAAATAGTTTGGTGTCATGAGATACAAAATTATTAGGAAAAATTATCCAATCAATTTTATATTTATTGTATGAATGCCGATTCAATACTAAACTTCTCAATCGTGTCAATTTAGTTATAAATCTTTACGCGAAATTTCAATTAAGTGTTTTATACTACTAATATAAGACGGCTAGCGATGATTGGATCATCATGTCGGCGATTTTCTACAAAAATTAATCGAAATGATTATATTAGAATTTCACGTAAATATTGAGGGTTAAATCAATACAATTAAAAAATTTAATATTGAATTGATATTTGTATGATGAATTTAGCACTAATTGGATATTTCTCCTAAAATAATTTGACGGTAAGACCGCAGGACAAGATGACGCTACTCAAACGCATGGAATCCCTCCTTTTTTGCTGCAGACTAGTTATCTGCTTTTTCTTCACCATGTCTTGCCCATTTCCTAGCAATTTCACATATACAAAGTCTAAAGATCCTCACGCGGTCAAGATTTTAATGAGTTCTATCAATTTGAGCCGTCACATCATGTGGATCCTCTACCAGATTCGCTGACTTGCTGACTTGACGAGGACTAAGAAAATGGACCACATGCTAAAAGAAAAGTGAATGAAAATCTATTTATTTAGAAGAATTCTTTTGCCGAGTGTCCTTGAAATATTTAATAAGTATACTTTCCTTAGAAAAGCCTTGTTAATGAGTTCTCTCGGGCCACTTAGAATTAAAAATAAGCATAATTTCAAGATAAAATCGAGAATCGGATAACTAGATCAATGAAAATCGGTATGATTCTAAGTTTTAGAGAGAGATTGTCCGATTTCTAATTCCACTTTTCTAGGAATCGAGAACCGAGAACCATAATTGGAATTAGGAAGCGGACTAAAAACCCTAACATCCCTAATTATCTTCCTTGACTCACTTTGTTTTCTATGGTGTGTTTTCTTTCCTCTTCTCATCTTTTTATTTATGTTGTAATTTCTTTTTATATATCAAATGAGTGAATGTTTTATATAATCCTTTTTTTAATATGAATTTTCTTAATGAGGAGATTATGTTCATTACATAAAATGAAAACACAGTAAATTGGAAATGATAAAAAAGAATTTCATCGTATTGTTTAACAAGTGCCCCCATGACACTTGTTAAAAACAAATAACTTATAGTAATACTGTCTTCAAGGTATTTTATGTGCATAATCTAAGGACAATAAATACATAGAACTGTGAAATTCACTTAATTAGTTGCTTTAACAAAATTCCTGTTAAAGAAGAAAACATAACTAGAGGGATAAAAAGTAGTTAGATTTAGTATAGGCAAATAGGTGGATCGGATTGGGTCAAAATTATTCCAACCTAAATTGACACGTTTAATATGTTTTGACCTATTTCCATACAACACAAACCTAATGAGCCATACCCGACCCAATCCATCTCATTTATTGAATATAATTAATCCATATAACAATCTAGTCTATCAAATATGGGTTTAGAAATGGGTCTATAACTCATTTTGACAGTCTAGTTAGATCTATATAAAATAAACTATAAATATGAAATTGTGGGATCTATTTTGTTCGTGGAAAGAATTAAGAAACATTACCATCTGAAGAATAAAAGACATCAACGTGCAAGTGACGACGAAGTTGCTGAAATGTTGACCTAAGTCAAGCTCAAATGAAACCATATTAGAGAGGGGGAGGGGGGGGTGTCAAGGTCAAGAACAAAATCCCAAGAAAAGCATTCACAATGATACCAAATGCACCACTCAGACCAGGGACTAAGTCCAAACGGACAGATGGTTCGTAGAAATATATCATACAGGGCAGACAACTGTGCTTTTAAGCTAATTGAGTGAGGGACTGAACTCATTCCCCACCTTGCATGCGCGCGTTGGCATCTCTGCTTGACCATTTCGAAATTCTATGACATGAATATTTTTTACACGAGTTCTGTTGGATACGTTTTAGTCACGTTAGTGCAAATCTTTTGTGTTCCTTTTGGAAAAGTTGGTTGCATAACTAACGTCTATTCTTGTTTTGTCTTGATTTTGAGCAGGGAAGTAGGAAACAGAGACATTGATCTTCCCTGATTGATTGTAATTAATTTTATTTGATATTGTAATAGTTTATTACTTTAAATAGGTATCTAGAACAACATGTATATAGGCTCTTTTATCATCAGTATTATATACACAGAAATATACAGAAATTCTCTTTTCACTTTATTCTAACATGGGGACCAATCAACCTGCAGCCATTCCAGTCAAGAGA
Source organism: Eucalyptus tenuipes (assembly GCA_014182365.1). Taxonomy (NCBI): domain Eukaryota; kingdom Viridiplantae; phylum Streptophyta; class Magnoliopsida; order Myrtales; family Myrtaceae; genus Eucalyptus; species Eucalyptus tenuipes. The sequence goes on from CM024542.1 coordinate 5,275,786, forward strand.
CGGAAAGTCGGTACCCTAAAATAAGAGCAGTTGATCTGGGGGGCTGGCTGGTCACGAAAGGATGGATCAAGCCTTCCCTCTTTGATGCATTCCCCAACAAGGACTTCTTGGTACTGTGCTCTATGTAATTGCCTTAGTGTTTCCGCTGCTTTATTTACTGATGATTCATTTGGTTTCGACAGTTTTTCTGATTTCGAAAGTGGGTATAACGTGTAGGATGGGCCTAGACTTTTCTTCTGATCAGGCACAGTTGGGACGTGTTTGTGTGCCGAGTCCGGCGAAGGAAATCAGGTAGTCACCAACAGCAAGTGGACTCCCGCAGTTGCTAAATGCCCAGCAGGTTCCAATTCCCTTTGGAAGACATTCAGGGCGAGTTAGCTTTAAGCAGATAGATAACATTCGGCTATGCAAACTAATGAAATTAGTTTGGGGATTAAGGAACGAACTTCTGTCTATGGATTAGAAACTTGGTATCCCAAGTGCAAATAAATTTCATGTTTGTGCTATCACTGTCTTGATTTTGGCTCACATCTTACATAGTCAAAAATTAGATGGAATTATCTTACGGGAACTAACATTGAACATCGTTATGGACGGAAGCGATGCAATTATAATTTCTCCTGTTGAAAACAATTTCCCCACTAGAAGAAGTGCCATCTTCAAAGAAGAATCTCGAGCATTGAGCTAAAGATAATTTGCCGTGCTTTGTTGTTGTCGCTGTGGAGAATCTACGAGACATTCGGGGTGGCCAACAAGCAATTCGTAGGCCTAGACTCTGGGGGGAATGGTGTCGATCCGGTGGCCACTTGTCATTCACTTGTCATTCACTAGGAACACCTGAAGCCTTTGGGATTGTGAGGAACCCAGAAGATCCAAGCCGTGTTAGAATCAAAGCTTCTAATGGCTCCTTACACGTCATCAATCTCTTTCCATTTCCTATATCTTACATAAGACTAATGCTCCATATATTACGATTGGTTGAGAAATTACTACATGAACGTTATACATGTATGGATAAATATACAATCTGTTACAACTAGTCTACTCATTTGGATGCTAATTATGGTCCACTTATTTGAAGGGCCAACTTGGCTACTGTTTTAGCCTGTCACGTTATTTTATGAACCAATTTAGTAGACCAAGGATGTTCCTTACGCATTAGCATGTTAGATAGGCACTAGCCGAATGAAAACTTTGCGAGACTTATTTGAAGTAGAGATTAAGAATAACGAAGAAACCAAAGCGATTATTGTGGTAGAATTTGTTTTGCATGTGAGAACAAGCAAACGAGTGACAGTTTACTATCAATGTGATGAGAGTGACGCGTGGATATGAGATGAAGACTCATGTGTTTGGTTTGAGTTCCACTAAGAGATTAGAAGGCAAGTATCAAGTCACCAATGGTCTTGGACCACATAATGTTGAGAGAACTCCCTAATTTGTTTTGAAGATTGACTAAACCTTCCATAAATGTTTATTAAAAAAAGTATTTTCAAGTGATGTTCATGAAGAAATGATGCTCAAACCCTATCATCTAAATACTGCGTCCAAGTAAACAATTTGGTGATGATGTGGACAATTTTTATAAATCTTTTTAATTTTTTCCTTCTTCATCCATCAGTCATCGGGCCTTAGCGATGGCCAAAGATTGACCACAGGTGAGGGCACATTGTCAACCTCAAGCGAGGTTAACCCTCGTTAGCCCTTGCTTGTGGTAAGTGACCGATGGAGCAAGAAGAAAAAAGAAAAAGAAAATAAAAAGGGAAAATAATATAAAATTAAAAAAAAAATTCAAAAAATTCATCTGCATGAGTACTAGTCATGCCACATAGAATAGTTAACATCTATGTTACTGATTACCTGGTAAAATTGACTGAAATGACCATATTAACAAATCATCAAAATATTTATAACTTAATTGGTCAAATAAAAAAATTGTGATTGAATTTGAATCTGTGCATTAAGTTCATGACTTTTTTGGCAATTGTCCTCCTAACAGAACAAAAATTAGTACGTCTAACAAATAAAGACTAGTAAAATTCATATAAGAGTGGATAATTATTGCATTTATAAGAAAGATAAAAAAATTATAAATTATAACAAAAGTTGACAAACGTAAAATTAAAATAACTATTGGTAAAGAGATAAAGTGAACTTGGTAATTTTTTGTAGGCTAATAGTAGAGAAGTCACATCGTCTTTCATGGGATCACAAGTTCGATCCTTATTATAGGCCAATTTCTCATCTGCTTTTTTCTTTGAGTATTTGCTAACTATCCATGTGGAGAGATTTTTTGGGTTTCAAAATGCCTGATGGACTATTAGTGACGGGCTTGAAACCACATATCTCAATTGAATAATTACGGCTCCAAACCAGATATTTTGGTAACAAGTGCAGGTGCCCTACATCGCTGAAAGATGGTAGTCGTGACGTTAGTCGTTGCTTGTCCTTTCATTGATAAAAAAAAGGGGAAGAACCTACGCTTTTAAATCACTGTGAATTAATTACCTATAATACTCAAGCGGAGTGAGAGTGAAGCCCATTGGTTCGCGTTTGGCAAATAAACTGAACTCGTCTACGGTTTATTTCATCCTCATGTTACCTAAAAGTATTTGCTACATGGGCGATAGTTATACCACATCTTTCGGCTGGCTTGATATATAACCGAGTCAATCATTCGTTTTTTTCCTTTTCCATATTATCCTGTCCAGGGAAACGAGTTCTAAATGGGCCTTAAGTACATAGGATCAGATCCATGACAACCATCCCCGATGCATATTATGATATTCAACCTCGGTGTTCTGTCTACACATAAATCAATGACCGCATGAAATTTGCACAATTCTCTCTCGTAAGTCTTGCATCAACCACATTTAAGGTGATATTTCCGTAGTTTTGGTAGGAAAATTTGATGTGAAAGTCATAATAGATCTGCACCCAGCACCTGGTTCACAAAATGGGTACGAACACAGCTCATCAAGGGACGGATCTCAGGAATGGGGAGCCACTGATGCTAACATCCAGCTAACGGTTGCTGCCATTGAATTCCTCGCTGCAAGGTAAATTCTTCAACTCACTTTTTGCACCAAATGCTATCACATAAAATATTACAGCAAATTTAGAAATCTGGAGTTCCAAATGTCATTTTTTATTCAGGTATGCAAAGAGCCTGAGTCTCTACACGGTCGAGCTCATCAACTAGCCTCTCTCTCCAGAAGTGGCTCTCAACACCTTGACCAAGTACTCCGAGGCCGAATACAACGAGGTGCGCAGGCACTCCCCAACAGCCTACGTAGTGATGTCGAACCACCTCGGGCCAATGGCTTGACCAGGACCGTGGTCGACGTGCACTACTACAATCTGCTCTCGGATATCTTCGACAACATGACGGTCCAACAGAACATCGATTTCATCTACTTTAACAGGACGGCTTAGTTGAACAATGTTAACACGGTGAACGGTCCTCTCAGCTTTATGGGTGAGTCCAACGGTGACACCATCTGTCGATATTTTTTTACGATGAGAAAGCCCAAAGCTGAATGATATGAAATGCTTACCAAATTTTTTTGCTGATTTGATCTGTGAATTGGGTGAAGGTGAATGGGTGGCTGAGTGGCAAGTGAGCGGAGCTACCAAAGAAGACTACTAAAGATTCGCAAAGGCACAGGTGTAAGGGAGAGCAACGTTCGGACAGGCGTATTGGACTCTCAAGAATGTCAAGACCAAGTGGAGTCTGCGGTGGATGATCAACAATGGTTATATACAGCTTTAATCAGTTTACGTATTCGAATTAATTCGGTATTTTCCTACATAGTTACACTCTTATAGTCGATTTTTGCGATGATCAATTGTTGACCTCGGTCCGAGCACATTAAAGTGAAGTAAATAGCTTTGACTATTTCTGAATGGTTCATAGCCACGAGCAAGATCGACCGGAGGTCTGAAGAAGAAATTATGACCAGGCAATGATGCAAGGCCAAAACGGAGGCTTCGGTATTGGATGGTGATTGTAATATTGCGCACTATGCTTCGACTAAAATGATACCGTGATAGGATTACTTTGTGGGCCGACTTAATCGGATCGTGTTAAACTAATATTTAACATACATGGTGGAACTTAGCAGCCCCTTGATAATGGACCAAGTACTTATGTTCGGACATGCCAATGTCTCATGCTTGAAATTCCTCTCAAAGAATTAAACATATCCAACCCCGTTCACTTGTGAAATATTGTCACCCTTCATCTTACAGTCAAACTGCTGGATTTCATTTTCTAACATTAGTACATCACCAATCAAAGCTACTTCCGCGAGCTCAAACTTATTTAATTTCGAATGAGGACAACGGCCGAACAAAAAAAAAAAACTCTTGTACCCAAGAGACTATAAAGGAGGAGCCGTTAAATCGAATAAATGAATCACGATTGAAAGCAGTGTTCCAATTGATTTAATTACCTCTTCATGGAGATTTTTAATCATCAAGTTTCATCTAGCACTTGAAGCCCCTAATAAATTTATGTTTGGTGATCCGGAATTTTGGACCAACTGGAATAGGATACTATATCATAAAAGAAAACCGGGTTTTCTAGTACAGGCAGAATATCCTTCCCAGCAAGACGATACCAAGAAGAGACATATCTATCTCTTTTACACCTTGTCAGCTTTGTCTTTTTCTCGTGGACATTGACCTGCCACAACTTTAAGGTAGTTGTATTGTCACTCTGATTCAACGTTGGACGGCGGGGGGCATTTGCAGTTTGATTCACTGGTAGAGTTCCCAAACATCACGAGACTTATGATTTAACCCCTAGAGTTATGGACCAGTGTGGCCATGCAATTATCCCGTGCGGTCGGAACTAGGGGACTGCCATACTTATCGGGCAGAGATTAGTCTAGTGATATGTGAAAAAAAGAAAAAAGAAAAAAGGAAGCCCATCCATTAAATGTTGATTTGAGGTTAGTCCCGTCTAAACTTGGGTTGTATTTAAAATTCCCACAAGGGCTGAAAGCAAGCATCAACTGCATTGAGAATCCCGACACTTTTTTCATCAAACCCGCTTACATGCAGAAGGGTAGAGAGCTTAATGTATCCTGCGGGCAGCGTTTTAAACTAAAGCCACCAAGAACAGGAGAGAAGAAACTGGGCCTAATAAGCAATGAGTGTCCTTAACTATCCAGGAAGGAACCACTGAACAATAACCTCTATTCAGAAAATCGGCATGAGTCAGAACTGCTTCAATTGCAAGGTTTACAATCATCATTAGAGTATTGTACGCTGAGAGTCTGAAGGTAAAATAAAACATCCTTAAAGCAAGAGGTATGAGGATTAGTTCCCCGCACCTATAGAATCAATTTTCAATAATGGAATGTAATAATATATTATTTGATCAAACTTGAGAGAATTCAGCCACCGTGAAGGGAGAATTCAACCCTTACTTTTCTGAACTTTTGTTATTTCAGTTCCACGCTCTCTTTCCCATTTGTAACACATCAATTGAGAACTAGTCAGCTTTAAGCCTCTAAATATGAAGCAACAACGTTTCTGGGATTCTTTCATTTTTTTCTGTCTTCATTCCACACTTGCCTGCAAGGGGATCGATGCATTTCCCAATAGCCCAGAAAGTCCCCGGAAAAGGGCATAGGCTGCTTAAAACTCAATTGATTTTAATTCAACTTAGCTCGTCCAATCCTCGGAGTCTTCAAAGATGTTTCCATTCAGTGCGAAGCGTGTGAATCCCGTGGAATGATTGGGGGAGCGAGAACCCTGCTCTTCCCCCGAACACGGCAACTTTTGGTCCGTTCCGCTCCAGTGAAGTCTTTTCTTGATTTTGTCAATAGCGAGGTCGGTCAACGGACGTGTTTTAGTGGCTTCGTATATTCTGGCTCCGAAAGCCTAGATTTCTCTGTTCCTCTTTTTGGAGACCAGAGGATTTCCTTTTCCTCTTGCCCATTTCCTAGAAACTTCGCCTACATAACTTATGAAAAAGAGTCTTGCATGGTCCGGATGTTCCATGGGTTCAATGAATTTGAGCTATCGCGTGCCGAATAGCACTCACATGATTTGGCGGCTGTTATTCACTGAGCTCTTGCGTGCTCATTACGCGGAATTATTTGCTCCAATAATTAGAGATTTGAGGAGTCAAAGGAAGGGAAAGCAACGCCAGTTAATTGGACAGAGGAAAAGATTTTGACAGAATGAAAGGAGAGAAAGGGACCTCGCTGACTTGACCTGGACGTATAACGTCGACCACACGTTAAACAGAGGAGGAAGAAAATCTTCTTCGAAAGGTTCGAGTGCGCTTGAAATAGTTATTGAAGTATACTCCATTTAGAAAATTATTACTAATGAGTTCTCTAGAATACTTCTTGACTATATTTAAGGAAATATTTTCATTTTTGCTGGATTAATTACACATAACTTAGGAAGTACCGATACTTTTCGAGAGTCTAAGTGCCGTGTTGGATACTTCAACACGTGTCCGTACAATCCGACACGCGGTCAACAGATATCAAAAATCCAACACGTGATTAACTCTCCCAACACGCTCGATATGCGAGTCCAGAATTTCGACATGCATGAGATCAATTTTATAAAATAAAGGGCTAAATGTAAATATGTAAAAAAAAATAAATAATAATAATAATAATAATAATAATAATAATAATAATAATAATAATAATAATAATAATAATAATAAAGGGAGAAAGAAGTGATTAATTGCCAAATTGAAATAGTGAATGATATTAATTTAATGATGGATTAATGTTTTTAGTATAAATTCATTATAGGCTTATTTTTATTTATTTATTTATTTATTTATTTATTTATTTATTTATTTATAAATTTGAATCAAATTATTTGATTGAAATAATCATGTATACATAAAAATATATATTTAATATACAACGTATTTCAACATATTGAAGTTTTTATTTTTTAAGAAATGACATGTCGACGTGTATTATCGTGTCACGTGTTAAATGTCGATGTCCGTGCTACTTAGCACATAGCACGGACTAAACACAATATATAACACAAAGGATAATCAATATATTGCAAATTGTGAAATTTTCTTAATTAGTTTGTTAGATTTCGTTTGTTTCATGAAAAATAACTTTTGAGAAATTGTTTTCCAGATTTCTTGGTGTTACACAGAAAGCAAACCAAACAAGGATATATTTTCCTTCAACGAAAAAGAGTTCTTCTAAAATAGGAAAATCGGAAATTATTTTTCCTATTCTTTTCTTCTAAAATAGGAAAATCGGAAATTATTTTTCCTATTCTTTCTTTCACCCAGACCAATCACATTCTTCTCCATGCAATCGTTTTAATTATTTTTTATTTTTTTCTTTCCCTTTAAAAATCAAAATTTTAATTATTTTTTTTCCTTTTTTTCCTTTTTCCTTTTTTATTTTTTAATTTTTTATTATTTTATTTCTATTTCCTTTCCCTTCTTCCTCGGCCGGTTGTCAGCCACGGCGACAGTCAGTGAGCAAATTGCTTGCCGAAATTTAGCCAACCATGAGCTTGCCGGCCAAGGCCTCGCCAACCTTTGGCGAATGGAGTTGTGCAAAGGGAACTGCCCAACCAGGAACCACTCGGACTCGGCAAAACCAGCGGGTTCTAGGCAGTTTTCATTGGCTTTGGTCTAGTTTATGGTTCTAGAGTAGGAATTAGACTGACTGGACCATGCCAACTATATATTTTTTAATTTCGTAATAAGAAATTTTGGATTGCGAGGACGAAGCGAGCCTCACGAAGTTCCTGCTTAGGCATGGGAAGTCTCTGAACAAGATGATCCTGTGCTTAGAGGCCGGCAAGGTCAAAGATTCTGTGCTCAAAAAGAAAATCAGATCCCGAATAGTGGAATTCTCCAAGGTGGCTTCTAATGAATTATATAATTCATAGGCTAAGTCTTGACTGTTTCATACTTCATATTTGTTTGCACTTTGCTAGAACTATTTTTTAAGCCCTTCAATGCGTCAACTCATTGCGAAATTGCTGCCAACACAACAAACTAACCAGTTTCACCAGATTGGATCGGTCAATAATCTGATACCCACTTTTGAGACTAGTCAGTTTGATCCCTAATCCCAAAAATTAAGAACCGGTCCTCCCGATTTCATCTTGGAACCAGACCGAACCCGGAATCAATCACTCCTATTAGCGAGGCTCGAGCTCGCCAATCTGGTGGGGCCAAAGTCTTGCCGACCTTTGTGGAGGCTCAAGCTTGCTGACCTTCAGCGAGTTCGACCTTATCTGTGGCCAGTGGTTGGCAATCGGCTGAAGGAGAATGAAAAGGAAAAAGAAAGAAAAGAAAAATTAATTAAAGATAAAAAATTTTAAAATAAAATAAAATAATATAATATTATTAAAATGAGAGCAAGGAAGAAAATCAAATTAGATTTTATATACTAAATGATGGACAATATTTTCTAGTTTAATTTCAGGTTTCAGTTGAATATCGAAAAATATCATCATTTTCTTAAAAAATATTTTCCAAAAACTTCACATTTTCTGTAAAACTATCAGAGCCTTAATGAGCATCTCAAGAGCACTCTTTAACAAAATCCTATTCATCAAGAGAAAACACAACTGGACAATAAAAGAGTAGTTAGATCCGCGGAAAAAAAGATTCCTTGAATTTGTCTGAAGCATAGAAAACACTAACATGCGAGGGACGGCGAAGTTGCGAGGACGTCAACCCAAAGTCAAGTCAAACGACCACGCGTATCGACCAAAAATGAAATGAAATAAAATGCACCAAGTAGACCAGATGACCATACACACAGACAACTCAGGTTTGAAGCTACTTGAGTGAGTGACTCAACTCATCCGTATCATGCAAGCACGCATTGCATCTCTAGTTAATCATTTCGAAAGTTTATTACATGAACATTTCTCACACGAGTACTATTGGATATGTTTTAGTCATGTTAAGTGCAGATTTTATGTGTCCCTTTTGGGACAATCGGTTGCATAGCTAACTGCTGTTCTGTTTTATCTTGATTTGGAACGGGCAAGTAGGAAAACAGGAGGCATGGAAGTCATCAGCAATGAGATCCAATCGATCCGCGGCCATGCCAATCAAGACATGGAGAATCGCAACCCGAAAGTAAGAGCAGTTAATCTGGGGGGATGGCTGGTCACAGAAGGATGGATTGAGCCTTCCCTCTTTGATGCGATCCCCAACAAGGACTTCTTGGTACTGTGCTATACGTAATTGCCTTACTGTTTTCGTTGCTTTATTAACCAATGATTCGTTTGGTTTCAACTGTTATTCTAATTCTGAAACTGTGTATAATTCGTAGGATGGGACGAGACTTCAGTTCCAATCGACTATGGTTGGTAAGTATCTTTGCGCCGAATCTGGTGGAGGAAGCCGGGTAGTCGCCAACAGCATGGGGAATCCTTTGGTTGCCAAACGCCCCGCAGGTTCTAGTAATCATTGGGAGACATTTAGGGTGAGTTAGCTTTAAGCAAATAGATAATATTTTGATGTGGAAACTCGTGAGGTTGATTTGGTGGTTAAGGAACGAACATATGTCAGTAGACTAGATGTGCAGTACATCAAGTGCAAATAAATTCTATGTTTGTGCTACCACCGTCTGGGTTTTGGCTCACGTTTTACATAGTCAAGATTTTGATGGAGTTATCTTATGGAGACTAATAGTTGGTTTGGTGGTTAAGGAACGAACATATGTCAGTAGACTAGATGTGCAGTACATCAAGTGCAAATAAATTCTTTTGTGTTACCACCGTCTGGGTTTTGACTCACGTCTTACATAGTCAAGATTTTGATGGGGTTATTTTACGGAGACTAATATTAAACAATGTTATGGGATGAAACTAGTTACAATATACCCTCTCAATAAAATAAAACTCAAATTGTTCAACTTGGAAATAGCATTGATATATTCTCCTATTGACAACATTTTCCGACTAGAATTAGTGTGCATGGAGCTATAGATGATTTGCCGTGTTTTGTTTGCGTAGCTATGGAGGATCAACGAGAGGCTCTTCCACTTCAGGGTTGCCAACAAGCAATTCATCGGCCTGGACTCTGGTGCGGACGGGGTCGATTTGGTGGCTACTTGTCATTCACCAGGAGCATCTGAAACCTTTGAGATCGTGAGAAACCCAGGCGATCCAAGTCGCGTTAGAATCAAAGCTTCTAATGGCTCCTTCTTACGGGTCATCAATCTCTTTCCAATTCCTATTTCTTACTAAGATTGGTTGAGAAATTACTACATGAACGTCGTACATGCATTGATAAATATACGATCCGTTACAACTAATCTATTAATTTGGATGCTACTTATGGTTCACCTATTCCAAGGGCCAACCCAGCTACGGTTCTAGCCATTCACATTATGTTATAAACCAAGTTAGTAGGCCAAAGTTGTTCTCAATGCATCAACATGTTAGATAAACACTAACTGAGTGGAAAATTTTCGAGATTTAGACTTCATTCGTTTCACGAAAAATGTGGCATTTTTAAAAATATTTTCCAAGAAATCATTTTCCAATAAAAATGTAATTTTTTTTTTTTAGGTATTCGGCTAAAACATGAAAATGAATTAGAAATATATGCTACTATTTGTTAAGGAAAATATTTTCCTCTGTGCACTCATTTTCAATTTTTTATTTTTTATTTTTTATTTTTTAAAATCTAATTTTTTAAATTATTTTTTATTTAAAAAATCAATTCTTAAATTATTTTTAATTTTAATTTTTCTTCTTCTTCTTCTTCTTTTTTTCTTTTCTTTCTTTTTATCTTGTTCTTCTTTGGCCGCTCGCCTAGCTTGTCGCTAATCGAGCAAGCCGATCTAGCGAGCAACGAGATTGTCGAGAGGTTAGCAAGCCTCGAGCTTGCTCGAGGCCGGCGAGCTCGAGGCTTGCTTGTGGCCAAGACCAGCCAACACAAAAGTAAAAAATAAATAAATAAATAAATAAATAATAACAATAATAATAATTAAAAATTTCAATTTTTTTAAATGGAAAAAAATAATTAAGATGCAAAGGTTAATTGGGCGTGAGATAAGAGAAAGTGGGTAAGGAAAATATTTTCCTAATCTTGAAAAGTGGAAAATATTTTCCCCTATTTTAGAAGACTTTTTTTCCGTTAATGAAAAAAATTTTCCTCAACCATTTCCCTGAAAATATTTTTCTGAAAGTTATTTTTCTCAAAATGAACTAAGAATTATTCAAAGCATAGCTTGAGAATAACTAAGAAAGAAGAGCGATTTTTGTGGTGGAATTTATTTTGCAGGTGAGGACGGAGGAACGAGTGACAGCTGATTATCAATGCGATCAAAGCGATGTATGGAAAGACAAAGACCCATCTCTGTTTGTCATGAGCTTCACTAAAAGATTGGAAGGCGAGTTCCAAGTCACCAATGGTCTTGGACCCCACAAAGCCCCCAAAGTCATGAGAGTACGCAATTATAAAACTCCTATTCAATAATAGTCAAAGTCCACGGTTCTCAAACCTATTAAATTAATTAAATGATTTATGCCTGGATTATAACTTTAACTAAACTCACTCTATGAGCAAAAATTATTATGTTTTTGTCTTTTTTGTATATGACTTGCGGATGAGAATTCTTTGAGGAGAAACTGATTATTGCCAGCAATCATTAGTGTCATCACATATGGAAACTACAGCAGCTACTACTAATCCCTCTGACTGAGCACACGCCAGTAAATACTGTTCATATGAATGACATAAGATACAGGACGATATACAGAATTAAAAATCTAAATATGATGTGATACAATATGTACAACCTATACTTACCAAGCTCGACTTCAATTTTGAACCAGCTATGAGAAAATCTCCTTTATGGATTGGTACTTGACCTAACACGTCTTCGGTTCTTTCGGGATACATGTGATTTTTGCTTCTACACATGCATGGGTTTCCTGGTCAAGTACTACAAAACACACTAAGGCACGTATGTGAATTATAAGTAAAAAAGTTGCAATCGCAACAAGAATACGATCGAAGCTAGCTTTTCTCCAATAATAAATACATGATCTGCTACGAATTAATTTATTAAGTACAATGTCAATTTGTTATTGAGTGTTGAACATAGTACAAACATCCAAAGAGATAAGTTTAGTCTAGACTTCTAGACTTGAGTTTTCTGGGCCGGATCAATTACAATGGTCCTTTAGTGCAATTTAAATGTGGCCCCACGTGGATCCCACAAATGATCGACACGGTAGGTCCAATCTATAGGCAATTTCATATTTCAAGACCCTCTTACAATCCAATAGATCATTTCCACACATTAGTTTCAGTAACCATTGGTCTCTTCCAACAGTAGAAAAAAGCTGCTAAATATACCTTCTCGTTGGATATAACACTTAGCGACTCAGAAAAACACTAAGCCAATTCGGCTTTGATGGTGCCTTCTTTCCACTTGTATACCTAAGAAAATCCCGCGGTCTTACTTTCCTTCAAGTCAATATCTCTAACTCTTTCGTCTGATCCTTGTGAAGAAACTGAAGTCACTCCCACGCCAAAAGACCCCTTCCTCGATGGGATTTAGGTTGCCGATGTGTCCTATACGACCACTGAATTCTAAACCACAAATGGCAATCCCGACAAAATTACGAGAAGGGCCGTCTTTCATTGATCTTACTATAATAAAACTCTAAAGTTTTATGCATGAAGCAGACTGTTTCGTTAATTATCTTTGTACTTGAATTATCAGTGATTTCTTTATATCATCCTTTACTCAATTTGGATGGAGTGATTTGGGGGGATTAGGGAGGAAGAGAAAAGAAAAAAAAAATCTCAAATTTTCTCCCTTTTTCCCCTAATCTTCTCAAATCATTCCAAATCTATTTGAAATTGAGCGGACTCAAATAAAAGGTATGAATTGAGAATAGGAACATTGGAGTACGTTCATAGTGGAGGACGATTTCAAGTTCGTAGCCGAGAATGGATTGGACGCTGTGAGAATTCCGGTGGGTTGGTGGATAGCAAGCGACCCAAATCCTCCACCCCCTTATGTCGGTGGTTCCCTGGCCTTTTTGGACAGTGCGTTCTCTTGGGCAGAGTGAGTCTAATGGCCATCTTCTCTTCATCTTATCATGTACAGATGCAATTTGTAATATGTTGTTTGAATTTCTTACCTGCAGGAAGTATGGGCTGAAGGTCATCATTGACCTGCACGCAGCACCTGGTTCCCAAAATGGCTGGGAGCACAGCTCATCGAGAGATGGGTTCCTGGAATGGGGAGACACAGATGACACCATCCAACAAACCCTCCATGTCATAGAATTCCTAACTTTGCGGTAATTAATAAACATGTTGTTCACACCCTATCCCGAGTATTGGGGATATATGATTTGATTTGGCCTATGTAGATACACGAAGAGCCCGAGCCTTTATGCCGTTGACCTCTTGAATGAGCCTCTCGCGGAGACACTCCCTCTAGAGACCGTCACTAAGTATTACAGGGCCGGGCACAACGCCGTCCGTAAGCACTCCCCCACGGCTTATGTGATCATGTCGTGTGTACTTGGATCCTCTGGCCCTGAATTGCTGCTTCCCATAGCAAGTGGCCTGGATAGGACAGTCGTGGACAATCATTATTACACTATGTTTAGGACGAAATTCGACACCATCCAAGATAACCTTGATTTCATACACAAGAATAGTGGTACCCAATTGGACCGTCTCGCTGCATCAAATGGACCTCTCACTTTCGTGGGTAATAAAATTATCATGCCATTAATGCCACACATCATTTTGTATCTGTTTTCCGTAATCTGCTATACACATAAGAAATATGGATCTATAAAGTAATTTGGAATTGCAGGTGAATGGGTAGTGGAGTGGGCAGTGAATGGAGCAACAAAAGAGCAGTACCAAAAATTTGCAGAGGCTCAACTGGAAGTCTATGGAAAAGCCACATTTGGATGGGCCTATTGGACTCTCAAGTGCGCGCAGGACCATTGGAGCTTGGAATGGATGATCAAGAATGGTTACATCAAGCTTTAGACATTTTCATCAAATCTGGAGTACCATTGCCGACTATGCTAAAGTTAGATTGAGTTGAGGTTGGCAATCGCCTTCGTCTAGTTTCATTGCCTAGATCTCTTCGTGGTGTGCCTAGCTTCGTACTTAGCAATTCCCTGCCTAGCTCTTCAGAAGCACGTTCGAAAGGCCTAGGATAACTTCCTATCGTCAGATACAATACACTGCTTTATCTATGCAATTAGTTTAGTACTAAATATAACTAAAGTCGAGAAAGACCAATGAGGCGGCCTTGCTTATGAAGCTAGAATGAGGGATCCTCTTGAAACCAAATGCTCTTTGGGTGACTCTTTCTCATATAAAAAATTCTCAATCATAGGACTTTCATTTCGACTTTCCTAGTTACTGCTTTGTGGATCGTATGTTACCTTTTCTAATATGTAATACGAGGAGGCAATTAAATTGTTGATGCAGAGAATGACCTCTTATAAAAGTGTGGTTTGGTCTATAATTACTCTACAAGTACCTTAAGAAACACTTAAAGTTTTAGATTTTACCTTCAAAAACTCGCATTTTGTCTTTCGTGAAAAGATTTAGTTGGGTAGTGCTAGTAATGAGACTCTCATGACTTAAAATAGACTGATTTTACTATATGTAGCTGCAAAACTCTATTGTTCCATGCCTGGGTAAATAGGATTTTTTTCCGTACCGGTAAATTTTAATGAGTGTTGGTAAGTGTGAAAAAAATGCTACTGCAAAAGAGGATTGGGGACTTTTATTTCAAGTAACTCTTTAGTAACTTATCAATAATTATATGGAATTATCAAATTTTTTACCAATTCATTAACTTTTATTTCCATAAGGTATTGCCACTTCGAATTTACTAACTCTTTTGTTGAATTGCCAATCTCCATTCGAGTGACTTATCAACTTTTGTCAGATTAATTACCGACTAATTTTGGGTTACCCACTCTTTCAAATTACTTACCAAAGTTTAATTGTTTCTTTTAATTTACCATTTTTGATATGTAGTTATAAATTTTTATTTTTCTTAATTAGCAACCCCTTATATTTGCTAATTCTTTTCAGTGATTACCAACATAAATTCACGTGAATCACCAACTTTTATCCTATTAAATTATCGCATAATATTGGGGTACCAACTCTAATTTAAGTTACTTGTTGAGGTGTAATTATTTTTTTAATTTATTTACTGTTTACAAACTTTTATTTGCATCTATTACCAAAACCATAAATTTAAAATTATTTTTTAGGAAATTACGAACCTTAATTAAAGTGACTTGCTAACTTTTCTCAAATTAAATTATTAACTATTTTTTTTATTACTAACTCTCATTTAAGTTACTTACCAAGTTTTTATTTGTAATCGTTAATTCTTGTCTTTTACCATCTTTTACTTATTTTTCTCAACCACAACTCTCCCATAAAATTGCAAACTTTAATCTAAGTAATATGTCAATGTTTATTCAATTAAATTATCAACTATTAGTTCACCATTAAGAAATCCAAAAAGTCCTAAATATTTTGCACTTTTGTCAAATCATTCATAAATCATTTAATTGTATTAATTGAATCATAAACATTTCACATTTTGCCAATTGAGTCAAATTGACTGTTTTGATCGGAAATTGCCAACATGGATGCTGATCGTCATACATGGCATAACCCACTTTAACATGGACAATTTTTAATAATATATTTTTATATTCTGAATTTTTTTTCTTTGTTTCTTTTTTACAACTTTGGCCGACAAGACATCGCCACGACACCCTCTTCTGTCAGTTGATGGGGGCTGCAACACCCTCCCCTAGCCCAGGCGAGGGTCACTAGCCCTTGCCTATGGCTAGCAATGGTTGGCCATTGGCCTCACCGTATAAAGTTGTAAAACAAAACAAAGAAAAGAAAAAATAAAAATAAAAATAATTCATAAAAAAGAAAAAAATTAAAATAATATTAATAATTGTTCACGTCGGCCATGCGCACTACCGACGTCTATATTAGCAAGTTGCAACAAAAATTGATCGAATTAACTCAATTGGTAAGACTTGAAAAGGTTTAGAATTCAATTGATATTATTAAAAGGTTTAGAACTGAATTAGTAAAAGTGGAATATGTTTAATTAGACAATTTTCCCGTTCCCGTTACCAACTCTTATTTATGTTATTCAACTTTGTTTATTGTTTTGTTAATGAACGATTTTTTCAATAAAATAGTAGCTCGATATAAAGTTGGTAAGTCACTCAAATGAAGATTGGTAAATTTAATGCATTTATAAAAAAATGTTAAAAAAAGTGATAAAAAAGAGAAGAAAACTTATCTCTTATAAGAGATAAAAAAAATTTTCATATTAAAAAACAGTTGGTAAGTAACATAAATTAGAGTTAGTAAAATCGATTAGTAACTTAATCGTAGAAATTGATTAGTTAGTGTTAACACCTAAAATTCGCCATTTTACTTCGGACTTAATAGTATTAAAAGTTAGGAATTAGTCACTAAAAAATATTAAAAAATTAATTAATTAAAATTTAATTGAAAAAATTAATTATTAAAAAAAACGAGAGAGGTCGGGTCGGGCCGGATCTGACCTCAGCCCGGCCCGCCTCTCTTTCCTTTTTCCCCGCGGGGGCCCAGGCGCAAGCCGGCCCTTCTTCCTTTCTCCCTTGGCCCGGCCCGCGCTCGACTGTCTTCCTCCCTGACGGTCTTCGCGCAGACCTGCACAGTGACAGAGGAGCAGCGAGAGGAGCAGGAGGATCGGGGTTCGGCGTGATCCGCGGGTCGGAGAGCAGGCCGGTCGACAGGCTGGCGAGGCAGGGACGGGGCACACCGACCGTTGACCAAGAAGGATAAAACCATAGAAAAACATAAGCGAAAGGGGCAGGACAGAAGGAACAGAAAACACAGGGAAAAGCTCGAATCTGGCGGAGAGAGCCGGCCAACTGAGAGAGCGATACGAGCAACCGAGAGCGGTTTAGTCACGCACGGACTTGTCCGAAGACCTTCCCGGCGACGTCCTCAAGCTGACCGGGTAGGTTCGGCTCCCTCCTTGCTCCATTTTAGGCTCACCGGGCCGGAGCTCGCGGCCGTCCTGCTCGCGCAAGCTCCGGCCCTCATCGCTCTTTTTTTTCGTTCCCATGTTCCTTGTATGTTGTGTTCGAGACCCCCAAGGAACATTCGAGGCTCGGTTGAGCCGAAAACCTTTAAATTTGGTAGTGCACCCCAGCTGTTCGACAAAATGCCTCATAGAGATCCGAAAAGTCAGTTCGTGTTTTAGCTTAGAATCGATCCGTGCTTGCATACGTAGGTGCTGAATCATGTTTTTTGTTGGCGTGGTCACTGTGTTTTGGCGTGGTCTTCGCGAAATAATCGTGCGTCGTCGGGAGAGTGAGTGTTTTCTTTGTTCCGGTGAACGGATTATCGGTCGTCGGGAAAGGCGGCCGACGGCGGTCGTCGCCGGACGAGCGGCATGACCAACGGGCGATGGTGGTCCAAGCACCGGTGAACTTTCGCTGGAGATGACATTCGTTGGCGCTGGTTCGGTGGAGGAAATCGTCGGACGGAAGGGGCTGCACGAAGACGTCGTGGGGGCCTGCATGAAGACCAGAAGAAAAAAAAAAAAAAAAAAGATTAAAAGAAAATGAAGAAAAAGAGAAACGCAAAAAGGATAAAAAAGAATGAAAAAGAAAAAGCAAAAAAAAATGTAGAAATAGAAAATGGGCTGTCATTTTAGTTTGGTTAGTGGGCTGGCGAGGTTAGGAGCTGAAATGAAAAGTTGGGCTGAGAGCAAAAATAGGGAATGGGCTGTTTCTATGAAAGGATTTTCGTGGGCCTTATTTTTGTTTTTTTTCGAGTAAGCCTTCGGGCCGGCCCTTTTTTTTTTTTTTTAAAAGAAAACGACCAAGACCGATAAGGTCCGGGCCGGTTTAGCAGGGCTGGGTGAATTTTTTTCATATATTAAAAAAATCCAAAAAATTCAGAAAATAATAAAATAATAATAATAATTTCAAAAAATTTCAAAAAATTTTCAAAAATCCCAAAAATTCCAAGTTTGTTTTAGAGTTCCCTGAAAAGCTTTAAAATAATTCTTGGACAATTTTCTCTTAAAAGGTGTGGGGAAATCATGGGCTTAAGATTGTGCTTAAAATTGAACAAGCCCGCACGGCTTCACCTTAGGGTTCTAATTATCCTCGGATACAATTGCCCTTGATTGCACGCTTACGACGTGATGATTATGGTTCTCCCTTGGTCTAATTAGGATTGTCATTTATTTATCTCTTAATGCTAGGTGTTTGTTTCTCTTGCAATTCATTTAATGTTTACTTTAGTTGCTGATTGTTATTTTGATGATTGCGCACGCGCATGATCACTTTACATGTTAGTGGATAGGTATAAAATCAATCCAAACTGCTTGACAAAAATCATTTTGTTAAAATGAACAAGATTAGGTACCGAAAGGGCACTAATTAGTTAATTAGTGTAATCAAGTTCCCAATCCTATATTCTCTGGTTGCGTAGGAAGTGTGACATACTCCCGTGCCACATTTGGTTTCTAGCCAACCCCAATAGGCTAGTGATGACTCTATATTGCAAAATCCTTTAGAATACCCCAATGTCACGCGAGGTATGGGCTTGGGAGAACCCGCGCCTAATCATGGGTCTTAGGCCCGTCCTTTAGGCAATACCCCTAAACCTGCTCCCTGCCCCCCGAGAGTAGGTCGCGACAGTTAGCAAGATCGATAAAAGTTGTGATTAACAAAGAAATTCAATAAATCTAAAAAGGACAAATAATCATTGGAAACACCTTAAATGAGCGATAATAACCTAAAACTATTTAGAGAAAAGTTGATAAATGCACCAGAAGATTGGCAACACGAACATTGGGGTACCTTCATAGCGGAGGACGATTTCAAGTTCGTAGTCGATAATGGATTGGACGTTGTGAGAATTCCGATGGGTTGGTGGATTGCAAGCGACCCAAATCTCCACCGCCTTATGTCGATGGTTCCTAGGCCTTTCCGGACAGTACCTTCTCTTGGGCACAGTGAGTCTATTGCCATCTTCTCTTCATCTTGTCATGTACAGATGCAATTTGTAATATATCATTTGATTTTCTTGCTTGCAGGAAGCATGGGTTGAAGGTCATAATTGACCTGAATGCAGAACCTGGTTCCCAAAATGGCTGGGAACACAGCTCATAAAGAGATGGGTTCCGGGAATGGAGAGACTCACATTATACCATCCAATAAATCCTCCAAGTCATAGAATTTCTAACTTTCCGATACTTAACTAACTTCTGGTTCCCACCCTATTCCAAGTTCTGGTATTACATTCGATACACAGAGCATGAGCCTTTGTACCTTCTCAAAGACACTAACTCTCAAGACCGTTACTAAGTGCTACACGACCGGGCACAGCACCGTGCACAAGCACTCTTCCACAAATTATGTGATCATGTCGTGCATGCTCGAAACCCTCGGACGGGAACTGCTACTCCCCGTCGCAAGTAGCCAGGACCATCTCGCTACATCAGATGGACGTCTCACTTTCGTGGGTAAATCCAAACTTGTAATGAAATTATCATGCCATTGATGCCAGACATCATCGTGTATCTATTTTGCGTGATCTGCTGTATAGATAGAAGAAATGTGGATCTATGAAGGATTGTGAAAATGCAGGTGAATGGGGTAGTGGAGTGGGAAGTGCATGGAGCAACAAAAGAAGAGTGCCAGAAGTTTTGTGGAGGCTCAACTGGAAGTCTATGGAAGAGCCACATTTGGATGGGCCTAATGGACTCTCAGAGCTTGACCATTCTTGATCTTCCGTTCCAAGCTCCAATGGTGTTTTGTGAACTTGAGAGCCCAATAGGCCCATCCAAGAAATTTTACATATATTACATAGTCCATGCACCTTTCACTAAATTTTAAATTTTAAGCTCTGATTATCTTTCATCAAGTAAACGTTTTATCATATATGAATGAAAAATCGTTTAGGCAAGCTTTAGAGCACATGCGACGCACCGAATAGAATTGTGGCTTCCATGAACATTTTAGTTGAGTAATTTTAGTCATGAGAGTCTTAGGACTTATCATAGATTTAGAAAATTACTGATTCTTTTACTAACTTACCACTTTTATTGCTGTATAACTTACTATCAATTCGAATTTAGTAATTTTTGTATGAGATTAGCAACTTATTATAGTGACTGGCCAATTTTTGTCGGATTAATTGCCAACAAGTTTAGGTTTACCGATATGTATTCGAGTAACTTAATAATATAAAATAGTTTTTGTTAATTTACCAACTTTTCTGTTTAGTTATCGACTTTTACTTGTTTTACAGATTACTTATATAAATTACCATGACTCACCAACTTTTTTCTCGTAAAATTACCACCTAATATTGAGTTTAATTCTTATTAAATTACCCACGAACATGCAATTGAAACTCAGTGGAATCCACGGGAGATTGAAACTGACAGTGTGGTACTGTTATAGCCTTTATGCACGCATCATTAGCTTTTGGGCCAATGCCCTTTTAGTGGGGAACATCAAATTACTAGATCAAAAAGGAACTCATTTGGAAACGCTATTGTACCACCGTTGGATTTGTTGATTTTCTAAGCAAGAAGGATGCATGATTCCACGACTTGATATGCTAGCTCTTATAGGCTTGAGTGAAGTTTAGATTGTTGGTGGACATTCGATCGCTCCATACGAATGCATGAGAACAATATGAAGTCAATACTACTTATTAATAATTAAATTGCAGCCATCAGGCACCTGGCCTGACATTGAGGGCGCGAGCAGGGGACGCCAACCAAGGTTTGATCCACAAGAAAAGCATGGTAAAAAAAATTACACCAATCAAATAGCTAAAAAGTTAGGGAAAATACCAAAAAAAAAAAATTCCTAAACATATCGTACATGTACTAATTCAGTTATAAACCTTTCAATTTAACCAATTTAGTCAAAAAAACTATTGATGTGTGCACTGGCCTAACGTGGATAATTTTTTTTAATAGTAGTAGATGAGTGTTACCAACACAAGTGTAATAAGTTTAGGATCCTTAACAAAAATAAAATTATAAAAATTAAAAAATATCTAGAAAGTCACTAAGAGCGAATCTAGAACGTAGCAATGACCACACATGCTTAGTAGATGTCAAGCACAATCGTTTACCACTCCAAATATAAAAAGAAAAGAAGGAAAAATCCGCATGATGCTTTCCATTGGTAGGCTTCATAGCATCAAGAATATAATTAGGGCAAAGATATTTTGCTTGCGATGGTGGGTCATACTATTGCTCGTCCCTTTTAGAAGCTGACTTAATAACCCATTCACTTGTCACAATTCCTAAAGAGCGAACGATGATGCTCCTAAACAATGACTTTGTGGTGAGCTATTATGGGCAAACAATCCATCAACCAAAAGCAATGGCGTTTAGAGACATCAACCTCAGCTGAGCTGTTCATTACCTGTGCGTTCCCAACCCTGACAGGGACACCGGTTAGACGGTTCAATTTGGGGGTACTTTCATTGAATTGCCTTCGTCCAAATTGTGGAGGTCACTCAAATTAATTATTAAGATATCGAATGTAATCCACGTCAACTTTTTGCACATGTGATTTATGCCTTCAATTCTAAGTTGGTATCGGAGTCAGAGATCTCGAGTTTGATTCCCTGCACCTCCTTTTAGCTCGTGCAATGCATAGATCTCCTACTTTTTTCCTTTAAATGTTGCGCAATGGCTTCAACAGTTGTTTTGTCGATGCATATTAGGTTCGCACGCTTAAGACATTCGTCATCAAACCACATTCGTGTAATGAAATCTGTCAAGAATATAAAATATGGTCCGCATCATACTTTAACAATTTAAACTTCTAAAGTGAATGGTTGCTCATTCGAGTTTAACTTAAGCAAACAAGAAGCCGCTTAAACAATCACTGCCAAGCATGCACAAATTACCGAGAGGAAGACTAAGTAAAAATTTGAGATACATGACATGACGTGTGAATGAGAACACTCTTGCAACCGGCTTTGACAATCTAAAGATACCATCACGAGTGTTAGAGTTGACACATACGGTCGTCGAGTGCCATTCAATGTTCGTTGACAACCTATAATTCGAGCGTACCTGCGTATATTGAGTTTTAGGTGAGTCCTTCAGAAATTATTTCCGGGATGGAGAGTTCAATCATCATGCGAAGTCAAGTTAATACGTAAGTTAATCACATTCTACATCGATTAGCTCCAAACAGGTACTCCTCCGGGGTTTCCACTAATCAAAGTTCCATAATATCTCACGTAAAACACTCGAGAGCGTCCTCTCATATCTCATTAGTCACATCATCAACTCATAAATTCATGCGAAGAGTCTCAAGACTTCACAGCTACATGGCATTCTCGGTCTGCAGTGTGTGAGTTTCATAGCTGTATTAACTCTAACAAGCTGTACTATAAACATGGCTGTCTCCAAAACCTTGTGTTTTTCCTCAACTTCTCGGATAGGTAGTTGGACGAGTGCCATTGAGTCAAATAGTCAATTATGCAGATGATTAAAAAGAACAAAAAAAGGTGACAAACCCTTTGATTTTCTAAGTGGTAGTCACGGGACCACCTTTCCACATACAAGTTGAGAGGCGCCGGTCTTTCTTTTCCTTCTTCTATGGCCTCTCTTTGACATTCGTGACTTCGTGCTTTGATGGTTTCTCATAATTCACGTGAACTGTTTCAGGTAGAATTTCGTCGCGATTGATCTCTCCAGCGTCAGTTTTGTCCATGGATTTTCATGCAAACCCTTCTTTTGCTGGAGACAAGTGTTTGAGACGCCTGCTGTAGTTTTAACTTCTAAAGTTTTTGCATTACTTTAGCTGCACTGATATATACACATGCGTCTTTCGTTATATTCTTTTCTAACTCTATTATAGCCACGTAAATTTACATTAGAGCTGCCGGAATTTGCGCATGTCTAACTCAAAATTAATGATAATCTTGAAGTTCCAATAAGGAAATTATCGGTTATCCTAAAGTAGCGTTGTCAAGGCCAATGAGAAGGAGCTGACTCGAGCAGAGCTCAACCTATCTTAACATCATCAGAAGGCATCTCCTCAGAGTGCATTGCTCTTATTTAAAAGATCAAGTGGTAGAACCTTTGGGGGTGTAACACTATCATCTGATTAGATCCCTGAGTTCTTAATAAGCATCGGCCAGGCACAAAGAACTTCCCTTGTAATCAAATAACACCATGTAAGGGAATTAGCAAGCAGCCGCACGTGCACCCTATTAATCAACTCCCAGGTATACAATTAGAGGCCCAAAGAACATAATCGAGTCCGAGGGTATCAATTCAAAATCTACACACCTTGGTATAGATTTTTATAGTGGGTCTTCTGAGGCGCTCGTTAATCATACTTCATTAAAAAAAGTAGTTTTTGATCTCTATATGCGGATTAAACATAACATGAGGGAGCTAACCCATTGAAAACAACGAACTTTCTTTATACAGTTGTTTATTAATAAGTGTCCTAGCACACTTGTTAATAAAATAGGGTGATAAATGAAAATCATCTGTATTTGTGGAGGAGTGACTATATTTTATTTTGGTGACTTAATTAGCGTTTACTTGTACAGTATCTCAAATTAAGAATGGTCTGAATTATTAAAAAATTGGATGAAGCAACAAGTGGGCAGACCAGGGGGTGAGGCAAGGAGGTCCAAAGGGGGCCTTAAATAATTGGATGGCAAGTGCTTGCCTTGGTGTTGAAAAAGAGGGCACCAACCTGGCGAATCAGGCCAACCCACAAGTTGCACTCCCATGCTAAATGTCAAAAGCTCTAAATTTTTTATGATTCGTTTCCCGTTTATTTCATTGGCCTAATGTAAACTTGTCAAAACAGATTATAAATTCTTTTTTTATTATTTCACATTCAACAGATTGAATCATTATATGGGTTAACAAGGGATATCTGTCCAAAAAAGCCTAACCTTATTGTATGATGGCCAATTTAGTTTTAAATATTTCGATTGGCCAACTTAGTTAAATATTTTAATGATCTATCTCAATCTTGAATTTCATCTTGACTACCAAATGCAACTCTAGATATTGAGATGCTCTAAATTTACAATTAATTGTACCATGTACATTCATCCCTTTCTCTTCTTTTGTTCCGTTTTCCTTTATCTCCTTTAGCCCTCGCCATCATTTCTTCTGCTCAAGAAATTAAGACGCTCGCCACTCAACCGTAGCAACTCGGCCTCACATGGCGCTATCGCCGCCATGCGACCCTACCGCCAAGCTACCCAAACGGTTGGGTCCTGTTGACGAGGCCCCTTCTCTCCGGACAATTTGTTTTATTCCCGGTCCGATCACGTCCGATCAAGTCGTCTAGGCTTGCGCATAGAAAAGAGAAATTCAGATATAGTCTAATTAAGTAAATTCCTCTTATTCACCGATAGGATAAGGAACAAAAAAGGTGCCTTTGATTTTTCTTTTTCCATCTATGGCGGAGGTCGCCATCCAAGTTCTTATTCACTTACCTCTAAAGCCCTCCCAACATCCAATTATGTGCTTACCTTAATAACTTCCAAAATTAATTACCGTCGTCCCACGAGGCGTTAAAAAAAAAAAAAAAAAAAAAAGATTTCGGAGAACAGCGGGACCCGACGGCTGACATGGACTCGCACAACGGGAATGGACGGTCCAGATCCACTCCTCACCTGTTGGCTCTTCTTATATTTGCCCCCCACCCATCTCCTCCACTCCTCCCTTTCTCTCTCTCCCTCTCCTTCTCTCTCCAATTTCACGCCTCTTCTTCTTCTTCTTTTTCTTCTTCTTCTTCGGTTCTTCCCCTTTTTCCATTGTTTTCAAGAGATCAGTCACAGCTGCGCAGCGTAGAAGAAGAAGAAGAAGAAGAAGAAGAAGAAGAAGCAGTAGCAGCAGCAGCAGAAGTAGCTTGAGAGAGAGAGAGAGAGAGAGGGAGAGAGGATGTCGCTGGGGAAGAGACCGCGCCAGATGAAGAGGACGACGAGCATGACGGAGATCACCTTCGATCTGAGCATCAACGACGAGGCGGCGGCCCCCCCGCCGTCCAGGAAGGGCCACAAGCCGGCGGGGCCCGGCGAGGGTTGGGATCCGCGGCTGGTGGTGCCCGCCCCGGCCTCGCCGAGGCCCCACCGGCGCCACTCCTGCGAGATCATCGACACCGCCGACTTCCTGCGCTCCTGCTCACTCTGCAAGCGCCGCCTCGTCCCCGGCCGCGATATCTACATGTACAGGTAATAATTTACCTTCTTCTAGGTCTCCTTCAATGCTCGAAATCCAGCTGAAACTCACCGAATATTTTGCACCTGTATAAATTAGTCATCTTGATCAATGACGCCAGCGAAGCTAGGAAATGTTATTATTGACAGACCGAAAATAAGGCGAGAAAACAGATCGGTGAATTTCCTGACAGACAAGAAATTTTCCATTTTGAGGCTCTCCTGTCCTCACTTTCCCTATTTGATCTGATATTTATTTTTTCGACCGACAATTATTGGTGGTGAATATATTCGAAATAATAATTTTCCTCATTTTTTGGTGGGTTTTTTAATGTTTTGTTTTGTTTATGCAGAGGTGACAGCGCTTTCTGCAGCCTCGAGTGCCGGCAGCAGCAGATGAAGCAGGACGAGAGGAAAGAGAAGTGCTCGTTCGCGTCCAAGAAGGAATCCATGGCATCCTCTCCCGCCTCCGCCGCCGCCAAGGTCTCCGCCAAAGGCGAGACCCCGGTCGCCGCCGTGTAGCCCAGGCCTCCTCCGTCCGACGCTGGTGGCCGGACGCCTATCCTAGAAAACGATTTTTGTCTGCGCTGCTCGTGCACACAGACCTGGGAATCCCATGAATATATCTCCTGAGCTAGAGAAAAATTAAAGAAACCTAGAAAGTTTTATTTTGTGGGTGGAAGCAAAAGAAGCAAAATTTATTGGAGAAAGCTTTTGGGAACCATTATTCTTAGGTTCATCCAAGCGAAATGCAAAGTTCTATGCCCAGTCTCTCTCTCTCTCTCTCTCTCTCTCTCTCTCTAAATCAAAAACAGGGACATGAATGAGTGTGAGGTTCTTTGCGCATGAGGGAGGGAATCATCGGTTGGTCCTCCATTGACAGGAGGGAAAGAAAAGCGACTTTTCAAGAATATGTTCAATCCATCCATCACGAAAAAGAAACTGGGAATCCCACGACACGCCATGGAACCTGCGAAAACGAAACCTTCTGTTGCTCAGACATGCTGACAATAATGGAGTCTCGGTCTCCACCTAAACCGAACCCGATTCAATATAAAATGATGCGGGCTCGCTTGTTTTGTCAATTCGATTGCGGGGTAAGAAAAACCTGAGAATATTTTTTTTATGGAGACCAGCGTGAATCTTCCACCGCTCGAGGGAGAAAGAGGGAGAGAGAGTGATTCCATTTCAAGGTCGCCATTCTCTGTCATTAGCGCTCATGAAAGGAACTTGGAGAAGGACGGAATCCGTGGCATAGTCAGCATTGCGTGTGGTGGGTCCGGAGAGTGCGAGAGGAATCCATTCGGGGGAGGAACTAAAGTTCCCTTTCCGATGGACTTCAAGGCGAAGTAAATGCCATTGATACGTACGTACTGCGTTACAGCAAAATTACTAGATCCGGCTTCTGTCGACTCTCGACAGAGATGGCCTCCGTAGAGAGAGAGAGAGAGGCCGAGCATGAGAGGCATCGATGTTGTGGTAGCGACAGTGGCGTGGTCGCATCTCGGTCGCAGAAAATTCATCGTATCAAAAGGGTCGGTCCAAATCATCCACAGTGGCGTGGTCGCGTCTCGGTCATAGAAAATTCATCGTATCAAAAGGGTCGATCCGAGTCATGTGCATCTTTCTCACTCAAATTTTGATAATTGTCGTATTGATGGAGGTTGTTTGTTTAAATCATACGGGGCGATACAAAAGTTTATATCCACTTATTAGAATTCGATTTGGATGAAAATACTCTTGAATCATTATTATACTTTTGGAAAGCACAATTCTTGATTTAATGAGCTGTGTATGTCTATACTCATAGTTCTTTAGATATTGTATTTATGACAAATTTTGATATGAAAATAACTGCTCGTTTCAGTCGATCCCTCAAATTTGGTATGTAGTAGGTGAAACTATGGTCTTAAACGTATTTGAATTTCATGTGGAGTCCACTGGACTTAAGTGATAAAAATTTCAAGATTATCCTAGTGAAAGACAATTTAAGTTGTTTAGTGACCTTGTCTGATTCAGTGGGGGATTGAATTCTTGAAAAGAATAGGATTCTGATAGAGAAATCATAATGTGAAATCTTAGGTTACTTTGGTGCTACAAGCTGCTACAAGAGGCGTTCCCAAGAGGCCACCGGCAAGGATGACGACTTCCTTGTCGAAGGAAGTGGCCGGTAGGCCGGGAGGACGGGGACCGTCGAAGAAGTGCCTCAATGCGCCGCGGCCACTACTTTTCCTCCTTTTATGCAATTATGAACTCCACAAAACTTTCTCGATTCCAACGCAACTTATCCTTTTGGAGCTGATGTAACAAACTAAGGGAGACTCCCTGGGGACTCATAGCTCGATGTGTACCGCCGGAGAGTGAGTAACAGGTGGAAGGACTGTCGATAGCAGGTAGGATATGGATGGTAGTTGGGATCCCAGGCCAGGAGAAAGAGGTAGTCTTTTACGACCCTTCTTTTGGGAGTTGGTTCTGGAATTCCATTGATAGTAGCCACTCCTCAATCTTCGAAATCTAGTCTAGTCCAGCGATAGAGGACTTGATACTTATCTTCGACAAGCCTCGTATTCCAATTAGAATAGGGCTTTCTCAAAAGTGTGAAACTGAATTACCTAGCAATAGTTGCAATTTTTATTCCAAGTCCACATTCGTAAATCCTAACACCACTAGCAAAAATCCAACTTTATTGGTTACTGCCAGCACCGCCAATGGATGCCCGCCGCTGTCTGTCGCTGATTATCAATCGTGACCGCGGCTGCGAAGTATTCTTTTTTTAAAGGGCAAAAATCGTTTCAATTATTTTTTGGAGGTGCTCGTGTCGTTCATGTTTGTCTGCTTTCTCTTCCATTGGCTGAGATGGAGGAAAAACTATTACTTAATTTGTCCTGAGAACATCATACTCTGCTGAAGAAAACCAAAGGAATAATGCTAACAAAGTGGTCCATGATGGATGGGACCAAGTCTCGAATGATTAGGAATGCCGAGCGCCGATGAGATTTTCAAGATATGGGGACCGATCTGCAACAAAAGGTGACTTATTCGAAACTCTGATTTTTTAAGTCCTCTTCTAGGGTTAAAAGTACAGAAAGAGAAATACTCTATTGTAAATTAATATTTTTCCATCTATAAGATATCGGAGATATTATGATGAATATTTGTGGGATTAATCAAATTGAAAAGTTCAGATAGTTAAATTCGTTTGTATAAGAATGGACTACCCACTACTGGAAATTTTTCGAGTAATCTCGGAAGATTAGATGCTGGGAAAAAGATTTGCTGCTGTTGCTAACCACTCGTATACGAGGCTTTTTACTGGAGTTTTCTGGAATCACTCGCGTTCAAATTTCTGATTTAATGACAAATACCCCCACTTAAAATCATCTAACACACTCTGTCAAAAAAAAAAATCATCTCACACACAATATACTCACATCCTCACCAGTGGAGATGACAACTTTATCCATCTCGTCGAGCACTCTTGTGACCCCACCCAAAACCCGGGTAAATAAAACTTACAGGCAATATATATATATTTTATAACCGAGGACTCCACTTGTGGCCCCCATGCCCGAACGGCTCCTGAGGGCCGAGCCCCTATACCTCGAGGGAGACTAGCCCAGCAACCCACCGCCTGAGCCCCCCACTTAAATTGTTAACAATTATGGGTTTCGAACTCTCGACCTCAGCGATGAGAGAGGGACTCTCAACCAACGTAGTTTCCCATGGATGGGTTACAAGCAATATATTTTGGAGTGGGCATGTAGGCAAGTTTTTTCCGCTCCTCATGCAAGCGAGACGGGGATGGATATGGTTGGCCTACGTTCACCCGCGATCATATATTATGCTATGGAGAATCATGGTATTGACCTAGTTCCTTTATATAAGTTGTATTGCTCTGATAATCTATAAGTTCCTTCTTTTTGGCATTGATTTCAATATCAACACAAATACTTCCAATGACCACACGAGTTGAATTATGTTTGTTGAAAACTTAATGCAAAATATTCTAAGCTGGAAATGATTGTGGAGAGAGGCAAGCGGGGCGGACCACAGAAGATATTGAAGAGGGTTCGGAAGTGGAAACACAAAGCAAGATTCTCAAGCATCATTGGATCTCAAATTGGGACATTGGAATCAAAGAATATAACCAAATATTAGCAAAATCTCTTGATCAGAGCATAAGATTTTCTTTCTCCTGGCCAATTCCTCGTTAACGTATACCCGGAAATGGTCTTCTAAGCTTCTGATACACATCATGATCTTCTAATTAATCAATTGAGTACACCAACAATACACATGCTGAAATAATTCTAAATCGGTACTCAAGTTTGCCAACTCACTCAACTTAATTTAAGCACACGCTTCAACATGAAGATTTGCTTAATGCTTAGCCATGCTCAATGATCCACCAGGTCATTCCTTAGGCATGAAGTTGAATTGGCCACCAATGTTTCTCGAGGGGAAGTTATCTATTTAGTCCCAAACATATTGTACGGATATTAATTCAATCATAGTTTTTTTAATTTTTCCAATTTATCGTCGATTTCTAGAAGCAATCGATTGGAATGATTAGGAACTCCATGTAAATGTTTAAGACTAAATTAGTAAAATTAAAAATTTAGAATCTAATTGGCATCCGCATAGCTGATCAAGAACTGATTGGACAATTTTCGCTCTTGATCGATAATCTGACTTTTCATGGGCAAAAAGATGGGCGTCGTAGTCCAGGTAGATTTCTTCAAACTAATAATGGTATAAAAACAACTTGCTCGTGCAAATTCTGAACTTTTTGGGAGTTGAAGTTGCTCTTTATTTGTTCCTAAATTCTTGCACCGAAGGGCATTAAAGAATTGTGTTCTCCAACCAATAGAATAAAAGCCAATTTGGGGCAAGTGGGCATGCGTCGCATCCCTGGATTTAGTCTTTCTTGGACTAATTAATACGACCTTAATTTAAAAAAAAAAAAAAAATCAAGTGGGAGCTTGATCGTGACAAGGCCTACCGTGTATCTGACTCGGGAGATTCCCACATTCCAAATTGATCAACCACCGGTGACCCTAGTCTTCTGCCTTCTACTCAATCTTAAGTTTAGGTACGAATTCCTTTTCTCAACCCAAAAAAAGAAAAGAAAATTAGGTCACTAGTCAATCGATAACTTATGCTTTCATTATGATTAATTTAGGACTTTTGAGGTTTTGAAATGCTACCAATCAGGCCTGATTCTAGCCGTCACTAGAATTTAGGTTTTGGAAATGACTCATGGCAAATGACCAAATAGATTACATGAGAGCTATGCTAGATTTTCAATATCTAAATGTCGCTGACGGCAAGGTCAAGACTTGATTGGAGCTTTTTATAGAATCACGATTTTTCTATAAATTAAAAATAAAACCTTACCTATTTAAATGGCGGACAGCCAAAACATTAGATTTTGTTTCTGTACTTCCACTGCTCTTTACCTTCGTTACCTTAATATACCTCTATTATAATCATTGGTTGGATTTGATCTGAAGATATAGATCTATTTCTTCCCCAAAATATGAAATCTGAGTCTTCCCAAAATAATGTGTGGGTACAGGAACAAATTTAAAATGGAGAAAGTACAATCGTCTTGTATATAAGAAGCATGAACATTTGCTCTTTTGCTTTTTGCTATTTTGGTACTAATGGTTGACTTGCGGGAATAATACTCCACTTTTAGGGGAATAAAACCCTTCATAAAGGTTAACCATATACTTCCATATTATATATAATGTATGTATTATATTAACGAGCCTTTTATTCAAAAGAATGGAAAGCAAGTATACACCACCTATTGTTGATAGAGCCCGACACATCAGCTCCTCGACTGGACCTTGGTATTTGGCATTAGTGAAAGAGGACATGATAAAAGGTCTACCATTAATTTATATTTGCGCTACAAAAAACTTTACTTTCATTTTTCCACCGATACGATTTCTTTCAATTCTAGGCCACGTACCCTCGAAAACTGATATTTATACCCTATATATTTATTAAAAATACACTTTTTAACAATCAAAGATGACCTCGTACTATTAAGGGCTCTCAATCTTTTCTTTTCCTGCCCTATCCATCCTAAATCATTCAGTTTACAAATATTGTATAATTGAAAAATGAGTAATTTTAATTTATATTTGACGTGTATCGATATTAAAATCTACAGCTTTCTATCCTACAACGAACATTTTCGAAAGAATTCATTTCTTGAAATATCTTCATCTTTCCGCATATGCAGTTTCTTTGAATTGTGCAATCTTCACTATAATTTTATTGTTTTAGTTGATGATTCAAATGTTCAGTAATTGATAAAATGATCTTACTTATTTTATCAAATATTAATCTCTTGCACACGTGTAATGTGTGTTATAATGTCCTTTGGGCGCGTTTGGTTAGGTTTTGAAAATTGGTTTTGGGGTCTAAAAATCCTTGGTTGTAATATTTGGCAGCTATTTTTGGGAATCCATTTAGAAAATGTTAGCATTTCCAAAATCCTCTGAAGTCTCTTAGCTCCATGTAGGTAGAAAGTCGCCTTGAGTTTTCAGCATTTTTGGAAAGCCATCTCTAGGTGTAATGATTTTTTTTTCTTTTCATCTTATCTAAATTAAATAATTAAAATTCGAATTTTACCCTCACATCACACACCAATCTTTCTCTTCCCCCTCTCTCCTCCATTGCCCCGCTACTCGATCTTGCCATCTCTGATGACCCTCGCCAAGGTTGCTTGAAGTCGTGTGACCTCAAGTGATGGCAATTGAGGCCATATCTAGCTCATCGGCATCCATTAAAATATACACCTAAAGTCCTTTACAAGTCTTTTTTTTTTTGGCCATATAGCATTTAAATCAAAATTGATTCTCAAGACATTTTTCAGTTACACTTTACAAAGCATTATTTTCATTTCAAAAAAAGAAAACTTTTAACCTAAAGTCTTTGCATTTCCCTAGTGACTCCTCCTAAATGCCGAACTAAACACACTCTTTATCCTAGATTCTAGTACTAGCTAACTTGAATGGTTCAACCCTTATCATGAGTTAATTTGCAGATTTTATGTAGATGAAATTTTGGTTGAATTCAATTATCATGAGGGCGAAGACGCCTCAAACTTAGGCTAATCCCTCGATTATAAAACTAAAAATCAATTCTTTTTGGTTCTCGTATAGCTTTGGAGACAAGCATAAGTAAGTACAGTTCAAAAGGAGAAAAGACATCAATATCACCCTCCCCATACATTCCAATACACACATTTTTTCTAGGCCACATAGCATGTTGGGAGATGACATCTTTTGTTCGTCAATCGATGCCGGACAAGAACAGGAGTAAATGGGGTAGGGCCCATTGGGCCTCGCCATTTAAAAGGAACACGTCCAAATCCTCACACGTACGCAAGCAAAAACCCAACTTTAAGGTTCCTGTCGTCGATCTCGGCCGTCCGATCCATGTAGGGCAGGCCCCCCCTCAGACGTCTTCGCGACATGGCCGACCCTCACTGGGGACAACGACAAGTGACGACCTTTCCCACTTTAAAGAGGCTAAACGAGGCTACTCCATTATTCACGTCACACCATTGCATGCTTGTCTCTTAGTGGAATTGAGGGGTCGTCCACTCAAAAAAAAAAAAAAAAAAAAAATTGGGGGTGTCGAAGCTAAAGATAGTATCGAAGTGATCAAGCGATGATGATCTCCTGAAAACTTGAATCTTGAATCCTTGAGTCGCTCGAAGAATAACGTGGGGACGGTGGGCGATTTGTGATTCGAATGATGGACTACGAAAATGGGCATACCTGGTTTCGCACAAAGAGTAAAATCCGTTCATGTTCTCCTCTCGAAAGATTATCATCCTTCAAAAAGAAGTCGCATACCGCTCTCTAACAAAGATATCACCGAATTGGTCGAATTTTGTCGTCGTTTCGGGGCGTGTCCAGAAAATGTTGGTAGATGGCCAAAGACCGTGTTCACCACGATTCCCATGGACATTACTACCCCGATGTGCTTTGACCCGGGCAGGAGTTTTTCCCTTTCTAACTTTCTTCTCTCATTTGTCTTTTCGAGGGAGATGGCGATGGGTGAAGGAGGGTAGGGCATGGATGCTCTGCGTGAATCAGAAAGCGTCCAGATCAGTTGTAGGAACACCTGTCTTCAAAGGAGAGGAGCAGCAATAAGTGCCTGCCTATTGGGCATGGCGGGGCCGAAGAACCAGTGTTTCTGGAAGGGACCATCTCCTTTGGAGGCGAGTGGTTAGGTGGTGAGGGCTGACAGTAAAGGAGGCTTTGGTCCCGGGGGTGATGACAAAAAGGGTGGGCCATCCTCTGGAATGATTGAATGGGCCTGGGGCCCACTCGGTTTGGCCCATCTCAGGGCCCGGGGTGATGATTCCAGTTCAGTGTCTTCATGTCAGGTTAAAAAAAGAGGGCCGGGGGGGCGGGGGGAGGGAGATTCCCCAGGAAGTGAAAAGTGGAGCAGGAGCACCTGATAACATCGAGGGCTTTTATCCTCTCGTAAAATGAAAAATGCGTGAACATCGTTGAAGTGATGGGGATAGGAGTAGTTGTGTATTGTTCTGACATGTCTGAGAGGAGAGGGAATTGAAATTTCATAGCAGGAGAAAAGCTCTCGAGAACCGAAAATCGAAAACGTTTGGAAGTCTTTAGGCCATATTTGGTAAGGTTTTTATTTCTTCAAATTTTTATATTTTTATTCTTTAAAATTAAAAAAATAAAAATTCATTCAATAACGTCAATTAATTTTTTATTTTTAGAATAAAAAGTAACCTAGAAATAAATTTGGCATAGAAATAAAAAAAAAAATTCTTGTTTCCGCAAACAATTTCTATAAATAAATTATTTTTTTATTTTTCCTTTCTTCTTCCTTGTTGCCCCTCACCCCCTTGCCGCTGCCCCTACTGTCCGGCCAACATTGCCCACCGACCCTCGTTGATCGATCGTTGGCCCTCAACCGCCCAACGAACCGTTGTCGCACCACCCACCGCCCGTCGCCGGCGAGATCACCGTCCATTGGCCGACCACCTCCCATCGCCCACCGTGGATGACCATCAAGGCCGTCACCCACTGGCTAGCCGACCGCCAGCTGTCAGTCGCCTTCATCCACTGCCAATGACCGTCAAGCCGTCACCCGTCGGCTGGCCGACCGACCGCCACTACTGCCGACCCCAAGCTGGCGATGACCACCACCATCGATGTTGCCAATGCCGGCCCGGCCGGCCCCAATTGATCGGCTGCGTTAATCAATGTTGGTGGCGACGAGCAGCGGTTGGCGTCGTCAATGGTCATCAACAACTGGGGTCGGTGGCGGCAGTGGTTAGTGACGATAAGGAAAAATAAGAGAAAAAATTTAAAAAGTTCTACATCACAATTTTTTTTTTTATGAATCATAATAAATGTATATCTATTCTTTGTTCATTCCGAAAATAGAAATTTTATATAATTATTAAATGCATTCTTTTATTGAGAAACTGTTCTAGGGAATAGAAATAGAAAAAGGTTATTTCTGAAAATAAATTATCTCCCGGAATAGAAGGGTTCCTTAAAGGCTTAATTGAAAGTGCCCCCTTGAGTTTTAGTGGCAGTTGATTGGTGCATTGGGAATATCTAGTTCAAAAAACTATAAATTACATGTTGAAATCTCATCGATTGTATATAATTATTTTGGGTCAAGATCACTTACATAATCTATTAGGCATCGATTATTAAGCTTGTAATGTGTTTTATGGGTCCCTGGATGGTACAGCTTTGGTGCTCATGTCGTTGGATTAAGAAAAAAGAAAAAAGAACATTAACTTTCCGGAGCTAGGGCAGAATCAGCGGGCTATGAATGATTTGAGCTTTACAAGTAATCTGACAACTCTAAAATTCCTAGCCCAATCCAGGCCCTACGATCCATCGGTCACTGTGATTGTATGGTAACCCAACAACCAATGACTAGGTTCTGAATGGCCTGGGCTTTACAACTAGACACGATAGAAGCAGCGAGGACCAACGACTGATAATGTTTTGTTTCTTTTTTTTATTTTTTTTCCAAATATTTTTTGGCTCAACATGTGTAACCATGTTAAATAAAATGTTCAGGAATCCATTTTCTTGGGGACTAGGATTATTCAAGAGCTAGGAACTAACTTTCGATGACAGTCAATACTCATTCTCTCTCTCTCTCGCATGTGCATTCGCACATTGTCAGGTCTCTAAGTAGAAGCCTCAATTTTCACTCTAGGCTATTTAGTTAGTACACAATACTTCAATTAGATTATGAATAGGGACCATGCTATTTGATGAAATTAATTTACATGAATCAAGCTGGGGCACTAGCTAAATTTAGGTAGTTGGAGTTCGAAGAATAGAGACGGAGAAAGTGAATTTTCTATCTGCTTGGCATTCAAAAGTTCCCAACATCTCAATTTGGGAAAATTTCAATTACCTCTCCATTTTCATTCCTCACTTTTTTATGGAGACTTATCCAAGGATAATGTCACAACCAGAGTTAAGGAAGATGATCGAGTCAGTTTGTGTTTGGACCATGGTACGACATTGGACACTGCGAAGAAAGAGAAGGGACCCAAAAGAGTCCAAGGCAGGGCATTCAGTGACACAACTAACAAATCTTTAACTTCATATCAGGCCTCTTGGCGTACGACTTGGAGGATCTTGGGCTGGGCTGGGCCTAGCTACACCATAATTCAGGTGGACCAGCCTTAGCCCCTAATATATATATACATACACCCATAGAACATTGAGTTTATAGAAAAATTCTTTATATCGAAAATAGCCCATATATTTTCCTGTTTTTCTTTTCGTTACGCAAGCCTCTAACGTCTTATCACAATCTAGTCAAACACACAATTTTTATTTACTTTATAAAATTAGTCGAGATGTTGATTTCTTAATAGTTTTCTGAGATACTGCATGTGCGAGGACTCAAGATCAAGGTTGACTTTCATCATTCGTCGATATATACAAGCTAGCAATCAATTTTAGATGTCTTAGGAAAAGTAAGGATCTTATCAATGCTTGTAGACGCAATAGAATTTTACGATTATACTCAGATTTCTTTTCCATGCATTATGCGTCTTCAGCTGTAAGATGCAATATTTTCCTTGCAGATTTTGTTAAAAAGTCTAGTCTAAAAATTTAAATCAATAGGTGAAGATAGATCTTATGTAGATAAATAACACTTAAACCCTGTAGACAAGTAATGTGAGATATTTAACAACCCCTATCACGTGCAAGCTGAATTAAAAATGACACATGAAATTCGACGATCGAGGAGCCGCGCACAAGAAATAGAAAAAAGAAAAAAAGAAAAAATATAGTATAAAAAAATCAGAAAATTAAAAAATTAATTGCAAAAATTTTCCGTGTCAATGCCGACCGTGCCTTGTAAGATAGCAAACATCCACGTCATAATCAAAATTGATCGAAATGATTGTATTGGCAAATCGTCAAAATGTTTAAAATTAAATTAATACAATTGAAAAGTTAAAGAGTTAATTAATGGGAAAATATCACAAATGGTCCCTATACTATTACTTAATGTGCAATTTGGTCCCTGAACTTTCGATCGGATTAATTTGGTCCCTGAACTATTGATAAATGTCCAATTTGGTCCCTGAACTTTCGATCGGCTCAATTTGGTCCTTGAACTATTGATAAATGTCCGATTTAGTCATTCGTTACTGTTTTTCCTTTTTTTTTTTTGCTTCGTCTCTCTTCCCTCCGCCGGCTCTGGCAGAGGGAAGCCGGCGTCCGGCGAGGGTTGCCCGATGTCGTTGAGGGGCTCCCTCGCCCGACGTCGGCGGAGGGAAGAGAGAAGAAGCAAAAAAAAAAAAAAAAAAAAAAAAGGAAAAAACAGTAACGAAGGACTAAATCGAACATTTATCAATAATTCAGGGACCAAATTGAGCCGATCGAAAGGTCAGGGACCAAATCGGACATTTATCATAGTTCAGGGACCAAATTAAGCCGATCGAAAGTCCAGGGACCAAATTGCACATTAAGTAATAGTATATGGACCATTTGTGACATTTTCCCATTAATTAATCCCTATACAATAAATTCAAAGCTTTTTGAACAATTATCTCGTTTAGGACTAGTTTAGAAAACAATATTGGGGTGACCATTTTACATCACTTATACGTTTGGTGTATTTATCTTGCAGTAGGTGCATCTAGAATGGATGGTATATGCACCCTCCAGCCTCCTGTTCTTTTTGGCTTTTATAGTGACATTATACGGCTTATCTCTATACTTTTCCTTTAATAAGGTCGGTGGGATCAGAACTCGAAAAAAGAGAGGAAAGAAATAACCATGTTAGGAATATTGAGCTTACTATGAAGACATAATTTTCAAAGTCCAACCCCCAAAAGCGAGTGTAGCTCATGATGCCAACTTGGGTGGTTTTTACAATAAATGAGGACAGATTGTGAGTAAGGTTAAAGCTAAAAGTTTCTGGTCAAAGAATATTTCTTTAGGGCTGAAACATAATTTGAGCAAGATTTATGGTTTTGGCTTTGATTCATGGAAGAACTTCTTCAAGGATTTTTTAATCTATATTCAAGAGGACAAGTAGAATGCTTAGTGAATGGAAATCTGAAAGCTTGTCAATGGCCGGTTGAATTACTTTATCCCATTCTGCAGTCATGTCTATCATTATCTATCACATGCAGTACACTAAAGGTCAACTTAAGTGGGTCATGAGATTGAAAGGAATTGTCATACTTTCATAAGGGGAGACACAAGCAATAAAGTCTAATTCACCTCTTGAATTGGGAGTCCATCTGCAAATCTAAGAAATGTGATGGTCTTGGTTTTGGATCTCTTGAAATGATTGATAAAAAATTTATGATGGAGCTGGCGTGGGCATCGAGAGTCAACTTAATAATCTCTGGGCTTAAGTTTGACTACTACATATGTTTCGTAGAGAAACGGAATTTCATGCTAAACTTGGTGACTCAATCTTATGGAAGGTGATTGTGAACGTATGGCTGGCCTTACAGGAAGGAGCTTTATGGAGTTTGAGAAATGGCAAACATGGAGGTTTTGGACAGATAAATGGATACCAAGTATGGAGTGGCTTTATGATTTTGTTAGTACCCAACCATTCCTTCTGAGATAGATCGAAAATTTTGTGATTATGTGCTAAATAGAAATTATAATTTTTGTATAATTCGAGGAATTATACCAAAAGATATAATCTTTCGAATTAGAGTTGTCATACCTCCTTTAGCCTCAGATGGAGAAAATACTCTTTTGTGAGAGTGTATTAGAAGCAACTCTTTCTTTGTTAAGTCAACATGCAAGGTAATCAAAGGGATACATATTCAAGAATCTGATAGTATTTGGTCTACAATATGGAAGTGGAAGGGACCTCAACATTACTTTCCTTTGGCTAACCGCTCATGACAATTGACTATTGAAATGAAGATGTTTCACAACTTGGGGAGGACATCCATATTGCTTGAGATGTGGGTCCCATGTAAAAACAACTTTATATTTCCTAAGGGATTGTCCAATTGTCCATAGGATATGACTTGAGTTTGTTGCACAACAATATTTAGGAGAATTCTTGTCAATGAATTGTCACAATGGTTGAATTCAAATCTCGCTGGTAAGGGGCAATCGAATATTCCTCATGATTGGAGCATAATTTTTGGAGTAGGCATGTGGGATTTTTGGCCGTAGAAAAACAAGACACTTTTTCATGACAACTTTGTTTTCCCTTCAAATATGGTACAAGTAATTTAATCATACACAAAGGAAATCATTAAAGTTTCACCTATGAATAACTCAATGTTAAGTGGATCTTGCACTTCTCTGATTTTGGTTAGATCGGATCCTTCACCTTATGGGTAGATTAAACTAAATACTAACAAGACATCTAGAGGCAACTCGAAACTTGCTGGTGCAAGGGGTATATTTAGAAACAAAGGGCATAACTGAATTGGTGATTTTGTCACATCCATAGGAATAGGTTCATCGACACAATCAAAACTTCGGATTTTGTGGTTGGGACTTAACTTCGCAAAACAACTCGGATTTCATAAGACCATAATTGATCATTTTAGTCCTAGGTTTATGATTGATAATGCTGGCCCTACTTAGAGATATTAGAAGACTACTGCAGTCTCACTTTGAGTTTAAAGTGCAACATAACTTTCGAGAATGATATCGCTTTGCTAACTAGTTTGCTAATCTTGGAATCGGTAAGCCTGTGAATACTAATACCTTTTTATTACCTTCTAAAGAGTTACTTCATATTCAATTAAGTGATAACATAAGGATAGTAGAATTAAGAAGTTAAATTTTTTGTATTTGGTTTTAACCTTTTAAAAAAAATTAAATTAATAAATAAATATTTACAACCGTGCGATTAAAAGGGTTCCTTGGCAAATGAAGTATTTGTCCGCCTTTATTCTTTTGCGTGTATGAATTATATATTCGCACGAAAGTGTCGTTTCTCCCAAGTTTATAATTGCCCGTTTATTAGATGCTTGATGAGAATTTCAGTGATGGAAATCACGTGAAGAAGGTCAATGTGGAAGTTAGGTGTTATTATAATGAGCACTTAAAGCATATGAGTTTGTCAAATAATGCATTTGGAATGCTAGCCGAGTTGAATAAGGAGAGATATGTTTTGAATATGTAAAACATGAGACATGGTATAGCAAAATTTTTCGAAAATGTTAGAATGAAAATAAAAATGACTTCTTATGCTTAAATTTCTTTGACAAGTGTATCCGTGCCACTTGTTATCTAGCGTCATGCAACTGTACGTGGTTTGTTTGTTTTTTTTTTTTTTTTTTTCCATTTTCAAACATATTAGAAACTATCCAAGCTTACAAATTTGCAATTACATGAAGCGTAAGAAGAAAACTTTTAGTACTCTATGTATATTAGGGAAACTATCCAATTGGTTATAAACTTATTTTACAGATGCCACTTCAGTCTTAAACATTTAAATTTCCCCTATTTAGTGACACACCGCTATATTAGTAATTTTTTATGAAAATTGGTTAGAAGGATTATGTTAAATTTTTTTAGAAAAGGATTAAGAATAAATTAACAAAACTTAAAAGTTTAGAACTAATGTAGCATCCATATAATAGGTTTAAAATCGATTGGACAAATTTCCATGTTAAAACATATTGAGAATTCAAACTTATTATTTATTATTATAATCAATTATCTTTAAAGTGTGCCTTCAATATATACTTTCTACGTTTGGATTTCCTTGATTAAGGGCTCCCAAGACACAATGAACAATCTTTTTTCTTTTTGGGTACACTTTTAAAGCCGATAGGTTTGAGTTAAAAAGCCAACAAGACCTTAAAGTATTTGACACGAGGCACTAGGAAAATGCTCGAATGGGGCAAGTATCACACAGTTCCAGCAACAACAAAAGTTGCAAAAAAGACAGCAACAATACTACTTGAAATGACGGTTTTAATTCCATTTGGTTTGCACAACCCAAAAATCACAGGTTTTTCGGTACATCACATTCATATATCGCTATAAAAAATGCCTCTTGAAGCACTTGGCAGGGTCCGATGCAGGGCCCGTATCGATCCCACCCCAACTCGTTGATCCATCCCATTTGTAAATTTTGATAAAATGCACATTAATGTATATCGATTATAATTACTATACTGAAAATATAGATTAGTATATCATCCAATTCATAAGATTTAGTACCCATTTAATTTGAAACTAAAGTAGAATAAAAAGTATATATTATTAAGTGAATAATACATATATGTAAGAGTTAGTTCGTTCATGATTAACCAAAAGCAAGAAATATTTTTCTATATTCCGTCAAATTTATAATATTATCGAAGTATTGAAAAATTATTGTGAATTTATGTGTCAACTTTTATATGTTAAAAAAGTTACAAGCCTTTTGAATTAAAATAAAGTTTAATTGCAAAAGTTGGGAAGTTTTCTATGAAGTAAAAAGTGAATGTAGAAGCAAAAACAGATATACCAAAATACATAGGATCAAACTAATGGGATTGTGATACTTCTAATAATCTCATAATATGACTAAAATTAAATAGCACGATATTGGTAAATGTGGGGAATGTGATAGCGTGAGCTCGGGGGATGGCGAAAATTTCATTGAGGACGAGGACAACGGCTAGAGGAGGCTTAGAGCTAGTTGGAGGCAGCGAGTGGTGGTGGGCGGTGGGGAGACTGGCGGATGTTAGGTTAGCAAGATTCGGATACGAGTATCTTTCAAATGGGGGTAGTTTAGGGCGCCTTTGGTAACGATTCTGTTCCCGGGAATAAATTCTGATCAGAAATGATTTTTTTTTATTCTGTTCCCAAGAATAATTTCTAAGTATTTTAAGTTCGTTTGGTAATTGTCCAAAATTTATGATTACGGAATAGAGTTGCGTTTGCATCCGTCTTCATTGATTTTGTTCCAAATCAATTTTTTTTTTCCTTTTTTTTTTTTTTTCTTTTTTTCCTTTCTCTCTCCTATTCTTCTTCTTCCCGTGGCTGGTTGCCGGTCCGACAATCGGCTAGACGAGGGTCGGCAACCTCACCGGAGCATCGCTGGCCCTCATCGGTCGAGCTCGCCAGCAGCTAGGTGAGGCCCACCTGGCCACCAGCGGGGCTTAGCCTCGCCGATGGCTGGGCTTGCCTCCGGCGAGCTCGCCGGACTGGTTATTGGCAATCGGCGGCGGTGGGCGGCGGACGGTGATGGGCGGCGGACGGCGGTGGATGACAACGGCGGGATGGTGGTAGATGAAGAAGAAGAAGAAGAGAAATATGATTTTGATTTTTAGATTTGTTCCTAGAAACAAGAATCAACTTTTTTTTTATTCTTGATTCTATTCCAAATCTAATTCCTGGAACAAAATTTTTACCAAACGTGATTCTGTTCCCAAACTACTCCCGAGAACAAAAAATCAGATCATACACTGTTTGGATGGTTACCAAACAGGCCCTTAGCCTCTTCGGACGATTGAAATTTATTCCAAGATAGAAAGATATGTTCTTAGAAATAGAAGATGCAAAGTGATAAAAATGCAATAAGTAGGAATGGTTGATAGCATTTCTGTCTATCAATTATATACTATAATAGTAAGTTGAATTTTATTCTATCTAAATTTATGTTTCCTAATATTTCGACTTCTAGTCATATTTTATCTCACGTGTAGCACTAACAAAGTAGAAAAAGTGCGAGTGGCCTATTCAAAAGCAATAACGACATGATAATACAAAGTCGATTTTGTTCTTACACAAGTATGTTTGGTCCTAGGGCAAATGCGAGGGAGCCGCATCACTACATAGGGTGGAGATAAGGAAAAATGAAGTTGCCAGGCATAGCCGGATGGGGGAATCATCTATCCTATTGCCATCGCCAAAGTCTAAAATCGAGGTGACTGCTCATTACTAAAGGACGATAATTAATGAAGTTAATCAGATGATGGCAAAGGCATCACCACCTACAAAATTAGAGAGAGAGAGCGCATGCGATGG
Organism: Eucalyptus tenuipes; assembly: GCA_014182365.1. Taxonomy (NCBI): domain Eukaryota; kingdom Viridiplantae; phylum Streptophyta; class Magnoliopsida; order Myrtales; family Myrtaceae; genus Eucalyptus; species Eucalyptus tenuipes. The sequence goes on from CM024542.1 coordinate 5,318,569, forward strand.
TGGCCGAACCGAATTTCAAATTACAGACCAATGGAAAAAAGAAAAAGAAAAAACATTGAATGAACGGGGGGCAGAGGCGAGGACCGTGAGGCAGGGGAGGGCGAGGATGGCGTGGATAGACCTACCCCCAACCATCTCCCCCAAACCCCATCTTGCATTCATTTTCCTAATCAAGCCCCTCTTCACCTACAAGCCTTTATCTCCTTCCCTCCCCCACAATTTAATGATCCCCCGCATCCCGTTGACCCCTCTGTCCATCGGAGAAAACGAAAACTGGGAAGTGATTAAAATCGAATCTTGATTAAAAAGGGAAGAGCTTTTCTTGCAGAACGAAAGGGGATTGGGATTTAGAATAATGGGTTGACAGCATCTTTGCGCAGCTCGATCACGTAAGGTCGTGCCGGCGGAGGGGTGTTTGGTCGACTACCTTCTAACTACCAACTTACGGTCCAAAGGCTCAACGCACGCCACCGCGGCGCGACACCCTCCCAAGAAAACAGAGCACGTAGGTCCCCTGTCGTTTCTTTCTTTATTGTCTTTTTACTGCGGGCCCCCGCATCGAGGGAGACGGGGGGTTGTTTGCGGTTGTGTGATTTAAGAGGGAGAAAGCGAGGGGGAAATTTGATGCCTTGAGGGGGTCAGTCACGCACTGACCCGTCAGCTTCGGCGCCTGTCAATGGCGGGGATTTGGGATGCTAGAGAGAGAAAATGGGTAGAGGCGGGAGGGGAGGGAGAGGTGAGGTTTCGTGGGTAGCTGCTAACTACTCCCGTCGTGGGGGCAAAAAAAAAAAAAAAAAAAAGAAGAGAGAGAGAGAGTTTTACCAGTAGGAGGAAGAGGATGAAGTGGCAGGTACCACGTGCTCGGTGGTGTCATTTAAATCCTTCCCATGAAATGCAGTACCTCCCAAATCGCTCTAACTCAGACCTACCACCTTTCTCCCTCCGCTTCTTCTTCTTCTCCCTCTCTTCCCGCGTTCTCTTTTATTGAGGAGGGAGCTGCTGAACGAACGAGTACAGGCCAACCCATTGGGTTCTTGATCCTGAATTGATCCTGGGTTTGGGCGATTCTTGAATTCTCTCGGCTTGGTGATCCGGTCGAAGTAATGCTTGTTGTGAGCACGGCCTGTTGAAGCGGCGTGATCTCGGCTTCTGTTCCTCCATTCAAGGTCCGTTTCTGCCTTCGTTTTCTTGTTTTTTATGTCTTGGGGTCGCTTTTCGTGTTGTTACTTTTTGTTTCTCTGATTGTCTAAGTGGGAGTTTGTTTTACTCCCCTTCCCTAGCTGACTTAACTGTGTTGTTTACTGGAGTAGATTGGAAGTAGCTCTGAATTGTGGGGAATGTTACTGCTTTGCAATGGAAACTCTTTGTTTGGTTTTTGAGCAAACTATGGATTTTGTTGGGGCTTGGGAATTTATTAATCATTCTGCTGTTTGGCCCACCATTATGCTGCTTATGGGCATCTCTCCCTTTGTGGGGGCCTTTTATTAGTAATTGAGGTTGGTGCAGTCCCCTGTATGAGGAATGTGCTGTTTACTTTAGGTTTGGTTGCTTTGAGTTGAAATTTGATTTCTTGGAGTGGCTGAGGACCTATGACCTCCTGGATTTAGCTCTGTGTTTTTTGATTGTTATGTGAATGTTAAAACTTAGTAATAAGAGTTCTTAATGCTTTTGAGGAATCTTTAATACTTATTGCTAGATATGCAGCCAAATTGACTTCTCCAGTGATTTAGTGAATCTGGTAATAAACAGAGAACTTTGTTTTCGTTCAATGGAATGGCATCCTTTTGCACTGAGTGTAAGTTAAATTTTCGTCAATTGAGTATGAATCTTGCATGCCAGTACAGTTCACTTTTGAAAGTCTATTCTTTTTCGTAAAGTTCCGTCAATTCTTTTGTTGCTTTGGGTTATCCTATCTTAATATGATCAAGGTGGATGAACCAACTTCATTTGCTCGAATCACCATCCTCTCTTTTTGGTTTTCTGGCCATGCAGATGTCAGAAGCACAAAGGATACCATCGCTGACTGATCTTGGACGTGTATATGGGTTCACAAATAGTGTACTTCCTGTTAGGAGCCCCGCTACAATCTCTGCAGTGGATGAGTTCTGCAAAGCCCTGGGAGGGAAGAGACCAATCCATAGTATTTTAATTTCCAACAATGGAATGGCAGCCGTCAAGTTCATGCGTAGTGTCCGAACATGGGCTTATGAAACATTTGGAACTGAGAAGGCCATCCTGTTGGTTGCTATGGCGACCCCAGAGGACATGAGAATTAATGCGGAACATATCAGAATTGCTGACCAGTTTGTGGAAGTTCCTGGTGGGACTAACAACAATAACTATGCCAATGTTCAGCTCATTGTGGAGGTGTGTACACAGACACCCTAGTAATGTTTGATCAATCCCCTTCCCTTAATAGATTTGGAATTGTATAGTAAGATATACTAGGTCAATTGCATGGGCACACTTTGCCTAAAACTGCATTTTGTTTGAGTGCAATCGCTCTCTATTTGTATTGTGGTCTAGCCATGGGAAGAACGCGTTTCCTAAAATCATTGGGAAAGATTAAGACCATCGAGAGCTATAAAACTATATGTTCACGGGCTCGGTGTGTTCTAACACATTGCTCCGCTTACTAGGAAGTATTACATTCTCCAATTCATCTGGAAACTTTTATCTAAGACATTTATTTTCTTACGTCTCGTCCTCCCGGCTCAGTTATCATATGCGTCTTCAAATTATAGTGCCTTGACACTGGAAGGAAAGCGCCTCTACCTAACAAGATTAAGTGATAAGCCAAAATTGTTTGATTTCTAAAACAAAATTTCTTTAAGTGACTCCAGATATTCCTGTGGACGTCTGATCAAATGCATTTGCATGAATGATGCAGATGGCAGAGATAACCCATGTGGATGCTGTTTGGCCTGGTTGGGGCCATGCATCAGAGAATCCTGAGCTGCCAGACGCATTAATTGCCAAGGGAATTGTTTTCCTTGGACCTCCAGCCATATCTATGGCAGCATTAGGAGATAAAATCGGGTCTTCTCTGATTGCTCAAGCGGCTGACGTGCCTACTCTTCCATGGAGTGGTTCTCACGTAAGTAGATTCTTTCAAATTTCTTTGGAATATGTTCATTCTCCCATCGTCTTTGATCCCTAAATTCTGATTTCACATCTTTCAGGTGAAAATGTCTCCCGATAGCTGCCTGGTATCAATCCCAGACGAAATATATAGGGAAGCTTGTGTGTACACGACAGATGAGGCAATTGCTAGTTGTCAAGTTGTGGGTTACCCTGCAATGATTAAGGCATCGTGGGGAGGTGGTGGTAAAGGAATTAGAAAGGTATGCTCCTGCTATTTTGACATGCCATTTTCCCATGTACCCTTGGAGCTGATTATAGTATGTTTTTTTTTACCACGAGAATTTAAGGTAGTGAGCATATTGAAATTAATTTTCTGTAATCCGCCTCTAGGTTTATAATGACGATGAAGTGAGGGCATTGTTCAAACAAGTCCAGGGTGAAGTTCCCGGCTCGCCTATATTCATAATGAAAGTTGCTTCACAGGTCAGGAGCCTAGAGTTTCTGAATCTAGCTGAATTTCCTCTTCATAATAAAAGTCCCACTATACCTTCAATATCCTGAGGTCCTAACTTAAACATTGTTTTTTTGAGCAGAGCCGACATTTAGAGGTCCAGTTGCTCTGCGATCAGTATGGGAATGTTGCAGCTCTTCATAGCCGTGATTGCAGTATTCAAAGACGGCATCAAAAGGTAAGTTACTTGGTAGATGATATATCCAATATGTCAACTGTGTACCTGTATGTATCATGCATACAAAGAGACTCTTGAACATGCATGCCAACGCACCAGTACTATATTCCCACCTCACTTCATGTAATTCTGGAGACTAAAATTTTTGGAAGTTTCCTATCTCATCCTTGACATGGTGCTTTCTTTGAATAGATTATTGAGGAGGGCCCAATCACTGTTGCTCCTATAGAAACGGTAAAAAAGCTGGAGCAGGCTGCTAGAAGGTTAGCTAAAAGTGTTAATTATGTTGGTGCAGCAACGGTGGAGTACCTGTTTAGTATGGATACTGGCGAATACTACTTTTTGGAGCTCAATCCTAGGTTGCAGGTACTCGATAAGTGCTCTAATATCTATATTGGCCTACTTCATTCTAACTGGGTAGTCAATCTCTGTAGAATTATATATAGCTCTCCAGAGCTGGAATTTCTTGTTGGAATGTATATTTATATTCGGGAGCCATTCTGGTGCATTAAGTTGCTTTTCAGTATTGGAATTTATCTTGATATATATGAGGAAGCGTTCTTTAGTTGGTTTGCTGAACGAGTAAAAGACATGCTTACGTAAATCTAAGTCTTGTACTATAGGGGTTGGCTACAACATAATAAAGAAAAACACTTTTGATCTTGAGCAGGGCGAAGTGTATCCACCTGGTCTGATCTTCTCTAATCAATTTTCTCTGGGGTGGTCATATGTGATAAGGGTGATGTGTATTTTCTCTTTCGCTGAACTGGTGGATGGATTACCTCTGGTATAGGTTGAGCATCCTGTGACTGAATGGATTGCTGAAGTAAATCTGCCAGCGGCCCAAGTTGCTATTGGGATGGGGATTCCTCTGTGGCAGATTCCTGGTATATGATGTTACCTGATGCAATATATATCTGAGTTCGTTTCTTGTATTAATTGTCAATCTTATCTGCCACCTTCCTTTTGCTTTGTTTGGTTAGAAATAAGGCGGTTTTATGGAATGGAGCATGGAGGAAATTATGATGCTTGGAGAAGAACTTCAGTTGTTGCCACTCCCTTTGATTTCGACAAGGCAGAGTCCACAAGACCAAAAGGTCATTGTGTAGCAGTCCGTGTCACCAGTGAGGATCCTGATGACGGGTTCAAGCCTACCAGCGGGAAAGTACAGGTTATTAACCAGTTCCAAATAATTCAAATGCTTAAGATGATTTCTGTCGACATGAAATTACTCACTAGTTGACTATGTACAGGAACTGAGTTTTAAAAGCAAGCCAAATGTGTGGGCTTACTTCTCTGTCAAGGTATATTATTTGTGCAAGTTTATCAAGTAAAGATTGCTTGAAATGCTCATCTGATTAATTGTAAACTTATTGTTGCAGTCTGGAGGAGGAATTCATGAATTTTCAGATTCCCAATTTGGTAAGTCCTGATGATGGTACAATCCCATATGATTTAGCTTAAAAATTTATATTTGTTGTTTTAAGTACTTTGTTTGGTAGGAGGATATGATGCCCGTGCTTTGATTTTGTTGTCCTGCTAAGCTACTATACTTCTTTGTAATTGCTGAGTTGCTAACTGCTACTGATTTGTTTCACAACTGGACTGAAGCTGTTTTAATAGGGTAAATGTAACTGTAGAGAGTGCCTATTAAGTGGTACATAAAAGTTCATCGGGAGTATGGGTTTTCATCTCACAGCATCACTTTGTTTTGGCTGCTGCTATTCTATGCTTTGATAGTGAATCATGCCTCACAACTCAAAAGTTGATGTGCTGTTTGTTAGCCTGTGAAGTCACTGTGCTTTCTGACCTTAAAAAAAAGTCACTGTGCTTGATGACTGCCAAACCATGAGAAGTGTGCAGGAAAGACAAAGGAAAAGGCTACCATGTCAAGCTGACGTGCCTTGGCTTGTGATGCCTATGGATCTGAGAGGCTAAGTTGGACCTATATTAGCGAGATAAATACGTATAACAGCTGAAATATGTTGTCTGAATCCCTATTGCATTTTCTCACCAGAACTTCTTGGCTGTAGTAGTCCTGGCTAATGACTTATGGACTACTTTGCTAGACAACTTATTCATGCCATGAAGTCTTATACCTTGGTGGTATAAGTTCTCATATACTACGTCCCTTGATACATTATGTGCCATAATTGGAACAATACAAACAGGAGAGTGTAATTTCATTCCAGTCTTCACTGATAAAGGGATTTCATCAATAGATCAACCTATTTTTTCCTCATTAAGCATTTGCTCCAGTGTTAATTTCAGTTGTTTGAAAGATGTGTATGCACACTCTTGACATTCTTTATATTAAAAAGTGTCGACCTCTGAACGTTTTACTCTTGCTTCAGGACATGTCTTTGCATTTGGGGAATCCAGAGCTCTAGCAATTGCTAATATGGTTCTTGGGCTGAAAGAAATTCAAATTAGGGGTGAAATTCGTACCAACGTTGACTATACAATTGATCTTCTTCATGTATGTCTTGTCTAGGCTTTCTTTTTTCGTACTCTAATTTATGCATGCAGTTTTAGTTTAAAGGCTATGATGTTTTTGCAGGCTTTAGATTACAGAGACAATAAAATCCACACAGGTTGGTTGGATAGTAGAATTGCTATGCGGGTTAGGGCAGAAAGACCTCCATGGTATCTCTCTGTGGTTGGAGGAGCGCTGTATGTAAGTGAAAATATTAAAAATCTCCGCAGTTTCTGAGAATCTTTTGAATGCAATATTTACATCTTTTTTATTTCAGAAAGCATCTGCAAGCAGTGCAGCTGCCGTGTCAGATTATATTGGTTATCTTGAGAAAGGGCAAATTCCTCCCAAGGTAGGTAAAGATGACCACAATAATGATTAAAGTTCCATCTGAGTTGCCAGTAATGATTAAGTCAATCAATTTTTTTCCAGCATATATCACTGGTCAACTCTCAAGTGTCACTGAATATTGAAGGAAGCAAGTATACGGTATGGGATTGATAATCATCAAGATAGGTCACTTTCTGCTTCTGGCGTCTTCACGCTGAGTATAATCAATTATCTGAACTCTCACAGATTGACATGGTCAGAGGCGGACCTGGAAGCTATAGATTGAAGATGAATGAGTCTGAGGTCGAGGCAGAAATACATACTTTACGTGATGGAGGTCTATTAATGCAGGCAAGCATAAATTTACATGATATGTCCATGTTGTTTCGTGGTATAGCCAGCTTACAGTGGTATCTGTTGGTGTTTTGGATTGTTGGAGTTGAGATTTTTCAGCTGATGCAAATGAAGGATCTATGTGCCACTCTAAAATATTCTTATTGATTTTCACAATAGAGATGCTTTAAGAAATCCTAGATCAGATGAGGAAGCCTTGTGGCTTGTGGTAGACTCTATCACATCTGTGTCTGTGTAGGGAACTGATGCGGCTACTATTGCACTTTCTTGTTGTAACTTGTGGTCAGGGTTCTTAATGATTCCTTGGCAAAAGAAAGACTTTTGGCTATGTTTGATAGTCAAGATAAAATTTTGGATATGATAAATTTGTCCTATCCCGCGTTTGATTCATGCCCAAGACAGGATAATGTCAGATATAGGAGAGATATAGTTCTAATAAAATTATTCCATGAGGGAGGTGAGATAAAGATGGAGATGATTTCTAATATCCATAATATAAAAGTTATTATTCACAAATAATGAACTTATTTAATTATTAACAATTAAAGTAATATTTAAATTTTGGTATAAAAATTCAAAGTAACAAAAAAATAACAACATTTTTTTTTGTTTATTCCTATTTTTATATATATTCGAATTTTTTTTCTATTTTATAAAATAAATTCACTATATATATCTATTTAGTATTTATATTTATTACATATTTTAGGTATATTATTTTAGGTATATTAGTATAGTTTACTATTTAATAAAATTATATTAGAGAAAAATTGAAGGAGAAAAATGAAATAAAAAATGAGGGAAAAATAAGCAAATGAAAATGAAGTAGGAAAGAGTGTCATGCAAGATTCTTACCATTTCCATTTGTGCAATTTTTAGGTTCATTTACACTAATATACTATTTTTACCAAATAATGGGTATGATAGGATGTGAAAATATACAATTTTACTACTATGATTCACTAAACATTGAATATGATATAACAAAATTCTTGAATTTCATATCCTATTATATCCAATCATATCCTGGCTAGAAATCCAGACGATCAAACGTAGCCTTTGTTCTTAATGTTAGTATCTTGAAATCAAGATTAATTTCTAAACTATTGTTAGATCAACGTTTGTACTTCAGAGGTCCGTTTACCCCCAGATTTTGTAATTATGCCTGCTCCTGCTATTTTTGTTCATAACGAGCCTGGGAAATTTTAATCTAAGCTGATGGAAAAGAGACAGCTACAAGCAAAAAAGTGCCTCTTGGGAAAGGGGAGTGTTTGGCTCTGCTTCTAATTCCAAGCAAACGATAAAGTCTTATTATGATTCTAGTAACAGTTCTTGTTACTTGTTGGACCAAGCCAGTACATGCCATTTCCTAGGTTGCAAATTTTAATGTGTTGGAACTCAGAGGAAAAGCTACTGCATAATTAGCATGTCTGGTCGCCCTAGACAAATTCATTCATTTGCCTCCCACCCACCCTTTTACCGTTATTTGGTTTTCCTCTTCCCTTTTCTGCTATAAACAAACTACCGATGAGGCCACCATTTGTAAAAGAAGAAGTTATCTTGTTTCTGTGTATGGCCCAGTTTCTATTTAGACAATCTAATGCATTGCACCCGAGTAATCGTCTATTTCAGAATATTCCCTTTTCTCTTCATTGTTCTAAGAAGAAGTTGGGTTCAATTATGTACAGTTGGATGGGAACAGTCATGTCATATATGCTGAAGAAGAGGCAGCTGGAACTCGTCTCCTGATTGATGGAAGAACCTGCTTGCTTCAAGTTAAGGAGACTCTTGCTGTTGTCATTTTTCCGCTCTTCTTTTTGCCAACTAGATATTCTTTTGAGCTCATCAGCTGATTTTTGCATCTGATATTTTAGAACGATCATGATCCATCGAAGTTAGTGGCAGAGACTCCATGCAAGCTGCTCAGGTTTTTGATTTCTGATGGCAGTCATATAGATGCAGACACACCATATGCTGAAGTTGAGGTTATGAAGATGTGCATGCCCCTACTTTCACCTGCTTCTGGAATCATACGATTCAAAATGTCTGAAGGTCAAGCAATGCAGGTACATCATGGTGCTGGAAACAAGTGGGTAGTGTCCTGTTTACTATTGAACTTAATATGTTATTTTACTGTAGGCTGGTGAGCTTATAGCAAGGTTGGAATTAGATGATCCTTCGGCTGTAAGGAAGGCAGAACTGTTTCATGGCAGTTTCCCTGTCCTGGGCCCTCCTACTGCAGTTTCTGGGAAGGTTCATCAGAGATGTGCTGCAAGCTTAAATGCTGCCCACATGATTCTTGCAGGTTATGAGCACAACATTGATGAAGTAAGCAGTCACACCTCTTCCTTGAAATTGTGGATTAGTTTCTCGATTGATAATCCACTTTTCCCTATCCCAGCTGCAGAGAGTTTGGCTCTGTTCGCTAAGAACGCGAGAATCATTTTCGTGATGAATGAAGTGTCTTTCTCCTACTAAAAGCCTGTTATCTATCTCAGGTAGTGCAAAATTTGCTTGCATGTCTTGATAGCCCGCAGCTCCCTTTCCTTCAATGGCAAGAGTGCTTGTCCGTTCTGGCAACTCGCCTCCCGAAAGATCTCCGTAATGAGGTATACTGATGTAGTATGACTGCACTCTTACTAATTGAATCTTGGACTCAATTTATTTACTTTCTTTTGCCTTGTTAGTTGGAATCCAAATTTAAGGAGTTTGAAAGAATTTCAAGCTCTCAGATTGTGGACTTCCCTGCAAAGTTGCTTAAAGGCATTCTTGAGGTAAGTTCCTCACCATACCAACTTTGTTTCGATCTTGTAGTGCATTTCCAATGCCATTTAAGTTCCTTCTTTCTTTTCTCTTTTTAAATCAGGCCCATATAACCTCCTGTCCCGAAAAAGAGAAGGCGTCGCAGGAAAGACTGATTGAACCATTAATGAGCCTTGTGAAGTCTTATGAGGGAGGGAGGGAAAGTCATGCCCGAGTAATTGTTCAATCCCTTTTTGAAGAGTATCTCTCAGTTGAAGAACTATTCAGTGACAATATTCAGGTCAGTTCTCTGAATTAATAACCAAGATTTTGGGTTTCGTGTCCTACCTTGACATTGCTTTGAGATCATAGGATCAGGAGTATATTGCTTGAACATACTTTCTGGATTTGTATGTTGAGATATGCCATGGCGTGACCATTTTGATCTCTAAAGAGTTTTTGTATTAGATCTGATCATCTGATAACTGGTTACTTGCGTTTCAACTTGCTTCCTACCTACTTTAGTTTTTTATTTTTTATTTATCATAACCGACTACCGTCAACACTCAAGACAAATTTTTTTGCAGGCTGATGTGATTGAACGGCTTCGGCTTCAATATAAGAAGGATCTATTGAAAGTTGTGGACATAGTCCTTTCTCATCAGGTCGTCATTGTCTATCTTTGGTTGCATTCTATGTATTGTATTCCTTTTTTATCATCTTTGCCTTGGTCAGGTGCTGATATTTGCTTGCTGAAATGCAGGGTATAAAAAGTAAAAATAAGCTGATAATGCGTCTCATGGAACAGCTGGTTTACCCTAATCCTGCTGCGTACAGAGATAAACTTATTCGCTTTTCGGTTTTAAACCATACTAACTACTCTGAGGTTAGCCATGGCGCTTGAGTTGTTCTTGCTTAATTCTGTTAGTATGATAATTTGTCGATTCTTGGCATACTTCCAGGTTGTTTTTCTTTGAGATTCTGTCAATTTATCATGCAAAATTCATTGTTTCAGTTAGCACTTAAGGCAAGTCAACTGCTGGAACAAACTAAACTGAGCGAACTGCGGTCCAACATTGCTAGAAGTCTCTCTGAACTAGAGATGTTTACAGAAGACGGTGAAAGCATGGACACCCCAAAGAGGAAAAGTGCTATCAATGAACGCATGGAGGATTTGGTGAGTGCTCCTCTGGCAGTTGAAGATGCCCTCGTTGGCCTGTTTGACCATAGTGATCACACTCTTCAAAGGCGTGTTGTGGAGACTTATGTTCGTAGGCTATACCAGGTAGATGGTTTAGACCTATCTTTTTCTGTTAATTTAATTATTTTGCTGTGCTTTGCTCATCCAATCTATCTCTGCCAGCCCTATCTTGTAAAGGGGAGTGTAAGAATGCAGTGGCACAGATCTGGTCTCATTGCTTCATGGGAATTCTTAGAAGAGCACATAGAAAGAAAGAACAGTGCTGAAGATGAAACGTTTGACAAGCCATTGGTTGAGAAACATAGCGAAAGGAGATGGGGAGCCATGGTCATCATTAAGTCCCTTCAGTTTTTGCCCGCAATCGTCCATGCAGCCCTGAGGGAAACTACTCACAATGAAGCAGTTCCGAAGGGATCGTCCGAACCAAAGTGTTTTGGCAATATGATGCACATAGCTTTAGCTGGAATTAACAATCAGATGAGTCTACTTCAGGACAGGTACTGTGCATTTCCTCTCTCTGATTTGCACTGACTTAGTTACTGGAATGCATTAGACATTAACAAAATTTTACTGCAAGATTTTATCTATTGGTAGCCACTCATGTTCCTTGATAATTGAAGATCAGCTGCAAGTGCAGATTAGTGAGAAATTTGTCTCATAAAAGCAGAATAAAGGAGATCTGTTTGTGGCTTACTCAACTTGATATTTCTTATTGTTGGAAATTGCATGGTATGACATAATCAATAACCCGTGTTGGGATTGCTTGCTTGATTCTGTGGCAAATAGAACTTGAAGTTCAGTTACTACCATGCAAATCTCAATTGTTACGTGTTATGTATTACTCCAGTGGCGATGAAGATCAGGCTCAAGAAAGGATCAACAAACTAGCCAAGATACTTAAAGAGCAAGAATTAAGTTCCAGTCTACGAACTTCTGGTGTAGGAGTTATCAGCTGTATCATACAGAGGGATGAAGGGAGGGCTCCTATGAGGCACTCCTTCCATTGGTCAGCCGAGAAGCGCTACTATGAGGAAGAACCTCTATTACGCCATCTAGAGCCTCCTCTCTCCATATACCTTGAATTGGTATATCCTCTACCTAGTCTGTTTATTTGAAACTGTAAATTGATACAACTGATCTTATGGTCCATAATAAAATGCAGGATAAGCTTAAAGGCTATGAGAATATCAGGTACAAGCCCTCCAGGGACCGTCAGTGGCATCTATACACTGTTAAAGACAAGCCCCTTCCAATCCAGAGAATGTTCCTCAGAACTCTCGTCAGGCAGCCCACAACAACTGGTAGTTTCACATCACACCAGGGCCTTGATATGGGATCATCAGGTTCCCCACTAGCGTCTTACACTTCAAGGAGCATCTTGAGATCCTTGGTGGTTGCCATGGAAGAGCTGGAACTCAATGCCCATAATGCTACTGGAAAATATGATCATGCGCATATGTACCTTTATGTTGTACAAGAGCAACAAGTGAATGACCTCATGCCTTACACCAAGTAATCGTCTCTCATTTACTCTGCTCTTTTATGGTCCTTAGAATGCCTGTGTAAGCCTTAGACTGAGATACTGGCAGGAGAGTGGAAGTAGATGCCAAGCAAGAAGAAGCTGCTGTTGCACAGATTCTGGAAGAGCTTGCACGGGAAATTCATGCATCTGTTGGGGTAAGAATGCATCGGCTAGGTGTTAGTGAGTGGGAAGTGAAGTTGTGGATCGCGTCTTCTGGGCTGGCAAATGGTGCTTGGAGATTCGTGGTAACCAATGTAACAGGACACACATGCACTACTCATGTAAGTTTAACTTCTTTATTTAGAGAATGTGAGTTGAACTTCTTATTTTGTTGTACAAAAGGTAAAGGAGGAATTGGTGTGCAGAAATTATATTGACTGCGTAAGTGTTTCCTGAATTTGAGTAGTACTCCACAATTATGTGGTAGCATTTCCATCTCTTTCCATATTAAAAATCAAAGTAAACTCAAGGTAATGGTGATCATATTTTCAGCTTGTCTGTTCATTTGGCTATTTTCCTGAGGATAGACTTCAAAATTGTCATCATATTTACCTTGACCTTGTTACCTGGGCTCCTAATCTGAGAGATGGGATCTTTGACACTACTTGTTTTTTCTGCATCATCAGATTTACCGTGAACTTGAGGATTCCAGCACCCACAAAGTGGTCTATCATTCAATCTCTGTGCGCGCCCCTCTACATGGAGTTCCAGTAAGTGCAACCTACAAGCCCTTGGGAGCTCTTGAGCGAAAACGTCTCTCCGCCAGGAATAGCAACACTACTTATTGCTATGATTTTCCACTTGTGAGTATTCTTGTACTTTTCTATGATTCCAGTTGATGACAGAGCTTCACTTTACTTGAAGCAGCTTGGGTTAACTTGGTTGACAAAAATTACTCTGCAGGCGTTTCAGACAGCTCTAGAGATGGCTTGGGCATCCCATTCTCCGAATGACAACAACATCAAGAATAAGATGCTTCTCAAAGTAAACGAGCTCAAATTTTCTGATAGAAATGGCAGCTGGGGAACCCCTCTAGTCCCTGTAGACCCCGAGCCTGGGAGTAATGATGTTGGGATGGTAGCTTGGTGCATGGAAATGGCCACTCCTGAGTTCCCCTCTGGGAGAACAGTTCTAGTTGTCTCAAACGATGTAACCTTTAAAGCAGGATCTTTCGGCCAAAAAGAAGATGCATTTTTCCATGCAGTCACTGATCTTGCATGTGCAAAGAAATTGCCTCTGATTTATTTGGCAGCCAACTCCGGTGCACGTCTGGGAGTAGCAGAGGAAGTGAAAGCTCGCTTCAGAGTTGGTTGGTCAGATGAATCGAATCCTGAGCGTGGTTTCCAGTACTTATATTTGACACCCGATGACTATGCTGAGATGGGATCATCTGTGATAGCACATGAGCTGAAGCTGGCTAATGGAGAAACTAGATGGGTCATAGATACCATTGTTGGGAAGGAGGATGGATTAGGAGTAGAAAACTTGACAGGAAGTGGGGCCATTGCTGGTGCTTATTCTAGGGCATACAAGGAGACCTTTACCCTTACTTATGTGACTGGCAGAACTGTTGGTATAGGTGCTTATCTTTCTAGGCTAGGGATGCGTTGCATACAGAGGCTCGATCAACCAATAATCTTAACAGGTTTCTCTGCCCTTAACAAACTTCTTGGCCGTGAGGTTTACAGTTCCCACATGCAACTTGGAGGTCCGAAAATTATGGCAACTAATGGAGTGGTTCATCTGACCGTTTCAGATGACCTTGAAGGGGTTTCATCCATCTTGAAGTGGCTAAGTTTTGTTCCTCCTTATGTTGGTGGTCCACTTCCAATCTGTAAACCCTTGGATCCCCCCGAAAGGCCTGTTGAGTACTTTGTGGAGAACTCGTGTGATCCTCGTGCTGCCATTCGTGGTGTCTTAGATGGTAATGGAAATTGGGTTGGCGGTATTTTCGACAAGGATAGCTTCATCGAGACACTTGAAGGCTGGGCAAGGACTGTGGTAACAGGACGAGCTAAGCTGGGAGGCATCCCCGTGGGAATTGTAGCAGTCGAGACTCAAACAGTAATGCAAGTCATTCCTGCGGACCCAGGTCAGCTGGATTCCCATGAGAGAGTGGTCCCACAGGCTGGACAAGTATGGTTCCCGGATTCCGCCAGCAAGACAGCTCAAGCAATTTTAGATTTCAACAGAGAAGAACTTCCTCTTTTTATCCTGGCTAACTGGAGAGGTTTCTCAGGCGGGCAGAGAGACCTTTTTGAAGGGATCCTGCAAGCCGGGTCAACAATAGTCGAGAACCTTAGAACATACAAGCAGCCTGTATTTGTCTACATCCCCATGATGGGTGAACTCCGTGGTGGGGCATGGGTGGTTGTGGACAGCCAGATTAATCCAGACCATATTGAAATGTATGCCGAGCGGACAGCCAAAGGGAGTATCCTTGAACCAGAGGGGATGATAGAGATCAAGTTTAAGACCAAGGACCTTATAGAGTGCATGGGTAGATTGGATGAAGAGCTGGTCGGACTGAAGTCAAAGCTGGAGGAATCTAGAAGGGCTGGTGCTCTTGATGTGGTCGATTCACTGCAGCAGAAGATTAAAGCCCGAGAGAAGAGCCTCTTGCCCGTGTACACACAGATGGCCACTAAATTTGCTGAACTGCACGACACTTCATTGAGGATGGCTGTGAAGGGGGTCATCAGAGAAGTTGTTGACTGGAAAACCTCTCGCTCCTTCTTCTACAGAAGATTGCTTCGAAGAATTGCCGAAGCCTCACTCATCAAAACTGTGGAAGATGCAGGGGGCAATCAGCTCTCAAGGACATCCGCATGTGCCTTCATGAAGAGCTGGTTTTTGAATTCTGAGGTGGCGAAATGTAGAGAGGATGCATGGAATGATGATGAATTATTCTTCACATGGAAAGATGATACGAGAAATTATGAGGACAAGTTAAAAGAACTGCGGATCCAGAAAGTATTGCAGCAATTGACAGATGTCGGTAGTTCAGAGTTAGATTTACGAGCTCTTCCTCAAGGTCTCCTTGCCCTTCTAGACAAGGTACAGCCCAAATCATGCTTAATCTTTGGTTTCTGCAGATGTATGTGTATCTTTGTTAAATGTGCGTGAATGTGCATGTCAAAGAGCTCAATCGAATTCTTGTTTTCAATTAAATGCAGATGGAGCCATCGAGCCGAGCGAGTTTGGTTCAAAAACTTCTCGAGGTGCTCAGTTGAACATGATGACTGCACATCACCAAATTTTCGCCTCATTTTGGCGCACAAACTCGGTGAAATCTTTGATTGTTTTCAGCTACATGAATAACTCCTCCACATTGTGGATGAGATGTAGATCCCAGGACTAGTGCCCACCAGTATGCTAGGTGTAAATCTAGGATGTAGGGTTAAATTGGGTTTTTCAATGTTAAGGGAGAGGAGGTGGCTCGTTTTGCAGGTTGTCTTTCGTTCATGGCTTGAACCATGTCATTATTTCCAATTTCTGTAATTATGTTGTCAATAAATAATGTAATAATTTTATTTTCCCACATATGATCTCTATCTGAGAGACTTGGTCATTTGTTGCCACGAAACTAGCATCATTAATATGGTCTTTCACGCATGACAAACATTACAAACACTGCAGAATGAATGGGTGAGGTTCCAACTAGGAGAGAACTAGGAGAGAAAGGCAACAGTGGACACGATGGGCAAAAGCCACAAAAAAAAAAAAAAAAAAAACTTTAAACTAAAAATTTATACAAACGCACTCTATCAAAGTGCTGTCAATGGCAACTTTAAAAATCTGTCTAAATAAACTTTAGTATGGTGCTCGTATGACTTTAGTGAAATTTAAAATAATCATTTGACAGAACCTTAATGGAGAGTAATGTATCACATAAGTACGAGTCTAGAGTTTTTTATGCTACAAGTAAAAGTTTTGGGTAATGTATTGAGTATAATTAGGGATTTTTAATATTTTAAAAAATTTAAAATAAATATATCAAAATGGCAATAATTTGATTCTTCTTTTTTTTTTTTTTATAGCTTTTTCCCTTTGTCTTTTTTAACTTTTCCTCTCTCTTCTCTTTTGCTTTCTGGGTTGATAGCACAGAGAGGTGATGGTGCATCTCTCTCTTAAAGATAACATCATATGACAATATCATAACACCAAAAAGTGGGAACATTATCTCTTATCAGCGCCCTTTTCATGCACCTATCTTTGGGAGACGATGTCTACTAGACATCCACTTGACCTCTAACATGATGAGGACCCAAATATCATCCACTTGACCACTAACATGATGAGGACCCAAATATCCACTACTCAACTAAAGGCTGGGCAATGAACTCTCCTCTCATCCTCTTCATTGTCCATTCTTGACAAAACTAATTCCTCAAGCTTCTTCCACCAGTTTTGGAGAACAAGAAGAAACAGCCTCCGCAACGTTGAGGAATATCCTGTCCTCGCCGATTAAGTTTGCGAAACCCGACGAGTGGAACTTGTCGATGACCACTGGTCCAGGGTTCGCCAGGACAAGCTGTGCAAATACAGAAACAGAAAGAAGTTCCAGGTAAGGATTCATGCGTACTGCTTTCCCAGAACACTTCGTTTTAAGGAAATCTCTTATATAGAAATGAGTACAGGAAGTCCGAAATGTTCACCTGAATATCTCTCTTTTGAAGACTCTTATACAGCTCTTCCAAGGCATGGATGCCACTGGTGTCGATGTCGGTTACAGCTGGGGTTTAGGGAAAAAAAAAAACATATTAAAATTGATGCACATAGACATGGCAAGATGGGATGCGATTCTTTCACTAGAGTAAGGGATATTGAGAAATTGAACTAAAGAGCACTTACGTGACATTTCAACTAACAAGAACTTTATTTGCGGTAGATAAGCTGCTTTCAGTTGTTCCTCCTCATCTCTCAACCACCTCAATATCCTGGAAAACTATTTAAGCTTAACAAGAATGTATGAACGTTGTGCTAGGATAAACATTCTGTTTCCTTCATATGATATTTGTGAAGTCGCTACTAATCGATTCCAGTCAAGAGCTCCATCTTGGCAAAATCTAAAAATTTAGGATCTTCTACTCCCGGCATGTCGAGCTGTATATTATATCCATCGACTTCTCCATCTTTTATATTTCGTTCTTAGGATGCCAAAGATAGCAATTTTTAACTTCTATTACTTCCAGTACATATGGACAAGTTTCTTCCCTTACATTCAAATTCTTGCGGGTCATGTCCAAGTAATGTAATGATAAGGTTATTTTCACAGAACGAAGAGTGAAATAGGTTGGAAGAAAAAATTCACGATGACATCTGTCTCGTGTTCTTAAGCCCACCTTTTTGCCTTTTTGCATGTGGAAACGAAAAGAAAGGAAAGGAAAAAAAAGAGATGGGTTAACAGGAAGATAAAGAAAAGCAAGATGGTGCAGTTACCTCTCTTTGATGTAATTAGAGTTGGAGAAGTATATAGCAGAATCAACCCTGACAATCAAAATGCCAGGAACCTTCATTGCATCTGGGTACTGATGGATGTTTCTGTATACTGCCGTTCGAGGTATCTTTCCTAGGATTGCTGTTCTTGGTCTTGTAACTTGTAAAAGGATTTTAGCAAAGGAAATCGCAACCTGTGGCCAAATAATGAAGGGATAATACATAGAGTTCAAAGAACACATTGACCACAATTTAGCATCTAAAAGGAAACCGAACTCCTGCTTCTTACCGCAATTAGGAGACCTATCTCAACAGAAGCGAAAACAACTCCTAGGAATGCCCCAAGACAAGCCACAAAGTCGAGCTTGTCAATCTTCCAAATGAGAATCGCTGCGTCGTAGTCAATTAGGCCAATGACAGCTGAAATAATGATGGACGAGAGAATTGCATTCGGCGTGTACTTAAAGAGAGGGGTGATGAATTCCAATGTTAGGAACACAACGAAGGACATGATGATGTTGGAGACTGCAGTTTGGCACCCTGCCATGTAGTTCACTGCTGAGCGGGAGAATGAACCTGGAACAAATTTTGTACTCACTTTTAGTATCAAGGAGAATGATAATCTTTCCAACTTACTGAAAAATGTGATGGGTGATGGTATTAAATCTATGTTGGACATATAATTTCTTACCAGTTGCAACATAGCAAGAAGTCATTGAGCCGACAACGTTCATTGTTCCTAGTGCAACCATCTCTTTGTTCCCATCCAGTTGATAGTCCTTCATGGCTGCAAAAGTCCTTCCAATTGCAATTGCTTCCTGTTTTGTAGAGCCATAGAGAAGATCAAATAATTAGTTATAAACTTAGAATCACAATGACCGTTTACAAATTACATAAACATGAAAAGGAGAAGGAGGAGGAGGGAGGATTCCCTTACCGTTAATGCAATCATACCAGCCACAATACCAATCCTGAAGCCTTTCAGAAGATAATCCCCACTGAAATATATTTCTTTCACAGATGGGGGATTGATTCCCTTCTCTATGTTCTTCACCTGCATATTTCACTCAAAATGTTAGCAACTCTGTTACTACAATCTGACTTCCTAATCATCAGCATCAGTATGATATTATCATCAATTAGATCATCAGCTAGTTAAGCTCTAAGAGTCAAGGAGTGGGGAAGTCTTACAATTTGAACACCATGCTTTTCTGCGTGCGTTATGTACACAAAGAAAGTAGCCAAAATGACTGATATCAAAGGAGCAATTGCAGGAACCCAGAAAAATTTCCTGTTCTTCTTTCCCTGTTTATCGCACCCATTGCCCAAGTTAGAAAAGAGTCGAACAACACGTATATGTACTACTTGAATGAAACTGAACGTATATATACTTACAATGTACTTGGCAAAGAGAAGAAAACCCAAAAAAGATGCTCCAATCACTATGGTCTGCCAATTCCACTGAAACAGAACAGCTTACCTTTTAGTGATCTAGCCCAGGAATGAATTTTTTAAGAGAGAGAGAGAGAAAGAGAGAGAGATTACTCCATGATGGACTGATCCCCAAACCGAGTGCATAACTGATATAATATCAGTCTTTTTCGTGAAATTTTTTATGCCAAGAAAACCTTTAAGCTGCTGGAGTGCGATAGTAATGGCAGCTCCACCCATGAAACCAACGATGGCAGCATGTGATAGGAAATCAATCAAGAAACCCAACCTAAAGAAAGAAACCTTTAGCCCTTGGACATGACACTTCCAACATCATGACTTAGATGCCTTTCCATGAGGAGAAAATAGAAGACGTAGAAAGACAGAGCTCCGTTTGAGAACCGAGAAGCTAGCTATAATCGTACCTGAGGAAACCAAGGGTGACTTGAGTTATCCCCGCGAAAAAAGTTGCTGTGAAGGCAAGTCGGCGATACTCAACTGGATTTTTTGTCGGATCAATCTCATTCTGCAGCAGTGTTCCCAACAAAAGAGACACCACGGCAACTGGTCCAATGGCTATATCTCTTGAACTACCCATTAAGGCATATATTAATGGCGGAACGAAACTGCTATCTGAAAACATGCAAGACATCTAGATATCACTTTTGGCAGCTCAAGAATGTTGGAGGAAAGGATCAGCTTGAGAGCATCAAGCAGTTTAGAGTCTATAGCCTATAGGTAAGTGTTCACTTACAAAGTCCATACTGCGGAGCCAAATTCGCAAGCTTTGCGTACCCAATGTCCTGTTTTTCCATTGAGTGAAGCATTAATGATGTTCTATTTAACTTTTCCGATATATAAAAAGACTTAAAAATTTTATCTACCTGCGGAATGCAAAGACTCGCAATGGTGAGTCCGGCAATAACATCTCCTTTGAACTTTTTAAGATCGTAACTTCTTCCCCACTCAAGAATAGGAAAGATGGCCTGAATTCCTAGAACCAACTTCCGAGACTGAGGCTGGTCCTTGAAAGGTCGTAGAGGGTCATCAGCAAAGAACGTCTCTTTGAGAGTGGATGCAAATTCTTTAAAGAGTTTCTGCCGGGGAGGGACTCCCACTTTGTGAAAGTGATGCTCATTTTGCGAGCATTGGCTCACCGATGACTGTCTTTTAGTATTGATTTCTTTCGCTTCATTCTTCCCATCGCCCAAAGGACCAACGGAAGCCATGGGAGATGAATTCGACTGCGTTCAGGACATTAAAAAAACAGATAGAGATTCTCATAAGAAGTTGAATGCTGAATTACTCTTTCAAATAGCAAAGCTAATGAACAAAAACTCCAAAACTATATTAAAAACGATCCTAACTTTGTTGTCTCAGCACTTTTCCTTGATCAAGCAACACTAGTAGTTCATGTCTACGTTACTGTTATAAGTGAGGAGTAAAATTCAGACTTACAAAAGAGGATAGTCTGTTAGATTGAAGAAGGAGGAGGGGGAAGCTCTAAAGTTCAAAAGCTCAACCAAGTGAAGCACCCGAAAGCTAATATGAAGAACTACGGCCAAAGTGTAAGAAGATGGTGATCTGAATGTGAAAGCCCATATTGATGTGTGAGAAGCCTGGGAAGCAAATTCCCGCTTAAATAAGTTATAAGAAAACCAGGTCAAACTTTCCTCTGAGAGAGAGAGAGAGAGAGAGAGAAAGAGAGTTAGCCACCGCCCGTCTGATATTATGGACCTAAATCTCTTTGCTGTCACATTCATAGAAGACATAGAGTGGAAGTTAAAGTTTTCTGCTATATTGATTTATCAGGCATAGATTATTCTACGCCCCTCAAATTGATGGTAGGCAATTGATGATCTCCCCATTATGGTTCCTGTGGCTTCTCGAGATAGCATAAAGTGTCCTTTCAGAAGGTGTTGACTCAAAAGGCATAATAATAGGCAGCCACTGGAGAAGTTTGAAGAATCGAACTAAACTTGTTCCCACTTCAACCCCACCAGCCACTTGGAAAGAGCGTGCTGAACTAAAGAACATTGGTTCAAAACTCATGCCTCCTCATGTACTTGGACCTATGGAACTGTAACAATTCTTTAATAAGAACCAAGAACAAGTTTGTATCCGAGAGTTGAACCTTTGAATTGAACCTGTAGGTCATCCTTGTCGGCCCAAACGAAGAAGCCCTTTTTTTCTCATGCCCGTTTGGTGTGAGAAAACATTTTTCACTCGACCACTATTATGCCGTAGCGAGAATATCATATATGTTAGGCTCATCCCAATTAAAAATATGTGTACAATAAAGTAAGGCAACCACAGTACGATCCGCCAGAAAATGACGTGTACCCGTTCGTCACATCAGTCAAGAAATGAATCTAGTCAATATCTTTCTATCTCCAAAAAACGCCCTCTTTTTTCACAAGAACGGGCAAACCTAAAAACCCTATTGGATCTAAAACAGCGACATGCTCTCGTGTCCTTTTGCTTCTCCAGAGGCTTAAAATAAAACATAAAAAAGAAAGTGATCTTCTGAACGAAAGCGCATGCGCTTGTGCGAGGGGAATAAAGTAATCAATCCTTACCTCCTTCGTAAGCTTCTCACGACCACCGTCGATAGTGGGTGGCAAAGAAAGAAAGAGACTTCCGCTCAGACTCTACGCAAGCACCGAGAGCCCTCCCCTTCTCCAAACCCTATTCTCGACGATCAGATCAGAATCTCCGGCACTGTAGGACTCCGATGGACGGCTTCTCGAAAAGAAACAATAGACAAACACAAAGATTGTCAAAAGGCCCTGTGCACATAATTGCTGAGGAAGAAAAATGATAAAAGAAAAGCACGAACCCACCCCCATTTATTACCGTTCTTTTCTCAGGGTCTCCCCCAACCGCACTTCACCGCTCCCAGGTATCGACGAAGATTCATCGCGCCGCGATGAACTTGTCCGCGAATACGAGGAACGTTCACGGAAGAGCCTCGATGTCCACGTTCACCGAACCACCTCACGGGTCCTGAATTAGCCCTCAGCCAACCTCGCTGGACAGATTGACCATTACGAGAAAGTGGGCTTGTCAGGGAAAAAAATTTACGAGGGCGCAACCTGGCTGTGCCAGATACAATGACCAAAATGGGAAGACAATCTTTCCCTGATTCCTTTCCTCTTCCGTTTCGGTGGTTGCCGAGAAACTAGGCGCTGGACGAAGCTCTCGGCAACCGGATGGAGCAGACGGGAAAAGGAGAAAAAGAAGCAAGAATGGAGAGGGCTTGTCTTATATATCGAGGTCGTAATGCACGCTCGACGACCCTCGGTCGACACAGCCGCGGGGTCGTTTTCGTCCGAGAGATGCGCGTCGTTCTTTCGCTGCTCCCGGTCGCCGAGGTTTCCCTCCGCGCGGGGGCGGTGTTTTCCGGAATTGCCACGGCCCACGCGGCGGCGGCGGCGGAGGAGTCGGATGCGTGGACTTTGACTTTCGCTCGATCTCGACTCGAGCGAGCGCGGGGCCCGCACGTGCGGCGGTGTTTGGACTTTGGATCCGGACGTGTTGACGGCCCGGTTCAGTTGGCCCCCCCAAATCGGGTCGCGGGGCGGATCGGTCGGGAGATTCGTGATCGCCCGCCGCAGTCGCGAAACGTCGCACTTGGCTCGTTACTTTCTCCTTTTTTTTAATTTTTTAATTTTTTTTTCACTCAATTTAAAATCAGGCGATCTGGTTTTTAACCATGCTCGATCAGTAAAAAATATTTGTATCTTCAATTCATTATTCGTGCATTTAATGGAAACAACCGACGGATCGTAAATTGCTATATTTCCTTATATTCATGTCTTCTTGGTGATGCTATTGGGGCGAGAGTGAACCGGCAATGCGCTTTATTGATGCTATAGGTGAATATTTTCCCATCAAGTGGATATAATTTAAATCAAACATTTCGTTGTGGACGAGAACTCTTATGGTCACTTTTGAAGATAGGGGCAAATACATGCATCTTTCGTCGCGGCGTGAATTTTCCACAAAATTTGAACCTCTCGAATGATGTACTGGAATTTCTTTTAGTACTGACAGTTCATGCGAATTGCGACATTCTAAATAATATTCAAAAATTAAAAATTCCGAAGATCCCACATTTTCATGCTTTCTATTCATGATCGAAATAAATAAAAGCACGGGCGAAAGTGGATGCTTCGGTCGCCGCACTTAAGGACCATGTACACTGAGCCTTTGCGAGATTGAAAAGAAATATCAAAGACTTTATTCAAGTAAAAAAGAAATAGAGAATATTAACATTTTTTTTGTCTAAAAGAAAGACTTCATTAAAGTAAAAGTAGAGATACACCTCGCTTCTAAGGCATCGGAGAGAATTAGGTCTAACAAAATGGGGGGGGAGGGGGGGAGTAGCAGCCCAAGATGAAGACAGAGACCCGCGGGAATGGGCCTTCGCAGCCCAATCCACAACAGAGTTGGCCTCGCGACGGCAAAACCTAATCTGTAGACGAGAGAAGTAGGGGAGGATGGTGGCCGCTTCAGCAAGCATCGATCTAGCCTCCCATGGCGTCTTCTGTTGGTCAGTCACAGCCTCTACCAACGTGAGGCAATCCGTTTCGATGATCAGGGGATTGCCAGACCTGCCGATCCGCAAAAGATGGCGCATAGCTGTGTTTAGAGCTTGGATCTCGACTTGCAAGGCCGAGGATGCAGCGACTCCACTGGTAAATCCCTATGTCATTTTGCCCGTATGATCTCGACAAATATATGCTATTGAGCCTGATGTACTATTAATCTGAAAAGCCCCGTCTATGTTGATCTTTAGCACACCAGGGTCAGGAGGCTGCCACAGAGAACTTGGATCTGAAGGAGTCCGTGTTGATCCTGTTGCTTTGGAAGATAGTTGCTGTGCTAATCGAGATTGGGCGAAGGCCGCTGCAACTACAAAGGAGGGATTCGGTCTTTGGGGACTGAAGATGAACCTGTTTCGTGCTTTCCATATCTGCCAGAGAATTGCAGCAACAACCGCTATACTTGGTGAGTTCTGTTTTTGTGCAAATATGTCTGCACTCCAAGCTTCCATGCGGTTTACTTGTGTAGGGAGAATACGGGTGTTAATCTGTGGGTGGGACCAGATTGTCAAAGTCCATGGACATAGGAGGAAAAGGTGCTCCATTGTTTCAGGGGCTTGATTTGCGCATAAACTGCATGTTGACTCTGAACTAATGTGTCTGTTAAAGAGATTGGCTTTTGTGGGCAGAGCATTCTGACATATAGACCAAAGGAAAAACCTGATTTTGGGTGTGACTTTTAGCTTCTAAATGCTCTTCCAGAGGATTTAAGGTGGTTGAAAGGAAGAGGATGCTCTGTTCTCGTTGGTGTGAATGGCTGCATGTCTGATTGTATGATAGCCACTCTTCATGGTGTACTGACCATTAGGGGTATCTGTCCATATTAGTTGATTATTTGTATAATTAGGCCTCATCGGGATGCTGATAATTTC
Source organism: Eucalyptus tenuipes (assembly GCA_014182365.1). Classification (NCBI taxonomy): domain Eukaryota; kingdom Viridiplantae; phylum Streptophyta; class Magnoliopsida; order Myrtales; family Myrtaceae; genus Eucalyptus; species Eucalyptus tenuipes. The sequence continues at coordinate 5,343,316 of CM024542.1, forward strand.
ATTTGTGATGTCCACATTGAAAAATGATGTAGTAAAGTTTCATTCCATTTGTTGTGTTCCGGTAAAATCAGATCAGCCACCATTTGTGGCTCATCTCTGTTTGCGGGTCCTCCAATAATTCCCCTAGGTAGCCATCGGTCTTCACGGATTGTGATCTTTATCCCTTCCCCAACCGACCATTGTAACTTAGTTAAAATTGAGTCCCACCTTATTAGTAGGCTCTGCCATCCCCAGGAGGGGCGGTTACCTTTAGTACTGCTGCTGAAGTCTTGTGAGTGGAAGTAAAGACCTTTAAAAAGTTTGCTCCAGAGAGATGCAGGATGCTGAATAAGTCACCAAGCCTGTTTTTCGAGCATTGCTCTATTGAAAGCAATAAGATCTCTAAATCCAAGGCCACCTTTTTCCTTCATGTCCTTCAGTAAATCCCAATGTTTCCAATGAATACCCATCTTTCTACTATCATTTTGCCTCCAAAATCTCCCTATCCTTTGTTCAATGGATCGGCATAGAGACACATGAATTTTAAAAATGGACATTGCATACTGAGGGATAGCTTGAACAACACTTTTAATGAGAATCTCTTTCCTACCTTTCGATATAAGATTTTCTTTCCATCCATCTAACTTCGAGTTCACTCTCCCCATAATCCAGGCAAACATGTCTTGCTTAGAACGACCCCAGTTTGACGGGATTTCAAGATATTTTCCAGTCTTATGAAGCACAGGGATTCGGAATTGTTGCGCTAGGTTTTCCTTTAGTCTACTAGGACAATCTTTATTGAGGAAAATACCCAATTTATTCCTATTGATTGCTTGACCGGTAGCTAAGCAATATTGATTCAGGATGTTTGTTAGATTTTGACATTCTAGGACTTTCCCATCTAAGAAAAAAATAGTGTCGTATGCGAAAAATAAATGGGAAAGAGTAGGACACCACTTGTTCAACTGGATTCCCTTGAGTTGTCCCATATCAAGTGCTTGATGTATGAGTGTATTGCCATTAGAATGAACAGATAGGGGGAAAGGGGATCACCCTGTCGAAGGCTGCGAGTAGGATGGAAGTAGTTCGGTTGATCACCATTAAACTTGACACTGATAGAGATTGTCGTGATACACTGCATCACCCACTGCACCCAAGTGGAATGGAAGCCAAGCTTGAGGAAGTCCCACTCTACTTGGTCATACACCTTTTAAAACTGCTTGAAATTTCCTTTTTCTGGTCCAAGTCTTCAGTTGGTGTAGCACCTCCTAAACGATTAAAATGTTGTCTTGGATCTGGCGGCCGCCTACAAAAGCACTCTGTTCAGTACTCTTAGCAACTCCTATATGTTCGAAGCATGATGCTATCTAATTAGCCCACGATATTAGGGTAGGAAGGAAGGGTTTGAGTCTATTGGCAAGGACTTTGGATATTATTTTGTATGCATAGTTGCAAAGGCTAATGGGTCGATATTGGTCAAGTCATTCTGGGTTAGGGACTTTCGGGATCAGAGATATTATGGTCCGATTGAGGTATGTGGGCATCACTCTTGTCTGGAAAAAAGTTTGGACCGAAAGGAAAAGATATTCCTGTAGAATATCCTAGTGCGATTGGTAGAAAAGACCGTTTAAACCATCGAGGCTCGGGGCTTGAGTTTTACCCAACTGGAAAGTGGCTCTACGGACCTCCTCTGGTGTGACTGCAGTAGTTAAGAGAGCATTCATCTCAGGTGTAACCACGCTTGAGCATTGGTCCAGGATTGGGCCATAATCTCGGTAACCTACCGACTGTAAAGGTCTGAAAAGAAAGCCGTAGTCATCTCTTTCAGAGTCTGATCATCGCTTACCCATTGCTGGTTGTTGTCTTGTAACATAAGTTTGAGAGAGATGGAAATTTAGTTGGCTAAACTAAAATTTGATTTATTTGTGGCTTTTTGGGACCATTCAAATGCATACTTGTGCAATAACTGTTTTAGAATTGGGGATGATTAGTTTCAAGGTGGTCCTATTTTCACATTGAAATCGAGAACTGGACCAAAAGGATTGGTCCCCAATTTGTGGAACCGGACTAGACCAGATCTAGTCTAGTTCGGTTCTTGAGTGAATCGAGCAATCGATGTGATTTTTTCTTTCTTTTTCCCCCTATTTCTTGACTGGAATGGAATACAAGAACTAGACAAGAGATTGAAAAGAACATTGTTTTTGAACTCACAGGGAATGGACCACTCTTGCCGTGTGTCCATGACCATCTATTTTGTTCTCCTCTTTTGACAATAATAAAAAAGGTATTAGTTCGGTCAAAGTGATTCAAATGATTTGATTCACACTTGGAATGCGGAACCAAACTGATTATCACTAGTTCTAAATTTTAGTAATCGGGGACCACCTAAAACGAGCCGATTTGATTCGGTTCTCATGCTCAGTCCTAATCAAAAGGTAATTGGTTCTCTTATCGATGTAATTTTTCAAAAAATATAGATCAAATGCAACAACCCCCCCCCCCCCCACCCCACCCCCAAAAGAAAAAAAAAAATCGTCGCTGAAGACATATGACAGATTAAGTAAATCGGGTTATTATATATCATTGAAGCTGAAATCGTAGACTCAATATGACGGCATCGCTCCAATTTTTCAAACTGATGTCGTAAATTTCTTCAGCGTGGAAAAATGAGCAACGTCGGCCCAGATTACAAGCTACTTCAACGCAATCATAGTCGTTCTGTATTCTTTTATTTGGACATGCTTCTCATTCATAGAGCAGATTGTCCTCTTACGTGCAATCTAATTCAAATGATTTCGCATGGTTAGGTTCATGGAAACTTAAATTAGATGAACCAATTATTTTAGAAGTCCACAATTAACATTTTTTTTTTAATAGAAAACTTTGACCGGCTATTGAACTTTGACCCGCTATTGCAATTGCAGCACACGAAATTCAAATCAATGGATTGGCACAATCTCACGTCATAACATACGTGCTAATATTATTCTAAATTAATATATGCATCTATTATTGGTTTCAACTACCCAGATAATAAGAGTATGCGTGGCAAAAGGATATTTACCCTTTCCTAAGAAAAATTAGGCAGCGCTGTCGAGGCGAACAATACTTATCGAGTCGGTGACAGTTGGTACCATATCGTTTTCTCTCTTCCAAAGCTCATGAAACTCCGAATGGGTCGACGACTAATTTGCAAGGGGTATTTAGCGATCGGCTTAAGGTCGATTTTGATTTCAAATCATGTTTAGGTTTCCACTTATTTCACAAAAATGAAAAATTTGACAAACATCTTCATAAAGATGATCGCTTGTATCTCTTACAATAATTAATCAACGAAAAATTTTTTTCCTTTTGTTATCGTAAGTATTAAAAACATTGTTCATCACTCATTTTCATAAAGGACATAAGCGATAATTTTAAGAAAAACGTTTTTCAAATCATTCGTGGAATGTCCATGACATGTCGAGTAGGGGTGTGCATGGTCCCGGCGGACGGTTCTTGACCTAGAACCGGGAACCGCCTGCTAAGGATCGGCTCCAAAAAATTGGAACCGGGATCGACCCGGGAACCGGACCGCGGTTCGGTCCAGTTCCTGGGTGGATTTATGGAATCGGTCTCAACAATAATAATATCATTTTCTAAATCCTGCCATGAATACTCTTCCCCATGAACCCTAGCCCAAGGGGGGGTTTCTCAAAAGCTCCGATCTTGACACGAAACAATTTTGGTTTTTGATCGAAATTGCTGGTTCTTCGCTTGACCTATTCTTCTCCTCCTCTTGCTTCTTTGCGTGCTTGCTTTATGCCCACTAACTGCTCGGCGTTTTGTTAGATGTGCGCTTTGGACTTTTCAACTTTAGGATTAGGACCTCTCCATCTCGGTTTAACTAGCATGATATTAGATTACCCACTTTAATTAATTTTTTAATTATTTGATTTGGGTTAATTATTTAATTTGGGTTTTTAATTAGTAATTTCATTTTTTATATAAAAATTAATATATTATCGTAATATAATCGGTCCAGGTTCGGGTGGGTGGGTGGACGGATCCACCCATGGAACCGAGAACCCGGACCGGCACCACAAAGTGGCTCCCCGGATCGGATTCCTCCAACCACTGCTCGGGTAGCAACCGGTCCGGTTACGGGCGGTCAGGCCGATCCCAGCTTTTTTCGACACCTCTAATGTCGAGAGAGGCAGGTTTTTGGGTAATCTAGCCCAAGCTCCAAACGGTCGGCCCACTGGGCCTTGAATCTTTATCTTGAGTTCGTTTTAAAGCCCGCCTACTCTCCAAGATCAGCCCTGCACTCGAGTTTTGTCACACAGAGGAGAGAGAGAGAGAGAGAGAGAGAGGGAGATGGGGGCAGAAGAAGGCGAAGAAGAGAAGAGGGAGACGAAGCCGAACCCGATTTCCGCATCCCAATTCCTGTCCTGGAAGCGTCGAAAGGTTCGTTCCCCTCCGCGCCGGCTGTGTCTTCCTCTCTTGTTCGTCTTTGTCGATGAATCCTGCCGGAGCTGATCAAGAACGTTCTCGCTGCATTCGCCACCCCCTAAAAATTATACATTGAAATTTAACGAAGGAGGTGGAGTCGTTATCTTTAGTGGTCTGATGGGTTCCCCGAGTTCTGTAGTTTTGACATGGGTTTTGGCAATTTTCGTCCAAGTTCGAATTTTACATTGCAGAAAGGAAAGGACGTTTTGCTGGCGAGTTCTTATGACGGAGCTGCAATTAGGTTTCGGATGCTCCTAGGTGTTGGAAATCATGTTTCATGATGGAATTTTCTGTCGGAGATTTGATTTTTTGGTTCAAGGTTCTCATCCTAGAGAAAGAGAATGCATTTAAGATTTTTGACGCTTGATTATGTGAGCGTGAGAATTAGTATTAGCATTTCCAAGCTACTACTATTCTTGTATTTTTCGGTCGTTAGGATCTGAGAATTTTACAGATATATTTACAATATATTTTACTATTGCTGGTTGGCGTTTTTTGGGTCCATTTGTAGCTGCAAGAATTATTGTTTATTAATGTGCTTGAAGGAAGCTGATTTATCATAATAAAAACGAGTAATACTTAGGTATTTTCTCAGTTTTTCCTGGGCCAAACTTTACTAGTATTCCTTGAAGTTTGTGTGGTATTTCATAGACTTGTCGATCGGCTTCCTGCAAGCACATTAAGAAACAATAATTCTTGCAGCTACAAATGGACCCAGAAAACCGAAAAAGCCATCAATGCAATAGTCAAATATTTTGATAAAATATATATGGAATATTCTCATGCTGCAGTTAGAGTCCTAATATCTGATAAAACCAACAACACTACTGGCTTGGAAACGCTAGTACTAAAAATCAACTGTCAAAAATCTTAGATGCATTCTCCTCCTCTAGAATGAGAATATCGATGATATAGACTCCTTGCAATCCTGATATCCATATGAACGAGAAAACCCATCTCTGGCAGATAATTCCATCATAAAGCAGCAAATTACCTAATGATGTGACTACAAAGCAATGAGCTTTCACATACAGTGAATCAAGGGCCAGGACCAACGTGTTTTCAAATACCCTGCTAATTCTTGCTTGGAGCATCCTAAACCTAATTGCAGTCCTGTAATAAGAACTCATCAACAAAATGGTCCTTTTTGGCAATTGCATATAGTTTTGATATTAGCTAATGTAAATTTGAACTTTGATTAAAAATGCTATAACCTTAACAACTTCACATGATATCGCCATACAAACAACGTCAAGGGAAAGGATCCTTCTCATGAAGGTAATAACTGGTTTGTAGAGACTATCATGCTGAAAGTTATAATTAGGGTACAAGGAAAATCGGGTTTATAAGTTAAAAATTCTTTCAGGGTTTTGTTCTCTATATTTTAGCTTTGTGGTTGGAGAATTGGCTGAATCATGTGGAGAGTCTATCAGTACTTAATGCTGTAATCAGTTGCACTACAAGCATAAGTCTAAATGGGAAATATAACTTTTCTCTGGTCCTAGATTATAAGTTGGTTGGTGAGTGTTTAAGGTTGCTGGACGGACTTGAATTGGGAGACAGCAGTGTTTATTCTTTGAGGGTGACAGATCTCTTTGCTTCCTGTGTCCATATTTACCTAACGTTCAGATTTCTGCTTTTGTGTGTGTGTGTGTGTGTGTTCGGGAAAAGTTTTAAAAAGTTTAAGCATGCATTAGGAAGGAAGCGTAGTGGAAATTATCGGGGTTTTAGATAACCAATATGCGTGGGCAAAGTCACCTGTGTGCTGCAGCCTCCATTGCAGCAGCACATGGTAATCAAGGGGACTTAAACTTCCATGTAAGAAAGCTCTCATAAATGGCATTATTTTGCTGTGAGAACTACATCTATTTGTTTTCTTATTATGTATAGTGAATCCATCAGCCATTCTATCTCCTAGAAATTGGAGTAGCAAATTGGGACAATATAATAGTTTGCATGTTACATCTGAAAATGTAAGTGTTCAACAAAATTGACGTTGGAACCAAAGGCGGATTAATGTATTGGTTTGTTGGAGCTATTGTCTTCGTTCACCTTTCTTATACGTTCAATTAATTGAAGTTTTTGCATTTTTTTTATTTATGCTCCATTATCTTGGCCAAGAAGAAAAGCTATGCGCCCTTCAAATATCTCAAATAATATGTAGCTAAGTCCATGCCAAAGGTTTTCTTTGGAATTTGCCCCCACAAGTTAATAAAGCATAATGAACTTTTTATATTGTGGAACTGTTATTTCTAAAATATTCAAAACCTGCATAATGCCATTTATATCTGACTTTATAAACATGCAAGTATTATATTAGCTACGAAACTAATGTTCTTGATTGCTTTGTAATTAGGTTTTTCCGTGTAAGGAAAAAAAATTTAGATCTGTCCCTGGTTGGAAAACACTGTGATTTGCTTGCGCATACATGTGACTATCTCCAGTTCCCTCTGTATGCATGTGTTTGGGCTTTGTTGTCTAATTTGTCATTAGCTTTAGAAACTACTATATAGCATGTAGTGCATCGTATATCTCGAGTGAGAGAAGTCTCTGTTGATTTTGTTCTCTTATCCTTTAATCAGAAAGGTTGTAGTTAATATGGGGACTGATTTTGTTGAGAGAAGTCTCTGTTGGTTTTGTTCTCTTATCCTTTGATCATCGAGGATGTAGTTAATATGGGGACTGATTTTGTTGAGGATCAGGTTACTGTCTGAGAATTGTTTTATCCAATAAGAAATTCCTTTGCACTGTCACTTGGTACTTTTGTACTGCCATTATCTGATCCAATATGTCGTGCTATGTTGTGAAGTAACAGCAAACAAATGCTGTTTTTAATCATGAAATTTGACATGCAGCTCCAGCAGTTCAATTAACAAAGTTAGTGGCTGCTGGAGTTGGGTTGTTGAATTTCTTGTTTTTAACGTTGGCAATGCTGTTATGTTCTAGCCTCTTCCATCTTCACCATTTCTAGTTTTGCTAACTTTTTAGTTGTTATTTGCATTGTATATTCCTTGTAAGTGTTAACAATTTGCCAATATCTATTTTGATGAAATTGATGCTTCTGTCGTTGTAATCCAGTCGGAGGTTGAAAATCTCCTTTTTTTGTTTCTCTTATTCTCCTTCATTAGGACTTGTTGGTGGATTGCCATATGCTGGGCAATCAATCCTTCCTTGAATGTAACTGATTAAGTTATTCCTACATATATTAAAACCAAAGTTTGCCCCCTAATTTGGACGTGTTACACAGACAAATAATGTAACCAACATTAATCAAACTGTTCCGTTGCACCACGAAATTCAAAGGCTCAAAGTCATTCCTCTCAATGTAGGATGCTGAAGCGTCGGCAAGGAAAGCTGAATCTGCGAGAAAGCGTTCTGAGGATATAGCTGCAGGAACTGTGCAAATGAACGGGCGGGAGCTTTTTCTGCATGAACCTGGGGTATTCGATAACACTCAGTACTGAAGATTGGGTTGACTCCTGTGTACGATATGCATACTTTTTTTTGAAAGAATGGATTGCTGCAAGATATATAAGTTCTTCATGGATGCATCTTGTTTCCTTAAGAGTTGACGTTCCCTTTTTTGTCTTTTCGTATGACAAAAGTTGACATTCTTACTCCTTTCAGATAGTGACTCGTCTTGTATTCGATCTGCAATTTTTTTAGGCTCTGACTGCATGTGATGGTAGTGTGTAAATTTCATTGTTAGTAGCCAATTAGGTTGTTAATTTTCCCTAAATTTAGATCTTGCGATGGTCAAATTTTAACTTTTTCCCTAGCCCAACCCTTAAAGTTTTCACAATTACCCTTAAAGTTTTCACAATATACGTAAGTCGACACGTCGATTTACAGGTGAATTTTTTTCTTTCACAAAGTTCGAACTGTAGCAAAGAAGTTACCTTTTTGTGCACTTTAAAAGCACAAACAGATTTTTCAAATGCTACTAAGGTGTCTACATACACAGTGGTAGTAGCCAATTATATAGGGAAAAATGAAAGAGGCAAAAGCAAGGTCAAGAGAGTATAATCCTAAGACTAATTTACAAACACATGGCAGCTTGTGGAGCACAGCAAATATGAGACTCCGTTGAGGAAAATTATAAGGTGCGGCAGGAAATTTGCATGCTCGTTTAATCAATCATTTCGCATGTGAATTTTCATTATGTCTAGCAACTTAAAATTTTGAGTCGTACTTTCCAATGAGCGAGCAGTCTACCTTCGATATTGTTCTTTTGAAAGAGAATTACCAAAAAGATCCTAAATCAATTGCACTTGAGTCAATTCAATTATAAATATTTTAGTTGTGTTAATTGAATCATCAATATTTTTATATTTTGTCAATTTAATCATTTGGTTAATTTTGACTAGAAATTATTAACATGAACGTCAAGCGTTCTATGTGGCGTAGTCGGTGACGACATTGACATTTTTAAATAATATATATTCTTTATTTATTTTCTTTTTCTTTACTTTTCTTTTTATTGAATTAAGGGTGAGTAACCCTTGCTTGCTGGCAAGGGTCGGGATGCCCTCGCCGACATCGGGTATAGGGTGTCCTAGCCCACGCATAGTGTTGACGAAAGTTAAAAAGAAAAATATAATAATAATAAAAGAAAAAAGAAAAAGAATATTAAAATTTTATTAAAAATATCCACGTTAACGTTGATCGTGTCCACGTAAAACAATCGGTGTTCACATCGGTGATTCCTAATCAAAATTGGCCGAATGAACTCAATTGGTAAAATGTGAAAATGTTTATGACTCAATTGACACAATTTGAGATTGAATTAACACAAGTATAATAAGTCTAGCACTTTTTTTTTTTTTTTGGGATAATTTTCTTGTTCTTTGGTTGTTTGTAAGATGAGCATTAACTATCATTTTTTGGTCCTAGACTCGTTACACTGCACGGTGGATCATAGAATAAAAATTGACAGTGAAATTCAAGATATAATTACTTTTTAAGTTCAAAAACCCCCAAAAAATAAGTTTTCAAAGTAATTTGCTGTCAAGTGCAATATATGAGGGAGGAGAGAGAGAGAGAGAGAGAGAGAGAGAGAGAGAGAGAGAGAGAGGAAGACTTTAAAAGAGAAGACCACCACACATTAAAGAAGGAAGACTCTTTAAAAGAGAAGACCACCACACATTAAAGATCCTAGGAAGACCTCATGCTAGGAAACAACCATAGTTAAAGCTAGCTGCCACTTGCATGCACATATATTGTGCTATAACAATACATAAACATCACCAAATACAAACTGACACAAGACTCCACCATACTTTTACTATCTCACGATTACAAATCACAAACACAAACAACTTTTAATTGATAATTGACTCGATTTAGCCTCCTCTCTTCTCCCAATGATCCATCTCAAGCACCCCTTTGAGGCTTCCAACTGTTCCAAAAAGCGAAACACATTATAATCTTGTTTACAGGTACCATATGTGCGCTTTAAGAAGGCGAAGCTAAATATTATTAAAATACAAGATAAATATTCAAATAGCTATTTTTATTTAAACAGTAAAAAAAAAAAAAAAAAGACCTCGGATCGGTTTGCATAGCCCGCACTTTGCGCCTTATTCTCTCAATCTCCTTTTGAAATTTCTGTAATCGAAAAACAACAATCAAAATTTCAAACGAGAATTTGCATGACATCAATTTTTCCTCTTGCATTTGGAAAACCTAATATAGCCAGTCTTTTACCTCAAACCTGATGTTCAATGCGGTGCCATTTTTATACGAATAGAGTCACATGCACAAAAGGAAAAAAGATAAGCCAAGATCAGATCCTCTTGAGATGCATTTACACCATAAATAAATTATATATGTTCAGTAAATATGGAAAAAGTGATAGGATGTTGAACAAATTATCTAGACGATTACCATTCAAGCGTTGCAATTAATGCCTTCAGAGTACACATCCTCGTGAACTTGTCTTGCTCATCCTGCGCGACAAATATAGATCAATAAATCGAAATTTCTTTAAAAAAATCAGATGACTTATATCTTCTAATTTTCCACACCTCCTCTTCCATGTCATCAAACTCAGCATCATCTCTGCATGTCAAGCAAGAAAGAGTCAAAAAGCATTACTAATGGTTATTAATTAATGAAGCCAAGATAGCCAGAACCTTTCCTAAAGCCACCTCTCTCTTCTCAAGGAAATTACTACTTCAAGTTTTTTTTTTTTTTTCCATGATGTTCTTTTAGGCTTTTAGCTCTCTGGGTTTTGATCCACGCTCATACCTTCAACACCAACACTGAGGAATAAAAGGGCTTCAACTATTAACCTAGAGAAATTTTTTCACCGGCACCATTAAACCCAAATTCAAAAAGGCCAAAATCGACATGAAATAGGGTTAATTCGAAGAAAATAGTGTCAGATCTCAAGGACTAGTTCGAGGTGCGCAAGGAATAAGAACCTGTCGCTCAAGATAGGTTGTGGGGGGCACTAGATGAGCTAGCATCAGAAGAAGGGTTGACAAGAGATACATCGGTGTCCTGAGGAATGGGGGTTCGGAAATCCCTACATCTCCTCGCACGTTGTTTTCTAAGCCTTGCAGCAGCTAGTCTCATCTTCTCCTTCACCGAGACCTTATCCCTAGCCATGGATGATTCCGACACTATCGACTCAAGCAGGAGAGGAAAAATGAGTAGGAGGGTTTTTGCCTAATGTGAAGTGAGATCGAGTGGGCAAAATGGCTGGGTACTTATAGTAGAGAAGTGAGCTTTGGTTGCGTTTACATGTGGTGAACGCAACTTCTCTAAATTGCATTTTTGCCTCATGTAAATTACTTATATGATCAAAAGTACGGATTAGATTGTCTCATGGAGTAAGGGCATGATGGGAATAACGCAAAAGAAAAGATAAAGCAAGAAAATTTTCAGCAACCTCTTCTCAAAAGCATATAGCAATTCCTATGTCTGAACTCTCCCTAATTTTTTCTCTACCCATTCAAATTAAAATATTAATAAGTATCATTATATAAAGCTAGCTCAAAGAAGAGAAATAGTTTAGGCACTAAACTACAAGAAACCTAGTGGACTTATTGTTGTCAAAACTAAATTGAAGTTTGAGTAGAATCGACCGGACCAGTTATTTCATTTTACTTTTAGATATGTAAAATTTCTCTTTTAGGAAATAGCTTGTTTAAAGTTTTCTATTATTTTAGACAAGTTCCAGTAATTTGCAAACCATATGCTCAAGTAGTGCAGTTTATCGATCTCGATAGTTTACTTCCATTATTTTCATAATTGGAACTGAACAAATACTTTCTGCATTCTTAACACGATAAGTATAAAGAATGGAAATTAATGCACCGCGAGAAGTTCTAGAAGATAAGCGCATGGAAAGTAACGTTTGGTATTATTCCAAATCATATAGGGTTATTTTGATCGGATGACAAATGCAAGATGACATACATAATGCGTTACACAATTTTTCAACTCATCTCTACTTTTGATTCTTATTGCTAAGTATATAGTCACGAAAATTTGAGCATGCATCCAATAAGAGAAATTCTTTGTCACAAGCTTCTCTCTCAATTTTCTTAAATAACAAGCTCAAGGTCACGCCAAAGGCACAATATTATTTAAGCTTTAAATATTTACGTAATTATTTTCTAGGTAGAACACACGGAGAAATGAATATAATATATATATACACACCACTCGAATTTTTGGTATTTTTGAGTATATAATAGTACAAATGCGAAGTACAAATAACAATTGCCCAACGATACAACTTGGATGCAGTCTTAGCCTTAAATTTGTTAGGACTAAATTACCCTTGAAAAGAACTTCAATCTAGTTAAATTTCAGAAAGGCCCTGGAAAAAAGACAAACTTCAAAATATATACTCCCGAGTCCCTCAAGTATCCTTTACGTACAAAAAGGCACGCCCGTTACGTTTTTCAAATGCATATAAGGACTACGACCAAAAAAAAAATAAAAAAAAAATGCATATAAGGACAAATATAAGGTTTGAGAAGTGGAAAACGCCTCCCCTCTTTTTCGGGCCTTCATAAAAAGTTCCGTGCCTATTTTCCCAAATGTTTTACCAGGTGTCGATGTTCCCGCTTGAATAATGTCCAACTAGCGGACGAAAATAAATGAAAGGGTAACCACAAAATAAAGTCAAATTATAAAATGAAAATCATGTTTCTGCGACTTACTTAAAAGATAAAACGATAACAAGGCAACCCATGGATTGGATTTGTAATTAAATGAGGGACTATGATGAAATTTAGGCTCATACATATGTCTCCTTTTCATATAGCCAGTTTTTCTTTTTGTCAATATTCATGTAGCCAGTTGGCTCATTCATTACTTGTATATTGAGCCTCTAAAAGAAAGCCAATCCAAGTAGGTTTTTTAATTTGTGAGTAGATTTCCTAATTTGACTAAGCTTCCTAAAAAGAGTTTTCTATTTTGGATATGTGTAAGATGAAATTCTGCTCGGTTATTACATAGTAAAGTGAAAAAGAGTGTCAATTTTTTTTTTTTTGCGAGTTTTTTGAGTGAGTTTTATGTGAGGGATTCTGATATAACACTTATGAACTTTGTTTAGAGATGTGAAACACTCAAACAATTGTAAAGTCTACAGTCTACAAATTCATTATGGATTTCTTGACGGTTGGCTTTCTTTTTGAAATAGGTAGTGACACTTGGAATGGACCTGCAAACCTTTAGTGTTCTTATTGTTTCTCTTCGATTTCCTTAGTGAATTATTCTTCTCGCGTTAGATTTGATTTGCAAGATTCATTAGCTTTCACGTTATTTCATACCATTTTATTCATCCATTGCAAAGATCTTTTCAACTATAGATCATATGTCCCAAATGTCGGGAAGGCACCCAAAAGCCCCTCAAAACTCGTGCTACTTTTTGGTAGAATTGGAAGCTTGGAAATTTTCCAAGTGTTGAAGTCAGATGGTCACTAGTGAGGGAAGTGAGACTTTTTGGGAAAAATTAGGAAAACCTGAGGCAATTCGTGACATGGAAACTAAACTAGAGTACATGTCGTTGGGGTTGATTGTTGGTAATTTGTTTATAAAACTTGGGGTTGATTGTTGGTAATTTGTTTATAAAACAAATGAAGAGGTGCCTTGTCCCACATCAAATAGATGTGAGTGCGCACGTGGACGAGATTTGGCACTAACTAACGATCATTAATTTTATTTATTGAAAATTCGGATTTATTTCTCTAAAAAAAATTAACTATAAATCTTGTTGAAACAGTGTGACTGTTCACGAAAAGTTACGGTTATTTTTTATTTATTATTTATTTAATTTCGATTTTTTTATATCTTTTCAACGTAACCTTTGAGACATATTTTTCACGAAATATTACATTTGTTCTTTTTGCAACCTTTTGAAAAGTTGCATCTATTCGAAAGACAAAGATAAGTAATGTTGTTTTGAGATCAAACGATAATCTTCTTCCATTTCGTTTTCTTTCAAAAGAAACTACAATCATTGTTTCTAATTGTTTCCCATGAGAGATCCTAGAGTAATACTAGAATTGCTATTTAGTATTCTCATTTTGAGACTTTGTTGTATCCTGGAGGAAATTTCTTTGGTGACCATTAGCAACTTTGTGGGGCAAATAAATCATTAAAGAAAGTGATATCACGCCCAAAGTCAACTTCAGACTCTAAAGATCCGACTTAATTGTTCTACCCTATTCGAAGCCATATTTTTCCAACAATTTTAAAGATTTATTTTTGCAACAATGAAGTCAAGGTCCAATTCAATTTGTGAGAAGAAGAAGAAGATGGCGAATGTTTCCCCTCTCGCCATGTACAAGCCCCTCTTCCTTGGGGGATCAATCAGTAGACGATGTCTCATAAGGATGGGACAGTGCGATTGCAGTTTTGGGATACTCCTGGGTGAGGGAACTGGAGACCGATCCGGCGTTCAACTCTGGGCGAGGATCAGCCCTGACCGAGGAGGGCACAGTGGAGATGGTGGCGAGCATAATGGACGGGGTGGGGAGGAGGTGCACCGCGGTTTCTGGGGTGACGACGGTGAAGAACCCGATCTCCCAGGCCAGGCTCATCATGGACAAGTCCCCCCACTCCTATCTAGCCTTCTCCAGCGCTGAGGACTTCGCCCGCCTCCACAACCATCTTTTCTCGAACGGATGGTGAATGAAACGTACCGGCATGGACTTCGGTTTGGGACCCAACACCAGCCACGAGAGACAAAAGGAGGTCAATGGTGTGGCTCTTTCTGCGTTTAGCCATCCACGTGCTTTAATTGGTGCATGAACCTTTGACCCGACGGGTCGTGTCTTTTTCCCCCTTGTTTCTGCCTTGGTTGAACCGATTGGTGCAGTGCTTGGTTTTTGGTCGAAGAGTCTCGATTATTGTGCAGAGTGTGCCATGGTTGCTGGTCTGCACGACAATCATGAGTTGATTGCTGCTGTCTACCCTGAGATTCTTTGATTCTTGATACGTAAAGGGTGTTGAGGTGGTGGACAATGACTCCTTCATCTCTGAAGACAACAAGGGAATGTTGAAATTAGCTAAAGAAGCAAACCCAATCATGTTTGACTCCTGAATTCCAATTGTCCTCTCGGATACGTGCGGCGCCAGCGCGGAGAATCCCCTTGTAGATGAATGGCCTACCTATCAGTGTCTATGCGCCAGAGACGCGTCGTGGTGGATGCGCAGGGGAGGTGTGCGGCAGCCACCTCCACTGGTGGTCTCATGAAAAAGATGCAAGAGGCCAGGTTCACCATTGCGCGATGCGAGCACCAGACGCATGCAAGTGGATAGGTTCTTTCACTTCCCAACAGGTCTGTTCCTCGATGGCTTCTAGTCGATGCCAACAATCATCGCTAATTACCGTTGGCCAGAGTTTCAAAGAAGATCAGGCTCTCTCTCTTTTCTCTTGAATTTTCTCTCTCTCTATTATTATTATTTTTTTTTATCTGTCCATTTTGGTTCTGTCATAAGGGTGTGTTTTATGTCTTTTGTGCGCCCAATGCTATGCCGTGTCTTGTCTCTGTATTTGATGTTCAGTTTGGGACTCAACACTTACTAATCTTGACGGCATCTATCGTGATGGAGAAGACAAGAATGGTGGAGTATTGAATTACGACGTTAATTTCCTGGAGCAAAAGGTGATGAGTGAGGCTCTTGCTCACAATGCGAAATCCATTATGGAAATATCATGCAAGACGGTATCTCATCTTGTAAAAACGAGGTCGAGGATGCCGAGACTCTGATCATGAGATCGAGTGCAAGATCTTTGTTCGGGAGGAGATATAGCGATCCTTCGGTCCAGAGTAACATGAGGCATTGGCCGTCAAGGGTCATTACTAGTCCCGGCCACAAGACCGTGATTGTCATCAATTTCAAGGGCGAAGAGAAGCAGTTTGCTGAGTAGGAAATATCATCCATGGTCCTCACGAAGACACTTGTTTCCAAGTCGAACACTTTGCTTTCCAAGTGCTCCACACCACAGTTCTCCGCCGGATCACTTATCTGGACCTTCGAATTGACGCGCTCTCCCAAAGAATCAACAGCAAATGCTGACAGACTCTCAGATACGTGACTACCACCTTGGCATTCAAATGCCATAAAAAGAATTCGAATCCCCAAAAACCAGCAACTGGAGAAATGTCTACCTTCATGGCTGGTTTGTTCAATGTGATTATCACTGAGAACAGTTTCAAAATGATGGATTTGTGTCTCCATCTTGAAGTTGTCCGAGGAATTATTTGGAGACACCCCATGCCTAAACTGCAGCCGTGACTCTGGCATCAAATCACACCCATAACTGCTCCTCAGCGAACAGACACGACGTTTCACCGTACCCACGCCATCGCTGCTGGGTCTCACTCCATGCCACTCCCTGTTTTTGGGTTTGCACAAGCGAGCTTTCATTGTTTTGCAGGTCCGTGGACGGACTCAGCGAAGTGTTGCAGTGGTTTCTGGCGAATTTGACATATGGCGTTGACACGTTGGTTCTCCAAGGAGGGATGGAGACCTTGCCATTCTGCTGTTCCCCAATTTCGTCAATTCACGTGATCCATCTTTAAGTGTCCCATATGAAACGTCACTCCTGCGTCATGAATTTCTGGCCACGAAGGGTGATTTTGGAACTGCAATTCGCTCTTGTGCTACGTGACATTGGCATTGCCTGAGACAGGGTGAGATGAGAGCAAGAGATCTCCATTCCGTTGTCTCTGTCTCTATGGTCTCATTGGTTGATTCATTCGAAGGAGAGAGAAGGACATGGAGATGATGGTGATCTATCAGTACATTATGGGGACTTTCCTCGCGTCTCTGTGGGCCTCGTCCTCTCTACGTCCTGTATAGGAGGAATGGTGACGTGAGAGCAAAGGTTCCGAGGGAGCATGAAGATTACGTCACTACGCATGACTAGTCATCGTGTGATATTGCGAATGGCAATTGCTTGCTGGAGAATGGCTTCGACGCTACCAATGTAATCATCATCAGCATCAGAGTTGCCAATAGCGCTCTTGCGTACGCCCTCAGCAAGGTATGTAACTTCATTGTTTGAAATTTGGGAAGAAAATGATTATATCCACTGTGATAATATTCTCGATTATTTGTTTCATTCCATTTATTATTAATTGGATATGATGATGAAATTATCATATTGGATGCTTCTTAAAATAGTCTTGAAGTGAGGGTATTTGAAGGGGACTATGAAGCCAATGTGATTGGAGTCATTAAGACAAAAAAAAAAGTATCTAACTTTCATTTAAAAAAAAAAAGATTTGAGTGAAGTAGATACTTTATTGGGTATTAAAATTAAAAAAATAGTGAGAGTTATTCTTTAAGCCAAAGTGATAACATGGAAAAGATGTTAAATAAATTTAAACATCTTGGCTTCAAAGAAATGTGTACTCCATTTGATTCAGTATTAAATTGAATTATAATACTAGTACAGCAGTAGCACAATTTAAATATGTTAGTGCTATAAGGTCTTTAATACATGCGATGCATTAAACTAAACCTGTTTTGTGCAAGTTGAGTAAGTATACGAGTAATCCAAATATAGAACATTTGAGAGATATCTTATTGTTCTATAATAATGCAGCTATATTAGAAAGATATACCGATGCTAGTTGGATTACAAGTGTGAGAGATAAACAATCCACTAATGGATTAATTTTCACATTACTTGAATGTGTTGTTTCTTGGACGAGTAAGAAACAAATATACATAACTTACTCAATGATAGAATTTGAATTTGTTGCTTTAACAACAACTGGGAAAGAGGCTGAATGGATTAGGAATTTGTTGTTAGACATCAAATTATGTCATAGTCCTATGCCTCCTATTTATTCACTGTGATAGTCAGGCTACTTTGGCAATAGTTTATAGTAGCACTTATAATGGTAAGTCTAGACATATTAGTCTAAGACATGAGTATGTGAGACAATTAATTAAAGATGGTACCTTGTCTACGTGAGGTCAAGTAATAATCTTGCCGATTCCTTGATAAAAGCTTTACCAAGAGACATGGTAATAATAACCTCACAAGAAACGGGGCTGAAACCCTTTAATTGAAATCAACAATAATGGTAACCCGACCTTTTTCTAGAACATCACTAGTTACAAGGTTTAATGGGTAAGAACAAGTTATTTAATGTAATTGTTTGATACTAACATAGCCCTAATATGAGAAGTCAGTATCGTCTGCTACGTTTTGTAGGTTGAATTGAATTCTTAATGAAGTATAGTACAAACTTGTAATGTGTTGATAGTAACAGAAACATATGGTAGATACTTCACCTATGTGAGCTTAGAAGTGATGCCGCTTCTTACGGAAGTTAGGGTTGCTTTCTAGAGAGCTCATGAAACAGGATCAAGCACAAGGCCATAAAAGTGCAGAGTAATATAGAACTTCTTGCTGAGACAAGAGGTTAGTGTATGTGCGGTATGTCCGGTTCTATTATATAAAAGTACAAGTTTAAAGCCGAGCTACTTGTCACTTTGATAGAGCTTTGAGATACTTGCACTAAGTAAAGGTTTAACTCGAAAGAGACCTTTATGTATATATATTAATCTCACGGAAATTTTGGTTGTATATTTCTAACGTTTTATTTCTTGTTTTTGTTTTATAAACAAAAGTGGGGGATTGTTGGTAATTTGTTTATAAAACAAATGAAGAGGTGCCTTGTCCCACATCGAAAAGATGTGAGTGCGCACGTGGACGAGATTTGACACTAACTAACAATAATTAATTTTATTTATTGAAAATTCGGATTTATTTCTCTAAAAAAATTAACTATAAATCTTGTTGAAACAGTGTGACTGTTCACGAAAAGTTACGGTTATTTTTTATTTTTGTTTATTTAATTTCAAATTTTTTATATCTTTTCAACGTAACCTTTGAGACGTATTTTTCACGAAAGATTACATTTGTTCTTTTTGCAACCTTTTGAAGAGTTGCATCTATTCGAAAGACAAAGATAAGTAACGTTGTTTTGAGATCAAACGATAATCTTCTTCCATTTTCGTTTTCTTTCAAAAGAAACTACAGCCATTGTTTCCCATGAGAGATCCTGAGAAATACTAGAATTGCTATTTAGTATTCTCATTTTGAGACTTTGTTGTATCCTGGAGGAAATTTGCCGGTGACCATTAGCAACTTTCTGAGGCAAATAAATCATTAAAGAAAGTGATATCACGCCTCAAAGTCCAACTTGAGTACTCTAAAGATCCGACTTCATTGTTCTACCCTATTTGGAAGCCATATTTTCCCAACATCGATGTCAAAGGAGTCGACAAAAGAGGTCATGGAGTGTGGTTTTGGAAACCAACAAAAACCGTCATCGTTAGTTTCTTGCTTTGCAAATCCCTTCTTCCTGCTCGAAGGAACGAACTTCCACGCACCTTCAAAGGACAATTTCTTGGCTTACTTGGCTAGCAGTTACTTCATACAGATTTAGGAAGCAAGGTAGGCATCCTAGATACATATTTATTCAATTTTGACCTTGGTTTGACCATAAAAAAATCAAGAGAAATACCAGTCAAGAAAACTAATATTTGAGGCTGATTTTTTTTTTTGTTTTTTTGTTTTAAGTGTTTAAGCCTTTTCAAGAGTCTTCAATGTTTAACTTGCTGTCTCTCTTTGCATGCATTATCTGTCTTCGTGAGTTTGATGAATGTTATATGAGAGTATAAATGATGCTTAACTTAGCTTGGTTTGTAAGAAAGAAAAGGTCAATAAGGCAATAAGCTAGATTTGAATTATATGAATGTGTATAGGGAAAATTGTCTAAAAGCTCTTAAACCTTGTATGCCGGCTAAGTTAATCATAAACTTTTCAATTTGACTAACTTAATCCTAAACATTTTGACGATTTATTAACATAGTTATTTCAATCAATTTTGCTAGAAATCGCTGACATTGTGGTTCGGTCAGCATTGGCCGACTGATTAATCATCCTATGTGGCATGGCTTGATGCTATGTGGCATGGTTTGTTCTAACGCACACAACTTTTATAAATTTTTTGAACTTTTTCTTTTTTTTCATTTTCTTTCCTTTGCTTTTTTTTTTTTTCCCATATTTCCCTTAGATGGTTGTCGGGGCGTTGATAATGGCTGGTGGAGGTCGTCGCCCACATGCGAACATCGTGGCCATTGTCTAATTTGGGCGAGTCCCGAAGAAGATCGTAATGCTTCTTGCTAGATTTGGACGAGGTGAGGGTGTCGCGGCCTTGCCCAGATCTA
This sequence comes from Eucalyptus tenuipes, assembly GCA_014182365.1. Lineage (NCBI taxonomy): Eukaryota > Viridiplantae > Streptophyta > Magnoliopsida > Myrtales > Myrtaceae > Eucalyptus > Eucalyptus tenuipes. The sequence goes on from CM024542.1 coordinate 5,363,506, forward strand.
TGAGGTGAGGGAAGGGCAATGATGTGAAAAAGGGTTGTCATGGCCCTTGCGAGGACTCGCAAGTGGCCGTCGAGCTTTGCCAACCATTGCTAAGGTCTTAGCAACCGGTAGAGGATATAGGAAGAAAGGAATAAGAAAAACTAAAGAAAAAATAAAAATAAATAAATAAATTGCAAAATTGTCAGTGTTAATATTGGTCGTGTTACGTAGGATAACAAACATTCACGTTAGCAATTTTTAGTCAAAGTTGGCTAGATAGATTAGATTGGCAAATAATTAAACGGTTCAAGACTCAATTGGTCAAATTGAAAATTTAGCACCGACTTAATCGTCGTACATTATATTTATGATTTTTTGGACAATTATTCCCATGTATGTATACATTAATATATTCTTTTAACATTTTAAGGGTGAATCCCCTTCCAAATAAGCATTTCTTTCTTTCATAAGTTCCGACCGTCAAAAAAGCCCCTAAATTGGGGGAAAAAAAAAACCTAGAAAGTCCTCTACTTCAAGAATATTTCCATTTCCTTGTAATTTTAAGAATATAATCAATTCCACCCTAAAAGTTGGATGTCTATTTGTTCTATGCCCTTTCTAACTTGGATATTTTCTTCTATATCCTCCAACCATACCTCTAATCAGCGAGTGACAGTTATGTATTCTGCTCTTTCTAGCTTAAATGAATGCACATATTTGATGCCCCAAGTTTCAATAGATTTATTCGAATTTCGTATTAATGAACAGATCATTTAATTGTTACTGTCCACTTCAGCAAACAATTTTGTTTTTCACACTCCACGGTGGTATTATAGAGTAAAAATTGATCACCAAATTCATAATACAATTAGAACTCTTAAGTTCAAAACTCTCAAAACACACGTTTTTTTCAAAGTAATTTGCTGTGAAGAGCAATGAGAGAGAGAGAGAGAGAGAGAGAGAGAGAGAGAGAGAGAGAGAGAGAGAGAAGTCTGAGAGTTGTTTAGAGATGTCCAACGAAGAGAAGACCATCACATAGAAACATAAATTAAGACGCCCAGGAAGACCACACGCTAGGACACAAGCCTCAGCAAAAGCTAGCTGCTACTTGCATGCACATATATAATGTGCCATCACAATACATAAGCATCACCAAACACAAACTTATCTACAAACGACACGAGACCCGACCATACTTTCGGTAAAGCACAAATACAAATTAAAAACACAAACAACTCAGACTCGATGATTGACTCAATTTGGTCTCCTCTCTTCTCCCACGGTTGCACACTCAAGCACCACTTCCTGGCTTACAACTGTTCCAAAAAGCGAGACACTTTTTAATCTTGTTTACAGGTACTATATATACGTTTTATTAAGGCAAAACTAAATATAATCAAAGTACATGATCAATATTCAAATAGCTATCTTTATTTAAGCAGTAAAAAATTTGACCTCGGGTCACTTCGCATAGCCTGTAGCTCGCGCCTCATTTCCTCAATCTCCTTCCGGAAATTCTGTAATCGAAAAAAAAAAAATCAAATTTCAAACAAGATCTTGCACAATGTTGATTTTTCTTCCCGCATTTGGAAAACCTAATATAGCCGGTCTTTTACCTGCAACCTGATGTTTAATGCCACACCATTTTTTGTAAGCGTCACATGCAGGAAAAGGGAAAAAGATAAGCCGAGATCAGATCCTCTAGAGATGTACATATACAATAAATCACAACATGGTCAGTAAATATGGAAGGAGTAATAATTAATGTTAACCAATTTACCATTCAAGCGTTGAAACTAATTCCTTTTGAATATATATCCTCGTGAGCTTGTTTTGCTCATCCTGCGTGACAATGTAAATCATTAAACCAAAAATTATTTAAAAAAAAAAAAAGAGATCAGATTACTTAAATCTTCTCACGCTTAAAATAAACATTGTCAATAAGTAAAATGCGAAAAATATATGTTTATGGTTCTTTATATCATAGCCACACCACCTGTTCCATATTGGTTAATTCAGCACGATCCCTGCAAGTCAAGCGAAAACAGTCAAAAAGCATTAACGACGATCATTACATAATGAAGCTAAGATTTTTTTTGCCCAAAATAATGAAGCCAAAATAGCCAGAACCTTTTCTAAAAGCCACCTTTCTCTTCTCAAGGTAATTACTACTTCAATTTTATTTTTTTAATCGATTGTGTTCATTAGGCTTTTAACCCTCTGGTTTTTGATCCACGCTCATACATTCAACAGCAAAACTGAGAGTCAAAGGGTTTCACCTATTATCTTAGAGAAATTTTTTCACCACGTGATTATTATTTTTTTGTCTATTATACTCTAACATGTAACTTACTCTCAAATTTTTCCATACCTCTTTATAGAGCGTGAAAGTCGAATCCCAATCTCACACCTAAAACTAAATGTCCCCGCCCCCAGGCCTTTGAGAAGTTGGGAATCAAACTCCCCACCTCCCCCTTCCTATGTGGGAATCTTCATAGTGGTTGATTAATCCCATTTCAAAAGATGAAATTTGACACAAAATTGGGTTAATCCGAAGAAAACAGTGTTGAATCTTATTAACTAGTTTGAGGTGCGCAGGGAATAAGAACCTGTCACTTAGAATAGGCTGTGGGGCACTAGCTGCGCTTGCATCAGAAGGGTCGACAGGAGATACATCAGCATCACGGGGAAGGGAGGTTCGGAAAGCCCTAATCCTCCTCGTACGAGGTTTTTTATGCCTCCCAGCAGTTATTATCATTTTCTCCATCACCGAGGTCTTCATCTTAGCCATGGGCGATTCCGATACTATCAATTCGAGAAGGAGAAGAAGCGTGAGGCGGAGGACTTTTTGCCTAGTGAAGTGCGATCGAGTGGAGGAAATGGTGGGGTACTTATAGTAGAGAAGTGAGCATTGGTTAGGTTTACAGGTGGCGTGAGCTTTCCTAAATTGCATTTTTGCCTCGTACAAATCCAGATAAGATCAAAAGTATGGTTAGATTGCCTTATGGAGTAAGGGCAGGATGGGAATAACGTAAAAGAAAAGATAAAGCAAGCAAAATTTCCCCATATTCTCTCTATCCACTTGAATTGAAATGTCAATGAGTATCATTTTATGAACATAGCTAAGAGAAGACAGATAGTATAGGCCCTAAACTAAAAGAAACCTCATGAAATGATTCCTATCAAACCTAGATTGATGTTTGAGTTGGATTGACCAGATCAACTCTTTCATTTTGTGTTTAGATGTGGATGCATCTCCACGGAGTCTTGCTTTGACTTTTTCTATTTATTTTAGACTAGTCGACATGATTTGGAAACCCCATTTACTCATGTGATGGCAATATATCGATCTTGATAGTTTACTTCCATGATTTCCAAATTTGGAACCATAAAAATACCTTTGAAGTGCCAAGAATGGAAATTCATGCGTTCCGAGAAGTTCCAGATGGTAGGCATGTGAAGAGTAACGTCCGATATCATTACACATCATATACGGTTATATTGATTGGATGACGAATGCAAGATGACGTACATAATGGGTTATGCAATTTTTCGCTTTATCTCTACTTTATTTTCTTATTGCTAAGTGTATGATCACAGAAATTTGAGCATGCATCCAATAAGAGAAATTCCTTAGTACAAGCTTCTCTCTCAATTTTCTTAAATAACTAGCTGGAGTCACGGCAAAAGGCACAATATTATTTCAGTTTTATATGTACATATGTATTTATTTTCTAAGTAGAATACACGGAGAAAGATAATATATATACATATATGACCCACATATTTTTGCATCTTGGAGTATATAATAGTACAAAGGCGAATTATAAATAAGAATTGCCCAAAGGTACATCTTGAAGGTCGTCTTTAGCTTTAAATTTGTTAGGACTAAATTACCCTTGACAAGAAACTCAATCTAGTTAAATTTCAGAAAAGGCCCTCCCAGAAAAGCAAACTTCTAAATATTTATTCCCTAGTCCCTTAGATATCCTTTATTGACAAAAAAGCAAGGAACATTACATTTTTCGCATGCAAACAAGGACAAATATCCGGTTAAAAAAGTGGAAAACGCCTTTTCCAATGTCCCCCCTTATTTCAGGCCTTTTGAAAAAGATTCCTTGGCTCTTTTCCCAAATGTTTTACCAGGTGTCGATGTTCCTGCCTGAATGCTGTCCAAGTAGCAGACAAAAATAAATGAAAGGGCAACCGCAAAATGGAGTCAAATTATAAAATGAAAATCATGTTTCTGCCCATAAGAATGACTTACTTAAAAAATAAGCGGTAACAAGGCGACCCACGGAATGAATTTTTGAATAAATGAAGGACTATGATGAAATTTAGGCTAATATATATGTTTTTAAGATAAATATAGCATTTCCTATTCAAATAGCCAGTTGGCACATTCATCATTTGTACATTGAGCCCCTAAAGGGAAGTTAATCGAAGTAGGTTTCTTAATTTGGGCAAATTTCCTAATTTGAGTGATTCTTAATTGAGTAAGTTTCCTAAAAAGAGTTTTCGATTTTGAATATATGTAAAATATGGAATTTTACTTTGTTATTACACACTAGAGCAAACAAAATGAGAATTAGAATTTTCCCTTAATGAGTTTTTGAGTGGTTTTGATATAACACTTTTGAGTGACTTACTTAAAAGATAAACGGTAACAAGGCGACCCATGGAATGAATTTTTGAATAAATGAGGGACTATGAAGAAATTTAGGCTAATATATATATTTTTCAGATAAATATCATATTTCCTATTCATATAGCTAGTAGGCACATTCACTATTTGTACATTGAACCCGTAAAGGGAAGTCAATCCAAGTAGGTTTCCTAATTTGAGCAGATTTCCTAATTTGAGTGATTTCTTACTTTGAGTAAGTTTCCTAAAAATAATTTCCTATTTTGGATATATGCAAAAGATGGGATTTTCACTCAGTCATTACAACTAGAGTGAACAAATTAGTACTAAAATTTTCCCTTTAAAAGTTGTTTGATCATGTTTCCTTTGAGAGATTCTTATATGACACTTGTAGATTTTACTTTAATTTAGAATTGGGAAACAATTGAACAATTGTAAACTCTACATTCTCTAGATTTATAGTGGATTTATGGGAGTTGGCTCTCCTTTTAGGATCGGTATCAACACTTGAAGTATACCAGTAAATCTTTAGTGTTCTTATCATTTCTCAAAGGTTTATTTGGTAATTTATTCTTTTCACGTTAGATTGATTAGCACAACATGTTAGGTTCCACATTATTTCACAACATTTTATTAATCCATTGCCATAATAATTGATGAAGCGTTTTTTACATATACAAAGTCAAGAAATATAGGCGTAAATAAGCCTTTTTATTTTATTTTATTTTATTTGTACACATAGATAGCCTCTCTTTTCTAATATGGCTGATATCATAATATTTATCGCTTTTATTAGCCAACATTGAGTGAACTGTGTCACTACACAAACTTTTCATCTATTTGAAATGAGGTACCGCCGCTCATATATACAGATATGAATGTGTATATATATATATATATATATATATATATATATATATATATATATCGTCTTGTTATTTAACATTGATTGTGCCACTTGATCATGAGTGGGAAATTAAAACTATTTTAACATATGACTGACTCTATTTCTTTATCAGCATTGATACCACTAAGTTGCTTAAACAATAAACTGACTCCAATATATTCTCACAAGTGGATGACTTTGACAGGATATATGATTATTTTCCATACAATTTGGAGATTGTTGGTACACCTTATTCGAATAATTGTCCATCATGCATATCTACCGATACCGTAAATTTTGTTGGTTTTACTAGTTAGTATGGAAAGACCTCCGTCAAGCCCTGAACTTTTCATGTATAGACTCCCTTCAGTGAATCTAACTATAAACAAGAGATTTGTTGCTTTTAGGAGGTAGGATGAACTGAGCTCCGTCGAGTGAAATTTTCCAATATGGACTCGTTGGAATCAATCTTAAAAGGGTCTCTTGATATCAAACATATAATTTAGCCTCCAAAAAGTTTGGTCACGTTGAAATGCATCTCTAGTTTACCCATAAGATAACGACTCCTTAATAGAATATTTAGGTCGAGAAGGGAAAGACTTCTAAACCATTCATAGTACCAACTCTAGTATCAATCATAAGGGCGAAACCTCACAAAATTAATAATCGTAAATCTAGTTGCTCAACCTGACTATGAACAGCCACACTATTAGCCTAAAATAAGGTAAATAAAGGAAGAAAAACTTTATCAAATATTGTGAAATCTCCCAACTCAAATAAGGGGCATGTACTTCTACAGACTACGTTAAGCGTAAGTGCAAATGCACCTCATGCGTCTACAGAGAATTTAGGCAAATAGATCCACATATAAATAGAAAGGATGTCAAAGCTTCATGCCCGATTAACCAAGCTAGAAAGCAACCAAGAGAAATAGGCAAAGTTCGAAGCTACAGTTCAAAGTTTGAATAAGGTAAAAAAAGCCCAGGTCCAACATTACACATGCTCGTCAGTCGTCCCTACAGGAACTCGCGGTGACATTCATTACAGGGGCCATTACAATTTTTTCTTCACGATCTCTTGTCTAGGAGGCCCTGCGTTTGCGGCTGATTGTTGGATTGCGATGTCGCAGTTTGCCCGAAGCTTGAAGGGTCACCTGACAAATGCGATGGACCAAAAGCATGGGAAATATGCATAGAATGGAAGTATGATATGCTCAAAGTCATCTTCGCATTATTCTTGTCAACCTAATTCATCGAGTCCAAGATATAAAGTGCGCTCTTCATTACCATGTGCTTTACTCATCATATAGCAACAGGCAAAGATGGCAGATTGTATTATCACGGGGTCCATGTGTTTTAAGATGAGTAAATATGCTTTTAAAGCAACAATTTTCGAGCACTCACCAAGTTGACTTTCTAAGAACATCCTTAGATGGGGGTCGACCGGTAAACCAAAACGTTCATACATCGGGTCATAGACTTTGTTGATGATTCCACCAAAGCTGTTTATTATTTCCCCACGGTTGTTCCTGATACTTGATCATTCAGACGTCAAGAAAAAGAGAGAGAGAGGAGGGAAAATGGACATAAAATAGGAAGAAGTTATTTGAATTGAAATGTTGCTATACGTCGAAATGGTTATTCAGTGGGCATTTAGCACATACCCTTGAGGTTGAGAACTACTATTGGCAAGTCCCAAATCCAGCCAAGAATGGCTTTGTTCTTGAGTGATTCCATCCAGCTACATGAACCACAAACAAGAAATATCTTAGTTGAGATCCTAATCACATTTGGGTATGAAAGGTATCCATAATCATAATTTAATACAAACTGATATTAAGTACCCGAAAATGTTTAGCAGCTGAGGCTGACGACTGTCCTTCCTCATAGGTACTATCACTGAGTCGGCTTCGCTTTCTACTTCCTTGCTAAAGTTTTTGCAAAGCTCACGTTAGTTAATAAAAAAAAATGTACTAACGAACTAAAATATTGCCAATTATGAGTAGAGTAATTGGAAATTAGAAGTACCTCCCTGTAACTGTCCATTGTTTCCAAATGATATGGACTACCAATAGAATAATTTCCACCATCCTAAAGCAGAATAATTAAAATGACGTTGTGTGGATTTATGAATGTCGAACACAAGCCAAAATGAATGACTAGTTTGGACTTGAAAAAGATTTGCACTTTTTACCATTTCTGGGTTCATAAATTGGCTTTACCCTCCGTTCGAATTTGGGATAATTGGAGGAGATTCATGAGGAAATCCAAGTGGACTAGTAAATGGAACCCTGTAAGTTAAGTCGATACTCTACCATGAGAAAACTCCATAATGTGGAATGATACCCAATAAAAAATGCAACTGATGGAATGTTGATCGGGATCTAGAAAAGGTGTCAAAACATTGATGGAGTATAAACGAACTTTAGTTACCTTTGAGTTATGGATGATGCAGCAGGCAAGAAAACTATTCCAGCATCAGAATTATCAACAACATTTTGCACAAATGGTGCTGGATTAACTGGTTGAAAAGATGCTGAATATTGAGGCCTAGATTGGAAGAACAAAAAAGGATTAACAACGATGATAAAGAGTATATGCCATGGAAACAACTACGGTGACAAGGATGATCAATGAAAGCATATGGCATGTTAACTTTTGTCATGCTTTGGCTGTTGCTAATACATGCACAGATAAGGAAGGAAGACAAAACATAACAATAAAAAAGGAAGGATGATTATGAGAGGCTTAATTAACTAGATCTAACCGGGGAGGTCTAAATGACCTTTACAGTGGGGTCGGCAACATAATTCGAGGACATTTGTAACCCATTATCTCACAAACGAAAACTATCAACATCAGATTTAACCAAAGGTACGTTTAGGAATGCTATCATGCTTTGCTATTGCAAAAAGTGCACACTTAATCAAAATCACGACTAACAAGCCTCATATATTCGGATTATTTTTACTTCATGGCTCAAAAGGCTGAACAATAATTGAAATAAACTACAAAGACAAAAAAAGTCTGTTTATAAACTCCATGTCAAGGAATGGAAGGTGATTTGGTTGCACATGCTGTCCTCCATAGAGACTTTGCCTGTTTATAAAATACAAAAAATCTCATATAATCACCTTTTGATATTATATCTTGCCTGCTTCTCAATTTGCACAGTTGTTACAATGATCAAACGACGAGTCTACAAAAAGAAGAGTAAAGAGTATAACGAGTTCGTGCTTCCAGTGGTAGACATAATAAAATTTCTGATAACGAGTTCGTGCTTCCAGTGGTAGACATAATAAAATTTCTGCCCTTTATATTTCATCTAGGGTTTTGAACATTCTTCCTAACACAGCTTCAACATTAGACAAGGAAATTATAATTAGATTAAGTCAATAATGTGATATTCACCTCGTTTAGAAAGTATAAGTTTGATTTATCTTGTTAGTTGATACGAAGAAAAAAACAGATAATAATCTGGAGGCACAATAGGAAACTCCACTCTGCCGATAAGGCAAGCTATTGACAACGAGAGCTAGATTTTATTTTAGGAGTTCATATGCTTAACAATTATCCAGACCAAAACTCATCAATGAAAATATTAGGAAAACCTCAAGCAAGAGTGCTAGTGATAGAGCATGTACCAATATGAGACAGAGGTCTCAGTTAATAACATGGGTTCATTTACAGCTACACGTGCACTTGCATTAGAAGCATCCATAAGCACTCGGTCACTGATTTGTTGCTGAGACATAGCATGAGACCTGATATCATACAACATACATTATGTCTGCATGTTCGCACAGTTCTCATGAATGGAGATGAGGAAAAGATAATTCAATATATACCAGATAGGCGTAGCTTGTTGAGGTGTCACAGAGCTACAATACTGAGCATCAACTGCAATTGGGATGATTGGTGATTCATGGATGAATTGCTGTGACCTGAATTCAAGGAATTTATGAAAATGATGAAACAACATGACATTTTAAATCGAGTCCATGATTTTACAAATTGCAGTATATATTTTCCCTTGAAAATATCTTCATATTACATAAGTATAAATACTATTGATGATAGATATATAAACGGACGAACTAAATACCAAATAGGCGCCTCAGAAAACTGAGCGTTGAGTACATTTGGGATGCTTGGGGCTTCACTGATAAATTGATGGGTCCTGAATTTTGAAAGGAATTCATGAATGTAAGTAATGTATGATTCTTCAAACTTTTAAACACATACTTATCTTTAGGTGCAATTGATTTTCTTTTATAGGTTTCAAAGTTGATAAATCCATGTGCTTTGAGTATAAAACAATTGAGAAGAACTATCTTGTACCCTGAAGAGGCTTGATAAGGATTAGTCAGGCTTAAGGTGACCTAATCTTCTTGTTGTTGGTCGGTCAAGTGAGGCCCTCCATGTCCCCCTCCAAGTCCCATCTAGTCAAGAGCAACAAGCACAATTCCATGGTATTAAACAACATTAGATTTCAACAGCATTGTTATATTGAGCTTCATGAGGCTTATCATATAGGTTAAAGTCATGAATATACTCACTGTATTGTGAGGGAACGGAGTTTGAGGCCGAGGAATTGGGTCGAAGTCATTCCCTTCATGCCCCACTCTAACTCCCATCTAGTTAAGAACAGCAAGTATTCACATTCACAGGGTATCAGCACCATATTATTCGAATAGCGTGGTTACATTGAGCTTTGTGAGACTTATCACAAGGGTTAAAGTCATGAATATACTCACTGCACTGTGAGGAATGGAGTTTGAGGCCGAGGAATTGGCAAACTTTGGTCAGGATGATTCCCTCCAATCGTCCATGCTTGCTGGCCGCTCGCGTTGCCGCCATCTAGGAAACCACTTTGGTGAAGGCTGGGGTTTTCATGGATCAAGCATTTAGAAAATTCGAAGAAGAAACCATGGTACAGTTGACATAACATGATTGAAATATCTTTCTATTAGTGCAACATGTTAATGAAAAAGTCCCACGAACCTAAATTCCGGTTGATTGGGAAGCGTCAAAATAATTTCTGTTTGGAGGGAAGATTGACCTGATTCTTCAATCACTAATCCCAACTTATCATGACCAAGAAATGTCAACAATTATGTACAAAACAATAATTTTTTAATGTATGTTTATCTATAGTCAATACGGAATAGAGATAATAGTTATGGTGCGTCATCTGGGAGATTAATTAAATTATTGCTGTACAGTTGGCGAAGGGTAGGACTCCAATGGTGGTGGTGGTTCTTCATCGTTACCGGGATAGCTTCTTTCTTGTAGCTCAAAGCTTGGAGGCAAGACCAGAAGATCAAATTCACTTGAAATCGGTGGCGATGCCATATTCAATGGATGGCTATTACCATCTGATGAACATTGTCCCATGTAGTCCTGAACATAATTAAGACAAAAAAGTCAAGTTAAAGAAAAGCCATGTTCACAAATAATCAAAAAGAGAAGCATAGAGTTTTACAAGGCAATCGTTGACCTTGAAATGTATTCTTCTAAAGTTACATATAATTTTCAATTGTCTTCTTTCGTTTTTTTTCTTTTTTCTTTTTTCCTTTCTATCTTTTTAAGTAAAGAGATAGTCTTGTCAAGTAAAAGAACAAGGAAACACACACACACACACACAACAGGAAAGGAAAGAACTCCGTAAATAGAAAAAGTAAAAAATACATACCGATGACATATGTGATTGACCTATCGTAACTTGATGTTGAGGGCTTAACGTGGTGAATTTATCGAGCAATGTCGCCTCGCTCGATTCCCCTTCCCGTGATGATTCCCGAATTGGTTCCATCTGAGATTATATAATACAAATAATAGTAGAAATAACAATAATTAATAATTTTTTTTTTGGGCAGCTCCATTATAATATTCTTTTTGGCAAAATGGCCTTAAGTAATTCAATATAATTATTTGGAAAATGGAGTACCGTATCGTAAAACCACATGTTCCCTCCATACGGAGGAAGTGGGGGGCTCAAGTGAGGACGATAAGAGGATTAGTGAAATATCTATAGAGCTAAGGAACTCGTTTAAGCGAAAATGTAGGCGCATCAGTAAGAATTCCATTTGAACTTATCCACATAATTATTGCTCATTAAACTAAATTTAATTCAATTTGCTTTGCTTAAGAAAAACTAAGCAGATTTGTAAGAAGTGCTAAAAGTGAGCAGACCTTTTAAATATTTTGGAGCCACCTGTGAGTTCAAACATTTCGATGACGCTAGAGGTGGTACCACATAATTCAGACATTTATCACATCATCTTTTTTCATATTAATACGAGATTCTATATTTATTAAACCATGCGAGGATCAACTTGAGGAAATATTAACATAGCAAAAGAAGTCGGATCCTTGACGACTCCAAAACAGAACAGTGTCGCACTCGCATATCCAATAGGTGGAGTTTGACATTATTTTCTTTCTGGATTATATGAAGGGATGATTTCCACAAGATGGTGAACAATTCTTCTACCAAAATGGTCAGATCTCGATACATTCATGACTCACACGTCATGTCCCAAGTAAATATCTCCTCGCATGAGTTATCTACTACTGTCCCTGACACACTCCTTACCTATGATCTGGTCCTTTTTTCCTCTTTCTCTGAAAGGGAATCTTGATACTAAAAGTGGCGTTAAAAGTCAATTGGGACCTGATTTACTTGTCAAAGCCTGTTTAGTAGATCTGGTTTTTTGTAAATGGATTGCCGCGTGCGCATGCCATGCGCACCGCCTTGAGAGAGAGATACATATTCTATCAACAATTTGATGACATTCAAAATTTTAAACGTATTTTGTAACTATCAAGGTAAACAAATTTTCAGGAAGACTCCAAATTCTTAGTTTCTTTGTTGTTTTAAAGTTTTTAGAGTCCTTTATTCAAAATTGTAAGAAAATAGATTCTCTACAAAAATGAAACTTAAACATGTTATGCACAGAGATGCAAAAGGAAGGAGCTTCAATTTGTCAACGACCTAATCTCTTCCACATTTTTAGTGTTTCAGAGATAAAAGATTATCACAGAATAGAACACGGAGAGAGACAACTCATATATGCAATGTAACTGGAAGAAAGAAAAGAATTATATGATGTATATGGGTATATCTACCAATAATATACTCATGTAGAAAATGAAACCCTGTTCAATGATGAAATTGAGATAAACAGTTAATTAGAAAAGAGAATGATAAGTATAATTTTAATTAAGAGATAAAGAACGCAAAGAACAATTTGATGCCTGCTAAATGATGGGTTGTTGGATCTTGACAATTTAAAGGAAATAGAGAACGTGGTTGAGGAAAATGGAAGATTTGTTAAGTAATTAAACTAGGAATAATGAGACATACCAGAAGGTAAGAGATTAGAAGCTGAAGAGGGGAACAGAGAAGGTATCAAGGCAGAATGAGCTCTTCTGGTGTGCTGCTCTTGAATGGGACCCTTGGAGGGCATATATAGGGGAAAAGAGAAGGTATCAAAGGCTGTTTTGACGCCCTGCCAAATAAGTGAAACAATCTCAAGTTTCAAGTGCCTTTATGTTTCGTTAAAGCAGTACCAACTATTATTTCAAAGAGGAAAATATGTAGGCTTGTTTGGATTTTTCTTGAGGCGTGTACATAGTGATGGCTATGACGTTTTCATTTGCTGTTTCTGTGTGGCTGTTGTTATGGTTGCTCTAAGTTTGATAATAACATTTTTTTCTGTTAAGACGTTGCTCATTACGACGGGTAATTTCGGTAGGATTTTGTTCATTATAACGGATAACGAACTCAATTAAGTAGTATTTACACACATGTTAAGTTTGATAAGGTAATTGATTTGTCGTAACGCCTCACTAAATATTTGTCATGAAGAATTAATTTCTAAATTTCATAACATACACATTAACTATTTATATTGATGAGTTTCCAGGAAACATAATCGTACAAAATTTAAAATCCCTAATACATATTGTAAATTGAGTTTTTATTTTGAACTGGATCCACAGAAAGGTTATTATTACCTTGTTTCGGTCCCAAAAAGAATAACTTCACAACGGAAGAAAAGTAATCTCTAGATTAATGTCTGCCCGGAGAAGGATTTGTCTCCTGATTCGTTGCATCGGATGCATATGAGGGATTCAATAATGTAGCACCCGTGGCACTAAGTTATTCGGATAGTTTGACAAGTAACCTCTGAAACGAGCAAATGTGTCGGAATTGGACTCAAATAATTAAAAAATGCCAAGTAATAAAATGTCAACTTTTGTAAAACAATCTGCTTTATTGTCTTTTTCCGTACCCCGCTTTAATCAACTCTTTTATGGCGTGGAAAATTTCGCTTGAGTTGAGATTACGGTTTAAAGTAGTATCGACATAAATAGATAATAAATAATAATCGGACAAAAAAAAAGAAAAAAGAAACATGGGCCTTTTAGACCACTCAAGTTTTTGGCATATTCTAGATCATAAATAAAAGAGATAACATCACCGAAAAATTTTTAAATTAGTATACTCATACATTTTTGTCAAATTAATTTTGTAATGCACCATGACAAATTTACCCTCTATAACTTCTAGCGCATAGTCCCAAAAAATTGTTGATGTAAAAATGCACATGATAACTCATTTGTGTTATCTCACACCTAAATTGAGTTTATTTTTTTCTCGCTACTTTTTAATTTTGTCAATTTAACTTCTTCTACACCTCAAGAAGTTCACTTCGTGTTTTTAGCAATTAGTTTGGTTGTGGCACATTTGTGTTTTAATCACAACGTCTTCCACTTAAGGTGATGTAGGGCCATGTCCATCACTTTATGAGTGGAGCCTGACTTGATACACATGAATAGGGTACTTTATGCATATCCATGAGGGTGGTCAAATTGAAAAGTATGAATATATCCTGTCTTACAATAAAATAGATAGTATAATATAGAACCATCTTTTTCTTTTGGGACTACTTGTTATCACTGCATAGTTTGGTCTAATTGAATATTAGGAGTGATCGTTTGCAGAGTGGGGAGGTTTCGAATCTAGAACCTAAAACCTATCTTGTCAGGAATGATTTCCAGTTATATGTATAAAAAATCAACCCTGCTAACCTTAGGATCAGCGTGAGCTCTTTTTTTTAAGTTCATTATTTACACACACATGCGTCAAACATGAATATGATTCTTTCTGCTTGTGGATATAATGTTAAACATATTCAATTATAACAAATATTTTTCTATTTTAAAAATAAGAGTTAAAAGACATACTTAGGGCTATGGGTAAACCGGTTCAAAGCCAATTTGGTTCGAGGTTAACCTAGAATTGTGAACCGGCCTTGTAGGTTCCAAATTTCAAGTTCTTGAGTAAAACAAGCCAGTTCGAGGTTAGAATCAAGACCCAAACCGGTCAAGGTCGGTTGTGGATTTCGGTTCTTTATATCAAGTCAATGCATTCTCGTTCTATGTGATTTTTAAATGATCACAATTGGTTCGTTGGATAATATAACATCATGCATCATGCATGCCACATAATTTAAGCGTTACACACTAGATTTTCTCTAAGAGAGAGCTTGTGTTCATTTAATGCTTGTGATATCAAGATTTGAATGCCAGATCCCATAGTTAAGTTCTCTTAATTAGATACCCAACTTTTTACAAGAATACTATGCGAACCTCCTCTCTTTTTTCAACTTCTTTCTCCCAAAATTACTTTCGAATCAAGTCTATGATTAGATAAGTCTTCGTAATTAAACTGAGCCCAGCTCCAAAATCAGTCATGATCTCAATTTTACTTTTCCTGGCCATCAATTCACTTCAAGCCAAATAAGCTTGGCTCTAATACCAATTGTGATGAAAAATAAGCAACTGAATTTATGAATGACTAACTGTGTGTGTATTAATGATGGGAAACACAGAGTATTGGAGTGACGCAAGTGCGATTGTAATCTTTCTTGTATCGTGTTGCCCATTGTCTCATATTGTGAAGCTTCATAATCTGTGGTTTATGTGGGAGCAACTCATGTCACGCTTACTAATTTCTAGTTAAAATTAGTCAAAAAAACTCCATTGAAAATTCGTGCAACAATTTAGAACTCAATTGGCAAAACTGAAAAGTTTAACACTGAATTGACATCTATTTAATATATTTAGGGCTGATTAGATAGATTTCCTTAATCGTTAGTGAAGAAACAATTCTCAAAGCCTAGCATCTTGGCAATTAAACTTCGAGCACACACGAAATTGTAAGGGTAGATTAACAATTCTTTCCATATTATTGAGGAAATGAACTATAATATGTTGAAATCAGCATAACAAATTCTGATAAATAATCCCGCTTATGGATGTAATTTCACTTGGGACATATTATAAAAGTTCACGTCGAAAATCCACTATTTTTTTCATTTTTTTTCCGCTTCATTTTTGTCGTCCTTCTCATTTTCTTCCATTGCTTGTTTGAGGCTTACCCTCATTCTATATGTGGTCTGAGGCTGAACACAGCAACCCACCATCAGTACCAAAAGTATATGCTCTAGACATTATAGGCTAATTAGCTCAATAGTTTAAATTAACAATCACCTAACATGCTAACAAGCATAGTTAGAATGCAAATGAAGTGCGACTAGAGATCAGTCCTCCTAAACATATGTGGAATGTACAAGATTTTAAATTAGTGAAATGGTTGGATAAGGTTCGTCTCACAAAGAGAATTGATCTTGGAATTTGTCTTGAGCGAAAGATATACATCACACTCGAAACCAAATGATAGCGAACATTCATTGTTTTCAAATTTTAAGAGTTGTTTGTGAAATGACGCAAATAAATGGATATGCAAAGAAAATGAAACTTAAGCATGTCATATACAGAGATGCAAAAAAATAGGATCCTAGGTTGGTAATGGTTTTCTTATTTTAAGTTTTTCGAATAGAACATCAAAAGTGAATAAATTCTCAGAAAAAATGAAACACAAACATAGAAACTCATAAATGTAATGAGACAGAAGAAAAAATCGTATCATGTATACTAATCTGTCTGTTAGATATTTACCTAAGTAGAAAATGAAACCCTGTTTAGAGAAAAAATTGAGAATTAAACAGTAAATCATAATAAGTCAATTGTAAATATATATTTAAATCATAATAAGTCAACTGTAAATATATATTTATATATATTATTTTGATTATAAAATAAAGAAGCGATAGGTAAGGAATATCCTTTTGAGGACTATTGATGCCTTCAAAGGGTAGACTGTTGGATCTCGACAATTTGAAAGAAATAGAGGATTTTTTAAATCTGATCAAACAGAGGAGGGAAAAAAAAAGGAAAAATTCAATACTATGAACTATCATGAGGAGAAATGGAAAGAAGTGAATGAGTTGCTCGGTAAAGGATTTGTCTCCTGATTTGTTGCATTATAGGTATTTGAGTCATTCGGGAATATTAGTACACGTTTTATTAATCATTTTTGGACAGTTTGACAAGTAACTCTTCAAATGAAGAAATGTGTCACAATAAATTCAAAATATATATATATATATATATATATATATATATATATATATATATATATATATATATATCGAAAGGTTAACTCTTGGACAGCTATCTGATTGTTTTTTTATTTCCATCTTACGCTTTAGCGAGTTTTGCAGGATATGACAAATTTCACTAAATTATTATTGCGGTTAAATTAACTTTGACATAGATAGCTAATTAATAATTCGTGGACACAAAACAAAGAAAAACATTGACCTTTTGGATGGTTAATCACAATCGATATTTGTAATAGAACCCATAATTAGCATTTTCAGTTGTTCCTTTCGAAATTTGGAATTTGCATGATGTATATTTCAGTGAATCCATGAGCTTTCTTCGTCAGAAGTGAATCCATGGGTTCAGGCAAAAAACGTGCTCCTAATATTAAACTAGCTTTGAATTTCGCAGGATCATCACTAATTTCAAGCCACACACCTAGATTACATCACCTGTAAAAATGTTTGATTTTCACAAGTGCCTTTAGGATTATGCAATATGTATGCATTGTTTTGGCAAATTTCCAAGTAAGTGTGCACGTTTATGATCTTGAGACTGCAAGTGAGAATTACTTAACATGATTTTTTCGGTTCTTAACCTCTCCTCTTTCTGTCGTATTGTACGGTAGTCTTGTTAGCAAAATCCTGTTTCTCATTTGTCTATTTCATTATATCATATTAGATGAAGTTTGATTTGACTATTGATGTATGACTGGTTATCTTTTTGCTCTTACTTTCATCAACGTCGCACCAAATTTTTTCCTTTTCTTTTAAATAAACTTTTTTTTTTAATAGAAAATGCATATGTAAAGCTCATTACAAGAGAGATAAGTGCCAATAGATATGCTCGATATAGATTATGGGCTCATTTCTTAACAATTTAACATTTTAAGATAAATGATTGTCTAAACATTGGCTACTAAATCCCTAGAAGAATATGAATGGCTACTCATCAAAAGATGATATTGTCATTTAGCACAAGCTCTCCAAACTCATATCAATCGTAACCTAAAATGATATGTCTTAACTCTTCTCCCATCCCTCCCCCCGCTCCACCTCTACCTCTATCATTGCCGCCCTGCTGCCCTACTAACATTGATGCTACCTATGCCATCGCTTCTCTTCCCCCCCCCCAAGGGTAAGCACAAGAATTTGACCGAATCGGTCGATTTTGGGTAGGTCACAATTCCTAAAAATTGGAACTAGTAATAATCGGTTTGATTTTCGATTCCAAGTGCGCACTAAACAACTGGACTGGACCGATAGTTTTATTGTATTGCCAAAAGGCTGGAGAAGAGGAAAAAAAAAATAACATTCATACATAGGCTTGCACTTTGCGAGAGTGTTCCATTCCTCTTGAGAGTTCAAAAAAAAATTCTTTTTCTAATCTCCTTTCCAATTTAGTGTTCCAATCCTGCTAGGGAATAGGGAAAAAGGAGAAAAAAAAAATCATAGTCATTCTTGGACTAGGTGGGCTGGTTCTTGATTTCACAAATAGGGAATCAACCCTTTTGGTTCAAATCCCAGTTCCAAGATATGATTTGGTTCTCTAAAACCAATCATCTCTATTCTACCCTACCCATGTTACCGCACTTAATTGCAACTATCGCTTGTCGCCACCTCCACCAATATTGCTTAATCTGAGGATGAACAACCGAACGATTTACCTAAAATAAGATTAATTAAGAAAGAAAAACTTCAGGAAATGCCCCAACTCTGATGAGGAGCATGTAGCTCTATAGCTCAAGCTGAGCCCAGATGTAAATACAACTCATGCGACTGCAGAGAATATAAGCAAATAGATCCACATATAAATAGAAAGGTTGTCGAAGCTTCATGCCTAATTAACCTAGGTTCAAAGTAACAAAGATGAGAAGGCAAACTTTGAAGCTACATTTCAAAGTTTGAAACTTAAAATAAAAGAAAACCCAGATCCCCAGCAGAACCGCGCCTGTCACTCCTACGAGAACTCGCAAGAACATCCATGGAAAGAGGCCGCCACAGATCTTTCTTCCCGATCAATTTTCCGGGAGACTCCTTGGTTGGGGCCCACTATTGGATTGCCTCCTTGCATTTTGTCTGGATCTCGACGGACCTGACAATGCCCGTATCGCGTACTGAGCCAAAAGCATGGAAAATGCACATAATATGGAAGTGTGATATGCCCCAAGTCATCATCGCCATATTCTTATTAACATAATTTTTTGAGTCCAAGATATAAAGTGAGCTCCTAATAACAATGTGATTTGCTCATCATATAGAAACAGACTAAAATGGCATATAGTATTATCATAAGGTCCGTGCGATTTCGAATAAGTAAAATGCTTATTAAAGCAACAATTTCTAAGCACTCACGACGTTGACGCGCTAAGAACATCCTCAGATGGGGGTCGATCGGTAAACCAAGAGTTTCGTACATCGGATCATAGACACTGTTCATAATCCCCCCAGAGCTGTTATTATTGAGACAACAAAAAAACGAGAGGGAAAGTTAACATAAAATAGGCAGAAATTATCTGAATAAAAATGCTGCAATATATCGAAATGGTTGTTCAGTGTGTACTTAACACATACCTTTGAGGTTGAAAACTAGTATTAGCCGGTCCAAAATTCGCCCCAGGTTGACTTTGTTCCTCAGTGATTCCATCCATCTACATCATCCACATACGAGAAAACATCTTAGTTAAGATCCTAACCACATTTGGGCATGAAATAAATCAATAATCATAATTCAGTACAGACTAATAAAACTAGTATTTATAAGAAAGTTGACCCGAAAATGTTTAGCAGATGAGGATGACGAATGTCATTTCTCATAAATACCATCAAAATTCGAGATCAATGTCTACTTTCTTGCTAAAGTTTTCATCCGAGAGGGCTCACATTATTAGGCAATAAAAAAAAATGTAATAATGAACCACAATATTGCTATTTATTTGTTAGATTAATCACAAACTATAAGTACCTTACTGTACGTGTTCATTGTTCTCAAATGATATAGATTACAAATATAGTAATTTCCACCATCCTATAGGAAATTATTGAAGATGATCTTTTTGTGTTGACTGATGTATTTCGAACATCAAAATCAAGATGAATGCATATTCTGGACTTAAAAAAAAATTGTAGTTTTACCATTTCTGGGTTCATGAATTGGCTTTGCCCTGGGTTCAGATTTGGGATAACTTGATGAGCTTCATTAGAAAATCCAAGTGGACTAGTAAAGGAAACCCAATAAGTAAGTCAATACAGAACCATGAAAGAACTCCATATACAGAACCTTGAAAGAACTCCATAATGTAGAATGATACACAATGAAGAATGCAGTTGATGGAAAATTGAACGAGACCTAGAAAAGGTTCCCGAACAGTAATGAAGAATGAACTAAGCTTAGATACCTTTGAGGTAAGGATGATGCAGGATGCGAGAACATTATGCCATTGTCAGCATCATTAACAAAACTTTGCACAAATGGTGCTTGATTAACTTGTTCATAAGATGGTGAATATTGAGGCCTAGATTCAAAGAGCAAAAGAGGATTAACAACGACGATAAAGGGTATATATCATTGAAATAACTATGGTGACAAACATGATCAATGAAAGCATATAGCATATAACATTTGCCGTGCTTTGATTCTTGCTATTACTTGTGCATATAAAGGAAGGAACACAAAACATAAACAGTCAAAAAGGGAGGATGATCATTAGAAGTTTGAATCAACTAGAACTAAGCAGGATAACCTAAACGATATTTACTATTGGGTTCAGCAACATATTTTGAGGACATTTATCACACAGTATTACACAAACGAAAACTACCAACATTATTTTTAACCAAGGTTTTTTAAGGAACATTTTCATGCTTTGCTATTGCAGAAAGTGCAAACTTCATCAAAATCACAGCTACAAAGCCTAATATATTCGAACTATTTTTACTTCATGAAGTTATAATTGCTCAAAAGGTTAAAAAATAAATCACGGCATTATAGAATCATGAACAGCAAAGATAAACGAGGTCTGACCCAATCATCATCGAAGTTTCAGGCATTGTAGAATCATGACTTTGCAGATCTGCATCAAGGATTGGAAGCTGATTTGGTTGCACATGTTGTGCTCGATAGAGACTTTTCCTGTTTATACAATACAAACAAATCTGATACTATCAGTAACACAATTAGAAGACTAAGGGCATCACAAGTTGAACGATTTGGGTGTGCTTTATTTTGCACAGTGTAGGTGCTTCTAGTGGTAGACAGAATATTCCCTTACAGCCTTTCCATTTCATCTAGGGTTTCAAGTTCTTCCTCACATGGAAACAAAAAAAAAACTTCAATGTAGATACGGAAACAACAACAGGATTAAGTCAACGGTGCGACATTAACCTCCTTAAAAAAGTAATAAGTTTGATTAATTGTGATATTTGGCATTATATATTTCTTGTGTTTGGAAAGGAATATCAAATGACAATTAGTTTTTTTTTTAAGTACTAAAACAGTGTAGGTACACGGTAGGAGATTCAACTCTACCAGCAAGGCAAAAACTATTGACAACAAGAGATAAGTCTTATTCTAGGAGTAAATATGCTTAATAAGTATCTCCACCCGGAGACATCACTGAAACATTGAGAAAAGCTCAAGCAAGACTGCTAGGGAAAGAACAAATACCGATATGGGATAGAGGTCTCAGGTGATAACATGGATATGTCTACAGCTGCATGTATACGTGCATTAGATGCATCAGCAAGCACTTCATTGATCTGTTGCTGAGACATACCATGAGGCCTGATATAATTCGTGGGTTATGTTTCTGATTTTACACGGTTCTCATGACGGTGTTGAGGAAAAGAAAAGCTCAGTATATACCAAATAGGCAAAGCTTGTTGAGGTGTCCCCGAACTAGAATACTGAGCATCAAGAACAAATGGGATCATTGCTGATTCATCGATGAATTGGTGGGACCTGAATTCGAGTAATTCGTGACAAGCATAAACAATATGACATTAAACAAATTCCATGATTCTACAAATTGCAATATATACTTACTCTCAATAGTATCTTCACATTACATAAATATAAATACTACTAATGATAGATATATATAAAAGGTTGAACTGAATACCGAATTAGCGCCTTGGAATACTGACCATTCACTACATTTGGGATGCTTGGAGCTTCACTTATAAATCGATGGGTCCAGAATTTTCAACAGAATTCATGAACACATATTTTTTCTTTGCATTTGGTGCAATTGATTTTTTCTTATAGGCTTTAAAGTCAGTTAAAACATGTGCTATGAGTATAAAACAATGGAGAAGAGCTCGATTTTGTACCCTGAAAAGGCTTCATAAGGATTAGTTTGGTTGCAGATGACCTGATTTTCCCCTTGTTGGCGGGTCAAATGAGGCGCCTCATGCCCCACTCCAAGTCCCATCTAGTTAAGAGCAACAAGTATTCACATTCACACGGTATTAGCACCATTATATTCCAATGGCATTGTTATATCGAGCTTCATGAGACTTATCACCAGGGTTGAAGTCATGAATATACTTACTTCACTGTAAGGGAATGGCGTTTGAGGCCAAGGAATTGGCCAACTCTGGTCGGAATGGTTCCCTCCAATCTTCCATGCTTGCTCGCCGCTCGTGTTGCCGCCATCTAACAAACCTCTTTGGTGAAGACTGGGTTTTCATGCATCAAACATTTGAGAAAATCCTCAGGATAAGCTATGGCATAGTTGACATATCGTAATATGAAATATCTTTTTAGAAGTTTAATATGTAAATGAGAAAGCTCATGTCCACAAACCTAGTTGCCGGTTGAGTGGGTCGCGTCGACATCATCTCCGCTTGGCGAAAAGGCTGACCTGGTTCTCGAGTTACTAATTCCAACTGATCACGATGAAGAGATGTAAACAATTATACAAATAAATTTATGTCCTGATGTATGTTTATCTATAGTTAATACGGAATAGAAAAGACGATAATTAGGGTGCATCATTTTGGAAATTTATCAAAATATTGTCATACAATTGGCGAAGGGAAGCAGTCCAATGATGATGGTTCTTCATTGTTGCCGAGATAGTTTCCTTCTTGAAGCTCGAGGTTTGGAGACGTGACCAGAATAAATTGACCTGGATTTGGTGGTGCCATATGAAATGGATGGGCATTTCCATCTGAAGAACGATGTTCCATATCTTCCTGAACAAAATTCAAGAAAAATCAAGTTAAATAAACGTCCAATTCACAAATCGTCAAAGAGAAGAAAAGAGGCACTTTCTTAGTTTGAAAAAAAAAAAAAAAAAGAAACGGAAAGAAGTACATTATCACCTATTGTTATGATAAAAAAAAATACCGAGGACATGGAGTGCTTATGTTTGTGAAAATTGGCCATAAGTCATTCGACGTAACTATTTGAAACATTGAATCCCACGAGGAAGATGGGGCAATAAGTGAGGACATAAAAGGATTAGTAAAAATATCTAATAGTAAGGAACATATTGAAAAATGTAATCGCGATAGTCGGAATTCCATTTAAACTTATCCAGATAATTATTGCACATCAAAATAAATTTATTTGAACTTGCTTTTCGTGAGAACAACTAAGCAGATTTTTGGGAAGTGTTGCAAGAGCTAGACTTTAAATATTTTGTTTACCTATCCGTTTAAACATATAGAAACGTTAGAGGCGTTCCCCCGTAATTCGAGATGGTTATTGTATCGTCATTTTTTTCTATAAATGTAAGATTCTTTATTTATTAACCCATGCTAGGATAGACTTGAGAAATATTAAAACAACGAAGTCAGTCATATCCTTATTTACTCCGAAAACAGAACTACGACACGTCGGAGAGGTGACGACGTTTTCTATCTGGGTGTTATCAAGGGGTGATTTTCATTAGAGATGGTGAGTGATTTTAAACAAAAATGGTCAGACCTTGTACATACAAGACTCAGCCATCATGTCCCAGATATTCATCACCTTGCACGTGTTATCTACTAATCCTTGACATGGTCCTGGTCTTTTTTTCTTTTTCTTTTTCTTTTTTTCTTTTTTTCCAAAAGGAGATTCTGATACTGAAAGGTTGATTGAGACTAGATTTGTTTGTCGAAGCATGTTTAGTAGATTTGGTAAATGAACTTTCATGATGACTCCAAATTACTCGGTGTTTTCATGGTTTTCAAATTTTAAGAATTACTTAAGCAAACATTGTAAGAAAATAGAGTTTCGAAGAAAATGAAATTTAAACTGTGTTTTATAGAGAGACGTGAAAGGGAGGATCCTAAATTTCTCGGTGACTTAATTCATTCCAGATGTTAAGTGTTCCTGATAGAACATCCGAATTAAGTAAATTAAGAGAAACTAAAACATAAACAGGAACAACTCACATACATAACTGGGAGAAAGAAGATGGAATCATATGCGGTGATAACAAGGACAACTCACATACATGTATATATCAGAAATCTACTCAAACAGAAGATAGAATCATATTTGGTGATAAAATTGAGAGAAATAATGTATCATAAAAATATATTTGGAAATACATCTTTTGAAGTACTATTCGTACCTACGAATGGTGGATGGTTGGATCTTACCAATTTAAAAGAAATCGAGGAAGTGGTTGAGGAAAATGGAAGATTTGTTAAATAAATAAACTAGGAATAAGGAGGCATACCAGAACATAGAGATGACAAGCTGAAGAAGGGAAGAGAGAAGGTATCAAGGCAAAATGAGCTATTCTGCTGTGCTCTTGAATGCGACCCTTGGAGGGCATATATAGGGGAAGAGAGAAGGCATCAAAGGCTGTTCTGACCCACTGCCAATTAAGTGAGACAATCCCAGGTTTTAAGTACCAATAAATATTTCAATGAGGAAAATATGAAGGTCTGTTTGGATATTTCTGGAGGCGTGCATATAGTGATGGTTATAACATTTTCATGTGCTTTTTCTATGGCTGTTGTTATGCTTGCCCTAAGTTTGCGATTAACAATTTTTTCCTATTTAGATGTTGTTCGTTTTCACGGGTAACTTCGTTAAGATTTTGTTTGTTATAATGCATAACAAGCTCAATTAAGTAGTTTTGACAAGTGTCTTAAGCTCTAAATTGTATCCAATTTGTCGTGACGTCCCACGATAAATAAATTTAACAGTAAGGTAATTTCTAAATTCTATAACGTAAACTAACAATTTACTTTGATAAGTTTCTTGGACAATAAAATTTGTACAAAGTTAAAATCTCTACTATAATATTTCACATTGTAAATTTAGTTTTAGTTTTAAATAGATCCACAAAAATACTATCGTTACCTTGTTTTGGTCCCAAAAGATACTCGTTTCCAAAGGACGAAAATTAGAGAAGTCTTCGAATTGACTTAACAAAAAGGAAAATTCAATCCTATGAGCTATCATGAGCAGAAATGGAAAATAATAAATGAGTTGCTCGAAAGAGGATTTATCCCTTTATTTGTGCCATTGGAGGCATTTGAAGGATTAAGGAATATCGACATACGTGGCATTAAGTTATTTGGGCAGTTTGACAAGTGGCTTTTGAAACGAAGAAATGTGTCACAAATGGACTCAAAAAAATAAAATATGCAAAGTAATAAGAGGTCAACTCTTAAAAAGCTGTTGCTTATTGTATTTTTGCATGCCTCGCTTTAATCAGGTTTTGCATGGGTGACAAATTTCATGTGGTGGTAATTATGGTTAAAGTAGCATCGGATAATATATATCGACATTTTAAACCATTGAACTTTTTGACCTATTCTAGATAATTTAAAAGAGGGATAATACCATAAAAATATTTTAAACTGATACAATTGTAATACATATTTAACATTGTAAATTAGTATTAGTTTTTATTGTTACCTTGTTTTGGTCCCAAAGATACTCATTTCAAATGGAGGAAAATTAGAGAAGTCTCCGAATTGAGGTGACAAAAAGGAAAATTTAATCCTATGAATTATCATAAGCAGAAATGGAAAATAGTCAATGAGTTTCTCGAAAGAGGATTTGTCTCTTGATTTGTTGCCATTGGAAGCATTCGAGGGAAATCGGAATATCGGTACATGTGGCATTAAGTTATTTGGGCAATTTGACAATTAGCTTTTTAAAGGAAGATATGTGTCAGAAATGGACTCAAAAAATACAAATACGCAAAGTAAAGAGAGGTCAACTCTTAAAAAGCTATCTACTTATTGTCTTTTTTGCATCCCAAGCTTTAACCAATTCTTGCATGGGGTGACACACTTCATTTGCTGGTGATGGCGGTTAAAGTAATATTGGATGCAATTAATAATTCTAGGACAAAAAATAGAAGAAAAATCAGCCTTTTAAACCGTTGAACTTTTTTTTTTTGACAAAAAACAACCATTGAACTTTTTGGCATATTGTCATAATATATTTACTCCAACAAGTAGATAGGAAACTAATTTACTTGAAAATTTACAAGTGTATTATAATGAAACTTAAATTTACAAATATACTTGTAAATTTTCATGATTATAATACAAGTAAAAAATATAAAAGACCATTGAACTTTTTGGCATATTCTTATAAATTTACCAGCAATGCTGCATGCCTAATGGCGACCCTTTTAAGTTTTACTTGCTAGTACTCTGTACAATAATTTTGTCACAGCAGCAAAGTGAATGGAACTTATGATGTTTGGCAAGAAGTATACAATTACTGGCAAGGACATGACAAAGACTAGAAATGTTCAAAATGTGATCTCACATGTTAACGGTAATAGCAATTACCTATTTCATTTGTGTCCTCAGACATGCTTCTCCAGGAATGCATTAGCCAGACTGCTGAAATTCAAGCAACAAAAAACTGAAGAAGATATTAATCCCATCGTCTTGGCAGCTTGAAAGTATAACTAATTCAAGGTCCCAAAATCACAGTCAGATAAAAATGACTGGCTACGATCAAACCCCAAAAGCCCTATAATCGATGCCGGGCCGACAGATCACCCAAAACCCATGAACCGAATAAGACAAAAACAGAAGAAAAAGGCAAAAAGCTTCGACCTTGATGAGGACCGAACCTAGAGGTACTGCAACCTAGGGATTCCATCATCTTCCCGTTGGCTCCTCTTGCCACTCTGATCATTCGTAAACATTGCCCGGTTTCTCTCATCCGACTTCGAATCCTTTGTGTAATATGCTTGTAATTTTCAACCCACCTTTTAAATTCAGAATCCATTCATGTTTCTTTTTTTTACCCATAATTCGTTGAATGAGTATTCTCCACTTGGAATTAATTGTTGGCACGATCATCTATCATTCTTCGTCGGTAATCTCGTCAACGACAAGCAGAGTTATCAGTTCAATGATGAATTAACGATTTGCAAAATTATCCTTCATAATGTAATCATAATTGAAATGACATATAAAGATTTCCATTGTGCATTTAAATGAGATTTTTCTTTAAATATTATGAGAATTGTTTTTCTTTTATGTAGATATCCTAAAATACATTCAATTCTCCACTTGGAATTAATTGTTGGCACGATCATCTATCATTCTTCGTCGGTAATCTCGTCAACAACAAGCAGAGTTATCAGTTCAATGATGAATTAACGATTTGCAAAATTATCCTTCATAATGTAATCATAATTGAAATGACATATAAATATTTCCATTGTGCATTTAAATGAGATTTTTCTTTAAATATTATGACAATTGTTTTTCTTTTATGTAGATATCCTAAAATACATTCAATACAAAGACCATTAAACCGGTATACTTGTAATATATTTATTTCAAACTAATTTTCATGTCAACTGAAGAATAAAATCTCTAATATTTTGCATTGTAAATTTAGTTTTAGTTTTAACTAGATCCATAAATATTATCGCCACCTTGTTTTGGTCCTAAAAATTACTCATTTCAAATGGAGGAAAATTAGAGAAGTCTTCAAATTGAGGTCACAAAAAGGAAAATTTAATCCTATGAGCTATCATGAGCAGAAATGGCAAATAATGAAATGAGTTGCTCAAAAGAGGATTTGTGTTGTTGCATTGGAGGCATTTGAGGGGTTCAGGAATATCGGTACACGTGGCATTAGTTATTTGGGCTTTTTTTTTTTTTTTTCTCCGGTAATTGGGCAGTTTGACAAGTAGCATTTGAAACGAAAATATGTGCCAGAAATGGATTCAAAAAATTAAAATATGCAGGGTGATGAAAGGTCAACTCTTAGAAAGCTATCTGTTTATTGTCTTTTTGCATGCCACGCTTTAACCAATTCTTACATGAGTTGACAAATTTCATGCGGTGGTAATTGCGGTTAAAGTAAAGTTGGATGCAACTAACAATTGTAGGACAAAAAGGAGAAAAGAAAATTCGATCTTTAAAATATTGAATTTTTTTGGCATAATCTAGATAGTTTATAAGGGAAAATACCACAAAAATATTTAAAATCGATATACTTATAATACATTTACTTCAAACCAATTTTAATGTCAACTAAAAATCCTAAATTGGCACACCCATGACATATTTATCTTTCACAAATTGCTAACAAGAAAAGAACAAAAGGAAAAAAAAAAAAAAAAAAAAAATGCTCTCCAAACAGGCCTAAATGGTTTTCAAACGGGCCCTAACTATTACATACCAAATTTTCTTTAAGAAAGAGCTTGAGTTCATTCAATACTCGCAATATCTAGATTTAGATATCGAATTTCATAATTGATTTTGTCTTAAAAAAATAAAATATAAAAATATAAAAATATAAAAAATTAATTTCTTTAGAAATAAAATTTATCCATTAAATATTTTTTTTTTTCAAAAAGTCATAAAAAACAAGTTATCCTAGATTTGATTGGATATATAAGTATTTTAACAAAATGAGTCAGGTCATGTATGACTTGAGATATTTGCCTTACAAATAAATGGGCCGTAAATAAATTAATGAGTCAATTTAGGTCGAACCATTTATCACCCGACCTAAACCCGATCCCATCCACCCATGAAATAGGTCTATGGGGCCAAAATGAAAGTAAGATTGATTTGCACGAAGGGGGACTCTCTCTCTCTCTCTCTCTCTCTCTCTAGACGCGATATAGAGGCGCAAACACACGCTCATGTAACAAAGAAAGAAATCGTCCAGGCAGGGCTCCAGTTTTGGGTGTTGCCCACCAAGCGATAATCACAGCTCTGCTTGGGCGTCACCGATTCTGTCTATTCCAGCGTTCTGACTCAGCGAGCTTCTGCCTAGAACAACAGCAATGCCGAGCAATCCCAGTCTCGGCAAAGCTCTCAGCCCCCTCAACCCCTCAACACCCAGCGGCTTCCAACCGTGAGCCAGCCCTTGTCTATCAGACGAATCCAGTACCCAGAACAGCCGCAGCCGCTGTGCTTTTCCTGACCGCCGCACCTCAGCCCGATGACTACAGCATCCACACCTCTCGCTACAAGCCATTAACACTCCCAGCAGGTTTTGTTTTCGCTATATATTGACGATCACTTGTTAAGATTTAGCAGCCTGCTGGGGGTTCTCGCTGCCGTAAAGTCCTGCACTTGTTCACTAATTACGGTCTCTCCAGTGTCGTCTAGCCACAGCCGGAGATTTACCTTGCTATCGGTCTCGCTTGAAGACGGAATGCTGATTTAGGTAACCTCCAAGTTTTATTGTTCTGTTTGAATATCTAGTTACCTAATTCACATTATTATGGTTCTAACTCAATTTGGTCTTCCAATAGGTCACATTTGAATTTCCCTCGAAAAAAAAAAGTTTTATTTCAGAATTTCCTCCGTTGAAGTGGAAGGCTGAAGAGAATCAAATAGGGGTTAAAAAAAAAAAATTGGTGCGATTTTGATAAAAGTAAAAGCAAAAAGATAACAGATCAATACCTAAAGTGCAATCAAAATTCATTTCTTATGATATAATCAAATGGAGGATTATGCTAACAAGATTAGTGTACAAACTAACAGAAAGAGGAAAGGTTAAGTACTGCAAAACCATGTTAAGTAACCTTTTATTCCAATAAGCAACACCGCTGTTGGAAGAATTTTATTCTCACATGCAATCTCAAGAGCACAAAGCACACACTTAGTCGGAAATCTACCATAACAATGCATACATATGTCATAATCTCGAGGTTACTTTTAAAAACAAAAAACTTTTCACCGGCAATGTATGTTATAAAATTATGAAAATTCGTAGGCTGGGTGTGGCTTAAAATTAGTGATGATCACGAGACATTTGTTTCCTTTATGTCTAAGAATTACTAATTAGCTATTTATCTCGATGCTAATTAACGACAATCATAATTTAGTGAAATTTGTCACCCCAAGCAAGAGCTGGTTAGAACGTGCCATGGAAAAAAATAATAAGCAGATAGCTTTTCAAGAGTTAACCTTTCGTTATTTACGACTTTTTTTAGTCCATTTCGGACATATTTCTTCGTTACAAAAGTTACTGGTCAAACTGTCCAAATACTCCCAAAAAAAAAAATGTCCAAGTAAGTCAATACCACGCGTACCAATATTCCTGAATGCCTCAAATGTCTCCAATGCAACAAATCAAGATCCTCTTCCGAGCAACTCATTGACTAATTACCATTTCTGCTCATGATGGTTCACAGAATTTAAATTTTCCTTTTTAACCTCAATTTGGTTAGTTAACAAATTCTCTATTTACTTTAAATTGTCGAGATCCAACAATCTACTCTTTGAAGGCATCGATAGTTCCTCGAAAGGAGAGTTCTTGAAAATCTCTTCTTTATTTCTTAATAAAAATAATATGACAATTTACTTTGTTATGATTCACTATTTCGTTCTCAATTTTATCACTGAATAAGATTTCATCTTCTACTTGGGTACATTTCTTACATTTATACTGGGATAAATGATATATTTTTTCTTTTTATTTTTGTTACATGTATGAGTTTCTGTATTTGTGTTTCATCTGATAATTTATTTACTTTTGATGTTCTATATGAAACACTATGAAAGCAGTCAGGTTGCTGAGCAATCTAGGATTCTCCCTTTTCCATCTCTCTATTTGACTTGCCTAAGTTTCATTTAAAAAAAAAAAAAATCTATTTACTTACCATGCTTCATAAGGAACTCTTAGTATTTGAAAACAACGAAGTAAATGAAATATTTGCTTCCTAAAAATTTTGTTTACTATAATACTTACAAAGTACTTAAAAATTTAGAAAATCATGAAATTGTTGATAGAATCTTTCTCTGTGCACGCACTATGCATAGTTCATTTGTGTCTGAATTTAAAAATTTCAGATTAGTTTGTCAAAGCATGTATAGTAGATCTAGCGTTGTTAATAGAATCTCTCTGTGCGCGATATGCATAGTTCACGTGCGTCTGAATTTACCAAAAAATTCCGATTGGTTTGTCAAGGCATGTTAGTAGTTCTAGTGTTTTTTAAGTGGACCTACTAAACGTCTGTTGAATTTAGTAAAGCACATGCACACCTGCCACATAGAGAGAGAAAATTTTCTAAGCAGTTTGCAGCTATCAAGATTAACAAATTCACATCATGACTCCTAATTTCTCAATCTCTTCCTAATTTCTCAATTTCTTCATTGTTTTCAAATTTTAAGAGTACCTTATGCAACACCATAAGAACATAGAGTTTCAAAGAAAATGAAACTCAAGTGAGTTTTATAGAGAGATTTAAAAGAGAGGATCCTAG
This sequence comes from Eucalyptus tenuipes, assembly GCA_014182365.1. Taxonomy (NCBI): domain Eukaryota; kingdom Viridiplantae; phylum Streptophyta; class Magnoliopsida; order Myrtales; family Myrtaceae; genus Eucalyptus; species Eucalyptus tenuipes. Next base: position 5,395,191 of record CM024542.1, read on the forward strand.
ATTTCTCAGCATCTTAATTTATTCTACATTTTAAGTGTTTGTGAAAGAACATTAGAATTATGTAAATTATTATAGAAAATAAAATATAAACAGAGACAACTCACATAAGTAACTGAGAGAAAGAAATAATCATGTCATGCGTACCCGTATATTTATCAGAAATCTACTCAAATGGAAGATGAAATCCTGTTCAATGATAAAATTGAGAGAAACAGTGAATCACAAAACACAATGAAATATATTACTTTAATTAAGAGAGAAAAAACAGATACGCAAGACATCTCCTTTTGAGGTACTATCCGTGCCTGGGAAAGGTGGATGGTTGGATCTTGACAATTCAAACGAAATAGGGAAAGTGATTGAGGAAAATGGAAGATTTATTAAGTAATTAAACTAGGAATAAGGAAATTAGAGATTGTAAGCTGAAGAGGGGAAGAGAAGGTATCAAGGCAAAATGAGCTCTTCCGGTGTGCTGCTCTTGAATGGGAACCTTGGAGCGCATTTATAGGGGAAGAGAAAGGCTGTTTTGAGCCACTGCCAATTAAGGGAGACAATCTCAAATTTTAAGTGCATTTATGTTTCGTTAAAGCAGTACCAATAAATATTCAAAAGAGGAAAATATGAAGTTTTGTTTGGGTTTTCTTGAGGCGTGCATAGTGATGTCTATAATGTTTTCATTTGCTCTTTCTATGTGGCTATTGTTATGCTGGCTCTAAATTTGCGATTAACATTTTCTTTTCCCGTTAAGAGCTAGAATTTTAAACATCAACCTTTTAGACTGTTGAACTTTTTGGCATAATCTGGATGATTAATAAAGAGGACAATATCGCAAATTTTCCCTTGACGATGCTTTCTATTAGATTTTACATTTAGATAAAAAAAAAAAAAAAAGTCTATGTTAAGTAACCTTGGCATAAAATGAAGTCAATGTATTCTCATTTTATATGATTTTTAAAATAACCGCACTTGATTTGAATGTATAATATAACATTGTGCGTCATGCATGCCACATAATTTAAGTGTTACACACCAGATTTTCTTTCAGATTGAGTTTGACTTCATTCAATACTCGCGATATCTAAATTTAAATGCTAGATCCGACAATTAAATTTGTCTAATTAGGTACACAACTTTTTTACTAGGAATCACAATATCTAGATAAAAATGCGAGATTCCACAATTAAGTTTGTCTAGCGAGGTACACTACTTTCTATTTAGGAACGCTACGACTATCAATTTCTTTTCAACTTCTGTTTTCAAGGTTTTTTTTTTTTTTTTCAAATCGGACAATGGTGGGATAACCCTACGCAATTGAATTGAGCGTGGCTCCAAAGTCAGTTGATTAATGCTCGTGATATCATTTTTCCTACTCCGGTTGCCATCAATTCATTTCAAATCAACTGAACCTGACTCTAATATCAATTGTCATGAGAACAAGTGATCATATTTGTGAGGACCAAAGACTGTGAGTTATTGTTATATAAATTATTGAGTGCAATTGACAAGTTGGAAAACACTAAAAGTGTTTGAGTAATTCAATTGTAGTTGTAATCTACATTATATTTCTTGTTCTATAGTAGAATCTCGTGTTGCTCTCTCCCAATGGAGTAGATCATATTGACTAAATCACGTGGATCCGGTTATTCGATTTATTTCCTCATTTTGTTTATTAATATTTTTGGATTGCTCATCAACAAAACAATGTAATTTGGTCCTTCAAAAAATAGGCACTATGCATTCAATTTGAGGCCATCGCAACCTTCCTATTAGTGAACCACCAAGAGAAAGCTAAGGATTACTAAGCCAAAGATTTAGCGCGAATTCTCCTAAGCTCATACCAACTGCAATTTTTGGATTTTCAATTAATCAATTTAACATGCAGATCAATTCAATTAGAAGTCACCACTTATTTATTACAAATTTAAATGTCAATCGAAATAGGTAACAGTTAATATGAGAATTTCTTTCTATTTCGTATGTGAGGTGTTTTAAATAATATTTCCACTTGATATCGTTGTGGAACAAGAGATTGAACAATCAAATGAATAGAATAAGAAAAATTAATGAAACACCAGATTTATATGGTTTTGCCAATGTGACTTGTGTCCACAGGGAAAGCAACAAAAACATTCACTATAGATCAAGTTATACAAGAAAACTACAAATACACTCAAGTCATTGAAATAGTCTTAGTGTTTTCCAGCCCATTTACATCTAATAACCAAAAAGTATATACCGTTCACAAATTTTTCATGAAAGATCTCTCAATTCACAAAAAAAATTACACAAATTTTATCACATGATTTTGGCTATGAAACACTAAGGGACTGTTTGGTAACTTGCCAAATAGTGGTTGTTTATGTTCTTTTGTTCTCGGGAGTAGTTTTGGAATAAAAATGCATTTGATAAAATTTTTGTTCTCGGGAACAAATTTGGAGTAGAATCGAGAATAAAAGAAAAGTTAATTCTTGATCCTAGGAACAATTCTAGAATCAAGCACTTATTTTCTCTTTTTCTTTTTTCCTTTTTTCTTGTTCTTCTTCTTCATTTGTTGCCTCTGCTGCTGTTACAGTCCGCCGCCGTCTGCCGTCCGCCGTCCACTGCCGCCGATCACCGGCAACCCGTCCGGCAAGCTCACCGGAGGCAAGCCCAGCCATTGACAAGAGCCTTGCCAGAGCTGGTGAGGCCGAGCCTCACTAGTGGCCAGGCGAACCTCTCCCGGGCCTCCCCCGACCATCACAAGGTTTACCCGGTGAAGACGACGAGGCTCGGCCCGACGAGGGTTGGCGACACTCGATAAGGTTGCTAGCCCTTGTCTGGTCAGTCGTTGGTCAACCCAATGTCGACGACTAGCGATTTGAAGAAGAAGAAGAAGAAGAAGAGAAAGAAATATTATAAAAAAAAGGAAAAAGTAATAAAATTATTTAAAAATTAAAAGAAAATAATTTGGAGTAAAAATTTTGAACACGATACTAAACTTCAGAAATTTTGTACAATTACCAAACGCGTTCTTTTGCTTAGAAATTATTTCTAGGAACATAATAAAAAATAATAATTTTTGATCAGAAATTATTCCCGAAAACATAAACGTTACCAAACTCACCCTAACTAATCCGGATGCAATTTTTGAACGGTTCTCCAACAATTTTCACAAAAAACCTCAACAATCGGACAACAACCACCAATGAACTATCAAGGCGCTAACAGCAATACCCAGAGAAACCCTTGAATACATTAATATATGCCACCGCCAGAGAAAGTCCTATGATAGACCACTCAAAGAAGTCCAATCGAGTTAAAATAGGAAAGTGGATACGAGACTTTCTTTTTCTATTTTTCTTTCTGCGCCCACTTCAATTCGTAATCTGCTTTCCACGATTTCAAACATCAACAACAACAACAAAAGTCTGACTTTCATAGACTTTCCTTTAATTAATCTTAAATTGGGTTTTGTTCAATGAGCTCAAATTCAAAACGTATTATGACGAACATATTTAGACAGACTCCAAATAAAGACTAAGTTTCAGGAACATAAAACTTTTGATAAAAGTACAGGAACTTCATATTTCACAACAATTCATTAAAATTTTACAAAGCTTTCTCGGTTAGGATTCTGGCCACTAATTACAAGTAATTGCTGGAGTGATTTTCTCCACACACGTAAGCACTTTTCTAAATACAATTAAACCCATCGGATGGATATAAAAATAAAAATTTAAAAATTATTAATTTACTCATTGCCCATTGATCTGAGGGCCTTTTGCCTCATATTGTGGAACTTCATTATCAGCTGCTAGGTGGGAGCTGCTCATTGGCATCTCCACCTGCTCGCATTGCATCACTTCTGGCAATTCCGGGACCCCCAAGCCATGCTGCTCCAACAACAAATTATTTATTTATTTAATATGCATTTCTACTTTTTAAATATAATTACTGGTGGAAAATCATGGCAAAAAGAAAATTAATAGAACAAAAAATTAAACCTGAGCGTAAAAGGACTGAGAAATCATGGTTGGATTGTGGGCAGTTGAAGTGTACTCCTGAGGCCAAGCTGAGATGTTTCCTTCACTAGGGTTTGATACGTGTGATTCTGCCATGCTTCTTGGGTCAAGGCAGCTTGATCCCGTCGCTTGTACTAACGTTTGATACAGTGAAGACGATAGATCCCTGCAATTGTAGTTCTTGTTATATTCATGCCTTGCATGATAGATGCAGAGCAACATTTGATTATGCCGGGAATTATGGTTTTGTCATTAGTCTAGAAATAATTATCGAAGCCTGGTGTTTCGGCAATTAAACTCTAAGCAAACACAAAATTGTGGGGGACAGCTTAAAAATGCACGTCTTTCATTGAATTGACTAGTTAGTAATGAGGTGACATCAACTGATGAACTTCCACGATTCATTGTATTATGGATGTGATTTTGCTTAAAATATGATAAAATGCTTGAAACTTACCTGACTTGCATGAGAGAAGCGGACGAGTCGAAGAACTGTGCATTGTTCGGGTCATTTTCCGGCAACCACCCGACTTCATTGTCGAAGGAGCTCGACATCCCCTGCTGCAACGCATTTAAAAAATAAATAAATAAATAAATAACGTGAAAAACGATTATTTACACGTATTGATAGTGTCTAAATTTTGCTGAATTACCTGCATACTGGATGGATCGTAAGGAGATAGATGATTTACCATCAATTGCTCCTGCCAAAGATAATATTAGCAATTTAAGCTCAGCGGTCTAATTTCCTACTATGATATGCACAATAATCCAACGAATTTAATTTTAAATGTATAATGTACAATTTGTGATAACTAGGACTTGGGGCTGAACAGTGAACATGTAACTATATACAAGCTCAATAATTTAAATTTTTCTACATGAATTGTTGTGTTGGCTAATTCTTGTTAATACAATAAAACAAAAAAAAAGTAATTATTTCGAGAATATTATGCTAAAAAATACAGAAATTCACCTTTCTCTGCACCACGCGTTTAAGGGAGTCAACAAGAGTATTCTCAATTGATTCCAGATCCTTCAAAGATGTATTCTTGGGAAGCAGAGTTGGCTCATATATTCTGCATTTTCCAGAAGCCCAAAAAAAAAAAAAAAAAAAAAACCCTTAGCTACCAAAAATTAGCAATAGTAAACAAAAGTAATTTCGGACTATCAATATAAACTTTCGTCAATTTTTTCCTAGGAATGGAAAGAAGCAATTCATGCATGATTTTTTACTCTATTCAGAATTTCTAATAAATAAAAATTAGCAATAGTAAACAAAAGCGTCCTATTTAGATTCCTCTTAGGAGTACCGTATCTGCTCCTCAGCCTCCAGAAGTTGCTGCCTCAACATGCCAATTTGCTGATGGAGCTCCTACATCACTCAGCTCAATTTAGACACCTGAAAATTGTTCATGTTGCCACAAGAGCAGGCCAATTTATCTCGGAGAAGTTCGTTTACCTCGGCATCAGCGTCGACTGCCCCCGGACTTTTGTCGGATCAATCGGAGATGCGTCAAAGTGCAGAACACACAAAATCATTTCGAGGTTAGTTCGTTCTGGTTCGACGAATTTAATAAAAACAAAATAGGGAGGGAGGGTCCAACACACTTTGCAAGTTGGAGAGCGAGGTCGTTCTCGTTCCGGAGTTGCTGGAGGGTCCTGAGCAAGTACTGCGAGAGCAAATTAATTATGAGAGAAAAGTGATAACTTCGAGAGAAAATTGCTGAAAAGCGATGTGAGTGTCAATTTGCACCTCTTTGTTTTGGATAGCGCTGCCAAAAAAAAAAAAAAAAAAAAAAGATTATGAAGAATCAAGTTCAGAACCAAGCACAAGGAAACTAATTAGGATAGAAAATTGATAAAATTTGAGGGCCTACGGAAATTTCGGGTGGTCCGTGTGCGCCGATCCGGGACATCTAGGACTGACACAAGGCAAAAAAAAATATGAATAATTAATCTTGAAGAAAAAAAACCATAAAAAAGGTGGTCGACATTTTTATGAAGTTTTAATTGCATACGTGTCTCGTTCTTGGTCGGTGAGGTTAATGAAACGGGTGAAGACATCCTCGATCCTGATTAAGAGATTTGTCTAGTCAAATTAAACAATTAGAAGCAGCGGAACTTCAACTCAAGCTAAAATAAAACTGAGCATAAAATTCACGAAATTAAAGGCAACAAAAAATAGATATTCACACAGAAAATGGGAAGTTTTTTTTTTCCTGATTGACAGTGAAGGAAGAATGATAATGTATATTCGAACATGAACACCACATAAATATATTAGCACACCTCTCATAGAATAGAAATATAGTTTAAACACATTTCATCTTACAACAATTTAAATGCATTTCCAAAATAAGTTGAGTTACATCTCCTCTTCATGCATGTGCCTTCTTATTGTTTTTCTCTAGTATATAAAGAGATATCTCATTATTGCTAACACTAATCCATCCTAGAATAACACCAATCTCTGACACTAGACAGAATTGTAGAGATATCCATGATTCTATCCTACCCATGTCGCCTTGCTCGGCTGCTACCGTCGCTCGTCGCCGCCTCCGTCTCCGCCTCCTCCTCCGCCTCCTCACTATTTGCTGATCTCTTCCCTCGTGAATCGAAGGTCACCAGGTCTCAGGCAACCTCCGATTACTGAACCCTCCAAAATGAGGTGTCAACCTCAAATAGCAGACGCGAACTCAGTAGAGAGAGAGAGAGAGAGAGAGAGAGAAGCGTTGGCAGATGCGACGTGCAATAGGGTTGCGTGGCTAAGACTGAGGTCGGCGGCAATGGTGGAGGAAGTCTCTGAGTGCAATATGCAGTGCAGAGGCTCGTGGTAGAGAAGGGCGGTATTGGTAAAAGAAGAAAAGGAAACCAAAGAGGGAAGGAAAGAAATGAAAGAAACGATGGGGGAAGAATCAGGACAAAATTTTGATGAAAATCATTGTCAAAGACAAATGAAAACCAAGGAAGATATAGGAAAAAAGAAAGTACCTAAGCTGAATTAGGTATTTTATAGACTCTTTTTATGTATCATATGATTAATATAACTAAACACTATACAAGATATATGTGAGAGCTAATACGCAATATAGGTAGTACTATTTCGATGCCAAGGGATTGCTCAATTGATTAACATGCTTGTGCTCTATGCTCAAAATTTGGGTTGCAATCACGATAGTTACACATTCTCTTGAAACCATTATCGACGGTATGGACCTATGTATTCCCGATCATCTATGTGTGTTGGGTACTTAGAATCTTCAACACCCTATTGTCAACCAAAACAGATACTTTTGCTGTCTCTAGATGTGTAATCCACTTGAATTAGCAAAATGTGCTTACAACTATTTTAGCTCCTGACATATCCATAAGCATTGCTCAAATAATCATGAGGCATGTTCAAAAGTTTAAATATTAGTCAACCTACGAGGATGATTTGAAACGACCCATGATCAATATTCATACCATTGAAAGTACAACCTAAAAGCTCAAAAACTTCCTATACACCCCGAATAATTTCTGTGTTGTTTATCAGAAAATTAGACAAGTAGCAGAATTGTCTCTCGAATTTGTCCCAAGTAATCGACAGGATTTTTTGTTCCGAGAGAAAGTTACGCTTTCCTAGTTTTTTATTTCACACCAACAACGAAACAATGACAGCATTTGGCTTCTTCTTCGCCACATTTCATCAAAACTGACAAAGATGACCAAATTTCGAAACCTGAAGTTCATAGATAATGACATATCTGATGCAATCATATCGAACACGAACGATGTTACCTTCTTTTTCCCGAAAAGTGGCTCACGCGGTCGGAGGGGGAGAACATGATGAGGGCGATGTCGATGTCGCAGAGGACGGAGAGCTCGTAGGCCTTCTTGATGAGCCCATTCCTGCGCTTCGAGAACGTCACTTGGCGGTTCGTGATGTTCTCTATCCTCCTTATCTCTAGCTTCACGCGACCCATCTTTTATTCGTCACCGACGTCGTCTATCCCCCTAAGGAGCGGTGGAATGTTGCATCTGAGAGCTTCCAAATCCCCTCCTATTCTCAAGCTCCACGAAAGTGCACCTTTCCCGGAAGATGTAATGCCAGGACAAGGAGGCCTTGAACGGAGGGTTTGTCTTGAGAGAGAGAGAGAGAGAGAGAGAGAGGGATGGTTATGAGTTAACGGGAGGAAAGAGATGGAAGGGAGAGAATGGGGGGATTTATAAGAGGAAGGGAGGGCCGAGTCATAAGGGGTGACAGATTTTGGTTCAGCTGATTTGGGTTTCTTTCCATCAAGTCACGAGTTCATCTTTTCGACAAGGAAGTTTTGGTTGTGCAAGCCCCCCCCTTTTTCTCTTTTTTTAAAATTATTATGAAAAAAATAATAATTTATCTTTGCTTCATCTTATCTTGATAATTCAAAAAGAAAAATTACTTTTGGCTTTCGGCTAACATAAAGGAATTATATATATGAATTCCCAAGAAATTTTATGCTAAAAAATACATGATTTAAAAATGGGTATAAATTAATTGACTAGTTATACCGGCCAAAGAAGGCTTTGGAAATTAAAAATATTTATATAATTTTTCAAAGGTTTGAGATTTCGAAGTGAGATCTCAATTACAAAGAGAGAGGGAAAGAATAGGGAAAGTTTGAAATTCCTAAGAGTGAATTCTCAATTACTAAGAGGGAAAAGATTAGGGACAGTGAATGTCATTCTAACACACTAAACAATAAAAACCCAATCCATACGTCTATCTTTTAGATAATAATTTTGCCTAACGTGAAGAGAATATGATTTTTTTCAAAAATAGGTCCAATGGTCTTTTGAGATTTTCGAACCATGAATGATATAGACTACCAGAGTGGCGGACCTAGTGGGAAAAGATTGGATTTGAACGTGGAACCTTGCAATAATGTTTAGAGAGTCGCTAGTGCTAATCGTTCATTTTCACCCTTTTTTATTTTTTTTATTAAAAAAAAAAAGGAAAGGAAACCACATATGTAAGTATGTGATGTGGTTTAATCGAGTTCCTCACTTGCCCAAAATCAAATGTTATTGATTTATAATCTACCTGAGGATTTTAACTTGGTCAACTGATTTGGAATCTCAGGCAGCGCAATGTTCATTTTTTCCATGACATGATCGCGCACCATATAAAATTTTGTCACTTCATCGACATATTAAATAAAAAAAATTACCACGCTGTTTATTTCGTGAAAAATGAAAAAAAAAATAGTATCCTTAGTTTAGTGGTTGTAATTAATGAGGGATCTGCTATTGCAAGAGTCAGTGGACTGAGTGTGAAATTTTAGAACAATGCTGTTATGGGAAGGCCTAGTCTTTTTGCTTAGCACATAAATAGGGGTTTGGAAAGATTCAAATTCAATACCTCTTGTTCTAATATCATGTAAAAATTTTGTATAAAACCACAACCAATTATCCTACAAGTTTAACATTTTAGATAAAAATGTGATTTAATATTTAAGTATTTTTTCCCTGAGAAAGCAGGATTTAATGTAGTAAAGCAATATGACAAATAATTCAAATGATAACGAAACGTTGGTTTTCTTTTTTTGGTCGGAAATGTTGGTTTTCTCGACTAGCTGCACTTTTTGGGGCCCAATTCAGACCCGGTCGGTCTTTCGGGCCCATCTTGGATTCTTTTCGTTCTTGTTTTTGGGCTTCAGCGTGAGAAGCCCAAGTTGGCGTATACCAGCCCAAAAATCATTTCACAAAATTACGAAGATCTAACATATAGAAATAAGGTAAGGAATAAATCATTTGTCCTTGAGAAACCTTAAAAAGGAAGTTGAAATTAATAATGAAACATCTAATAGGCCGAAATCCTGAAAATTTCGTGAAAAATCGAGAATTGGACTTTTAAGGCTCCTAACGAGCTTCCAAATTAGTACAAGGTCCCCAGTAACAGAATTTGAATAATTCTAAATTCGAATGTCGCCCAAGTGAACGTAATCCATAAATTTCAGAGTAATGTCATACTAATTATTTGATCATTTCATTTTTGAGTCTTGGAACTTGATAAGCCTTGAATAATAATTCCAGAAGTACGTGAATATGTAGTTTTAAATAAATTGGGCTCTGGGCCCAAACTTCCCCAACCTGGACCGATCCAATCGGATCGTGTTCCTTTTTTTTTCACCCTCTTTTGATTGGGGAATAAGTGTTATTTCCCTTTTAGATCCATCTCTCACGAGTCACCGTTGATAAGGTTGAGCAACTTGGGTTCTTCATGATTAATTCAGGGCAATCTATAATTAAGTCGATAGCGGGCCAGTTATCAAACCCGAAAGCATATTTGCAAAGGAAGAGCCCAATTTGGCTTTAGCAATTCCAAAACTCTTGCTTTCTCAAAAAGCAAAATTAACAAATGGTTCATAAACTTTGACACAATATGTAATGTAATTCTTGAATTTTAACCCAATATACAATGTGATCCCTAAATTTTGATACATGTTCAATCCATTCTCTAGACTATATTATCCTATGACCTTGAATTAATGAAATGATAACATTTAACATTATCTTAACCATGTACCAAAATTTTAGGAATCATATTGTTCAAATTAAAAGTTCGAGATGACATTGCATGTTGAGTTAACATTTATAGACCACATTGCATATTAGGCAATTCAAGAATTATTTGTGTATTGTCAAAAGGAAAAAGTGAGTGTCATGAGGTACTACCACTTTTGGGGGGTTCGTATTGTTCTGGGTGCTACAGCTATAATATATTACTGTGTATCGGAGATTTATCATGTAGTGTTCCAGCTCACCTAGGTCCAGAAGTCGCCTGAGAAGTATCCCAATCCATAAATTATTAGGTCCATATACTACAAATGATGTATGGACCTACGCAACCGATGCTCATGTCGCTACTGCATCTTGACAAATCATTGATTAATTGGATTTTAAAGAAATTAGGGTCATGGCAAAAATTCAGAGTTCAACATACTTTCATTGAGTAATTTGTGAGTAAAAACTCACCCCAAATGGTTATCACAATGAGTAGCTAAATTTTAGTTTTTTTTCTCTTTCCGGGTTGATCCACGTAGATTGGGTTGAGCCATCACGGATGATATTAAAACTAGGTGTCTAGTTGATGTGTGGTCAAGAATGGACCAGACCCTTAGTAAGTTTGATAAAGGCAAGGACTCATCGCTAGGGCAAATAGGCTTAGTTGGATGTGGTTTATGACAGATTTCTAGAATGACAAATGGAACGGAAATGAACCGAACTACTCATTTAATTGGGGGGTAACATCAGGTGATGTGGATCTACACCAACAAAAAATGGCACCACTTTAGGTAGGGAGTTTATAACAGTACCCTAAGTCCCATATTGGACGGAAGAGATTTAGTGACGTGCTTCACAGGGTCCTGATTAGCCGTTATCTTGAGCAGACACGCTAGGATATTCCTTTTCAGAGCTTGACTTACATGGATCGGGCCATGAATTTTCTTAGTTTCCTATGTCGGCCTATGTTCATCACTGTAATATGAAGTTTATCCCTACCCCTAAAGACCCCCTGCCGATGCCCCCGCCTCGGCCACCATGGTTGGATCGATCTTATTTGGGGTCGTGCCTGTAGTTTAATTCAATAATCACAGTTTAGAGAGAGATTTAGTTCCAAAAGGAGAGTCTCCGCACCTCTATTATTTCAACCCAGCTATCAGGGATAACCACTCTTTCTTTCGTGAGTTTCCGTCGCTAGACCCTCAAATCTCGCATGAAAAGAAAAAAGGAGCGACTTTGCCCCCACTTCCATGGCACTTGCTTGACATTTGTAGAAAAATGGCTGGAGTCAATAATTTTTACGGACCGACCAGGATCACGTTCCAGCGAGTCAATTGGTTCCCCTCCCCCACCCTCACGAAGCAAAAAAGCCAAATAAAATAACAAGAAATCCAAGGAGATTATGTCTAACCCCAGCTTGTAATCTACGCCGTCGAATAAAGTAATATTTTCACTTCTTTGAGGTGCGTAGTTGCCGGTTAGGCACATTTGGAAAAAGTTGCGTCGATCACGTAAAAGAAATCGCGGACGATCATGCAGAATAAAGGTCAATCGAACGTAAACATCTGGACTCAACGGCACCTGTCCTAAGATAATAACAACGACCCCCACTGAATTTATGGATAGATTTCGTGTGACGACGGTCTCGATCTTGCGCTGATACATGGCCGCACCACAGAATAATATCCACCACTACTTCCTAAAAGCATTACAACGTTTGATCTCGTGAATCTTCTGTGGCCGATATATGAATCCCAGAAATTAAAAAACTGTGATGCACTCAATCTACTGAACTCAAATCCAAAGAAGAAAATCCGTTGCTCTACCGATAGACTCGGTCCGCGGTGGGGTGTTAAAGAAAAGTTTCGTCCATTGAAGTGGCCAAAAATCATCATATCTGGGTTCTTTACTTTCTGTTTACAACAAACTTCAGACCCGGAAACACTATCAAGATAATTACGACAAGCTAAGCGACGTTATGGACAGTATACATATGCACACGCGTAATTACATGATGGAGCAGGCGTTCGGGTTCTCGTCGCTGAACATGATGGTGTAGTGGTCGTCGACGGTGGACTCGGTGATGGTGGCGGTGACGGGGACGTCGCGGACGTGGTTGGCGGGGGCCTTCTTGTCGTAGGCCTGAGAGACGTAGGGGTTAGCCACCAGGGTGTAGGGGACGTACGGCCACGGCTCCACCTTCTTCTTGGTGGCCTTGGCCGCCGCCAACACCCTCTTCTGGTCGACGTACCCCGTCACCGTCACCTTCTGCTGCTTCAGGTCCACCTCCACCGATTTAGCACCTGCATCAGACGTTCCCAGGATTCGTGAGAAACACAGCTTCGTGATTAAAAAAAAAAAGGCGAACGGATCGAACTAGCTAATGATAATTCGACCAAGAAACGAAGTTGCGAAGCGAGAGAAGCGAAGAAGGGGCTAGGAAATGACCTTTGACGCCGGAGAGGACGCTCTTCATCTTGCGAGCGCAGCCCTCGCAGTCCATCCTGACTTTGAGGGCCACGGTTTGCAGTTGCTTCTTCTTCTTCTTGCCGGCCACGTTGCTCAGCAAGTTGGAGAAGTACTCTATCGTTCCTTCCACTCCCATCTTCTCTCTTACTTTCCTGCTCTTCTTCTTTCGGTGTTCTTGCACTGAAAGTGCGAGTGACTAAGTGAGAAAGAGGCTGATTATCTGCGAGGTCAAGAGCTCGACGACGGCTTTACGGGACAAGACTTGGCACATGCTGTTTCTGGCCACAAGCGCGGGGGGTTTATATAGCCGGGGCACCGGCCTAAAAACATGGCTTTACGGTATTTGAAAAAGGGAAATATTAAAAAACAGGGATAGAATTTCTTTGTAAATATGGATGAGAAGGTTTGGTTTTTGGTTTTTGGTTTTTTTGGGTTTTCTTTCTTTTTCAAGTAGATGAAGTGGGGTCGCTGGTAGCTAGCTAGAAGCCGCACGAAACTTCTCTCCCAAAATGCCATGCACTAAAGAGATGGATGTATATTCCTTCTTACCTTATAAAGTAGAAAAGAGGATTCAAATGGGCTGCTTTTTTATCAGGGAAAAACTACATATTCTCTTTGCATGTGAAAAAAGAAAAAATTGTGATTGCTTGATGGAAAGAGTATAGGTTATCGACGGCAGTTATCTTATCATACACACCCATCTATTTAGCATCATTTGCTCAACATGTTGACAAGCGATGGGGATAGTTTGATTGTACAAACCTAATCCATGAAAGGGTATTTTTAAGACAAAGTCAATGATTATACACTTTAACTCTTAATTGTTCCTTTAGTACATAACACGGATAGCCCTTATATTTAATCAAACTTAATCCATGATCAGCAAAAACGATATTTAATTTTATGTAAATAAATAATAGAAGCTCATCCATCGGCACTCACCATGCAGATGAATCCAAGAGCGCAATATAAATTAGTCGGTGATATGAAAAGGAATTGGTATAGTAATTCAGTGTGATGATCTATTCATTTAAATCCGAGTTTCTCAATTAACGATTCAAATCAACAATTATGGTCTTGTGAGTCAAAAGTATGAAATATGCTTTTTCCTTTTATCACTCTGCATAGGATGAAGAAGTAGTTCAAATATATTGTACACAAAAAACATGGGGGCAAAAAAGACCAATTACATCCCACATCGTTCTTGAAAAGGAAAAGGAGACCTTGTCGGAAAGCTAGCAAAAATCAGAAGACTTTTGCTTTTGTCCCCCAGTCAGAGATAATACTAAATTAGCTTAACCCCCCGAGGGAGGGCCCCCCCTTCCAAATTTGGACGCGTCATCGCCCGCCACGTTTCAGTAGATCCAGCCAGACACTTGGAAACGAAAAGATCGACGGCTCCGATCCACCACGCGGCGATCAAGAGAATCACCGATAGGTAAAAATGGGGAAGAGTGTTAGCCTAAACTTGTTGACATTTTCTACGATATTTTGTCCATTTTTCTTATAATTTCCCCTTTTTTTCTTCCATCTTTTTTCGGTGACTATGATTGGGCAGTATAATCCGGGGCGGTGGGACTGTAGTAAATAAGGATGGGGTCGGCCTTTGGGACAAGTGGCGGCATGTGGAAGCTCGTGCAATTAAAAAACGGAGTCCCCAGCCAATCCCTCCACCTGCATGAAAATGATATAAATATAATTTATTTGGTCTATAAGGATGAGGGTCATTACTATATTTCTGCAACGTGATTGGTGCGCAGCCTGCATGGACGGTTTCTCGATCCTGAAATTCTGCCTTCGAATCCTATGAAGGAGGAGAAGGTCGTTCAAACGGCGTTTTCGGTGGGTAATCCCAATTAGGTGTTCACTGCCGACCAAAACGAAAGTTCTTTTTATCCATAGACGCGCTGATTTGATTTTGACCGTCCTAATAGGTAAGCTAAAGTCTAGCATCGGAGTATCTTGGAAGATTTCATGTGGGAAAGTGATTTCAGCTGGCTTTTACTTTTTTTTTTTTTTTTTGATGCTTTGGAGGAACCGCTTTGGCCGACGGCCGGCCGCCACGTAAACCCCCAGGTGTCGCTAGCGGGGGAACCACCACCCGGCGCCACGCTTAAGGTAATACTGTTGATAGGAAAATTATCCAAACAATCCTTGATCTATTGCATTTTTACCAATTCGATCATAAACCTTTTAGTTTTTTCAATTGAGTCTTAAATATTTTTATATTTTATCAATATAGTACATCGGGTCAATTTTAACTCAAAATTACTTACATGGACATCAGGCGTGCCAAATAACTAGTGTTGATGTAAACATTTTTTCATTTTTTTTGAATTTTTTTCTTTTTCTTTACCTTTTTTTTTTTTTTTTTTTGGGAGCAATGACCTGTGAGGGTTGTTGCGAGCTTGGGCGAGGTCACAACACCCTTGCCAGATTTAAGCCAAGCGGGGGCTCATGTGCCCTCACTTTGACCGACAAGGGCCACCAAGCCCTCGCCTGGCCATAGTGAGGACGTTACAGCCCTTGCCCAGAGCCGATCTTTACCGGCCATCACTCCAAAATCCAAAAAAATAAACTTATATTAGAGTTCATACACTATGAAACTTATGAAGTTTATGAAATGTATAACTCGCTCATGTCAATGAGACTTGTATTAGAGTTCATGCAATATGAAACGCTAAAGATAGGTGCGTTTCTTTCATTGCATAGCACATCGACATGATAGCCGATACATTTAGGCCTATAAAAAAGGATAAAGTCCCCTAGGCCAAAAAGAAAATACATCTCTACAAGATTAAAGAAAGTATAGATTGCACGAATTTAAGAAAGAAAACTACTTATTATAGCGATGTACGATTCTTCTAATACAAGGGCTTTGTTGCAATGAGTAAACATCGCACCTAAGAAACGAATTTCGAGAGGCAAGATCGATCTATTGGTTAACGAGATGTTCATTTACTTAATGGTGGAACTATCATAATTTGTCTTAGAAATTAAGCATGCAGGTGCATACATGTACATAGCCAGTCTTTTCAATTTAGAAATGTCTGTTTACAAAATTCATTAATGTTTTGGCGTACGGTTGACTCATTTTAGAAACATAAGAATTTATTTTTCCCTAAATTTAAATGAGTGTATGTTGTTAAATTTAAAGCAAAAATACAATTTTTTTTTGTCGATAAGCAAATACGATGTTACAGGCATCCCACGTGGAGTCATGAGGTTTACAGAGTACGAAAATTTTTGGAATCCATATGAAGACAATGGCTCATTACTTATGGACGGCGACCACTCAAGTCTTGACTCTTTAGTCTCTCCCCTTTGGTCTTGGCTACCTTTCACATTACATACACACATTGTCTGTCTACCATGGGCAAGAACATGACTGATCTGAACTGATCTGAACTGATTGGTGACAATAAATGCTAGGGTTTTGTGAAAATGGACACACCTTCTATATCCTTTACATGGTTCGACAATAAGGGCCTCGAGAGACAATTACCAAATAAATAATAAACTTATTGTACATATTTCAGATTTACAGAGTACGAGAATTTATGAGTTCCATATGCGGACAATGGCTCGTAGTTATGAACAATGACCGCTCAAGCATTGACTCTTTTGTTTCTCCCCTTTGGCCGTAGCTACTTTTCACATTACATCCACGCATTGTCTATCTACCATGGGCAAGAACATGACTGATCTAAACTGATCTGAAGTGATTGGCGACAATAAATGCTAGGGTTTTGTGAAAATGGACTCACCTTCTATATCCTTTAAACGGTTCGACAATAAGGGCCTCGAGGGACAATTACCAAATAAATAATAAACTTATTGTACATATTTCAGTTTTACAGAGTACGATACCGAGGTAGTACTGGAACAGTTGGTTATGGCAACTTAGCATTTAAGCTAGTTCCAACACCAGGTAGGCTATTAAACCTACCACTACAGAGCCCCGGGGTAGCCTTTCCATTTAAGGAGGTTAGCATCCTAGGCCGCAGTTGGTTTCCCAACCCACTGTCAATTCAGTGGCTACAGCCCCCCTGTTCCCTCCTAAGTCTTTCTTCCCAAGAGAGAGGGAATACGGGGTGCAAACGGGACTCCCACCCGAGGGCGGTTCTCCCACCTGTTGACCCCTTGAACGAGAATTTATGAGATTCATATGAAGACAATGGGTCGTTAGTTATGAACAGTGACCGCTCAAGTATTGACTCTTTTGTTTCTCCCCTTTGGTCGTAGCTACTTTTCACATTACGTCCACCCACTGTCTATCTACCATGGGCAAGAACATGAATAATCCAAAGTGATTAGCAACAATATGCAATGGACACACCTTTGATATTCTTCAAACGGTTCGACGATAAGGGTCTTGAGGGATAATTACCAAATAAGTTATAAATCTATTATATAGATATCAATTCAATTTTGAGTTTTGCAATTTTGCCAATGTAATATTGAACCTTTGTGTGAAAGAATTAATTTTGTCATTTTAGCCGATTTATCGTCTAAAACTACTAACGTGTGGCGTCTATTCATCGACAGCCATCCCACATGGTATATTAACGTAGACAGCTGAACTCAAACCGATGTCTTATGTGGATTGCAATATCAAAGTTTCCCGATGTTAATTGGTCAAAATGACTATTAAAATTTCACGCAAAGAATAAAGATCACATTAATAAAATTGAAAAATTAAGAACTAAATTGACGTCTATATAATATTGCATAGGATTGAATCTGTAATTTTCCCAGATGCAATCATCAAAAACAGCAAGAAGTGTTTCATATCATTATGCAATAATTAGAGCGAGCTTTTCTTATTTACTATTTGATTTTCGCCCAAAAAATCATTGTGTGCGTCCAAAGCATGTTGGCATAATTTGTCTCCACACCGGTCATTCAAAAATCTTGGATTCACCTGCGCTGCGCCTTACTATTGATCTTCTGTCTTATCAAACTTTATGATTGGATTCTTGATATCTTTTATGCAATCAAGACTCCGACTTGCTTGATACATGCAATCAACTTCTTTTTGTTACGTGTTCGTCCATTTTTCTTATGCGATAGCACTGATGAGGACGAGAAAAGAAGAACAAAGTGGGCAACACCTATATCTGATTGCAACTTCGTAGTTGTAGACGGAGAGGGAGGGTTGGCCCTTGTCGTGGCTCGACGAGGGCCGGGGAACCCTCATTAGATACGGGCAAATTTGCCTCACAAAAGCTAGGGAAGCTTGCTTGCCTAGCTTAGGTGATGGTGAGGGTTGTAGCTGTATCAGGCCAATTATAGAGTTGCTAGGAGAAAAGTCAATCGCCCGTGAATTGACAATAGCTAGATAATTTGAATGTACAAATCAAGAATGTGGGAACATTTTTTCCACAAAGAAGTCCAAGAATCAAAAGTGAACTATTTTCGCAAGTGTTAGGGAAACAAATATTATGATTGGTCCCGATATCATCTAGTCTAAATAGATATAATACAGAGATATTGGTTCGTCGAATTATGAATTCTCTAAAAGGCACTATTTACAAATTATTTGCAATCTTATATAGTCATGATTGCTCTTATCATTAGGTTATTGATTGTATAAAGAAAATAAACTTTTGGTTAACGTGGCATGCAATAATATACTTTAGCGCCATGATTGATTTATATAATCCACGAACCAACTATAGGAGGGACATGATATGGGCATGGGAGGCCCCCCTCGCCGCAGCTCATGAGGTCATCCATCAAAACCTACAAGAAGGGGCCTCAATAATTGATTCCACGTAGCTGTAATTCTCACCAGAAACCTACTATCTGCTTTGCTTTTTCTTCCGGAAAAGGTGCCTTTCCTCTTTTCATTTTTACAGGTGTTCTAAACATTTAATGCATGGGGAGCATCTTGTCTCCTTTTCTCTGAATCTTTCCATGTCTGCGGCCAAGAGGGAGAGAGAGAAATAATTGACTGCCTGTAGATTGTGGACATGGACGTGGTTTCGGAGATGAAAAAGCACGGGGCCAAAGCTGGTATCCGATTCCATGTCCCACTCTTTCATCCCCTTGCTAAGTCAAGTGGAGCCTTGGAACCCTCGGGATCTCTATCTCCTATAGTTCGCAGGGATATACACGATGGGAAATATATTGAAGTTATCCCATATCGATTATAAAAGGGACTAATGGTCTAAATCCAAAAGTTCCATTTGGGACATGCAGATTATTTTTGCTCCAACATATGGCGATGTATAAGGAGAAGATTGTTGAGATTATCCTATGTCAATTATGAAAAAATTAGTGATCGATTTATAAGTGTGAGAGAATACCTCACTTTTAGGTATTTAGATGAACATAATCTCGAGTACATTAAGAAGAAGATTGTGACAACCCAATTTATTAATGAATCGGGTCACGAAGAATGTGAAAGAATTAAACCACTCGAATTAAACAGAGACTTCAGGGGGATGAGAATCACTATCGATATGCCCATGGTTGAAACAAATCCGAGATAGTATATTTCAATATTAAGAATCAATATCTAACTTGTTTAAATTATCCGACGAATGTAACTATATCATGATCGATTGTAGATAAGTGCGTCGACTTGGATCGCTTCGTTCTAAGTTATCCATTTTCTGATAAACAGCGGGGAAGTCGATCTTCCTAATTTGCATGATATGCCATTGTTTATGTGGCTACCAAAAAGTAAGGATGTACCTGTCCTTTTCAAAGGAAACAGGACGCTGAATCTTCTTTGGATTTGGGTCGTGTCTCTTCTTCATGACAGACTAATTCTACCTTACTAAATGAACTCGCATCTACCCTTAAATCTCACGACAATAATTTGTCGGACACGGAGAATAAAATAAAGCAAAGAAGAATCGCTGGAAGGGAACGTGTTGGGCGAGCACGCAAAGGTCCGCAAAGGAACAAAACGCAAAAAGGATACATCGCCATCCGCAGAATAATATGAACTTGCACCGATCAAACCTGGAGTGGGAAGATGACCAGAGGAAAAAAGATGATCTTCTTTTCTTAGCAGCGAAGGAAAAGGAGGAGGATGGAGTTGGGTGGACATGGTCGACGGACTCGAAGCAGCAAACCGAGAGTGAGGTGGTCGGCCGCGAGGAAGGGAAACGGAAGGGTCGGATGGCATTGAAAGTTCAAGAATTCTGGGATTTCTCAGTTGGCAAATGCATCTTCTGTTCGACTTGTGCGACCCAAGTGACACGGTCAAGTTCGGAGATTCTAAAGGAGTTGAGCAAGTTTTGGTAGCATTTCTCTTCTGTCGTGAAGGTGTCTGAATTGAAATCCACGACCACGAAGGGGACCAAGAAAGAACTTGCGTGGACTCGATATGGCAATTATCTGAACTTGGGGGGTTTAACGTATTGGGTACGCGAGGGCCACGAGGAAGGGCCCGAGCCTGCAGAAAATTTTTTGGGCCGGCCCAAACATATTGGGCCTTGGGGTTCTGAATCTGGGCCGAAGAAGTGTTCGATCCTTCACTGCATGTTGTCGAACTGCAATTACGCGCTGCAAGAGCCCTTCTAGTAAAATCCCCCTCGATCCTGTCATGCGCTTTCTCCAAGTCCGAATCAATGTTAAAAGCCTTCAAAACCTTTTCTGCCTCGAGCACTTTTCGGCCTAGCGAATTGTTCCCTCAACAATAATCACGTTATCACTGAGTCCTCTGCCCGGAAAATAAACCTGGTGGCCCGAAGAAATCATCCGGAAAAGGTCTCGGATCTGTTGACTAGGATCTTCGTGACAACCTTTTAGGTGGTGTTACATAAACTGATAGGGCGAAACTAATTGATGGTCTCTGAGTTTTGAGTCTTAGGAATGAGCACACAATCCGTATGAGAATTCATTGCCCATAGAGTTTGCCCATAGTCAAGAATAGCCAATCCCCATTTCGAAGATTTTGTTCCCAGATTTACGAGAGAACGGGTAACTTTCCCGCCTCTTTCTTTCTTCGAAAAATGTTACCCAAGGTGACTCTTATTCCAATCTTCAAGGTCAGTGGTGAATCTATGTATGGCGGGGAGGCAAAGGTCACTCTTTTTCCCCAAGCTTGCGCCACAGGAGGAGGAAATCCTTGGTGCTGCATCCACATAGGCTCAAAACAGAAGGGCCGCTCAGGTTGATTACACCATTGGCGATTACACCAGGCTCTATCAATCTGTTCCTGAAGAAGAGAGCTATGGTCATGAGAGTTAGTCCAGGTGAATTCGTCAAATCCATCATTCCATGGGGGCATCAGTGAAACTCAGCATTAAATCTCATTCTTATTTGTGATTTTGAAGTAATAAAGCTAACTTTTAGTATTGATATGAAAAAATCATAAAATCGTTCAGTGATTTTAAATGGTCGAATTTAAGCTTTTCCCATCAAATCCCTCTAGTTTTATGTTCCATCGGAGGTCGCGGGTGTAGGTTTTCAATTCTATTGTTGGTCTACACAATGAATCTTAGTATTCTTTTTCATCAACTCTTGATACTAATCTTGAAAATCCTATCTTTAATAACCTATAGTTCCCGGATATATATACCTAGTTAGTGAGGACTCTCTCGGAAAATATAATATTTTATTTTGATTGTACAAGGAATTATATTTCTTTGCAAAAGCATGGCATGTCCATCCATAGTGTCAATGCTAAACAACTTTCTCTTGACTCGAGGGAAATCAGAAGGAAGAATGGATATTGTTGACCTCTCAATTTGATGTGGAATTTTCAACTTAGAGACTAGAGGTCACTCATTCAAATCTCATTAATCACATGTAAATTATTCAATATTGGGGGACAATTTAATCAAGTCATGAGCCTTAAAAAGTGTTTCATGAACCTTCAACTAATCCGCCTCTATGATTATGTCTCCTAATTATTAAAAAAGCGAAAGAAAACGAGACAAACTGTTCTCCGCAGCATGACAAAAGCCTGGTCTTACGCCTACATTCTTGGAGTGGACTAAAATCTGTCGCCAGAAGGACGACTAGTTGGAGCCATCATTGTTACACAACTTCTTTGACGAAATCCCGCGATTAGGTCCCGTGTACATCCATATCTTGATCACCGAACAGCCAGGCGACAAAAGAAATCTGATAAGCGTGCTCGTCCTCGTTGACGATGCGGAATCGTGCTGCGGGAACTTCTTTAAGTCGGCAACACAAGGATCAAAGAAGAACGATTCGGCAGGCAGTTCTTTCTTGCCGCAATAGGGTCCGCGGCTTTCCGTGACCTTGACTAACCCGCACCAGATGAGGCAGGCCCAGGCGGCGCGTGATTTCCGAAAAGCAAGTGCGTGCTGCAATGTGAGTTCAAGTCGAATCCATGTATCGTGCCGTCGTCATTCACATGAGACACGTCATGTCAAAAGCACAAGGTAAGCCCATGCAACTCCATCGCGCAATTTGCATCATGGTATTCACTTTGCAAATTATAAAGCGTTAGATTCGGACTGGATCAGCCAACCGATGATTGATGGGGCACCTAAATCGGGTGAAACGACCAATGTTGAGTATTCAAGATTGGTCTGGCACAAAATAAAACTTCTGGAGATTGCATCCCTTCCACTTTTTTTTTAAAAAATTTGGTTCATTTTACGTTGCCTCCTATCTAGATCTATTAGTTTTTTTCATTATTTGTAGTGATTTTTTACTTAGGGCTTGGAAAATCTCTACTCCTTACATATTTGTTCCTAAGCTATTTGAAATAAATAAAGTAAGCAGAGTCTTTGGAACAACAGTCGGTATTTTATTATTACATAACCTAAAACTTAGTCGATTTTGTTTATTTCTATCACAACATGATGGACTCTACCTAGGTTAAGAATGGACCAATTATTAAACCTTGGATGGAAATTTCTTTTATCCATTTCTCTCGGCAATCTGTTATTAACAACTTTCCAACTCCTTTTATTGTAAAGGAAAGAAAAATGACTAATACACTAGATTTACAACTTTTCTCAAATATCAAACAAGAGAAAGATAACAGATATAAAATTATTCATAAATCTTTACTATATGTTTCCAATTACGGTCAACAAACAGTAAGAGCCACATACATTGGTCAAAAGTTTATGATTATCTTATCCTACACAAATCGTTGTCGATATCCTTATTGATTTATGTGATGAGACTAGCTAACCACGCGTTTGCTAAAGTCCTCAACTAGCAATAGAAACATGAAGAAAACCAAAACTTAGAAATGACAAAACCAACCAAGCGCAAATGTGATATTAATGGTTGTGTTTGGTTCAGTTTTGAAAATAGGTATTGGGGAAATGTAAATATCTTTGGTCTAAAGGGTTTTGGGAAAATGCAAATTGCGTTTTGTAAAAAATTATTTGCAAAGCTATTTTGGCGTAAAGAGTATTTGGCAAATCTTTTTTTATAAAGGGCTTTTGGTTTCATTTTTCTTTTTTATTAGAAAAACATTAAACTCTTTGTCGACTATAACGAAGGTAAGAGTAGTATTGAAACAATGAGTGGTAAAATTGAAAAACTAAAAAATTTATGATAGTAGTTTAAAAAAAAAATAGTTTCATTATTTGGTCAAATGCTAAAAACCCAAAACCGGTTCCTATCAGTATACGACTTTTAGTTTGCCCAAGGTTAGCATTTGACTGAAAGCCCCTTGGATAGGCTTACCAAACACCTCAATATTTTTTCAAGGGGCTTTAAAGACTCAAAGCCCCTTGAGAAAGTTGAACCAAACGCTTCTCTCAGCGATATACATATACTCAAATATCCAAAAGGTGGATAAACAAAACAAAAAAAAATGAATTAAGTATTATATTATTAGCAAGAACAGCCTAGAGATGGATGCGCTCTCGGCGACCGCCTCGATGCCCCGCCCTAAAACCCCGCCTACAAGCAAGGCGCTGCTCCGAACAGTATATCAGGCGAACGGATCGAGTCGATAAGGCTCATCGGATAGGCGAAAGGATGGATGCACAGCGTCGATGATGATACACGCCCACCAATTATCCAAGAAAATCCCGAAAGAAGAAGGAGGAAAAAAAAAGGAGAAAAGTTGAAGGAGTCCCCGTCTTATTTATCTCCCTTCTGTTCTGAGCTGTCTCCAACTCCCTCGCCTTCGCATGCAGCTGTAGAGGACCAGCAGGACGATCGTCCCAGGACACCGTCTCCTCCGCTCTCGTTTCTTTCTTGAGGTACGTGAGATCCTCGTCAGCCGTTCTTCATCTTGATTTTCTTTGGAGCGGATGAAATCATTGGGCGATTGTCGAGGCGCGATGGATTATTTCTCGTTTCATATTCCCCTCCTTGTCGTCTCGGCAAGGAAATGCGTTATTGTGTTTTCTTTTCACGCTGGTCCTGATTGATGACTGTTTTTGTTTCGTCTCGGCCACGAGAGCGTTGGCTCGTTGCCTGCATTTCTTTAGGGTTGAGTTCTTGAGTTTCCCTTAGGGTTGGGAAGAGTTTCTTGCTTTTCTGCTGGTAGCTGCGATTGCGAAGCCTGCTCGTTTAAAAGGTCACCCTAGGGACGATTGAGTAATGTAGAGATTTTTTATACTTTGTTAGTGTTGAAATCTGGGTTGGAAAGCACGACTTGCACACGAAACAAAAAGAGGAAATATAATTGAGGAAGAATGATTGAGTCGGAGAGGTTTAGAGGAACAGATGCTCGAGCCTATCGTAGAACAACGTCAAAACCCTGTTCTTGCTTCTTCTGGAAGCCGACTTTGCATCGCAGATGATGGGGTCTTAGTGAATACGTTTCAGACAAATTTGTAGGAGCCGTATGAACTTTCTTTGGATTTTTGTATGTTACTTGCAATTGATATTTTGAGTTTTGAGCATTCTCTAGGATCGCCGAGTTGGCGGAGTCGTGATCATGTTTGTCATAACCTCGTAATTCTATTATGTTAGGTTAGGTTTAATCATAACATGACATGTTTATTAATTATGTCAAGTTTTAAAACTCAAACACAATTCATTCAACACATGGAAAATAAAAAAATAAAAAAATAAAAATTATGTGCCATTTGGTATCAATTTTTTTTTTATAAACTAAACTTTGATAATCTTGTTTTTAATTTATTTAAACATTTTATTTGGCATCATTTTCACTAAATGGTAATTGTCGTGTCTGCTATGCTAGTTGTACTTTTTCGTTTATCTACAAGTTAAAATCTAACAAAAGAAACACATTTTCTTGGTGACGTTAAAAATTTGCTCTAATTCTAAAATAAAGACAATATGACTACTATCTATTATATGAAAGTAAATTTTAATTATTAAAAGATAAACGAAAGTATCAAAGGCACTAATAGGTATTGTCAATTTCAAGTTGAAAATGTGGGTTTTTAGATAAAATAATCTTTTGAGCCAAATCCCTCAATATAAAAATAGGTATCATGAGAACCACTATTCTGAATATGAAAAATAAAAGTCTTCTACTTTCAAAATAGTATATATTATTTTTTTGAAATAACTTAGTTTATCTGGAATTATCCAGACATTGTTTTCATACATACAAAGGTATCTTTCAAAAATAATTTAAAAAATGGTTTTCACAATGGTAACCCAATGGCCTCACCAAACTTGTCTTTTAAACTTCTATAGACGTTTTTAAGTGTATCTAAATCTGTCATATCGACACTTGTAATATATTAATCTTTTATCAATTAAGCGTATCTAAAGTTTCATAAATATATTCTAAGGGTCAACCTGCAAACAATACTTTTGTTATGCATGTGGCATAGAAATATGATTAAGCACAATTCTGACCCAACAAAAACGTAGTAAATACAAATAAAACAATCCATGCGTAAATTTTAAAATCCTAACAAACTCTTAAAGAGATTATAGTTCAACCTAGGAAATGAGATGACAAACTCTAAGATTCATTTAGAAGATTGATTTATTAAGTCGATGCACAAAATTAATGTGAGAACAGTAATTAAAGAAGAAAATATTTAGAATTCTTATGCTCGATGCAGCAGCATGTATAATCAAACATTTTAAAAATCAAACTCTAATTGCTAAACATATTTAATTATCTCAACAATATGAGAAAATAGATTAATGCAGCCATTATCATTTAAGATAATCGGTCAAATTAGGGAGAGAAATATAGGGGAAGCCAGGCTTTTGCTAACACTCCCCTCTGTACACGTGTTCGGTCATGTCATCCGCCCAAGGCATCAGCTTTTTAAACTGCCACACAATAGTTAAATTTATTTCATATTTTTTTCTTAATTTTCTTTGCGCTTATAGATTTACCCTCTCTCTTTTTATACCGACCAAAAAATTAAAGATTTACCCTCTCTTTTTTCGACCTTTTTTGGGATGGAAATCTTACTTAATTTTTTGGCAAAAAAATTTGAAAAGGTAAAAAAAAGTCCACCTCCATAACCCTGACAGCCTTGATCTTACCAATGAGTACACCACATCCTAATTTAAGGAAATATTCATCATTATCGTTATAATTATATGAATCAGCAACATGTGTGATTCCCAAATTTCAACTACTTGAAATGTCATCCAATTGCATTACCTGAATCCCACTAGATAAGGAGCATCGTGGATGTGCAATTATTCCAGGCCATACGACGTCAACTTTCCTTAACCTTCTCTGTTAATGGTTATCCAAATCAATTAATATTCCTCCTTTATATGGAAAAATCGCCATTTCATTTGAATTCGCAAGGAAAATAAACACTGACCCAGAATTATGAGTTGGGAGGGGGGTCTGCATTTGTCAGGAG
Source organism: Eucalyptus tenuipes (assembly GCA_014182365.1). Classification (NCBI taxonomy): domain Eukaryota; kingdom Viridiplantae; phylum Streptophyta; class Magnoliopsida; order Myrtales; family Myrtaceae; genus Eucalyptus; species Eucalyptus tenuipes. Next base: position 5,421,910 of record CM024542.1, read on the forward strand.
CTTGTAATGGAAAGTGGCTCTCCCTCTAAATATAATTCCCTTGGGGAAAAACGAAGATTACCCAATTTTAACAACACAAAAAATATTATCTGGATCATCCCTTGAAACCCCTACTAAATACAAAATATATCTCCACCGACATGATCATCATAGGGAACATGATTGTAAATCTCATGGTATTTGAACTTGGCTTTCCTAGGGCCACATACATAACATCATTTTCCATTTCTGCAGGTATTTCCCCCCGTTTCTTATTTTCCAGAGCCCCAAAGTTCAAATTACCGGAGTAAATATTCCACGTCAGCACGTCTTAGCTGTCTCCTCCGCTCCTCCTTTTTCTCACCCCCATACCTGACTCTCGAGATCTCTTTCTGTGTGTGTGGCTGAAATCCGATTAAATTTACGGAACTGCCACTGCGGCCACGCAATCCTCTCCATGCACTTGTCCCGGATAATAACCCGAGGGCCGAGGGCGACCCCGAACGAAGCGTCATCTCGTATAAATGCCGTCGCACGGATCGGAGCTCTTCGCTCCGCCGTCCCCTAAGCCCTACTCCGCCGCGCTCGCCGCCTCCTCCTCCTCGATGGAGGCCCCCTCTTTCCCCCTGATCGGCGAGTACATCGGCGTGGAGAGCTGCGTCGACTACGAGGCGCCGCCCGGCCCCGGCGGCGACTTGCCCCGGCGGAGCCCGAGCGGGGCCGGGGTGGCGGCGGGAGGCGACGGGGGGAGGAGGAGGAGGGGGCGGGAGGCGAGGAGGAGTACCCGCCGCCGATTCCGCTGCTGGCGCGCACGGGGAACCTGCCCTCGCACATGCCGTGGGTCCTGAGGCGGCAATACACCAGCGACGGCCGGCTGATCCTGACGGAGGAGAAGGTGAGGCACCACGAGTACTTCCGCGCCCACCGCGCCAACGGCCGCCTCACGCTCCAGCTCGTCCCCCTCGACGGCGACGACCCTTTCCTCTCGACGATCGTGGACGAGGAGGAGGAGGAGGAGGAGGAGGAGGAGCAGGAGGACGAAGAGGAGATTCTAAATGCCGAGGCCCGAGTAACGATCGCCGATGATCTCGACGTTTCACGACGACGATCGCCAGGGCGAGGTCGGCGATCGCGGAGGCGAGGAAGAGGAGGAGGAGGATTGCGCGAAGCTGGCGGCGTCGATCGCCGGGTTGAAGATTGAGAGCGGCGGCGGCGGCGGCGGTGGGGCGGGGAAGTGCTCGAACTACAACGGCATTAACGTGAGCCCGACCTCCTCTTGTCTACTCGGAGTGCCGGTGCCGGCTCTCAGGCCAGTGCACAGCTAGGAGGCGGCCGGAAACGTCCCCCCCGGCGATCGCCGGTCGGAACCTTCGTCGACGGGAGGGGAAATCGAGTGAGTGAGGGGAGGTTGGTGCATTTTAGGGTTAACAGACAGGTGAGTTGTGCAGAGCATCAGGGGCCATTGTTCTCTCCTTCGGCTTTTCAATTTTTTCTTTTTTCGATTTCGATCATTCGTCGTCGTCGTCGTCGTCGTCGTCATCAACCTCGTCAGTCGATCGATCCTTTAGTTTTTCCATGTTTCGGGGGCTTGCGTTCCGAGACCAGGAATCCGCCGTCGCTCGCCGCCGGCGAAGTTCTCTTCGAGAGATATTTAAGATATTTTTGCGCCTGCATCTCTGCGATTTCGCGAAACCGGAAGAACAAGAAGGAGGAAAGAAAAGAGGAAAAAGAAAATCGACGGGACAAAAAAGGGAAATCGTGAGCTGGACTTGCGTCGGTCGCCGGCATCGCATCGCATCGCGAATTCAGTAAACCGCGCCGGTTCGAGGAAGCTCGTAACGTTCGAACAGTCGTTCCCCCGCGGCACGCGAGTGTCGCATGTGCAACACCTGGCGCTTACGTGGATAATGCTCGAGAAAATAGACCGTTCTATCTCTCTCTTTTTTATGTTTTCCTAGTAATATCCAAAGATTGGAGGACCGAATAGCAATTCCCAACGATTTAGAGAGAGATGGGCTTTTGAAATGGTGATGAATGAATGAGGTATAAAATTTAAAAGCAGATCGTGCGTTTGACGATAAAAGGATAGCAATTTGCCTGGATAATTCTAACATAAAAAAGATGCCTTGTGGATCAAATTTTGAATTTATAAAAAGCTGTCAAATTGAAGAGATCTGATTGCATTTATTTGAAAAAATTTAAAATTTAAGCGACTTTTATTTGAGAGTATTATAAAAAAAAGAATAAACTTGAAAATAGTAAGACTCCGTTTTTTTGTTATAATACTTATTTATTTTTGCTTTCCGCAAAAATTAAATCATAAAAAGGAGTACTTAACTTCTTTTTTTTATTTTACTTCTATTGTTTGTTTGGGATTGTAACCAATGGAAACGTAAGGGCAGTCAATTAATACGTCATTGGATGATTATACGAGGAAGGTGGTAGTTTATAGGAAAAACAAGAATAGAAAATGAATAAAAGGAGAAATTCAAATAAAAAGGAAAAGAAAAGGGGTTGGATTAGGAATCCAGTAATCCTATTACTATTTTTAATATTGTTTGTTGTCCAATAAAAAAACGTCTTTTTTCTCTTTAGTAAGTGTTCTAAAGCATAATACCAAAATGCGTCCCGTTTAATGATTGTAAGACTTGTCCTATCTTTTTCCACAAAATTTTATGCATGTCCAAAAAAAATTGCTAGAACATGGAACTTATTGGAGAAAGGTTGTTGCTAAAATCGTCATGGTTAAACCCAAAAGTAGCAACCAATAAAGGGAAAATCGTCTTTCTAAATTTAATGCATGGATGTATTTATTATATGGATACCCATTCAATTCTATATTTTTCAATTTTTACTAATTTAATCATAAATATTTACATGAAATTCCGATATAATCATTCTAATCAATTTTCATTGGATGTCAATGATTTTCCAATCAAATTTGACCAAAAAGATGACATTGGAATTTTGTTTAAAATTGACGAACTTTACAAATTTATGATCGAAATGCATTAACACAATAGTTTTATAATTAATTAGGTAATTTTCCCGGTGACAAGTGACCAAAGAATCAAGTTCAATTTTCGTACAATCTTTCTTAAAAGTAAGACAAAAAGATTGAACAGAAATTGGTTTTTCTCATATCACTTCACGTTTTTCTCTATTTATTATTTTCTTTCTTATATATGTTTATTCTATACATTAAATTATCTATAGAGAGAGAGAGATTTCCAAGAACTCTATCAGATTCTCTGCTGTTGGGAGATCAGGGGGCTGGCGATGCGAGGCGAACTCGAGGCGATGCGAGGATGATGATGGACAGCTACTTCCCATTATCATTGATAACATCCATCATCTTAAATACATGTCAGAGCTCATCATTGGTCGGGGGTAGGCCTCTGATCTGTCTCTCTCTGCAGATTCCGCCATTATTCCCGTTCAGAGGAGCTCAGCTTGCACTTGCACTTGCACTTCGCTTCTGCTGCTGGCAGGGTTCCTGGGTCCCCACACGCTCCCTCCTCTCTCTCTCTCTCTCTCTCTCTCTCCCTCCCTCCCCCAGACAAAACTTTTTATCTGAACCCCTTTGTTTGACTCGCCTAGGGTTTGCACCAGCGTCAGTCATCAGAACTTTGATCCGCCATGGACAACATCCGTGCAGGTACCTTGCACTCTCCCCGCGCCCATGTCGTCCGGTCTAGTTTCGAGAACTGTAGAAAGGAAGAGGCTAAGGCTCTCGAATCATCACCATCGTCATCTTTCGAGGTTGGTCAAGAAGAAGAAAAGCAATTATCGTGGAAAACGTACTGGACTATGTCAGACAAATTGAATTCATAAGATGAATTACGTATGAAGTCTTAAAAGGGAGAGAGGAAGGGAAATGTAGATATAAAATCGCTTTACTCTAACATCTGAACATAAGGGTTTGCTATCAAAGTTTGGTTTTCTGATAATCTCTCTCTCTCTCGATGTGCTTAGTTAACGCTGCGTTCCTTTTTTTTTTTTTTTATAGTAATAACATTTTCCATGTAAAAATATATAACAATTTATGGCGGTGTTTGGAGACCCAATCAAGACAACCATTATCATAATCCAGCATTTAATACATCCTCCAGAGTCTGGATGGGATATTGATAGACTTGCCCAAACAAAAACCATGATAAGTAATCGGGGACTAGAGATGAGACAGGCCTAGCTTGGATAATAAAAGGTTAAAAACAAATGAGGTGCTTCAATTGACAAAGGGCGGTGGCGTTATTGGCCATCGCATGATTCTCGTGTCTCTCATGCGAAACCGTTCGAGGGTCAGCTGAGTTTGTGCGCATCCCTTCTCTTTTAAGGTTGTGGCGATCACTATCAGGCAACTATCATAATGGTGGTATGCCGTCATTGGCAGCAGCCCCGTGGCAACGGCGGTCAATGTAGTAGCCTCAACACTTAGATCTAAGGTTTTTGCTCTCTTTTTTGTTTATTCCTTTCAAATATTTTACGATTTTCTTCCAATCCTATCTTTAGGTGTACTGAACAGTTATTGTTGAGATTAGATATTTCCATATCCACAATACACATCATTTCTTATCCCATCCAATCTTATCTTTTCCAATTCTTATCTTAGCGGGTAAAAATCTTAATGGGTAAATATCCCTATTAAAATGCTAAAAAAGTTAAGCTTTGAGCAAAACCCATTGACGAAGCAGGATTTGATTTTCCCGATATAATTAAAGCCTCTCGGGTATAATTATCCAAGCTAATTTCCAATGGAACGCAGGCCGTCGTGATTGCTTGGGCCGAACACCACCTTATTGATCAGCCCAGCCCATGGGCCCTGCAATTTTTCCCCCTATTCAGGGCTTAATCGCTCCTCACCTTAGGCCTTTTTTTTTTTAGCTTCAACACAGAGTGAAGAGACTCCCTGGCAAATTAACTTCTGTTTAGCAGCATGATTGGGATTCTCCAATGCCTTTGGTTCGAAAACAAATGATTTTTCAGGAATTGATTTCCCGGAATTTCACCCGTTTTGTTCTTTAACATGATCATGTGTCCCTAATCTCAATTTGGGTCGATTCGGTGTCTCCCCGAATTCATGATCGGCACCCCTAATTGTCGGCATTCCTACCGTTGCTTATCGTCGAGGTCCTTCGCCCAAATGCGATGAGATTTCACCCCGCCTTGCAGCTCACGATGATCGTCTCATTAAGCAAGCTAAGTTGGAGTGGCTTAGAAGAAAACATCGTAGGCACGAAAGTTGATTCCTCCTCGTCCTTGTCTTGCGTCCACCAGAGGGTCTCTTAAGCAAAATGTCATCGAATTTGGGTGCCCAAAGCATTATATTCCCAATTAGGTTTTAGCTTTTGACAAAAAAAAAATTATGTCTTTAGCTGGAATCTAATGGCTTTAGCTTTTTAAATAGTGCTTCATTCTTCTAATTATTAGTTCACTTTGAAATGATTGTTTTATTTATTTATTTTTGCTGAGAAGTATTGGGTGTTACTTGTACTTGTAGGCCTCGATTGGGATTTTATTTGATTTTATTCAAAGGATTACGTGCCGGGGGAGAAGGGCTGGCAAACTCCTCTAGAAAGAAAGTGTCCACTTCTCTCACCAAGTTGCGTGCGCAAATTAGTCAGGTGTTTTAGCATTTTGGTCTCTCTTGACTTATCGATCTCTTCTAAGACTTCAACTGATTGGAACTTTCGAGGAAGATCTTGTAATCCTCATGAACTGCTTAAATTTTGACCTTTGCCTCGTACATGTAACCTTTGCGTAGAGCGGTTGGTAGCGCTGCTTGTGAGAGTTGGACGGGTGACCTTCAATAATCAAGTTGAGAATCTCACGAAACCCTAACAAATTGGGTCAAACCGCGGGGTTCTCCAACTAGTGAAAAAATTTCTTGATTTTGAGAAATCCCGATCGCCGTTTGGAATGGATTATGAACTCCGACTGTGTTGGCTAAATCTAATCAGATAGCAATTACAATGCAAAGAATAATTATAATTCAACTTGTGGGATTTGAACAGTTGACCTTTTAGTTAGTGAGCTCGAAATCTCATGATGTACTAACGAATTGCGTCAAAATCAAGGTCCTCTAACTAGTAAAAAATTTCTTGATTTTAAGAAATCCAAGTTGTTGTTTGAAATGGTTAATGGATAATGGACAATTATATCACAATTACGAAGGAAAAGATAATGAGTACTCGGCATGCAAATACGATTCTAATGGCACTATCCCAAATTGATAATCAATATATCCTCCCACTAGGAAATTAAAATGGCTCATGACCAAATAAATGGAACATACTCAATTCTTTTTATTGTTATGGGTAATGAAAGTTTGATTCCATGAACTTATCAACATAATGGGTTCTTATATTTTGTGGATATACCGTCGAACATGGTCGTGGAGAATCAATGCGGCTAATTTCGTGTTAGGCATCAGCATTATAAAATCCACTCAAATAATTCTTGAAACATATTTTATTGGGAGAATCCGATGAAATTCTTCATCAACAATAATAGTCCAAGATTTTGATTCTTTTCTTGCATGCTGAAAAAATATGAAGAGAGCTGGAGAATACTCGTGTTTGTTCCAATGTCACTATCTGAATTTAGTTTTCTATTTGTGAGTAATCCACATCCCCCCTACTTTTCGCCTATTTTATTCTCCATTTTATGCCCTTTTTTTCCTTTCTAAAAAGTCTTAATAAACACTAACTATGGCGATTAATTATATACAAGTGTGATTCCCGTGATAATGTAATAAAATAATTATTTGATCGTTGGTAGACACATAGTCGATTCATTCAGACCATAAGGGTTTCCCCATGTCGGAAGAAGAAATGTTATTTTACACAATATTGTTTAAGAATGTTGTTCATATTTGATTTTGTGAGAATGAGATTATTTGAGAGAATTTCCTTTAAGCATGCGTGATCGGTAGGTTTATAATTATAGACATCACCTACATACAAACTTAACTAAATGTAAGTATGAGTTATGGCCATACTTGTAATTCACTAATCAAGATACTAGTTGAATGAAGTTTCCTCCCATCAGGAATGGAGAAAAGTATGATCCGGATTATTATATACTTACAAATTAAATGGATTTTGCATTCAGGTCACCGAACTTTCATTATAATTGCCAAGTACACTAAACTTTTCAGTTTTTTCAATTAAACGCACTTACAAATTTTTTTGTGAGGTTTTTTCAAAAGTTGACTTCATTTGTTTTGTGGAAAATAAATAACTTAAAAAATATTTTTCAAAAATTACCGCTTATATTGTCTCCAAAAATGAGCAAACAAAACAAATTTCATCGTCTACAAAAAAATTTTAACATCATTTTTGTCAATAATAAAATATTTTTTTATTAATTAAGTATCTTGAACGATACAAGCGATTATGTTTAATAAAATATTTTTAAATTATTTATTTTTTATGTAACAAACGCATCTTTAATGTGTAAAAAAAAAGCATGCATTTTACCCTCTTATTAAATTTATTTATTAAAACGAATTCGAAGGGCAGGTGGCAGACGAAAATTCAAAGCTAGAAGGCAACCCGTCAGATGTGATTAATATCGAGGGAATCAAAATAGAAAATTAGGTGCCATCGCAGGACCAATTCCCATATACATAATTAATATAACGTTGTCCAATTCAGCGCAGACTTCTGGACACCAAATTAAATATTAAATATTTTATGGATTATTTTAATGAAGTTACCAAACAAAATGGAAAAGTAAACTTTCTACGCTTCGTCGACTGGTATTACAGAGGTGACACTTTCGATTTTTTAGCCAAATAAATTATTGTGATCGTAAAAAAAATTCGAATTTGAACCACGAATAAAAAAAGCACTATTTTAATAGAAGATGAGACAATTACGGACATCGCACATCTTTAAACTTTATCAAGTATTCAATCTCTAAACAATTCTTTTTCTTTTTTTCCTTTTTTATAATTGATTTCATGAATCAAGTTGTTCTTTGTCCGATTCGGCCGCCCATTTATGAAATTCTAATATGGCGGCAATTAAGGGCTTGACCGACAAATTACATGATCAATACAAATATTAAAAGCTAAAGCAAAAAAAAAAATTGAAGAAACGAAAATTGAAGAGAAGGGCAGAAGGGTCCGTCGTAATCCTCATCAGCAACAAGGGCAGCGGGCAGTGGGCGGCAATGATAAGTCCAATAATCCATATATACATTAGCATTTCGGTTTACATATTTATCGAAAGGACCCACTCGAAAAAAATCAAAATTTAAAAAAAATAGAAATTTCTATCCTCGGGTATTTTTTAATCCGAAACACAGTAGTAAATGATATAAAAATGGACTAATTTCGTTCCAAGAAAATCCTAATTACTTTTTTTTTTTCCCAAAAAAGAAAAGAGTCCAAAAATGCATCCGCAATATTATAAAAAGGGTTTTGCACAGCACACGGATGGAAGAACGGGGGCCGGTACGGTAAATAAGGCAAAGCACGGGGGCGTTTCCGCAAAAAAGGGAAAAGCGGGCACTGTCTAGCTACGGATTAGATTTTTTTTGTTTTTTTTTTGCCCCTTTCCTTTATTTCATTTTTTTTTCTGTTAGATTCAGGTACAGAGCCGATCCCACTCTGGTAGTTTCCATTTAGTTAGCTCTCTTCTCCTTCTTCTTCTTCTTCTTCTTCGTTCTGCGAGCTCATTCTGCAAGCTCTCCTCGATCGGAGATCGTCGACCGGTTCCCGGATCTGAAGGAATCCGAGCCTCGCCGCCGATCCTCAGCGCAGCTCCGGGAAGACGAAATCGGCAGCTTCGGATCGCGGCTCCGGCTCTTCTACGGTAAATCGACGTCGAATCCGACCTGGACTTTTCTACCTGTGTCGGAGATTTCCTTGCTTCTTCATAGGTGGAGAGTCCTTTTTATTTTTTATTTGCTATTTTATTTTATTTGTGATGCGGCGGGGAGGGTGTGGTAGTGGCTCGAGCGGATGAGCGCGATCGGGTGCTATTTGTTGCGAGATGCGATTTGAGGAAGATTTTCGGGGGCGAGCGATGCGGGGATTTTGATATTTTGTTTGTTGCGATTGCAGGGGAGGGGGATTTTTGGATGAAATGGATGGGGAAGGCTTGATCGAGCTCAAGTTCAGGCTCGCGGATGGCAGCGACATTGGTCCCACCAAGTACAGCCCGGCCATGACGGTGGCCTCGCTCAAGGAGAAAGTGGTGGCTCACTGGCCCCGAGGTCGGTTAGATTTCGAGACTGTGGTCTGATCTTTGCGATTGTTTTTCTTACGAGTGCCGTCGCCTTTGTACTGTTGCATTCGATTAGTAAAAATGCGTACTTTAGGTGTTATGCAATTTTTCTCTTGGCATGCATCATTAGCTGCGTTCGTGTATTTTGGTTTGTTGTGAGCTGTGAGGTACACAATAATTGGTGAATGTTTTAGCTTATTTGAACCGGCTAGAGTTGCCATTTTACTATGTCTTAGGTCGAAGAGATCTCTTGCTGGTGTTGACTGCAGTAAATTAGTATCACAGATGTGTCTTTATGCAATGAAATAGAAATTGGGTTTTGTATGGAACGTGTCCTGCAATGGCAATATTCACGGTCCAAGAGTTGGTGGAAGCATCGTGCTATGCATTGATCCTGATTAGAATATATGTTCCTTCTTAAGTTAATGTATTCCAGCATAATTTGCTGTTTCGTTTGCTTTTATATCGTAATATCCTAAGAATTGCGGCTATGCTTCTTTTCTATAAAATCATTGGGGCTGAAGTGGTATCTTTTCTTAAGTTGGAATTTGGGGAGCTGTCAGATTGCGTGCTTAACAAGGAGATGAGAGGTAATTACTTGAATAATAAATGAGTTTCTTTTAATGTACGCTGTTTCTATTGGTAGACAAAGAAAATGGTCCGAAGACACTGAATGATGTAAAGCTTATTCATGCTGGAAAGATACTGGAAAACAACAAGACACTTGCTGACTCCAGACTGCAAGTTGGTGAACTTCCTGGGGGTGTCATCACCATGCATGTTGTTGTGCGTCCCCCTGTTTCAGACAAAAAGAATGGTAAAATAAATCTTTATTGCGTTCTCTGTTTAACTTTAAGTGAATTTTCTCAGCACATGTGACATGTTTCTATAAAGAATATGTCTACAATTATAACACCCAAGTCCCGCACCAAATAGAAGATACGTGGTGATGTGATTCTTAAGTATAGACCCTCGCCCAAAGATTCAACACGACCTTGAGTACTCCTTTGCTCGTGGAGTAGCCATAGTGGTGTGGACCTTTTCGAGTGGGTCTTCCTTTAAGTGTCACACAAAGTTCTCCTTCGTCCGATGTGTGTGGTTAGAGGGTGCACGTGACACTGCTGGTTCTAGAAAATAGTTTTCATATTTTGGCAATAACAGTGACCCATTGTTTCCTCCTATCATCATATCATTCAAATTTGGTTCCATCATTTTCAAAGGTCTTGGTCACTCTTAAATCACAGGTTTCTTCTTTATCTCTTACCCTCCATCCAAAACCATCTTCCATTTCATGGCTGAAGATTATTGTTGGCTATTTAATCACCAGATGAAGAAGGTCCTGTAATACTCATTCATGTTCACAGAATTATGCTGATAGCAACTTCACCATCGCATTTCATGCATGACTGGGGTACAGACAAACTTCCTACTGCTGTAAAGGGACTCTGACCCTTTGACTCCACTTTCTTGGAAGAGAAAAAACCATGTCATTAACAAGTTCTTCTATTGGCATCAAAGTGTCATTTTTTATTATAGTTTCTCATCCTGTGCACGTGACATGCCCAGTTGCTAGCATCATCTGTAGGAAACAAGAACAAGTCATTCAATATGTCGATGCGGAAGGGAAATGACTTTCAATTTGCTTTATTTCAGAAAAGTTGCGGGATGAGTCTATCGGGAAACCTGGGTGTTCATGCTCAATTTTGTAGGTTCAGGTAACAGAGTCGACAACTTCATGGCTTGGCATTGCTCCAAACTTTGTCAAGTTAGGGCTGCTACGTGCTAAGTTGCTCTTGGAATCATTGGAAGAATCGGTGCATTGAAAATCTTCTTGGAAAAAAAAAGAGTAATTTTTGCTGTAACAATGTATAAAATCCTGAAGTGAAAATTTGTTGGATTGTTTATACTGGCAAAATTTGTTGTAGAGTTGTGAGGGATGTAATCAGCACACTTTCAGTGTATAAAGAGATTTCCGATGGACGTTCACTTCCAGAGGAATTGTTATTCTAAACAAGAATGAGAGGGTAGATGGCTAGCGTGCATTGTTCAAGCATAGCAACCCCTCTTCCATGAAGATACACATACATGTACATTCGTTGCAAATGGAAAATGGTTTCGGCTTCTACGACTTCCTAGCGATGATAGAGCGAACAGATGTTATTTCTCATATGAATGATGGAACCTAACTGCTTCTTCAAAGATTAGCTTCTTGCGGTTGTGGGAAAGATCTATTAAAGTTTTGGCTTCTTAGACCTTGTTTGGTAAGGGTGTATTTGATAACTATTCTGATTCCGAAAATAATTTTAGTACACAAATATATATATATATATATATATTATATATATATATATATATATATTTGTTCAGTTGCATGGACTAGTTTCTGAACATTCAAATGCATTTAATAATTGCATAAAATATCTATTCGTATAATAGAAAAAGAACAAACATGCGTATGGTACAATCTTTACACTTTTTTTGTGACGTAACATTTTTTTTAATTTTTTAATAATTTTATGAGATTTTTTTTTTTTTTTCTTATTTTCATCTTCTTCCTCTAGCTAGTTGCCGGCTAAACAAGAGTCGGCGACCTCACCAGCCTCAAGGGAGCCTTGTCGTGGCTTGATTCTAGAATTCTCATAAACAAAAAAACAACTTTTTTTCTATTACTTGATTCTATTCCAAATCTATTTTTGAGAACAAATTTGATCCCGAAAGGAGAGAAATTGGCTGACGTTACTAAACAAAAACAAAAAGCTAAATCAGTAAACAATTGGCTAATTACCAAACACGCTTGGCTATTTTTGTTCTTTTGTTCCGTAACAAAAAAAGAATAGAAATTCGTTTAAGAACGTCAATCAATTTTTTTACTCTCGAGAACAAATTTATTTATAGGAATAGATTTGAAACAGAATCAATAAGTAGAATAAAGTTATTTCTTTGTGCTCGAAAACAATTCTATAATCAAGCCATTTCCTATTTCTTTTCTTCCTTTTCTTTTATTCGTCTTCCTCCTTTAACCAGTTGCTGATCACGTCATCGGCCATCATGACCGATGATTGGCCAAAGATGAGATCTGGCAACCTCGCCAGAGCCTCGGCATGGTTGGGGCAAGGTCAAGTCCCGCCCAACCACAATGAGGTCATCGGCTCTCATCTAACTAGTGGTTGATCATTGCTGAAGCCCGACAACCAAATAAAAGAGGGAGAATAAGAGAAAAAAGAAGAAGAAAAGAAAAAAAAATGAAAATGAAAAATCTCATGAAATTATTAAAATATTAAAAGAAGTTTTACGTCACAAAAGAATTTGAAGGTTGTATCGAACGCATTCCTATTCTTTTATTATTATTTTTTTTATTCAAGGAATAAAACTTTTGTACAATTATTAAGTGAGTTCAAATGTTCAAAACCTTATTCGAAGAATAGAAATAGAAAAAAAGTTATTTCTGAGTAAAAATTATTCCTAAAAATAAAATGGTTACCAATCAGGTCTTTAGTGATTTTATGTGAACGAGATCTCAAAGTTTTTACTAAGAAAAACGTGGTTAAATTTATTAATAACAAAGGACGTGGATACAATCACTAATTTGAGAACTCGATTACGGGTATGTCAGCTGATCCTCTCTTCACATGAATGTTTCATCCAAGTGTCTCAGCTATTGATCTCGAACCAAACAATGAAAAACTTGATTTCTTGAAATTATCCGGGACTTTGAAGCCTCATCCGGTGGAAATTCAATGAACGGGAATGACGACTATAGGGTTTGAAAGCATAATCCAACGAAAATCAGACAGAGATCCAGCGAAACTTTCTGATCTGTGACTAAGGCTTGCAAAGTGAACTTGATTACAAGCAGCAATTTGTGCGAGTTTATTGTTTGCCACAATCCTTGCATGTGACAGTTAAATGTACTCAGATTTAAAGCACCTCTGACCACTCAGCTAATTATGTAACTCAATTGTTGATAAAAACCAACGGAAGTCTTCCGCTCTTTGCTCACCGCAAACGTTAAACATCCTGCGTGATTAGAGAACGAACGCCTTCCGGAAAGAAGCTACCGGAAACAAGACCAGACACGACTGTTTGCTTATTTTCTATTCCATATTTGGCCTATCAAACAATCGAAGTGTTTTGTGTTTCTTACGGATATAGAAGACATGGAAATTTTCTTAAGCGAAGCGTCACGAGTTGCAACAGAGAATTCAGACAGGCATGCGTGGAGCAGGAGTGGTAAAAGATGAACGTACCAGCAGCAGCAGCAGCAGCAGGAGGAGGAGGAGGACCGAAGCTCCGGTCCAGTTGCTGATCTCCGGTGTCGATTTGGTCCTTCAGCCCCTCATCACACACCCCCTCGACTCTGGCTACAGCAAAATTTCCATGGCCGGGGTTCGACCACCCGCTCGAGTTCTTGAAGAAATCACTAACCACAGCCACCACATGTTCACACCTGAATTTTAGCCAAAAAAAAAAAAAAGAGGAAGAAAGAAAAGAGAGAGAGAGAGAGAGAGAGAGAGAGACAAAAATCAAATAAATGCTTAATAAGAGGAGAGCTCATTTGAGCCATGTAATATTTTTACTTCTAGAGAAATAAGAGGCTAAGAGGTGATCCGATATGAGCAAATCGGATGAAAATTGGGATTAGCGATGAGGTTTAAGTTGGTCAAAAGACATCGTCAGCAATTGGAAATGAAATATAAGGTACCGGATGGGTCATAACATCACTCGACCAAGGTCCCCATTATTTAAAATGTTAAAGGTATGCCAAACTTTGATTAGCAGGTGGCAAGATTAGTTTCAAGTTGATTTTCATACTTCAAATAAAAACCAAGTTTATATAGAAATAAAAAAAAAGGGTCTTCTCTCTCGCACCAGTTTTTTGAGATAAAAATAATTCGTCTTAAAAATCCTAATTTAAAAGGAAAAAAATGAGGACTATTAAGACCTAAATTTTGGCTTTACTCAACTCACTGCTTTCACCTGCTTCCGGTGACAACTACCATTCTCTTATGAATGGGAGGGTTTATTTCGTCATTTTATATAATATAATTTTAGTGGCTCGTACTCGATACATACCCAACATTACCGGTGGATCATTAACTCGCTAATGCGAAGCAATAAAATTAAAGATAAATTATTGTAATTCTGAGGAAAAGTATCAAACACGGCCTTAAAGCAAGGCTACATCTTGAAAGAGTCCTTAGAATGTACCTTGCCTCACGACTTCGTGAAGTCAACGGTAGTCCTCTGTGCCGACGTCACCTCCAACCAAGGGCCCTTTTGAAAAAGCAATCTTTCTCGAGAATTCTATTTGAAAATTTTCTTAATTTTTAAGTAAACATATTTATAAATATTAAATTATATCTCAAATTTAAGCTCTTATACAAGACCCAATCTTAACCGTAAGAGTTGGATTTGAATCCTTGATCGAATGCTTACTAGTCAAGGATTGAACTTTTATATTGGCTACAGATGAAGGGATTCCTTTTAATTGCATAAAGAAGAAGTAGAAGTTATTGGGCACTCTTTATTTTATTAAAAGAAAAATTCCAAATAAAAGCATGAAGTGAGGTCATTTCATTAAAAAAGTAATCAAGTCAGTCTCAAATAAAGGCTTAAGGTGAACGAATAAGTTTCAAATAAGAACCTAAGCTTGCCAGCAGGCCACAATTTTGCCGATCACTTGATTTTCCCAGTGACTAGCAATCTTGTCCCAAAAAAATCTGCATAAAAATTAAAAACAAAAATCTGACGAAGTTACTACTCAATCTTGTTCAATCTCATGATCGCTCGGCCAAACTCCTCTGATGCACATTCGTCCCTGCCCACTGCTGCCTGGACATAGCTGCTGGCCATGGCGTCCACAAGCTTCAAGGTCGGATCCGGCTTCAAAGCTTTGCGAACGCCATGGCTGCTCGAGCTCGAAGCTTGGCCGGCAAGTGAGCTTTGCTTGCTAGCTACTCCAACGCCAAACTGCGTGGAGACCATTTTGCTTCAGGATCCTTTTGGTCCAGATGGTGCTCGACGATTGAGGAAACAAGAGAACGAAGATTGAAGACGCTCAGGTATGGAGATCTCGAGAGCAACAATGGAGGAGTTCAGGGAGGCTCGGCCAGGCCGGCTACTAGAGAATCAATTGCAGCCGGAGAATGATGAACCATAGCCAAATGGAGGCGGGGAGGAGAATCTCCCGTCGCCAGAGTTTACTGGAACGGATATTAAAGCCACTTGATAGAATGAAGCTATTGGAGAAGTGAAGGAAGAGTACAGCCCATGATGTTGGGAAGATGGAGGTTGTAGGAGCAAATTATTTCCAAAACCATGACTATAAATTGATTTAAATTTCCTACCCTGTTTGGTTCAAGGTAATATTGTGGAAAATTGGACAAGAAGCTATGCACGGTCAAGGGAGTGTTCGTTGGTAATTTGTTTATAAAACAAATGAAGAGGTGTCTTGTCTCACATCAAAAAGATGTGAGTGCGCATGTGGACGAGATTTGGCGCTACTGACGATCATTAATTTTATTTATTAAAAATTCGAATTTATTTCTTCAAAAATTAACTATGAAGTCTTGTTGAAACAATGCGACTGTTTACGAAAAGTTATGGTTATTTTTTATTTATTATTTATTTAATTCCGAATTTTTTACGTCTTTTCAACATAACCTTTGAGACGTACTTGTTCATTTTGTAACATTTCCCGAAAGTTGCCTTTGTTCTTTTGCAACCTTTTGAAGAGTTGCCTCTATTCGAAAGACAAAAATAAGTACGCTTGTTTTGAGATCAAACAAATCATCTTCTTCCATTTTTTCGTTTTCTTTCGAAAGAAACTACAGCCATTGTTTCCAATTGTTTCCTATGAGAGATCCTGGAGAAATACTAATCAATTGCTTTATCAAGTATTCTCATTTTGAGACTTTGTTGTATTCTGGAGGATATTTGCCGGTGACCATTAGCAACTTTGTGGGGCAAATAAATCCTTAAAGAAAGTGATATCACGCCTCAAAGTCCGAATCGAGTACTCTAAAGATCCGTTTTCATTGTTCTACCCTATTCGAAACCATATTTTCCTAACAATTTTAAGGATTTATTTGTGCAACAATGAAGTTAAAGTCAATCACCAGAAGCAGAAGTTCCTTCAGAGGCTTTGGGTTGTGATATATGTGGCCTGGCTGTGTATCTCCCTCGCTTGCGGATTATGCTAGACGAATGATTTATTGCCAGTGGAGATTATCCGGTTCTCTTCGAGTCGGCCTCGGTCTAGTCGGCAGAGATTGTGGGCTTGTGCGAGGAGAGGTGGAAGGGTGATCTGCCCGAGAAGGAGAGGAAAGGAGACAGAAGAGAAATCGTGAGAGGTTGGCCACGAAAAAAAAAAAAAAAAAAGAGCAGAATTAGGTCTGTTCTTCGATGGCTTCCACGGATACTGATGATCATCGCTCATCGCCATCGGCTGTATTTTTGAAACAGCACAAAGCGTGCTCTGCTTGGTTGAGAGCCTGAAGTGACTGCATCTCCATCAAAACTTTTTCGTTGGCTGTAACTTACAAGTGATACTCTTTTCTAAAGTATTGCTTCACTTTTCTGTGGATGGCACAAGTAGATTTGACCGGAATGTTCCTATGTTCGCAAATTGGTGTCGCATTGGTGGCACCGATTAAACTCAGGAATAGTGGGGGTCATTGCACCCACAGATAGGACAATTGTGGTTAGCACTACGCGCGAGTTGTTTGAATCCAAAGCCCAAGGCCCGTTGCTCACCTTCACAGGCAACGTTTCCCAGAGTTTCCTTGCGCTAACTGGACTATTGACGGTACCTGAGAATATCTACTCGACAAGCGCATAGAACGGTTTGTCAAAATGCCCTTTAGACATCCCTGCGAAGTAATTTGTGATTTTTGTGTAAATCTGAGAATGGGATGTGGTTTAATAATCTCATTATTGCGTAGACTTAATTTTGCTTATGTTTCTTTGTCGTTGAGATCGAAAATCTGAGCACAATTTTTTTTGTCATTCTTTGTCTCTCTGTATCTTGGAGTATTCCCACGTCCGACCATGATGATCGTCCGAGAGAGATGTCCGAGGGGTGTGGATGCGCATACAGAGGAATCGATGGCTGAAAAAAAAAATGAGAGAAATTGATCGGCGACGCCACCAAGAACCAGGTCGCCATGAATCCCACCAACTCCGTCTTCAATGCAAATTGGTTGTTCGGGAGGAGATTCAGCGATCCTTCGGTCCAGAGTAATATGAGGCACTGGTCATCCAAGTAACGCCTACAGAGGAATCGAGTGGAAGCACGAGATGGAATACGACCTGGCAAAGGTCTCCCTCCGGGACTGCGACCATGTTTTCGTGGGTGTTGGTCTGTTCCATGAGAGCGTGATGTTTGGCGACAAGCACATACGCGAGGTCTCTGTGCCGCTCTACGGACTTGGTCGAGCAGAGGTTCGATGTGGTCGGTTCATACAGAGTACACGGAAGGGACAAGAACAACAATGAGATGGCTATTGGAGAGGATAATGGCCCTTTAACGGTCCCCAACTTCATTGCTCTACCCAATTCGAAGCATATTTTCCCAACAGTGTACAAGGGTGTGCAAAATGGACCACCCAAGCCACGAATCATCCGGTGCGAACCAATGGTCTAGTTCCCGAGAGTGTTAATCTAGTTCTTAATTCCTAGAAGTGGAACCAATGTCCAGACGATTAGATTCCTGGTTTCAAGAGAGAACTGGACCGAATAAATATACATTTTTATTTTATTATTTCAATTAATAAAATGTGAAATAAAACTATCTCGATCCAGGTCCAAGTAATAAGAAAAAAGTATGGAAAAGACCACTAAAAATCCCAAACTTTGTCCAAAGTAAAAAATTTACCCCAAACTTTTTTTTTTGACATGAAAAACCCCTCAACTTTGCAAATTGTGACACATTTACCCCATCAAGGGCATTTTTGTCTTATTTTTCTATTTTTTCCTTTTTCTTTTTTACTTTTTTCTTATTCTTCTTCTCTCTTCCTCCGCTGGCCATGGCGAAGCGGGCGGAGGGAAGCCGGCGTCCGGCGAGGGTCGGCTACGCCGCCGCCCTCGCCGGTGTAGGGCGAGGGTAGCCCTCGGTTGGGTCGGGCGAGGGCACCCTTGCCGAACGCCGACGAGGGCCCTGGCGAGGGGTGCCCTCGCCAAACTCGGCGAGGGGTGCCCTTGCTCGACCCAACTGAGGGCCGCCCTTGCCCGACACCGGCGAAGGCGGCCCTAGCCAGCCCAAGCGAGGACGACCCTCACCGGACGCCGGCTTCCCTCCTCCATGGCCAGTGGAGGGAAGAGAGAAGAAGAAGAAAAATATATATATTAAAAAGTAAAAAAACCAAAATGCCCTATAGGTTAGGGTAGATGTGTCAGTGTCATATGGATAGAAGTTCAAGATTTTTTATGTCACAAAAATTTTTTTGGAATAAATGTGTCACAGTTGGCAAATTTCGGAATTTTTCATATCACAAAAAAAAAAAATTTAGAGTAAATTTGTCACTTTGGACAAAATTGGAAGTTTTTGGTGATTTTTTCTCAAAAAAGTAAAAAGAAAAAAGTAGTGGAAAAAAATAAGTGACCTATTCCATTGGACCCTACTAGACCGATGGTGCGGTCCGTTTTCCAATCCTAGGACCAACTAGTCCAGTCCCCAGATCCGATTTTTGGGAACCGGTCCTCCCAATTTCACCTTGAACTGAATCGGATCAGGAACCCATCATTGCCGGTAGTGTCGACCAGGCCTTATGGCTCCCACTACTAGCTCAGATGCATTGATGCAGAGCAAGCAGAGCCCTCGTCTTATGGTGCAGATGCAGCCAAAGCATCAGTAAACAGATTCAGAATGCAATGCGACGGGACAATCGGAGATATCGACTTTGTCAATGAACGAATTTGATCACTGTACATAAATAAGACCATTACAGATGTATAGGATCAGAGGTTTCATCGTCACAATTATCTATATCTATGTGCTCTGATAATAGTTACAGTATCATCCACCAATAGGCACTTATATACACCAAAGAGTGGTGGCGGCGGCGGCAGCTTAGAGCTCAATGTCCCACACCCATCTCACAAAACTCCGAGCACCATGGCTGTATAATGTTATTTGTTGCCGATTAGCGCACCTACCCATTCTTGCAAATCGAGGCAGGAGCTTGGCCAGTTAGATGTTCGCCTTGAATATGACCAGGAATAAGGAAATTGGAGGTCTCTTCCACTTTGGCTATGAGGAGGGATCATTCCCCTATGGACACTGACGATGAGCGATTCAAATTAGCAGCCTTTCTGGACGCCCGGACACACTTCAGAGTCATCATAAGTTTCTGTCTTTCTCCTTCAACCTCGGCAAATTGAAGGCTTAATTGAGAGTAGCGGTCATGCATATCTTTTAGCTCGCCTTCCACAGCTGCGTACTTTACCTTTATCTCCAGCATGTCCTTGATCAGCTCATTGATGTCCCTAAAGCTCTTGAATATTGCTTCCTCATCACTATGTTGTTTTAAAAATGAGCTGCAAAACAGGATTCACGTACCCATTCAAAAATTGTTACCTCTCTTCAGCAGAATTTTATGATGCAACTCCCATTTACCATTCTATAAGTGTAACTGTGTCTCGTCTTATTGAGACATAACCACATGTCTAAGCTGTAATGCAAATGGGGTTGAGTTGAAGATCCACTATGACGATGCACTGAGAGAGTTCAAAATGCATCACCATGGGAAACAATCATAAGATGATGCCAATTCCCAGGACTATAGGATTGATAGTATAATTAG
This sequence comes from Eucalyptus tenuipes, assembly GCA_014182365.1. Classification (NCBI taxonomy): domain Eukaryota; kingdom Viridiplantae; phylum Streptophyta; class Magnoliopsida; order Myrtales; family Myrtaceae; genus Eucalyptus; species Eucalyptus tenuipes. Next base: position 5,441,927 of record CM024542.1, read on the forward strand.
CATAGGTTAATTAACTTATTCCACTGGACCCCAGTCAAAAGCATTTGATGTTTGTTACAGATGAGCGATGAGCTTCACAAAAGCTAGAAAAGACATTCCAATTGATGACCCTCGCATGCCAGTTAGTCTAATGACAAAAGGTACCTTTGGAATTGGATCGTCGATTTTTTCTTTGCCTGCAATGCTTCAGCTAGTTCAATTTCTAAAGCGAGTACTCTTTCTAAAGCATTCCCGCCGCCAGAGATCCCATTAAATGAAGGAAATTTGCTGCTCAATTCCTCATTTGCCTGAGAAAGGGGGAAAGAAAGAGAGTGAGTTCAATTAGTGGGAACTGGCTTCCTAGGAAGATGAAGGATGCAAGGAAGTACCTTATCTAATCGCATTAATTCCCTTTGCAATTCTGGAAACTTTGGATCAGCAACATGATCATCTTGAGAAATAAGCCAGTTCTCATTTTTCATCTTTTCCAACTGCAAGACGAGGACAAGAATTGGATTGGCAATAATCAGAATCAAAGTGTTCGTTAGCTGATATATCCACAGAGAACATCTTTGCCGGCCAAATAATCAGAGCGTATCACCTACCTCTTTGCTTAAATTGTCCATGCTTGACTTTAAAACTTGTACTTTGAGTTGCTCGTGAAGGAGATCAAGATCATTTCTGTCACTGTGCAAAGCAATATCTCGATCGACAGGTGCAAGGTTTTGCATCCCATTTTCTCCTTTAGAGGTGAGAACATCCTAAAGGAATGCACAGAGTATTAGAGATCAACATATACACACCCCTGCGCATGCATGCACGCACAGAGAGAGAGAGAGAAAGAGAGAGAGAGAGAGAGGCACCGGGGAATGATGAATGATAAAAGTTCAAGCTCACAAATCGGATACAAAAAAGACATATAACCTGTTTAGATTGCATGCTCATGAGCCCACTTGCATGGGCACCTTCATGACCATGTTTTGTGCATGCATCAGCTTCATCACGATTTAGTGATTTTCCAGAATGTAGAGTCCCTACAATTAGGTCATCGGGCATGCAATCCATATGTGATTGATCAGCATCCTTCTCCAGAATCCTTCCAGGTGTTTTGGAACTCTCAAGAAGTTCCTTCGCTTGTGTGAGTTCAGCAGCGATTTTAGTCTTCTCCTCATTGCATTTGAGCAAAGAAGCCTCAAGCTTTTGCTTTTCTTCTTTACAGCACTCAAGGCTTATTAATGAGCATTCCATCTCCGCCTTCATACAGTCGAAAGCCATCGATTTCTCACGCTTCTCAGAAACTGCTGCTTGTAACTCAGGCTCCAGTTCCAAGATCTTCATACTCAGCTCTTCAATTTTCTTCAAATTAGAAGCTTCGGATTTCTTTCTGCTTTCAACTTCGTCAACCGCATCCTGTAATTTCCAGAGCATTTCCTCACTATGCTTCTTTGACATGGAGAGCTGTTGTTTCAGTTCTTGCAGCTTGCTTTCATACTGCTCCTTGATAAATGCAATTCTCAATGACTCTTGTACAGCATATGTTTGTCCATCAGTTTCTTTCTTTTCCCGTGCCTGGAGAACCTCAGCATCAGCCCTATCTTTGAGCTCCTTCAAATGAGTGGCCAAGTTTTTAAATTCTTCAGTCCTCATTACTTGTTCTGAGAGCTTCTCAGTAAGCTCTTTACACTGCTTCTGCATCACAACGATTTCATCATTACATTGTTCTAGCAAAGTCAACTGAGAACTCTGTTCTTCAATCTTCCCTTCGAGTACCAGAACTTTCACTTGCAGTTCCTCATTTACAAGTATTAGCCCATCAATCTCTTCTCCAGAAAGTATCAACAGACTCTTGAGCATTTCAACCTCAGAAGCATGCTGTCTCCTTTCCTCACATATGCTAGCATCCCAGTTTTGGTTTCTTTTTCTACATTCCTCAAGCTCTGCCTTAAGTTCATTATTAGCATCATGGAGTTTTCTATTTTGAGCGATGAAGTCTTCCAAGTTAGAGTTCAGGCAATCAAGACTTTCAGTATGCTTTCTTCTTTCCTCGCAAATGCTAGCTTCCCACATTTCAAATCTTAACTTATGTTCCTTGAGCTCAGCCATCAGAGCATTATTAGTCTCTTGAAGCTTCCTACTCTGAGCAACCGAGGCTTCCAAGTCAGATTTTAGGGACTCAATACAGTCATCATGCTTCCTTCTTTCTTCGCTAGTACTAGCATCCCACACTTCATTCCTCTTTCTGTATTCCTCAAGCTCAGCTTTCAGGCCATTATTAGTACCTTCAAGTACTCTATGCTGAGCAATGGAGGCTTCCAAATCAGATTTTAGGGACTCAAGACTTTCAGCATGCTTGCTCCTTTCCTCACACATACCAGCATCCAACATTGCAGTTGTATTCCTGTGTTCCTCAAGCTCAGCCTTCAGAACGCCATTAGTATCACGAAGCACTCTATTTTCAGCAATGCATGCTTCCAGATCAGATCTCAGGGACTCGATACTATCAGCATGCTCCCTCCTTTCCTCGCAAATAGTGGCTTCCCCAGATTCACTTCTTTGTCTGTGTTCTTCGATCTCAGCCTTCAGAACATTATGAGTATCATGGAGTAATCTGTTTTGAGCAATCGAAGCATCTAAATCAGATTTCAAGGACTCAAGACTTTCAGCATGCTTCCTCCTTTCCTCGCAAATACTAGCATCCAACATCTCGTTTCTCTTCCCGTGCTCCTCAAGCTCAGTCATCAGAACATTATTAACATCATGCAATTCTCTATTTTGAGCAATTGAGGCTTCTAAATCAGATCTCAGGGACTCAAGACGTGTCGACAACATCTCATTTTTCTTCCTGTGCTCCTCAAGCTCAGTCGTCAGAACATTATTAACATCATGCAATTCTCTGTTTTGAGCAATTGAGGCTTCTAAATCAGATCTCAGGGACTCAAGACGTGTCGACAACTTCTTACTTTCTTCAACATGATGTGCCTCATTTGCAAGACAGCAACTGAGTCTCGATTCAAGGTCAAGATTCTTCTGCTGTAACATCTCAAGGTGCCTATCTGAGAACTGAAGCTGCTGGACAAAATCTTGAATTCCTGTCTCATAATGAACTCTAGTGAGAACATTCTGAATATCTGCAGATATCAAGAATTCATGCATTTCAAATAACTGATTTTCCAATTCAGCAACAGAAGAAGATTCTTCACGGGAAACTTTTAGACATTCTTCACTACGCAAGAGAAGATCAGCAACCCTTGCATTCTCCAGCTCTAAATTTGATACCAATTGCCTCAGGTGGAGCAGTTCAACTCTCTGTTCGTCAAGACTAAGCGACTGGCAGTGCTTCTCATTCAATTCGGAGGTAAGATCAGATATAGTCATCTCTAATTTTTCTATGTAGCTTCTCTGATTATGCAACTCAGTCTTCTGAGATTGCAAGTTTTCTCTCAATTCAGAAACCTCCAATTCCAGCTGAGAAGATGTTTCAGTTTTACTCTGTAGAGATGCCATCAAAGCATGATTTTCCTTGGTACATTCTGCTATAATCAACTTACTTTGTCCGAGTTCCTCACTTATGCTTTCTAAAGCCAGGAATTTCTGAGAAAGATCTTCATTCCTCGATATGAGCTGTTCCAGCTCAAGTTCCAAGCGGCAAAGATCAGCAAGTGCTTCTTTCTGCCCCTGTTCATGTCTTTCTTCTGCTTCTGAGCTCGAGCCAAGTCTGTTAGCAAGAGCCTCAACTTCTACTTGCAGCTTCTGCACCAATGAGTTTGATGTGCTTAGTTTATCTAGCATAACACGTAAGTCATGCCCAAATTTCTCTTTTACAGAGAAAATATTAGATTCAGATGTGCTTAAGGAAGCTACTGCTAGATCTTTTTCCTTTTCTAAAGCTTTTCTCTCTTCCACGACTTGTAAATATTTATCACGTGCACTCTGCTGAATGTCCGCCAATTTTGACACAATATTGGTCAGGTACCTGGATTCAGTGTCCTGGTGGTCTGATTCTCTAAGCAGCAATTCCCCATCAAAGTTCTCCTCATGACACATTAACATACTATGCAATTTGTCCTGCAAATAGTGGACGATGTTCTGCAGATGATCCTTTGCAGATGCCACCTCCTCAATTTTCTGTTTAAGAGTGTGCAACTCTCCCTGCAGAGCTGCCTTTTCGCTTCTAAGTATTGCAGAATCCTTGACTTCCTTTCTCAGTTGATCTGCCAATTCAATTCTCTCCACATCACTGGTCTCAAATTTGTGTCTGTAACTTCTATATTCAGTCATCAAAGACTCCAACTCCTTAATTTTCTGTTCAAGGGAATGGTTTTCAGAGGTTATGGTCCGTAAATTTGATTCCAACATTTGATTCTGGATAGTCATTTCATTGTACTTTAGAGAGAAAGCTTCCTTGCAATCACTTAGGGACCGAACCTCATTCATAGCGCTTTCCAGCTTAAGTGTCAGTACATCTTTGGATTCTGTCACCAGCTCCAGCTGCCTTGTGAGTTTATCTACGCTGTTCTTTGTTACTGTAATATCACTACTTGCTTCATGCAAAGTTTCTCGCAAAGTCTTGGAAAACACATCCAAAAAGATTATCTCAAAATTTGCATCACACACTTCCTCTTCAACCTTCTGGTATAATTCTTCCTGCAAATGCAAGGATCTTCTTAAGTCGTCTAGAAGGATATCTCCACGCACTTCTTGTTTTTTTTGCACTTTAGGCATATTCTGACGTTGCAAAAGCTTGGTTGCATGAACATCCCCTGGGTCCAGCTTCTGATTCTGCAAATGTTCAGTCGCTCCTTGAAAGCTTTGTGGTGCAGAATCTTCAAATGCTTTCTTGATGAGATTCTCATTAGCTTCATACATGGATGAAACCTGCCCAGAGAGCAGCTCGAGATCCTTCTGCAATTGGTTGACCGCAATTGAATAATTTAACCGCGCCCTTTTGAGAGCAGCCTCTGCAGTGGCAGCTCTTCTCTCGAGCTCTTTATTAAGTAAATCTAACTCACGCTTCTCCTCCGTAAATCTTAGCAGCTGTTCATTCATATCCTGGCGCATTCTATCCATCTCCGCATTAGCTGTAGAAACAGCATATAAGCAAGCAGTATGCTCATTTCTAAGATTCTGCAGTTCTCCCAGCATATGCCTCTGATTTCCCTCAAGCTCTTGAACGAGAGCTTCGTAATAACATTCCATCTGGTCCATCTTACGAGTGAGGCTCTCCCTTTCAGCTTTTGACTCATCCAGCTCTCTTAAAAGTTCAACTATTCTGTCTTTCATTGGATCAGTAACATCAGCAGGACTGGGGTCATGAGACAGGCTCGATACACTAAGATGATGAAGCATGCTTTCAGGTTGATACAAGTCTGTACCGAACTCAATCTGGGATACAAGTTTCTTGCTCTCATTTATACTTGAATCTCCTACCTGCTTTAGGGCACCACCTTCTGGGGCTGCAAAGCTGATTCTAGAAACGGCCTGTCCGGTTCCTTGCTTGAGATCCTGCAACATAACAAGCAAGGCCTCCAAGTCAGCTCCCAGAAATCTGAAGTCCCTGTCATGAAGTCCAAAGCACGTCTTGTTCTGAAGCTCTCTGATCTTATCCTCCATAAGAAGAAGTCCCCTAAAGCATCTTAGCTTTAGATCTTGATCCTGGTCCAATCCAACCATGTCTTTTCCAACATAAGGTGAGCTTAATTTATCAATCTTCAGCATCTCAATTTGAGCTTTGAAGTTTGAACATTCAGATTTCAGCACAGCCACCTCTCGCGCCAGATTTTCTCCAGAAGCCATCTCAGCAGCGAGCTGCTGTGCAAATTTCTGTGCTTCAGCGCCTAAATTGTCAGCATGACTTTGTAAAGAGCTTACCTCTGATTTCAGCTCATGAAGAGATGACTCCGCTGCTTCCAGGCTTCCTCTAAGTCGATTATTTTCCTCATACGTAATCGCCACGTCATTATCTGCAGAATAATCTGAACCCCAGCCATGAACCCAGTCACTGGTCCCAACATGCCTCTGATCTGAAGGGCCTGTTTTTCCCGGCCGAGGGCTTTGACTAAGGGAAAGCCCACCCAAATCACCAGACACAGTACTCTTGATGCTGTCTATTTCATGTGCACTTGATGTATCATGTTTCTCTGCATATAAAGATTCTGAGGTATTTGAAGAGCCATCTAATCCAATGGGCGAATCCACATGCTCTTCATTCAGAACCATTTCTTCTTCATTTGATGGATGCTCTCTAGATTCATGTTTGAATCTGACACTTGCATAGTCCTGTCATCATAAAGGATAACCGTACAAAACACTGATCAGGGAACATAACCTTAGAAACCAATCACGATAATCTGAGTAGAAGGCATGTAAAGAGGCTTTAGGAGAGAGAAAATGAATTCAAGATGCATGGAAGCTAAATGTGTAGAACATCCCAACATTAGCACATTTTGCAAATAACTAACAAGAAAAACAACAGAAGTTTTTCATTATTTTCCAAGAGGCTAAAACATGGCCTAGGCAATGGTCCTATCTAAGAGGCTGCAGGTTAACAATGCACCTTTTTCGTGGTTCAAGGAATGTATAAAAGGAAATGACCCCTATAAACAATGAGCTTTAAGCATATACAAAAGAATGTGAACACAAATCTAGTGTAGAATAAAATTAAGACTTTTGTTATCTACATTCTACAAAATAAATTTTCAATACAACAAAAGCTTAGCAAATGACATAGTAAAGAAACATAACAAACAGGTCATGCCTCACAGTAGGCAAGACGATGCACAAAAAAAAAATGACCTAGGGATCACAGATGATCTGTGTATTATGAACATACTAATCTAATTATTACAGAGGTGACAAGGCAAAGCATCAAGTCCCGATTTACAGCCTCCTATGTCTCATATTGCAGGGCTACAATTTCGTAAACAAGAATTTTGTGAAAATAGTATACGACATTAAACTTGAAACAAGTTCGATGTCCATATATCAATCATGACGTCAAGTGACACAACCCCGAATTGAAGAATCCTCAGTCATGTGAACAAACATCACTGATTTGGTAAGCCTATAGTCCATCCTTAAATAAATAACGATGGTTACATGAAATCATCATTAGTTTTTCATTCTTTTTTTCAATTTTATAAGACTTGAAGGACTTGTCCATTGTTGACATGACCATATAATACTTTCAAAACCCATACAATCCTACTGGGCATCAGCTGTAATTTATACAAAACAATCAAATGAGAAACAATCAAATGAAAGTATGATTATTGGGAGATTCAACCATATATGAACCACAAGGAGACCTGTCAATATAATGAAGCTCACCGTATGGTCACCAACAACATCTTCAGATGATGACAGTCTTCCACTAACAGATTCACTTCGACCATTTTGGTCAGAAGTAGTCACCAGGCCCCTCTCTCTGAGTTCCCTTTGCTGTTCAAACTCTCTGAAAATTATAAACCAGCACGAAATGGCATAAGGTGGTGTAAACCAATCAAATGCTCTAGAATTTTGTAGTGTTTAGTGAGTTACCTGAAACCAGTTTTAGAAGTAAGCAGCTGTATCGTAACCTGCATTACAACAAATGCACTTTCTTAGAGAGAACCCTCATAAATATCAAAAGGAGACAAAGAATTCAACCAAAAGAACATGAAGTTACCGAAGGCACTCAGCATCGAAAATCATAAAAAAACCATTCAGAACCAGCAATACTGGAGAGCTCAGATATATCCTGACAATCCTTACATGTAATATAGCTCCAGAGTCACATCCCCGAAGAGACAGCGCGACAGAAGAAGGCTTTAGAGCATCAGCATAGTCAGAAAGATTGATCGTGGCTTCACCAAGGAGGCTAGACCTCGAAGAACCCTGACGTCAAGAAATTTCAGTAAAAAAGCAAAGTTAGGCACAAGGAACGCAGGACTAGAGATGTTATATCAACAAATCACAGTATCTGTAATTGGTGCATAAAATAGGTTCAGGATGGGGGAGCTCTGGGGATGAGTGATCTTGATGACTAGAAGGTTAAGAATTTATAACACAGATGGAAACTTTACCATTGCCACAACAAGTTTGTATGACTTTTCATCGTATTGTTTGGTTCTAATGTCTTGAAGAAGCCTCGTAGTTTCATAGATGGGATCTCCCCATTTGCAGGTGCCATTTCTCACATTAGCCTTTGTCGTCTTAGCTGTTGCCTTTCCAGAATCAGCTGGAATGAATGATATAAACAATTTGTCCCATCCAGTTTGAGGAATCTGGACATATATAACATGATTATTCATTTCAGTCATTGTAGAAATTACCTTCAAACTATTCATTGTTGGCATTTATTAACTGTCACTTCTTGAATCATCGAGTATAAGACATATTGGTGTATAGTAACACACAAATGCACTCGCGCGTGTGCGCATGCAGACATGCGCACAGATACACACACACAGATGATCATTAAGAAGGAAGCCATGAAATATAATTCAACATATGAACTAACAACTCAAAATTTACATTTTCTGGTGAAATTTAGCGACTAAATTTAGGTACTGTGAAGAAACATACATGTGTGGCATGAAATTGTAGCCTAAAGACCACTTTCGTTTTTGTCTTCTCAGGCTTCCACTTGGAAATCCTTGACATCACTGGATGATCGATCAATCAATCATTGGCAACAAGATATTAAGGTCCAGCTTGTCTCCTGCCTGTAAAACCAATGCAATTTGAATTGGTCATGTTATTCTTGAAACGAGGGAATGAGTTTGTCATGCAAGTACAGTAAACATGAAAACCATAAATCTAAGGGCAAAGTTGATGATAAGCAATCGCTCAAAAGAAGCAACACCATATGTTTCCTTTTTTTACACACTAAAAGTAGAATCCAAAAAACTAGAGAAGGAAAAACAAGAGAATCGGGATCTTCGTCTACAATTTCACTGGAAAGAGACTAAAGATTATTGGACCAACTTAGGCAAGCATTCAATCTACTTAAACAATATTGCCAACTCACAATTATTCAATTTTAGGGTTCCTATCTATTTGAAATCAATTTGTTGTCAACAGCTTTAAGTAAGAAATTGAAGGTGGGGCTAGTGTACTGCAGCTTCAGGTAGAAATCGAGAGAGAGAGAGAGAGAGAGAGAGAGAGAGAGAGAGCCCCAACGGAGGAGAATTAAGAGCTCAACAAGATCTAGAGGTAAAAGTCTGCAGAAGCCTTTGAGATTGAAACACATCAAGCTGGCCAAACAATCAAAAGAAATTTCATAGGTAGTGACGAAAGTCCAAATGCAAGATAGTGAGCAGCCAGAAAAATTGGGACTTCCAGACAAAACAGATGTAAGAGGAGTGGGGTGGGTAAGAGGCTGATGTCATTTATTCACTATCTAGGACAGAGCTCCGTAAGAAAATACTTGATAGGGGTACAATGTGCTTCAGATTGGTCAAACTATGACATAAACCAATTAAGGAGCTAAATTGTGACTGCATCATCATGTTTGCACACTGGAATCTCCCTTACAAGCTTCATACAGTGAACTGCCTCACATGATTCTTAACATTTTGGACGCCCAAGCACCTTCTCTAGGAAGAGCCATTCCATGAGTCACTCAATTTGGCAAACTAAGGGACCTTTATCACTACCCCTTCACGAGTCTGGGTGCTGCACATTATGTTGGAATACGGTAGTGTTTGCCAATTTACACTCGATTTACATAGACATCCAAATCAGGCATGGAAAGGGGACAAAAGAAACCTTAAAACAAATCACGGTCTTTAAGACAAAGGCATTGAAGAACAGGCTGGAAACCGGCCTGATAAATCACAGCAGAATACTCCAAGGCGGGCACAGAAGCGAAGATCCTATTACTAAGCTGAAAAGCACTAAAGAAAAAAACCAAAGCAGAAAGAAAGAAGGCCACCATGAGCATCAAGCTGCTGATTTAAACTCCAAATGCAAGATGTTCAGAATAAGTTCTTCAATTCACAAAATCATGTAAGACATCGCAACGGGGATATATATGAACACCCAATAACTAAGCGCAAAACAGCAAAAAGAACAGGCCAATGAACATCACCGACCGAGCTTATCGACTTACTAACAAACGAACTTGTGAGATTTCGAAATGCACACATTCAACCAAAAACCCAAAACGGTAAGACGTTCCAATTTCGCAAAATGCACAAATTGCCAGCTCAGATCAAAGAGAAAGATGACATCATCTCACTCGACCAAGCAGCGAAGACTTCCACATTGGCCAAGATCGACGAATCTAGAAGCTCCAAGTCCAAAAAGATTCAAAACGAAAGGAAGAAAAAGAAGCTGAATGAGGTTCATACCTTGAATGGGGAGGCCAAGATCTTTACACCAAGCGCCAAAAAAACATGGATTTATATTATAATCGCCCAATGCTCAAGCATAAGATTATCGGATCCGAATAGTATAGCCCGAAGCTCAGCTTTAACTTAGATTTTCCACCTCCGAAGACGACAAGCCAGACCCACTAATAAAAAAGGTTCGATTAACCGAGAGGTTCAAGAAAGGAATGCTCTTTTAACTCTGCAGCGCACTACAACCCAAGAGTCTGACAAGAGCAGAGAAGGGAAAAGCAAAGATAAATTTAAAATGAGAAGACCTTCTGTTCTGTTTCCAACCCAATGCAGCAAAGAAAAAACGGAACCCAGATGAAAATGCACGAGGCAGGAGAAGATGAAATGGGGGTCGGAGACTGTTTTTCTTTTTCCCCTTTTTCTTCCTAATCCCTCTGCAAAGAAATCCACGGGAACCCAGAAAGAGAAAAAGCGGAGTTTGAAAGATAAAAACCTGCAATAATTAGACGCTCAACTCTCACGCCTACGCAAAGAAGACGCCAAAAATGGGGAAGGAGAGGAGGGAAAAAGAAATTCACCGGATTTGACAGGGGAATTGTCTGTGAGCTGGGCAGGGTGAACAGAGCATTCTAGTTGAACACAGTGAGGAGCCCGGATCGACCCCAAAAAAAAAAAAAAAAAAAAGATTAAATTAAATTCGGCAACTTTGCTTAACCACTGAGAATATATTAAAAGGAAATTAATGTGGTTGGAAAGAGGAACAGACGAAGGAAGAGGTAAAAAAGAAAGAAAAGAAAAGAAAAGAAAATGGGGGGGTAGGTTGCTGGATCTGGAGCTGCTTAAGTTGAAAGAAAGAGCAAAGAAGGAATCTTTGAAACGAAGGGTTCTTCTTGGAAACAGGGGAGACAAGAGACAGAGACAGAGAGATTTCAGGGGAAGGTGGTATAACATTTCGTGTCTCGCGGGTAGACAGACCGAGCGAGCCCACAGGACAACCTCATTTACAGCAAAACTGCTAATGGCGGTTAGCTTTTTTGAGGTGAGACATCAGCTTTCGGAGCGCTTGAGGTTTCTTTGATTATTATGTCTACAAATTACATTAAATTAAAGCGGTAGGGGAGGGAGGAGACGGTGAAGCGGGGGAAAGGGACGTCCCGCCAAAGCCTTTGCTGCTCGCTGCTTGCTGCTCGCTGGCTGCTGCCACAACCTCAAAGCTTAGCTTAAACAGCAATAGCTTTTTGAGGTGGATTGATGATGGCGACGCGGACGGTAATTGGGTCCGGAGTTTGAAAAATTGGATTTTTTTAATCTTTTTGTCCTGCTTGCTTTAGTTCTAATCGGGGGAAGTGGAATGACGTTTCTGCCCCCTCCCTCTCCCCCTTGACTTTGACTGCATTTATAGCTGGTGAGCTGGATGTAAATTTATTTTGAAGATTGGTCTGGATCTGTCATCAGTCATCGACTGCCTGTTTAACCCCCCCCAATTGAGGTTAAATAGGGCAGAACTGGCACAGTTATTAATGGACAAGATTGGGGGTGGACGACATTATTGTTACTGACGATGGGGTCACATTGTACAACAGTTAATAGTAATAAAGGGTTTGTCACGGTTAAAAGTCCCAAGCTGATATTCATTGACATGTTGTACCTCTGAATTAATTTTCATTAATTTTTCATTTTATGAACTAGCACCCCATTATAAGAAAAATATTTCGAAATGGTATCGCCGTGATATATTTATTAGAAATTAATTTTCATTTCACGAAATATCTCAAACCGATTGGATCCGAATCCGCCAAAATTAATTTTCATTTCAAAATATCTCAAACCAATAACACGGATCCGAATCCGCCATCCTTTAACATTTGCCCAAAATCTCACTATTGCTGAGATTAGTTCCCGATTTGATTGATTCCACCCTAGAATTAGGAACTAAATGGATTGGTCCCTGATTTAGGGTTTTTGTAATTTTCTTTTATTTACTTTTCAAGTTGGTTCAATCTAAACTGGACAATTCGATTCGGCACTTGAAACGCAAACTGCCTAAAATCAATCGATTCTCATGCACACCCCCAACCCACTAGTATGCATACAAACAAATGCGCCATATGCTGACGAGCATGCATATTAACATGATATGAGATGAAATGCTAATAGAGGTAGATTTTGGTTAGGTGAACCAATTTATGATTTTTAGGGAAGCGAAAAATAATTTGAAACAAATATGATCCCAGTACCCGATCCTGTTATAATCGGTTTCCCTTTCTGGACCCTATACCCAACCCTGTTTGTATTGGACCCTATACCCGACCCACCCTGTTTTTCCAATCCAGTTCTAGGGTCAACCTTATTTTCACTGGAACCTGTTTTGCAATCTCTCAATATCTTATACGACTTTGAATTTTATATTAATACACGAGAAAATAACGTAATCCTCCTAATTTGCATTGAAACATTAAGCACTTGTAATAAATAAATACATGAACTTTTTGACAAAACAAAAAATTAAGGATCTACGAGGCTAATTATACTAAATAAAATCATAAGGTAAAGAATTAGCAACAAACATGGGTATAATATTAGTCTTATTCTCCCAACTACTACATGAAGCTACTCATTTATGCAAGCATAACTTCTCATACAAAAGAGAAATTAGGCGAGCTAATTCATGTGATACACAATAATTTGGCAGCGACGAACATCGTCCGTCCATCACACAGTGTGAGAGGGAGCCGGTGAGGGAGGGAAGTAAGTGAGGAAGAGAAATGACAAAGGAGGAGAGCCTTGCGTGTTTGAGAGAGTCAAGAGGAAAAATGTTGTGTGATTGTGGAAGTAAGAATAGAAATCGGGTGAAAAAAAAAAAAAAAAAAAAAGGTTTTGGACCTCTATTTTCAAAATCGGTCCGGAAACCGGTTTTCGAGTGGGTAATCACTCGGAACTTGTTTCGCACCCGGTTAAACCGGTTCCAAATTTTGGGAACCGGTTCCCGGATCGGTTTCAACAAGAACCGGTTCCTAACCCTGTTTTCCGAGTGGGCCAATCCAGGAACCGAGTATACCCGGTCCGGTTGCACACCCCTATCGTGGATATACCAATTTATCATTTTTTTAAACGATAATTAATTTAAGATAACTGTGTCATGGAGATACTAATTTATAATTTTTAATGATATGAACCTTAATAAATATCATAGATTTGTAACCCACATGTCAATATTCAAATACAAATTAATAATGTTCTGCTGACTATGCTGCAATATTGCCTTGTCCCGATGAACCTCGCATCGTTGGGGTTTTCTTTCTTTCTTTGTTTTTTTTTTTTTTTTTTCGTCGAATGATATTAACCTCGTATCGCTGGGGTTGACAAGTCGCCAAGTTGGACTCCATACTACTGCTAGGTGTATGTGATGTCAACATTTCAACGGAAATTTCGGCATATTATTTGCATTATAGACAAAAAAATAAAATTGGATATCATGTACATTTAGACAATGGGACCAATAACGCATCGATTATTCTAAATATGATTTATCCATTATTTCTGTCAGCCATGAAGATACCCTTAAATTCACAGTAAATTCTATATATTTTGCGGATGATACCCACAATTTTCAAAATTTAGAAGTTTTCATATCTATGTATGTGTAGTCTTGCAAAAAATTTGAGCAAAAGATGAGGAGCTTCTTAAAAACTCGATTGAGCATCAGTAATGAACATATCAGTATAATAGTGTAATAATAAACTGATACAACATTATGAGATGAAAGTGTAAAATTGATATATTAGATGGTAATGATTTTGGGGTGATTCTTTCAAACAAGAAAATCTCCAATATTTGAAAGTAAAATTCTAATCTACATACAAGGGATCTCTATTTTATCTTCTTCTTCTTTTTTTTTTTTTTTTTGCAATTTCATCAATATAAATTAAGTTTTATTCATAATTTCACAATGGTGAAATTCAGATGCTGCCGATAAGGATGACATATGATATAACCAAAAAAGTTGTATCTACCATATACTAAAATTCTTACCCGTGATGTGTAAGTGTTAGTGAGAAACATAGGAATCTACCAAGTCTACTCACATGATGATTGCACGAAGGAAGAAAAGTAAACAAATTGGAAACAGCAAACCAGGACTCCATGCAAGAGTAATGGAGGGGGCACCAAGGGCACTTTTGTAATTGCACACAGGCCACCTCCGTCGGCTTTGCTCTCTTTTTCTTGTCTCCACTACTCTTTTTTTTTTTGTTGACGAAGCACGTTGGTGCACACGAACAAATCCGTGAAGCAGTAATTACATATATAATTCCTGAATTCTAATTTAATATATAATATTATTTCTAAATTTTTAATTTATTTAATATAATTCATAAACTCTATATCTAAATAATTCCCTAATAATATAATATCATTTCTAAATTTTTAATTTATCTAATAAATTTGTAATTTGTTCATAAATTTTTAAATATAATCCCGAACATGTTTACATGAAAATATTTAATATTATTATGAATTATATGAAAATGTTTAACATTGAATATTTTTATAAAGTTTATAGATTAAATTAATTTAAGAGCAACATCAAATAAATTAAAAATTTAAGTCTCACGGTACCTATTAATACAAAGTTCAAAAATCATACTAAAAAAATAAAAATATAGGGACGGTATTGCTAAAATTGAGTCCGAAATTCAGAAATCACTTGCCTCGTTTTTTCCATTCGTGAATTTGGACCACAAAACGGGTCGTGGGTGCGCCCCGAACGGTGGACCCGTTTGCACATGGGGCTTGGTTTAGTGGAGTCCGGGCGAGATCACTTTCGAAACGGTGACCTGGCATCATCATTCGTCACAAGCTCGACAGCTAAGCGACCGTCCTTTATCACATGACGATCCCCCGCCACCCGTCACGTGCGCTCCACACGTGGGGAGGCAGCGCTGGAAGTACGTGGCCTTTTCGCTTCGGGGAAAAAGCGTGTTCCCGTGTAAAAATCGCATTTAATTAATACATAATAATAATATTAACAAGAGAACCAAAAAAATAAAAAAAAAAAAGGGAGGTGGGTCATCGCATTAGCAAAAGCTGATTTTGACATTGCACGAGATCTCCGGGGTCCTACTAATTTCTGCTAAACCCATTTTGTCTAAAAAGCCATATAAAAAGGGAATAACTCAAATTACATTATGGGATTAGTAAATTGCGACATTACTTTTATATCATTGCTAGAGATCTTCCTTTATAAAAGTTCAATAACCATGACATCATGGAATTGCCGGATTTCATGAGAACAATCATATTGTAAAGCGAAAAGGGCATTATGATTGATATTTGGGGAGTCTAGACATTATTGATACTTATGTTAAGCGTTGTTAGTATAGTATTGATAATTGATTGCCTGTGTTAAATGGCTTGAAGCTATCGGCCCATGGTGCTGTGTCGCAATCTATGTGCGCATGTATCATGCTACACATTTGTTGCGTGTATCGATTAAGGTATTTATCGATACGAGCTTAGTGATGTGCCATAAAATTGACATTTTCAAAGAATTGATCAATTAAAATCACTTTTGTTAACTAATTGGTGTATCAACAAGTGTCACATTTAATAAAGTCGTCAATGGCACACGGTTGCCTCAATTTTGCAAGATGTCTTCAATCGTGTGTGCATGTATCATGTCACATGGCTCAATCGCATTTATTCTACTCGACACTAGAGGAGGGACGAGAAACAGTATCACATGTTTGATACAAAAGGATGAGTTTAACTTGACTCGTGGATGAGTTTTAAAGTTGGAGCTACTTTTAACAAGAGATATGCAACGTTTAAGATTGTTAGGACATTTGACCAGAAATAAATCTTTCAACTTTGGCCAAAAGAAAAGGCAAAATCCTCTAGTTTACTATAGTATCAAATCGTTCTTCTTCTTTTTTTCCCTTCTTTTTTGCAATTTGATTGGTTCGAGAGTACACTTTCAAGATAGAAAAAAAAAAGAAACTTTAAGAACAAAACGTTTTTTGGCAATTCAATTAGGTAGAGCTGTTCATTTTGCGAGCTTCTTTAATATAATTATGACTTGTGACCTTTAGCTTTCCTCTCATACAAAGTGGAAATTACTAGGCTAAAGGTATACGCTGCCATAAGTATTAGAACAATATTGATGTAAAATAAACACTAAACTCAATAACAATACGATCAGATCCTCTTGAGCACTTAACTCGAATTATCATTTCTAGACATATATCACACATAAACTATTTATAGCTCAACCATTCACATGGGGATCTCACGGTCACAGGAAAATAGATAGAGTTAATTTATTTCCTTTAAATTTAGAAATCTCATTCTTTGTGCAAATTAGGGAGAGAATGCAAAATCATTACGTTAATGATTAATATATTGTTGAGTGGAAAGACATATTTTGCTCTACATAATCTCTAGAGCAATTCCAGGGATGAAATACCGTTTGCTATGCATAAGTTTTGAACTCGCGAATTTCCATCTTAACAATGACTAGGCGTGTCAAGAATACCCAACCCAACAGGATCGATCCGAACTAACATTTTCGGGTCTCAACCATGATGACATACGATACATATATAGGACACAGACATTTTGACATCAAATAACACACTAAAGACAATCTCTCTACTCTGACAAGAGTCATAATAAGGCACTCAACTTCGAGCCTCCGGCACCATTTTTGGATGAACTTTGTGAAGCAACCACAAGAAACAACCCTGAGAGATCTTCCCTTGATCGTCAAAGGTTGCTCTTCCATCTTCATCTCCTCCTTGCTTCTTCTTCTTCTTCATCTTCTCCTTGTGCTGCTTCCTCCGCAAATAAGCTTCTGCTAGGTCAGGCCCCGCCATGGACGTGATGGACATGTCCTACGATACACAACAAAGTGCAATTATTGCAGGGGAGGACGGGAGTAATAATTTCAACAAGTAATGAGTTGAGCAGATGAGGTGACTTGTAGAGGTGGCATGTTCTTGGAGAGCAAGCAAAGCATAAAACAATAGTTTCAAACCCTAATTTTGTCATCTATTGATAGACTTGAAAGTGAGTGGGTAGAAGTTTGTAGCTCATCAACAATATCTTAATGTTATCTTTGCCAAGTCACTGTTTATGACAGCTTCAATGTGGACAAAAGTTGGTTATGAGTAAGGAATTTGCAGATACCTTTTAACTCTATTTGAATATGACTTAAAGAAATATCATCCTTGTTCTTTCTCCAAAACAATTTCTCAATAAAACTTGCTGGAAAACAGAACCATAAGTAGTGAAAAATTTTGATAAACTACACTTGAAAAAATTTTTATAGAATAGAAATGCGTTTGGTACGATTCACAAATTTTTTTATAATGTAGAATTTCTTTTAATTTTTTTTTCTCATTCTTCCTTGCCGCTGCCACAACCGCCCGACGCCAATGACCATCGACAATGCGGCTGGCCGCTCGCCACCGACCACCGGAGGTGGTGTCGGTTCAGTGGGCGGTGTCGTCGGCAGTCGGTGGTGGCAACGATCGATGGCCGATGGCGATGGCGGTCGGTTGGCGACGACGGGTGGCAAGCTGTTGCGGTTGGCTAACGGCAGGCGGCAGAAGGGGGTGGCGGCCATCAAAGAAGAAGAAAAGAAAAAAAGAAAAGAGAAAATAACTTATTTTAGAAATTGTTTCTGAGAACAAAAAGCCTACTTTTTTCTAATTTTGTTTTCTATTCAAAATCTATTTTCCGACCACTTTTCTATTTGGAGGATTAGAAAAATTAAATGATGTTACCAAATGAATTTATGTTCTTTTTTGGTTTCGGAGAATAAAAGAACAGAAATTAGAAAAACATAAACGTTACTAAACATGGCCTTAGTGTTATTGCCAAAGTAATGAGCCCAAGAAAAATGATGTAATTCAAAAGCTCAGGAGCGTCCAAAGAACTCAAGTTTGTGCGTTATTCACGGAAACTTCCTAACGTTGAGGGGTGGGGGGGAAGTGGGTATGCAACCCAATTTGAAGGAAGTACATTTTGTCTTTGGGTTTTGATGACCTGATCTGCCATTTGATTTGCATCACGGGAGTAATGAGCCCAGCCCACCTAAGGTGAGCGAAAAGTCTTATTCTGGCCCGAGCCTCATCGATGAGCTCATTGACATCCCAACTAATTTGATATGTGGTCAACACTCCTTGTATCAGATCGGAGTGATACAATTGCAGTTCCAAACTCTCCTCAAATGGCAATTGAAGGAAATTTGGGGTTCAAGAAGAGCCAAAGCTTCAGCTTGAGTTGCAGAAGACGCCCTCACATTCCTTGCAAATCCATCGACCAAGAGACTTGAGAAATCATAAACAACATTGGCTACAACAGCTTTGTGCAGCTTCGTTCGTTCTTTTAAGGTAAGATCCATCTATCTTAATCTTCAACATGCCCTGTTTTGGTGGCTCCAGTTCCAAGAGGATTTGATCTGATTTCTCCCTCCTTTTTTTTGCCCTTGATGCCCATCGAAAGCTGTTTTTCGTAAAATCATCTTGCTGATTCTAGCAGTTGGTTTGCTTTGGGGTTTCAAAGGTCGAGCGACATTGTTATTGCACGACTTCCGGTTCGACCATAGAACTATGGAGAGAAGTTCAAATGACACCGAGGTATAGTTAAATCCACACAACCATTCCTCTATGCTTTGCCTGTTTAGGCTCGAAAGACTTGTGCATCATCAATCATCTTCCGATAAATACATGCGTACATATCCATTATCTATGATCTCTTCCGATAAATATGAAGTGCATTTCTAAGTGCACTGGATTCGTATTCATCTAACTTTTTCTGCAAGAGTAATCATATAACACTAAGGTAAAAAGAACCACTAGCGGATTTATCTACAAGAGATATGTTTATTGAGAGAAGAAAATTTCTTCGCTGATATAAAAATCACAACCCATCATCTGAATTTTGTCCGGTCGTGATAATTTACACGTTTGCTTATTGTTTGACTATACAATTTTGACTTTATACAATGAAAATCAATTACAATCGTTCCATAGTAGAGTTATTACCAAATAACTTTATTTTATCTTCATTGTAAAAGTGCCAAAACTTCAATAGGTATTCAGCTAATCGTGTTTTGGATGGATGAGAATCACTTCCTAGATTGGTGGGTGGCCGGCATGGCCCAGCCTGATAGAGGAAGAAAGGCAGCCGAAAGCACTTAGGAGCAATTGTTGCTTGTATCTCACAAACCGTTATTTAAAGTGGGTCCAACATGAGGTATCTTTCATGTGAACAAGGCTAGAGTGATGCGGACTTAAATTGGGGGTTCTCAAGTTTCAAATATGTAGAATATGAATCTCGAATGAAAGAAAATTTTCTTTTTAGTCATGTATTATTTGGACTCCTTCGTCCATTGGCCAACATCAATCTCATTTCTCTCAACTATTTCTTCGTGCTCCAACTTGAACTCCAGAGTGAAATATAGACTCGATCTACCGTGGACCTCACGATACGTGCGAATATCCCGAGATTCATCAAAACTATCCAAATCGCTTACCTCATCATGGATTAATTAAACCTTTCAAGCGGATCTAAAGCGAATCAAAGCAAGTTTCTTCAAGTTCGAACTATACAACTAATTCAAGAAACCCACCGGTAGAGTTACAATATCAATATTTCAACACAATACCCCGGAAAAAAAGAAGAAGAAGTAAATCCTCGCGAACTCACGAGACAAGATTCAGCTATAGACATTTGCACAAACAGAAAGGAAAGAAAAAACAAAAAAAAATCCCAGCTGAAGCTAAAAACCATTCATGTCGGGGAGCTACTCCAAGGGAAGAACACGGGACGCTTCTGCAGAGGAAGGATGGACATGGGCCTTTCCGAACACCCGAGACAAAGAGAAACGTCCTCTCCCTCCTCCTCTTGCCGTCCTCTCCTCCTTCTCGCGATTGCCGGCGACTGCGCCTGCGTCCTCAGCCATCTTTTCCTTCTTCATCTTCTCCTTGTAAAGCTTCCGCATCACGTACACCTCCGCGAGGCTCGCGCCCGCCTGATAAACCCCCGCGCCCGACATTCCTTTCCCCTTCCTTCCGAACCCGAAAAGCTTGGACTCCTGGCGGTCGTGACGAGCGATGGAGGGGACAGCTGCGAATTGTGCAGGGGATGCGGATGCGGGCGTCGTATATATGGAGAGATGGGGGCGGTGTCGTGTTGGGGTGGGGGAGCGAGAAAGCGACTCTTGACTTCGCGTCTTGCGGCGAAGAGCTTAGCGTGTCCTGCACATTTTCCTCCGCGCTTCGCCTCCAAACTTCGTGAGCAAGGCATGAGGCATGCGCTCGCCCGAGAGCGACCCCACCCGCCCGGGGAATTCGAACGGAAGCGCGATGCCATTGGCGGGCCGGGAGAGGAGGGGATGACGTCAGCCAGGAGGTGGCGTTCCGCCCCGGGTTTAGAGTTTAAACTAGATGGGAGCGGACCCGGCCCCATTGGTGTCCGGTTCGCCCGTCTTTCGTGGAAGGTCGTTTTAAATTCATTTCAACTCCGTGAGCTTTAATTTTTTTTTTTTTTAAATTATAAAGATTGTACACTAAATATGTATTGCTAAATTTGTATTACATGAAAGTGTTTTAACAATACAGTTTTTCTAAAAAAATTTAAAAACAAGCTTTTCTAGATTTGGTTAAATGAGTTAGGTCGGATATTGGTTGAAAATTTGTATTACGAAGTTATGACTCTACCCAAACCCGACCTGTCCCACTTGTTTGACAGGTTGAGAAAAGAAGGTCATGATTATAGTAGACTAAATCAAGTTATTTTATCTCCTATATATAAAGAAATTGTGCAAACTAGGGAGAGAATGGAAAATTGTTACTGTTGAGGGAGAATTACCAAAAAAGTCCTAAACCTATTGTAATTGTGCCAATTCAGTCATAAACTTTTTTCTGGGCCAATTTAGTTCTAAACCTTTTACAATTATGCCAATTCAGTCCATCCGGCCAAAATTGGTCGGCCAGCGTTGACGTGGACGCCGGTCGGGGATAACTGGCTGGCGAACGCTGATGTGGCAATTTTTTAATATTTTTTTTCGAATTTTTAATATTTTTTTGAATTTTTGAAATTTTTTCTTCTTTTTTTTCCCTTCTTTCGCTTCCTCTGGCCGGCAAGTTAGCCTCGCCGGCCACTAGTGAGGCTCACCCCCGCCGGCCACTGGCAAAGGAGAGCCTCGCCCAGCAATGGCGAGGCGGCTGTCGCCAGATCTGGCAAGGCCCGACCTTGCCATGGCTGGGCAAGGCTGAGCCTAGCCAACGTTCATGGTGAGGTCCCCGACGTTCCTCTTCTCCGCGAGCTTCACGAAGAGGCTGGGCTAGTAGGACTCCATGGAGATGTTGGCCGCCTTCACCCGCGAGGTCGGCCATCGCTGGGCGAGGCTCGCCTTCGCCAGTGGCCAGCGGGGGCGAGCCTCGCCAATGGTCGGTGAGGCTGACCTCATCGGCTCTCGCCTCTGGCCGACGCCGACTGGCCAGAGGAAGGAGAAGAAGGGGAAAAAAAAGAAAGAAAAATTCAAAAATTCAAAAATTCAAAAACAAATTAAAAATTTCAAAAAAAAAATTAAAAAATTGCCACATCGCATTCGTCGGCCAACTGTCCCCGCCGGCGTCCACATCGGCGCCGACGGCCAATTTTGGCGGGATGGACTGAATTGGCCTAATTGTAAAAGGTTTAGGACTAAATTAGCAAAAAAAATAATTTATGACTGAATTTGCACAATTGCAATAGATTTAGGACTTTTTTGGTAAGGCTGCGCATGGTAACGTTTTTATTTCTCCCAATTTCTGTTCTTTTGTTCCCGGAACAAAAAAAAAAAGAATGTAAAACCCGTTTGGTAACGCCAAGTTGTTTTTCTATTCCCCAGGAATAGAAAGTTAGCCAGGAATAGATTTGGAGCGAGAAACGAGAAAAAAAAAATTGCTTATGTTCCCGAGAATAATTTCTATAAATAAGCTAATTTTCTTTTTTATTTTTCTTTTATTCCTCTCTCTTGCCGCAGCCACCTCCAACCGCCCGAGCCACCGCCGACTGCCGGTCGCCGCCCGTTGCTGCCGCCGGTCATCAGTTGCTGGTTGCCCGTTGCCACCACCGCCGCCCGCCACCGCTCGTCGCCAGACGTTGCCGATCCCAGGACGCCGCCGATCGCCGCCGGACGCCGCCAGCCGCCGCCGTGAGTAAGAATAAAAAACGAATAAATACAAAAAAGAAAGTGTTGCGTTACCAAACGCATTTCTATTCTTTTTCTATTCCAAGAGTAGAAATTTTGTGTAGTTATCAAATGCGTTCTTTTACTCAGAAATTGTTCCTCGGAATAGAAATAGAAAAGAACTATTTCTAAAAAAAAACTCTTCCCTAGCCAAGAAGCGTTGTCATGCGTACCCTAATTCTCCCTATTGTTGATGATTAATATAATGTTGAGTGGAAAGACATATTTTGCTCTAACCACAATCTTAGGAGAATTCCCAAGATGAAATACTATTTGCTATGCTTAAGTTTGAACCCGCTAATTTCCATCTCGACCATGACTAGGGGTTGTCAATAATACCTAGACCGACCCAACCCAAACAGAACCCACCCAAACTGAATTTTTCGTGTCTTAACCATGTTGACATATAATATATACATAGCATACATAAACATTTCAACATTGAACGGGATATTGAAGACGATCTCTCTACCCTAATGGAAACCATAACAAGGTACTCAACTTCGAGCCTTCAACACCGTTTTTAGGTGAACTTTGTGAAGCCACCACGAGAAACAACCCTGAGAGACCTTCTCTTGATCATCAAAGGTCGCTCTTCCATCTTTCATCTCCTCCTTGTTCCTTCTTCTTCATCATCTTCTCCTTGTGCTGCTTCCTCAGCAAATAAGCTTCTGCTAGCTCAGGCCCTGCCATGGACGTGATGGACATGTCCTACGATACAAAGCGAAGCGCAATTATTGCGAGGTAGGACGAGAATAATAATTTCAAGAACTAATGAGCTGAGTAGATGGGGTGATTTATTGAGGTGGCATGTTCTTGGAGAGCAAGCAAAGCATAAAGCATCGATTTCAAAACCTAATTTGTCATCTATGGACAGACTTGAAAGTGAGAGGGTAGAAGTTTATAACCCATCAATAATATTTTTTGTGTTATCTTTGCCAAGTCAAGGTTTATGGCAGCTTCAATGTGGACAAAAGTTGGTAATGAGTGAGGATTTTGCAGATACCTTTCAACTCTATTTGCATGTGACCTAAGAAATCCTTGTTCTTTCTCATGTGCCCATGTCCAATAAAACTTAAGCGGTGTCTATGAAGCATCAATACTTTCTGGAAGCCTTTGTGTCATGTTGAATACTCTGACACGTGTCACTACTCTCCGACACTCACTTAACGCATGTTGAAAAATTTGACACCTAGTCAATTTTCTCGATATTTTTTGACACTCGAGTTGAAATTCCGACAAGTGAGTTTCGACATGTGATTTTGACATGCGAGGCCAATTTTAAAAATTTTCAATAAATGAGGGATCAAAAAAAAAATATATATATATATGTATAAAATAAAAAAATTAATAAAAATAATAAATGGGGAAAGAAGAAAAATCAAATCTTCTATTCTCTTCTCGACCCTCACTTTCCATGATACACAATTCACCTTTAAGTTTTTTTTTCTCTTTTCTTCCAACACGTTTGTCATGCGAGTCCAAAATGTTTCTCCAACTTTTATGAATTATTAGAATAGAGTTGAATTTATCAAATTGAAACAATGAATGATATTAATAAATAGTTGATTAATGTTTTTAGTGTAAATTCATTCTAGGTTTTTATGAATTTGAATTAAATTAATTTGATTGAAATAATCATAAAAATGATAATTTATTATGTATATATAAAAACATATATTTTATATATAATATGTCTCAACATGTCAGAATTCTTTTTTTTTAGACACGATATATTAGCGTGTCGTGTCGTGTCATGTCATATCGTGTCGCAGGTCCATATTGGTGCCACTTAGATGTGGGTACGTGACGATTCATATTCTATGGGCCTTAGTTTACTTGCTTGAAAGATAGAACTATAAGTAAAATTGAAAAATTTGAGACACTCTTGTTAACATGGTCTAAACTTGTAACCACATTATGAATTTAGTGTTATGGCCAAAGTAATGAGCCCAAGTAAAATGATGCAATTCAAAAGGTCAGGAGTGTCCAAAGAGCTTAAGTTTGTGCATTAGTTGCAGGGGAGTGGGCTTAGGCAACCCAATTTGGAGGAAGTACATTTCGGGTGCATTTGGTTGGACTTTTGGGGGAAGCCATTGGGAAAATGCAAAGGATTTTAGGTTGAAGGGATTTTTTAAAATGCAAATTATGTTTGGTAAATTACAATTTAAAAGTCCATTGTGAAGTACCTTTGAGCAAAATGGTGTTTGGGGGAATTACATTTACAAAGGACTTTTGTGATAAAAAAAATTATCAAAAGAAAAATAAAAAAAATTGACCAGCAAGGGCAGGCGGCCGCCGGTGATCGAAATTTGTCGCCGGCAGCTAACATCTAACTCAGGCAGCCTTGGAGACGACTGGGGAGGGCTGCCTGAGGTCAAGCCACCCCCGAAGACCATCGGCAAAGGCTGCCCGGGGTCGGGTGACCTCCGGCGACCCTACCGACCCCCGAAGACCGCTGGCAAAGGCCACCCGAGGTCGCACGACGCTGACGTGACCTCCAGCCACCCCAGATCTGGGGCGGCGAGGTCGCGCGATGCCGCCTCGACCTTCGGCGACCCCGTCGCGACCTAGATCCGAGGCGTCGAGGTCGCGGGAGGACCTCGCCGCCCTCGGATCCGGGTCGCGGTGGGGTCGTGCGACCTCGTCGACCCAGCAGCGAGACCTCGCCGCCCCGAATCGGGGCGGCGAGGTCGCGCGACACCGCCGCTACCCAGATCCGGGGGGCGGTGAGGTTGCGCGACCAAGATCGGGGGCAAGCAAGGTCCTCTTGCAACCCTGTCGCGCCACCCTCGGCATTGGTTGCGCCATCCCCCGGCGTCCATTGCGCCACCCCGGTGTCGGTTATTTGGGCGACGTTCACCGGCGACTACCTCCGCTCGCGATTGCCTCGCCGCCCTTCGCCGACGACCGCTCGCGGAGAAGAAGAAGAAGAAGAATAGTGAGGGCAAAACTGGAAAAACGAAAAACCAACGAGGATAATTTGAGAAATTTTTTTTTAGCCCCTCAGCTCAGCATTCTCGGCATGCTGAAAGCCCAAGGCAGCCCCCAACCTGCCTTGGGCTTTCAGCCTTGTGAAGGCTGACATTTTGCAAAGGGGGTTTGAAATTTTTTTGCCAAATACCCCATCCTTGGCCCGAGGATCTTTGGGACTTCAAAGTAGCCTTGAGAAGCTACTCCCAAACGCACCCTTCATCTTTGGGTTTTGATGACTTGATCTATCACTTGATTTGCATCACGGAAGTAATGAGCCAACCTAAGGTGAGTGAAAAGTCTTATTCTGGCGTATGCCTCATTGATGAGCACATTGACATCTTAACTAATTCGATATGTGGTCAACACTCATTGTATTAGATCGGAGTGATACAACTACAGTTCCAAACTCTCCTCAAATGGCAATTGAAGGAAATTTGGGGTTCAAGAAGAGCCAAAGCTTCAGCTTGGGTTGTAGAAGACGCCATCACATTCCTTGCAAATCCATCGACTAAAAGACTTGACTAATCTTAAACAATATAGGCTACAATGTTAACCTTCAACGCGCCCTGTTTTGGTGGCTCCAGTTCCAAGAGGAATTGATCTGATTTTTCACTCCTTGTTTTGCCATTGATGCCCATCGAAAGATGTTTTCGTAAAATCATCTTGCTGATTCTAGCAGTTGGTTTGCTTCGGGGTTTCAAAGGTTGAGCGACATTGTTGTTTGCGACCTCCGAATCTACCATAGAACTATGGAGAGAAATTCAAATGACACCGAGCTATGATTAAATTCACACAACCATTCTCCTATACTTTGCATACTTTGCCGGTTTTGGCTCAAAAGACTTGTGCATCATCAATCATCTCTGGTTCTTTGTTAATGTTTTCCTCATTGTATTTTACCGATAAATCATGCATTTGTGTCCATTATTTATGATCTCTTCCGATGAATATGATGTGCATTTCTAAGTGCACTGTACTCATATTCATCAAAATTTTTCTGCAAGAGTAATAATATAACACTAAAGCAAAAGAATCACTAGCAGATTTATTTGCGATAGATATGTTTATTGAGATAAGAATAAATCATGACCCATCGTCTGATTCTGGTCAATAGTGATAATTTATATGTTTGCTTATCATTTGACTATACAATTTTGACTTTATACGATAACAACCAATTACAATCATTCCATAATAGAGTTCTTACCGAATAACTTTATTTTATATTCACCATAAAAAGTGCCTAAATTTCAATAGTTATTCAGCTAATTGTGTTTGGATGGATGGGAATCGCTTCCTGTTTCGATGCGAAGGTGGTTGGCACAGCCCGACCTGATAGAGGAAGAAAGGCTACCGAAAGCACTTTGGGAGCAATTACTGCTTTGCATCCGAAACACAGAAACCCGATTCTCACAAACCGTTATATAAAGTGGGTCCCACATGAAGCCCCTCTTTCAAGTGAACAGGGCTGGAATGATGCAGATTCGAATTTGCAGGTTCTCAAGTTTCAGACGCAAAGAATATGACTTTCGAATGAAAGCGAATTTTCTTTTCGGTCACGTATTATCCAGACTCCTTCGTCCATTAGTCAACATGAATCTCATTTCTATCGCCTGTTTCTTTGTGCTCCAACTGGAACTCCAATTGAAACATAGACGCGATCTGCTATGGACCTTGCGATACGTGCGAATCTCCCAAAAGTCATCAAAATTGAATGACCCAAATCACTTGGTTCATCATAATGGATAAACCTACGAATCTTGAGCAAGTCTGAAGTGAATTGAAGCAAATTCCTTCAAGTTCGAATTGTTCATTCAATTCAAGAAACCCACCGGTAGAAGTAGCAATATCAATATTCAACGCGATATCCCCCCGAATAAAAGGGGGAAAATCCTCACGTACTCACCAGACAAGATTCAAGATTCAGCTATAGACATTTGTACAAGCAGAAAGAAAAGAAAAGAAAAAATCCCGGCGGAAGCTAAAAACCATTCATGGCAGGGAGCTACTTCGAGGGGGCAACGTGCGGACCTTCGGCAGAGGAAGGATGGACAAGGGCCTTCCCGAACACCCGAGACAGAGAGAAATGTCCTCTCCCTCCGCCGCTCGCCGTCCTCTCTTTCTTCTCGCGATCACCCGCATCCTCGGCCACCTTTTCCTTCTTCATCTTCTCCTTGTAAAGCTTCCGCATCATGTACACCTCCACGAGGCTCACGCCCGGCTGATAGACCCCTGCGCTCGCCATTTCCTTCCCTTCCTTCTGAACCCGAAAGGCTTGGATATCTGCGGATCGTGATGAGCGGTGGAGGGGATGTGTGCAAGAATTGTGCAGGGAATGGGGATGTGGGGGTGGCATATATAGAGATAGAGTGAGAGAGAGAGACGGGGGAGCTAGAGAAGGTGCCTCCGACTTTGCCTCTTGCGGGTTCTGCGCATGTTCCGCCGCGCTTCGCTTGCGAACTTGCTGGGCAAGGCGTAAGGAAAGCGCTCGCCCGAAAGCGACGCCCACCAAGGGGGATTCGAATGGGTGCGCGATGCGATTGGCGGGCCGGGAGAGGAGGGATGACGCCAGCGATGAGGCGGCGCTCCACCCCTGTAAACTAGACGGTTGGTCAGTATTCGGGTCGCTCGTCTCTTATCGAAGGTCATTTTAAATTCATTTTGGCTCTATTTGTTATTGATTTAGCCAAAATGTAATAAATTTTAGGAGTTTTGAAAATTTTCTCCTATATCTATATCCTTGTTGATCAATCTCTAAGTATTAGAATTATATTTTAAAAAAATAAACACTAAACTCTATTATGAGTATAAACCTATCATATTGGGTCTAAAATCCATATATAGCCCATTTAGAAAATAAATTAATCATATATGGGTCACCTCTACTTCAATTTTGAACATTAAATAAGTTTCAAATTTAAAAGTTCAAACAAATGGGTCTAAATAAGTTGAGTTTATAACTCATTTCCAACTGACTAGGCGCTTACACACACACTCACTCACACACACACACACTCTCTCTCTCTCTCTCTCTCTTCCTCCCCCTCCCCCTCCCCTCCCCCTCTCTTCAACGTTATAAAAATATTTAAAAAAATTGAAATTATAATTATTTTTTTTTTTTTCCTTCTTCCTTCTTCCATCTTCCTTGGTCGGTGGCCAGCCACGGTGATGGTCGGCAAAGCTTGACCTCGCTGATTGGGCAGGTTGAGGAGTGCCGACGTCTTGTGCTGGCAAGGCTCAAGTTCGCCTACGTTTGGCATTGGTGAGGCTCAAGTCTCATTGATCTGATGAGACTCAAGCTTGTCAGCCTCAGGCGAGCAAGGCTCAGCTTGCAAGGAATGGGTGAGCTCGAGCCTCATCAGCTTGTGGCAAGGCTCTAGTTCACTTGTGGTTGATCGCTAGTTATTGTTGTGGCTGAGGACTGATCGAAGAAAGAAAATGAAAAAATAAAAAAAATAATTAAAAATTGATTTTAAAAAATATCAAAGGGAATGTACGGAGGAAAATAAAATAAGATTTTTCATACCAAATAGCATAAAATATTTTCTAATTTATTTCAAATTAAGGCAAATATCATAAAATAAAGTTATTTTCCTTGAAAATGACTTTATTCGCAAGAGTAATCATACAACATTAAGGTAAAAGAAGCACTAGTGGATTTATCTGCAATAGATATGTTCATCGAGATAAGAAATTTTTTCGATGGTACAAAAATCTTGACCCATCAATTGTTCCATGATAGAGTTATTATCGAATAACTCAATTTTATTTTCATCATAAAAGTGCCTTAGTCTTAGTGGTTATTCAGCTAATCGTGTTTGGACGGACTAGGGGTGTGCAAAAGAATCGGGATCCGCCCGGAATCGGACTGGAACCCGCCCGGAACCGGCGGTTCTTGAGGGAACGGGTCCGGTCCCGGTTTTAATTTATGGGAACCGGTGGGTACAGGTCCGGTTCCCGGTTCCATGGGCGGATCCGCCCGCTCGCCCACCCGGACCGGACCGATTAATTTTTAATATTAAAAAAAATTACTAAAACAAACCCTAGATCTCATCTCACTGTCTCTTCGTCTTCAGTTCTGTCTCTCTCTATCTCTTCCTCGGTTCCTCCTATCGCCATTTCGATTCCTCCTCGAGCGTCGACGCCGCCGCCGTTGCTCCTCCGTCCCCTCGCGTTGGTCACCACTCGCCATAGCCTCGCTCCGCCCAGCAGTGACTCGCGACGCCATAGCTCGCCTCCGCGCCGACCACCGCGCTAGCAGCCGCGAGCACCCTTCGCCCGCTCGCCCGTCACCGCGATCGCCTTCGCTTCTACTGCTTTTCGTCCGAGCACTACTGCCGTTGCTTCTACTCTGGGCCCCCTCCGCTAGCAATCCAACGCCGTTGCAGCCCCTACAGCCGTGACAACTGACGCCAGCAGATCCCGAACTGGTCGCTGCGCCTTCGTCACTGCTCCGCCGCCCCTCCGCGCGATCCCTGCAGCCATTTCGATTCCTCCCCGGGCGTCAACACCGCCGCCGCTACTCCTCCGCCGCTGTCGCCCCCTCACGCCGGCCCCCACGGCCTTCGCTCCCGCCCAGCCAGGTGACCGCGACGCCACAACTCACCTTCGCGCCGACCACCGCGCGGCGGCCGCAAGCGCCCTTCGCCCGCTCGCCCGTCACCGCGACGCCCACGCCCGCTTCGCATCAAGATCGGTTCCATGGATCCACCCAAGAACCGGACCATCTGGTTCCCGGGTGGATCCATGCAACAAAAGGGCGGATCCCGGTTCCAATTTTTCGGAACCGATCCTTAGCGGGCGGTTCCCGGTTCTAGGTCAGGAACCGCCCATCCCGACCATGCACACCCCTAGGACGGACGGTAATTGCTTCCTTTTCCGACACAAAGGTGGTTGATGCGGCCGAACCGATAGAGGAAGAAAGGCTGCCGTAGAAAATGGAAACTCGATTCTCATGAACCGTTAAATAAAGAGGGTCCCACATGAGGCCCTCCTTTCATGTGAATGGGGCTCAAACGATGCGGATTTGAACCACAAGTTTCGAACACAAAGAATTTGAATCTTGAACGAGGCAAATTTTGTTTTTAGTCATATATTAGCTGGGCTTCTTCATCCATTAGTTAACATCAGTCTCATTCCTCTCAACTGTTTCTTTGAGCTCCAGATTGAATCATAGACTCGATCCACTGTAGACCTCATGATATGTGCGAATTTCCAAAATTCATGAAAACTAAATAGCCCAAAACACTTTAGTTTATCATGATGGATTAAACCTACGAATCTTGAGCAAATCTGAATAAATAAGCTTCTGCTAGCTCAAGCCCTGCCATGGACATGATGGACATGTCGTACGATGCAAAACGAAGCGCAATTATTGCGGGGGAGGAGGAGAATAATAATTTTAAGAACTAATGAGATGAGTAGATGAGGTGATTTATAGAGGTGGCATGTTCTTGGAGAGCAAGCAAAGCATAAAGCATCGGTTTCAAACCCTAATTTGTCATCTATAGTGAGAGTTGAAAGTGACTGGGTAGAAGTTTATAGCCCATCACTAATATTTTTTGTGTTATCTTTGCCAAGTCACTGTTTATGGCATTTTCATTGTGGACAAAAGTTGGCAATGAGGGAGGATTTTGCAGATACCTTTCAACTCTCTTTGAATATGACTTAAGAAATATCATCCTTGTTCTTTCTCAGATGCCCATGTCCAGTAAAACTTAAGCGATGTGGGTACATGACAATTCATAAATGGAACTGTAAGTAGGATTGAAAAATTCGAGAAAGTCTAAAGCTGTGACCACAATATAAATTTAATATTATGGCCGAAGTAATGAGTCCAAGTAAAATGATGTAATTCAAAAGCCCAAAAGTGTCAAAAGAGCTTACGTTTGTGCATACGTCATAGAAGCTTAAGCCAAGATGAGCGGAAAGCCTTATTCTGCCCCCAGCCTCGCTGATGGGCACAACAACGTCCCTAATAATCTAATTTGCGGTCAACACTCCTCGTATCAGATCAGGGTGATCTGACTGCAATTCCAAACTCTCCTCAGGTCGCAGTTGAAGGAAATTTGGGGTTTTAAGAAGAGCCAAAGCTTCAACTTGAGCTGCAGAAGACGCGCTCACTTTCCTTGCGAATCCATCGACCAAGAGACCTAAGTCATCTTAAACAATGTAGGTTACAACGGTAGCTTCGGTCATTCCAGTTTTAAGAGGAGCAATTATTGCTTGCATCCAAAACATGGAAACTCGATTCTCATGAACCGTTTTATCAAATGGGTCCCACATGATGTTCGTCTTTCATATGAACTGGGCTCAAAGGATGCGAATTCAAATTGGGAGTTCTCAAGTTTCAAATGCTATCGAAGCCAACTTTTTTTCTTTTTTTGTGACCGAGGAACCACCGGAGATCATCCTTCGAGGGATCACATGACCCTCCGGTACCCGGTGGCCGTTGGGCCTCGCCGCAAGAAGCCACTTTTCTTTTCGCTTGTATATTATCTGAACTTTTTCATCCATTAGCTAGCATTCAGTCTCATTTTTTTCGACTATTTCTCTGCCAAATTGAAACATAGACTCGATCCGCTATGGACCTCATGATACGTGCGAATCTCCCAAGACTGATCAAAATTGAATGACCCAAATCACTTAGTTTCATCATAATGGATGAGACCTAAGAATCTCGAGCAACTCCGAAGCGAATCAAAACAAATTCCTTCAAGTTCAAACTGTACTTTCAATTCAAGAAATCCACCGGCGTAAATACAATATCAATATCCAATATAATGCCCCCGAAGAAAGGGAAAATCCTCGCGAACTCAGGAGACAAGATTCAGCTATGGACATTTGCACAAGCAGAAAGGAAAGAAAAAACAAAAAAAAAAAAAAATCCCAACTGAAGCTGAAAACCATTCATGGCGGAGAGCTACTCCAAGGGAACAACACGGGGCGCCTCTGCAGAGGAAGGATGGACATGGGCCTTCCCGAACACCCGAGACAAAGAGAAACATCCTCGCCCTCCTCCTCTCGCCTTCCTCTCCTCCTTCTCGCGATCGCTCGCAACCGCGCCCGCGTCCTCAGCCATCTTTTCCCTCTTCATCTTCTCCTTGTAAAGCTTCCGCATCACGTACACCTCCGCGAGGCTCACGCCCGGCTGATAAACCCCCGCGCCCGACATTTCTTTCCCCTTCCTTCCGAACCCGAAAAGCTTGGATTCCTGCCGGTCGTGATGAGCGATGAAGTGGATGCTGCAAATTATGCAGGGCATGGGCATGTGGTGGCGGTATATATAGAGCGAGAGAGAGAGAGAAAGACAAGGGGGTTGTGGTGTGTTGGGTTGGGGGAGCGAGAAGGCGACTCTGACTTTGCCTCTTGCGGCAGGGCGGTTAGCGTGTTCTGCACATTTTCCTCCGCGCTTCGCCTCCAAACTTCGTGAGCAAGGCAAAAGGCACGCGCCCGCCCGAAAGCGACCCCACCTGCCGCCAGGGGAATCCGAACGGGAGCGCGATGCGATTGGCGGGGCGGGAGAGGAGGGGATGACGCCAGCCAGGAGGTGGCGTTCCACCCTGGATTTGGACCAGATGGGGCGGGGCGGGGCGGAATCCAGCTCGCTCGTCTTTCGTCGAAGGTCCTTTTAGATTCATTTCGGCTCTGTTTATGATGGTGCTTCAATTTTTTTTTTAAATATTATAAATATCGTACATTAGATTTATATTACATGAAAGTGTTTTAGTAATACCATGTTTTTTAAAAAATCAGAAGACACATCCTTTCTTACATTTGGTTAAATGGGTCGGAACGGGTGAGGTTGGCATTGATTGAAAAATTTGTATTACGTTAAATGGGTTATAAACGAATTAGATTGGGTTTAACCATTTATGACCTGACCCGACCTGCCAATTTGATAGGTCCGGATGAGTATGTCATAATTACAGAAAAATAAATCGAGTTAATTTATCCCCTATAAATTGAGAAATTGTGCAAACTTAGAGAGAATGCAAAATTTTTAACCATTAACTATTAATACAATGTTGAGTGGAAAGGCATATTTTGCTCTAACCACAATCTTTAGAGCAATTCTCCGGATGACATACTATTTGCTATGCTTAAGTTTGAACCCGCTAATTTTCATCTCGACCATGATTAATGATTGTCGATAATACTCGGACCGACCCGGCTTGAATAAAACCCACTCAAACTGAAATTATTGGGTCTTGACCATGATGACGTGTAATACATCCATAGTAGACATAAACATTTCGACATGAAACAAGATATTGAAGATGATCTCTCTACCCTAATGGGAGCCATAACAAGGCACTCAACTTCGAGCCTTCGGCACTGATTTTGGGTGAACTTTGTGAAGCAGCCACGAGAAACAACCCTGAGAGATCTTCTCTTGATCATCAATGTTTGTTGTGCCATCTTCATCTCCTCCTTGTTTCTTCTTCTTTTTCTTCATCTTCTCTTTGTGCTGCTTCCTCAGCAAATAAGCTTCTGCTAGCTCAGGTCCTGCCATGGACGTGATGGACATGTCCTACGATACAAAACGAAGCGCAATTATTGTGGAGTAGGATGAGAACAATAATTTCAAGAACTAATGAGATGAGGAGATGACGTAATTTATAGAGGTGGCAAGTTCTTGGGGAGCAAGCAAAGCATGAAGCATTAGCCTCGAACCCTAATTTGTCATGTATAGAGGGACTTTAAAGTGACTGGGTACAAGTCCATAGCTCATCAACGATATCTTCATGTTATCTTTGCCAAGTCACCGTTTATGGCAGCTTCAATATTGACAAAAGGCGGTAATGAGTGAGGATTTTGCAGATCTCTTTCAACTCTATTTGAATATGACTTAGGAAATATAATACTTGTTCTTTCTCACATGCCCATGTCCAATAAAACTTAAGCGATGCGGGTACATGAAAATTAATATTCTATGGGCCTTAGTTTACTTGCTTGAAATATAGAACTATAAGTAGGATTGAAAAATTTGAGACGGTCTAAAACCGTAACCGCAATATAAATTTATTGTTATGGCTGAAGTAATGGGTCCAAGTAAAATTATGTAATTCAAAAGCCCAAGCGTGTCCAAAGTACTTACGTATGTGCATAGGTCATGGAAGCTTAAGCTAAGATTAATGGAAAACCTTGTTCTGCCCCGAGCCTCATTGATGAGCACAACGACGTCCCTAATAATTTAATTTGCGTCCAACATTCCTCGTATCAGATTAGGGTGATCTGACTGCAATTCCAAACTCTCCCCAGGTCGCAGTTGAAGGAAATTTGGGGTTTCAAGAAGAGCCGAAGCTTCAGCTTGAGTTGTAGAAGATACTCTCAATTTCCTTGTGAATCCATCGACCAAGAGACCTAAGTTATCTTAAACAATGCAAGTTACAACATTAGCTTCATTCGTTCTAGTTTCGAGAGGATTCAATATGATGTTTCCCCCCTTGTTATGCCGTTAGATGCCGACGGAAAAATGTTTTTGTAAGATTTATACCAATTTAATTCTAAACATTTTAATGGCACCAATTTAGTCCTAAACCTTTTGACCTAGTATCAATTTAGTCTTACATCTTTTGATCTCCAATTTAGTTCTTCCAGATAATTTTGATAGGATATTACTAATATGATGCCTACTGGCTTATGTGATAATGCCAATGTTGACATTCACAAAGTTTTAATAATTTTGCGATTTTTTTCTCTCCTTTCTTCTTTCTTTTACTGATGACTAACCATAAGCAATAGTCGGCCATCGACCATTGTGAGGTTGAGCCCCAATGAGGGTTGGCCTCTCCAAATTTGACTTGAGCGAGGCCGACCCTTGTACAAGCCAGAGCGGCCTCATTGGGCATCACCTAGACGAAGGCAATGCCAGGTGAGGTCGCCTTGGACTGGGTGACGGCGAGCCCCAACAAGGGCTCACCTCGCCAAATCCTCGGGCGAGGGTTAGCCTCGCCAAGGCCAGTTCTAATGAGGCCAGCCCTCCTGGTCATGGACGGTGGCTAGTCATCGGCAAAAGGAAAAAAATAGGAGAGAAAAAATAAAAGCAAGGAAAAAAAAGAAATAATATAAGTCGAAAAATTATTAAAATATTACAAAAAATTATCTACGTCAACGCAAGCGATGCCACGTAACCTTGCCAACATCAGTGGTAACAATATCATGTCAAAATTAACCAAAATGACTTAATTGACATTAGGTTAAAAGGTTTATAATTAAATTGGCACCATTAGAAAGTTTAAATTTAATTTGGCACCGGTATAATAGGTTTAGGGCTTTTTCGACACTTTTTTGGCTAGTTTGCATCAGGTTTCAAAACTCGAATGACATAGTTCTTGCGCAATGTTCAGTATGATTAAAATCACACAACCATTCCTCTATGCTTTGCCATATTGAAAGACAAGCACATCATCAATCATCTCTTGTTCTTTCTTCATGTTTTCCTAGTTGTATTTTATCGATAAATACATACTTACGTATCCATTACCTATGGTCTCTTCAAATTTACGATGTGCTTCTAAGTGCACTTTATTCATATTCATCTAACTTTATCAAAGAATCACTAGTAGATTTAGCAGCAATAGATATATTTATTGAGATAAGAAATTTCTTCGATGATATAAAAATCATGACCCATCAATCGTTCCATAAATAGAGTTATTACCGAATATCTCCATTTTATTTTTAGTAGTTATTCAGCTAATCATGTTTGGATGGATGGTAATCGCTTCCTATTTCGACACAAAGGTGGCTGGCATGGCCCAACTGAGAGAGGAAGAAATGCTGCCGCTGAAACATGGAAACTCGGTTTTCACGAATCGTTAAATCAAGTGGATCCCGCGTGAGGCTCGTCTTTCATGTGAGCGGGGCTCGAACGATTGCGAATTTAAAGCGAGGGTTCTCAAATTTCAAACACAAAAAATTTGAATCTAGAATGAAGCAAATTTTCCTTTTAGTTGGACATTATCCGGACTCCTTCATCCATTAGCTAATGTCAATCTCATTTCCCCCATGTGTTTCTTTGTGCTCCGGATTGAACTATAGACTTGATCTGCTATGGACCTCAAAAGTCATCAAAACTGAATAGCCCAAATCACTTAACTCATCATGGATTAGACCTACCAATCCCGAGCAAATCTAAAGCGAATCGAAGCATATTCCTTTAAGTTCGAAGTGTACTTTCACTTCAAGAAATCCACCAGTAGAAATACAACATCAATAATCCAATAGGAAATCCCACCAAAAAAAAGGGGAAAAATCTCGCGAACTCACGAGACAAAATTTAGCTATAGACATTTGTGCTAAGCAGAAAGAAACGAAAACAAAGGAAAAAAAATCCCAGCTGAAGCTAAAAACCGTTCATGAGCGGGGAGCTACTCCGAGGGAGCAACGCGGGGTGCTTCTGCAGAGGAAGGATGGACATGGGCCTTCCCGAACACTCGGGACAAAGAGAAACGTCCTCTCCCTCCGCCGCTCGCCGTCCGCTCCTTCTTCTTGCGGTTGCCCGCGTCCTCCGCCGCCGCCGCCGCCGCCGCCGCCTTCTCCTTCTTCATCTTCTCCTTGTAAAGCTTCCTCATCACGTACGCCTCCGCAAGGGCCGTGCCCGGCTGACAAACCCCCGCGCCTGACATTTTTCCTCCCTTCCTTCCGAACACGAAGATCTTTCTCCCGAGGATTTCTGCTGGCGTGATGGGCGATGGAGGGGATGTTGCAAATTCTGCAGAGCATGCGGATGTGGGCGTGGTATAAATAGAGAGAGAGAGAGAGAGAGAGAGAGAGAGAGAGGAGAGAAGAGAGACGGCGAGGAGGCGATTCTGACTTTGACTCTTGGCGGGCGCCTAGCGTGTTCTGCGCATTTTCCTCCGTGCTTCGCCCCTCCAATCTTGGTGAGCAAGGCAAGGCATGGGCCCGCCCGAAAGCGACCACTTCCAGTGGAATTCGAATGGGAGCGTGACGTCATTGGCCGGCCGGGCGGCAGGCGGCGGGGCGGCAGGCGGAGGGGTACAACATGGGATAAACTAGATGGGTGGGCCAGGAAGGGGGAATGATGTCACCAAGGAATATGAATTATTTAGAAACAATTTTGATTGGTTGTATTATTTGAAATGATTAGTTGATAAAAAAAATACTTTCGTTATCGATAATAATTTATATTTGAATATTTTGTGAAGTGTAAAAATATAGCTTTTTATTTAATTTGTAAACAAGATAAATTATAAATGTTTAAAAAAATTATTTTTAAATCATTCGTATTTAGCCAAAGATATGCACCCGTTTTTCCAATTTTCAATGGGTGAGCAGACGTCAACATGATTGTCCTCGGAAACAGACGTCCCGGCCGGTGGGATCTGAAATGGCTCGTATTCCGTTGACCCCACGAAACATGTGTACCAGGATGAGTTGAATTAGGGCAGAGATCATGCTGAATCGAAGTCCATTATAGGTTGTCTGGCCATGCCAGTCTTATGCGCATGCCAGAATTAGAGGTATCAAAAATCGAATCGAAAATTGAACGGAACCGAATCGAAAATTCGATTTTTTCGGTTCGATTTTCATTAAAAACTGAAATTGTTTTTATCGGTTCGGTTTTTATTGGTTAACCGAACCGAACCGAACTAACAAACCGATAAGAACTTATTTCTTAGAAACAAAAAATATATACAACAAAAAAAATGGAAAAAAAAATGTAAAAACCGAAAAACCGAACTGAACCGAACCGAACCGAACCAAACCAAAATTTCGGTTCGGTTCGTATTCAGTTCGGGTTTCATTCGGTTCGGTTCGGTTTTTCAAAAAAACCAAACCGAACCGAACCGTTGACACCCCTAGCCAGAATAGCCCATTCTAGTTCCAAGCCCAAATGGGCAAATTTTAGAGCCTAGGAAGGAGGATCAAAGTGTCAACAACTTATAATTATTTTCCTATTTTGTTAGGTAAGTAAACCTTAGGTCCATGAAATAGCTATGCAGATTCAGGCAAGATGTGAGTCGAAACCCTGACTCGGCGGCTCAAATCCGAAATTTGCAATCGGAAGTCTAGAGAATTAAAGGCGTGTCAGAAGCTTAATGCGCACATAAAATTCCATTCTCTAACAATTGAACAAAGACGGAGATTCTCTATGCCCCCGCCCGAAGCCTTTGTTTTAGGGTGCCAATAAATCTACCATTGTTATGTTAGCCATAACAAACATAACAATGGTCGATTGGGCACATCGGCATGGAGAGAGTCGACAGCTAATGGCAAGGATTGGATGGAATCGGGACTAAAGTCCGTGTTTTTATATGGTGCTTTTGAGCTCTCGTGTTAATTTTTTGTCGGGCGGGCCGAAGTTTATGTTTTCTTCGTCTATTCGGCCCGGAACCCCGTGGCGTTCCCCTCCCTTCAGCCCACGATCATGGAACTTTTTCAGCTATAGTAGAGAATAGGAAGGACTTGAATTCATCTTTAAAAACTTAGATTTTATGATGGGATAATAGATTAATAGGTATGGATCCCTTTGCAATTATCATGCTGTCTACTGTTTGAAAATATGTCATTACTATGCATCGGAAGAACGCCGTTTGTTCCTTTATTGAAAAAAGGAAAAATCATTTGACACCCACAAGCTACAACCACCAAGGCGAGAGGAGTATTACAGGAACCAGATGAGAACGAGCAACCCTCACAGTAACCAAAGAGGCATCACTTCAGCAGAGATTTTAGCCTCCTTGAAGCTTCCAACATGCACTCCCTACTCCCGAACGCGCTCACCCTTATGTAACCTTCGCCGCCGGGGCCAAACCCGGCCCCCGGGACGGTGACGATGTGGGCCCTCTCCAGGATCTCGTTGAACACCTCCCAAGAGCTCCGGCCCGGGAACTGCACCCACGCGTACGGCGCGTTCTTGCCGCCGTAGACTTTTAACCCGAGGGACGTGAACGCGTCGATGATTATGTCTGCGTTCTCGTGGTGGTAGTCTATGGATCTGCAG
Source organism: Eucalyptus tenuipes (assembly GCA_014182365.1). Lineage (NCBI taxonomy): Eukaryota > Viridiplantae > Streptophyta > Magnoliopsida > Myrtales > Myrtaceae > Eucalyptus > Eucalyptus tenuipes. Next base: position 5,481,417 of record CM024542.1, read on the forward strand.
AGAGCCTGAGACAAGAGTTGGAAATCTTCTGTTAGATTATTGTTCTCGGTTGCTTTCGAAAGATCGAGAAACTTTTAGACAGAACGTCGATGTCGATTGATTTGATCACCTGGTAACCATCTGCAGAGAGGCAAGCTAGGCCTCCTGCCTGAGAGATGCTCGATGCGCCGTTAAAGCATGTGCACATGATGCGATTGAAGTCCTTTCTGACCTGAAATCCGTTCGAGTACTTCAGCTCCTTCGGCACGACGGCCCAGCCGAGGCGGACACCCGTGAACCCGGCAAACTTAGAAAAGGAAGAGATCTCTATTGCGACCTGCGCATAAAGAACCCTAGTCAACTTTAATCACGCCTCAATTTTTCCACCATTCGAGCTTAGTTAACGTTCCAACAATCTTCTAGGTCATCGTGAGGGTTATAAGTGTGAAATGAAACGAACCTCCTTGGCTCCGGGGATCTCAAAGATCGACCTAGGGCTATCGTCCGAAATGTACGAAGCGTACGCGGAGTCATGAACTATGATTGACCCGTTCACCTTGGCGAACTCCACAAGCCGCTCAAGCTGCTGTCGGGACGCGGCAGTGCCGGTCGGATTGTTGGGAGAGCAGAAGAAAATGACATCGGTTCGTGGGGTCGTCGCCAGGTCGGGGAAGAAGTCGTTCCAAGGACAACATCTCATGTACACGATGTTCTGAAACTTCCCGGTTTCCTCCTGGAACTTGCCCGCTTGACCCACGATTATGCTGGAATCGACGTAAGCCTGTCCATGGGGAAACATGGTTTTTTTTCTATAGTACTTTTGACAGCTTAGTCCACGTAAATTTTTCAACTTTTCTTGCACCATAGATTCGCTTTATGGTGTTAACTTTTCATGCTATGGAATTATCATCGTAATTACCGGAAAAGTTGGGTCCTGAACAGCAATTGTCACTCCGGATCCCAGGAGCATCTGTTGGAGAAAATAAACATCATGAGGGTTCTCAAACAATATTAACTCTGCATTTCATTGAACCAAAAAAAACGACCTTAAATGATAATAGTTAGCTTTCGGCTAAGAAAAGGTCTGTCATCCTTAATGATGGCCAAAAATGACAAAAATAGTTATCCTAACTCCATGTACAATGTAAATAATATACTTAGAACATTTATTTCTCGACAATATTTACATGACTATGATGGAATACACACATAAAATTAAGATCTTTTTTGGATATTATTTTATACACTAATAAGTGAGGATGTAAGATAAATGACATTTGTGTATAATTACATTAATCGCCAATCTACATATAACATATCTAATGCGACTCGTGGAGACCACTTTTTCTCTAGCAACATTTCTTGTCCTACTTTTTTTTTTTTTTTTTTTTTTTTGTTATTTTTTTCTTGCTTTCTCTAGTAACATTGCTTTACCTGGAGGCGAGAGATGTCGCCTTGGGCACCGTCCGATACGAAAACTTCGTCCCACTCCACTCCTTTATCTTTGTAAACGACATTTGCGATAGCCTCCCTCAGATCCTTCACAGAAGCCAAATCGAATCTTAATAACTCGAGTGTAGACAAGATAGCAACGACTGGACATAAGCTTTATTAAACTAATAATAAGAAGAAGAAGAAGAAGATGACGCCCTCGTGACGTGATCACTCATGCACATGATGTCCTTCTCATGACGCAACGCATTTGCAATTTTCATTTGAAACCCTAATTATTGCACTATTCTTTAACCTTAACGTCGTGGATCATAAAGCAAAGCAAGGTGGTCCATCTCATTTTTGGCTGTCAGTATGCGAAACAGAAGTTTGACCTTTGCTTTGTGAACGCCACACGAAACAACCCGTTGGTCATCTCACGTTCTCATGTGAGCAGGTATCGCTTGATTCACTGAACTTAAGAGCGGCCACCACCTAATACGTCCAAAAAGGATCTTTCATCGCTCTTTGGTTTGGCATCTTATATGTTGATATGGATTCTTATCCATACTATGAATTAAGTGCAAGAAAAAAAAACAATTTTCTAGGGCATTGACGTAATAATTATATATGTGTTAACTTTACCTATTGCTCGTGATAAATAAAATTCTTGCAACATCCGTGGCTATTGCTCTCCTATGTATGATCACTACAGTATATTCTTTCACTTCCTAGATACAAATATTTGATAAAGAAGCATATTTGGAGGTAATCATTCATGGCTGGGATTTGGCAGTTGATAATGATGGTCTTTGAAGCAGAATTTTCACGGGGAAGTATTGTATCAGTATGTAGGGCTTAATTCCCAAACAAAGACAAATCGTTGAAGGCTTGAGATAAGCGAATTTTCCTATAAGGTAGCCTGACACAAGTTCTCGGGAGTTGCGTGATTCAAAAGCTTAAATCTAGTCTTGGCGATGGAGCACTTTGGTCACATAACTCACATCAAAACCTTAAATTTTCCACGAATATATAGTCAGGGATGGCTAGAAAACTAATGCTCAATGCTCATAATTCTTCCATTCAAAGAAACCCTAGAAATACCCACAAAAGATAGGATTATATCAGGCTTCTTCCTATTTTGTAAGCACTATGTACGTGGAAGTCAAGCAATAACTTTCCGCGAGAGTTACCAGCTCGAAAGCTAACATAATTTATGACGCAGGCAATCAATCACACATGCACAACATTTTTAGTACATGTGTAGCTCAAGGTTCATTCACAAATTTAAGCCTAATCAAGACGCTTCCTCCTTTATTTTCTGACCCTCAAATTTAAAGAATCCCGGTGAGTAGAATTCAATCTGTCTTCTAAGTCTCGATTGTCCATAGTTTAGGAAGACAATTATCTATGTTGAATATAATCCCATTTTGTTTCCGCCATGGAGCTTGCTTGTACAAGAAACAAGGCATAAATGCACGTGCAAAAAGTATTAGGTCTTCGCCCACTTTGGCAAGGGCTAGGTTACCACAACGAGGTACGGACATTTCCTAGTATCTGCCTTAGAAAAGTCACTCCCATTATAGAGATTATATGGTCCAACTCTTTCGAACATGTTTAGTTGTTGCAAGATTATATAATAAGATGGGTCACAAGAGCTTACTCTAGGGAGTTTATACCTTGTACCTGACTTGGATTTGACAGACTCTTAAATATAAAAACAAGTCAAAGTCTAACTTGAAAAGTCAAAACGAATAGCCAGGTGTGGAGGTTGCCCCTAACTTTTTCGTTTTGCGTTTTTGACTTTTAAGTGAAATAAGCATGAGGATCCTATGGTCATGAATAGTAACAAATTTTTATATGTTATTAGTGGTTTCTAGAGCAACAACCACAATAATAAGTATTTTAAAATTTTTCAAGGTGAATCTCATGTCAGTAAATATTCCTCTAAAACCGTGGACTAGACAAGATGCTAACCAAATTTTAGGTGGATAACCCATCTAAGGACCGTTCACACTTGGTACGATGAGAAACTGAATTTATGTGGCGCACCTAATTCACACGTCGAGTCTATTCTATACCGATTGAGCACATACCACGTGATTTAATTAAATACTTTACCGATGACAATAATCAACTAATATTTTACCTTGTTTCCTTGCTCATCTCCATATCCTGTGTATCCCGCATCGGTGGAAAGAGCAAGTGCTTTCTGCAACAGGAAACCAAATCAATAAAGAATCACTTAGATAAGATGGAAAGATAAGAAATTATCCTAACCCTACCCACCACTTTCTCCAAGAAGGAGGAGGAGAGAGAAACTGTTCCATTAAAAATAGTAGCGTAAGAACAAGTTCCCCTATGAGGAGAGAGAAATGAACCACGTGCTTTGACTTTCAACCTCTGTTTAGATTCAGCTAGGGCAACCCGGAGATTGAGGAAGTTTCTTGATCATTTGGCATGTCCTTACCTGGCTATTGCGCTATCATGTTTGGTTGCACGAGTTTTCAGGGGAGGAAAAGAAGGATCTTGTTTGGGACCATGATGTCCTGGACAATCATGTCTTACCTGGCTATTACAGACACAAGGTTATCTTCGCTCACTTAGTTTCCACATTTTTTTTTTCTAGTCCAGAGACAATGAACGTAGCACAATCTTTTGGAAAAGGGTATCCTCCCCGCGTCGGTTCTTAATTATTGTTGACTTATAACTTAGTCGCCAGATTCGTTCGTGGACCTTACTTGGTGTTAACTTCTCCAAAATAATGCAATGGACATATTATAATGGGCATTTGAATGAGCGAGCCATTTCCAAGCATTCTGTAAGATTTTCTCATAACGATTTGTAAAATATTTTTGTAACTCAATTCTTTATAGTTTTGCTATTTCTTTCGTGGACTCTGTTATAGGTTACACGTTACTTGTAATTTGGGATTGAATTTTTTACTTAGAAGAGTAAGATTCATACCAAGAAGAACGGTTCAAGGTCTACTAAAGCATGGTTTAGAAGTTTCATTTTTAAAGTGTTTGTGATAGGCCTTCTTTGAACGTGGAATGTGATTCACCCATTCAAAGGTACCGTTGTAATTCATCATGACACTTTGTAAATCCATTTACTAAAATAAACATTAAGCTGCCTAGTATTACTATAGAAGCAGATTTATCTATCCTTCAACGAAAAAAAAAAAGTTCATTTAAAGCACTATATCTCATGCATGTAATAATGCAGTCAAGTCCTAAGCATTTGACTGAATGCAATCAAAGTCCAAAATATCTTTAAAAAGGTGCAAATAAGTCCTATGATAGTCCTTCTGAAAAATGACTTGTGTGACAATTGAAAATTATCTACTCGATTAACTTATATCACTCTGATCAATGGAGGACTCGGTTGCATTCTAGATAAAATTAATTGAAGGTTTGAATTGATCAATTAAAAGGCTGAATTTTCGATCATGTTCTGTACTCTATCATTGACTCTGGGTACACTTTCTTTTCGTCCTTTGACCGTTTAGCTGCTGGGGCCATCGAAGGGGGGACCAAGGTGTCTATAAGACCCACCAAAAAAATCTCTAAACCTAAAAAGAACCATCCTGAAGGTCAACTCAAACATCGACATTACCAATATCTGTCTGCATAAAGTCCTTTACCTGGGCCATGGCCGATGTTATGATGTGGGGAATAGGCCGTGTCGTGTCGCCTATTCCGAGCTTTATCAACTTTGCATGCGGGTACTTCTCAGCGTGTTCAGCCTCGCGAATCGAAATCTTTAATCCCACAACCGAACCAAAAAAAAAACATTTTATGTCAGGAGAGAAAACGAAATCTGAACGGAAAAGAACTCGTCTTGATCGATCGTCACCGATGAGAGCTGACCTCGGGAAAAAGATAACCATTTTTCAGGCTTTCCATGTTGACATTTCGGGGGACTTTGGTGCAATGACCTGTGATTGGTTTCGGAAGTATGTGTTAGATACGAGAATTATTAGAAAACTTCGATGACAATGGTCCATTCGAACGACCCAAGTTTGAATATATCAGTTACACATAAAACTAAGTCAAACACATAATGACCAATCAACTTAGAGAGAGAGAGAGAGAGAGAGAGAGAGATGAAACGAGGACATGACTGACGATCATCACGCTTGGGGTTGACGAAGAATAATCCACCCACTTGCTCAAGATGAAGAACAGAAGTACGCCCTTTTGACTTTGTGAGTGGATACTATCAATTTATTTATTTTTTTCTCCAGGTTGAATTCTAGAAAAGCACGCATGGAGAGATGTTGAAATGCCAACTTTTTAACGACCAAGTACATGTAAGACCACCATTCACGTTTGGATGTATACGTGCTTTCCTTTTTGCCATGTTTTTCATCTTTGGACTTTTACTTTAAACAAATGAATTTTTGGGTAACCAATTCTTATTGTTGAAAAAAGAGAGGAGAAAAAAAATCCATTTTCTCATGGTGGTCAGACTAATCGGAGAATCTTGTCACGTGATACTTCTAGAGAGAAATTGGTGCGATGTTAGCAAAGTGAGATTGACAGAGAAAAGGGTTCTATCGACCTGTGCAGAAATCCTCGCTATCAAAAGCTGATTTGTTCCAATGAAGTCATGAGTATATATATGGTTGATAAGAATGATGTGTTTGTGTGATATGTCATGATTTTAAATCGTTTAATCATGCCGCCCATGGATCAAGATTGCACTAGTCCTACGGAAAGTGCATTTTCTCGGCGCCATGAGATGTGCTAGGATAGACTTACCAAGTCTTGCCTTGTCCTCCAATGCCACACCGCAAATCACCCTGAAAACACAATGAACGTGGAAAGTTACTTTAGAAGAGTACCTACAGGATAACTCCGAATACATCTTCCTCATCGAGCTATCTAATCCAACTTCATACGTGGTCAATAAGAGAGATTGAGAGAGAAATTTGAATCCTCATGCGTAACACGATATACCAGACCTGGACGAATAGAGCCTTGGATGGCGGGAAGAAGCTGCATGAGGCATGCAAAAGCGAGAGGATGGTAGGTGAAGATACATGGCTCTCCCTTCTTCGAGATCAGACAGTCCTCGGTATCGAAAGAGCAAGAGAATGATGCTATAGATCGAATGATATGTGAGCTTAGGAAGGAATTAGAGGGCCGGTCGGAACCCAATATATAGGGCTCGCGAACAAAGACCTGGAAAAAAATTTGACCATTCGGTAGTTGGTGGATATCTAACTCGCCATGGTATTTTCTCAGGAACTTCCAGGAAAAGAACAAAGGGAGATGAGACAGGGGCTCACGCAATCCCACCAATCATCTGGCCTCTCTCTCTCTCTCTTCCTTTCTTTGGGGCCTTCGTTTTTTAGCATGAATTATTAGTTCCTTAGTCTAACATGCAGATATATGAACACTCTTGCATCCCACATGCATAGGTATAAACCTCAAACTTCAAAGTACTTGCTCTCAAAATGTGCTCCGTTTATGTGGAAAGTTTGTGCGGAGGGGAACACTTTCCCCGAAATTGCATTGCCCTTTTGGCCTTTAAGAGTCCATGACGAACTGTCGCATGCAAATTAGCTTGCCTTTAGTGACTAAACAAGGAAAAATGAAATCCAAGCAAACATCGCATGGATTCTAGGAACCTGCCCCGAAGTTTACGTTCCGTGCAACTTAGCCCCCCCGAGAGCGGAGGTCAAACGTAGGAAAAGAGGACGGGACTTTGAAAAAAAAAAAGTTCGAACCCTGCTGTCAGCAGCTTCAACGTTATTCTCATCTAATCTGCTTTAGTAAATTAACATTCAACAAAGAGCCGGCTGGTTCCAAGCAAGTTTCGAACCGTCTTCTACGCTTTGGACGCAGCTTGTTCAACAAGAGAGGTTGCACACCATCTGCCGATGTATGTTACGTTACATAGGTTATCCGCTATTCGTGTTGTGAAATTTCCCTTCGTTTCGCAAGTATACGCCGATCTAATGCGTAAAGCCAAGTGTCATCTGGTCATTTACATAGTTGATTGGCGATGCATCATTTCCCCGGCTTTTCCAAGAGCCGTCGACAGTTGAAAAGTGATCGAGACGCCAATGGAAGCATCGCGTGTGGAATCTTTGTCTTATTACCATCCTTGTCACACACGAATCATCTCCATACCATGAATGTGTGGGGGACTTTTATATGTATATATATATATCGGGAAAATTCATGGCTTAAATAGGCCCATACATGTTTGATAAATTGCCTAAGGTGCAGGGCTGGTCTGTCCCCGAGCGGCAACAAGCTAGGCAGTCCGAAGACCACCCTACTGTATATAAGCCGTCCACCAAAAATTTAGACATGTCTATCTAAATTAAAATTGACTACACCTCTATCTATCCAAAAAATCCGTCCAATTATTAGTATTTTTTTAAGAACATATGTTTTTCGTAATTGAGGGTTTCGAAATGTCTACGATCACTTGATGTAATTTTCACATGGGGAAAAATTTTCATGTTATGGAAGATTTATAATAAATGATCTTTATCTTTCTTATGATAAGGAAATGAAATGACACAAATTTCAAAATCTTATGGGCACACATCAAGGCTCATATTTTCCATCAACACATTTTTTAGACAATTGCAAATATTTGAATATCCACCCATATGCGAAATAAATGAGGACAGAATCTAACTCTAATATAATATTAAAATGTCAGACCCAAAAGCTTAAATGATAGGTGAAGAAAAATCACATGTTCCCATGATCAAAGGATGTGCAATATTGCAACACCAGCAGCACCACATTTTTATGAAGCGGGTTGCTTTATGTTTTGAAAGCAAACAAATTATTCTTATTTAACCAAATCAATAACTGATAGTCGAAGAGTTCAAACCGTTAGATTAAGACCCTCACGCACTAGGTTTTGGCTAGATTAAAGTGTGAAAGTATATAAAAGGATTGCAAAATTACGTGGCTGGTAAGACTTAAACTGAGAACCTCTTATTTTGATATGGATTTGACATGAAATCATAGGATGAAGATTTGTGAAAGTAGAAGGACTTAATTAGACAATCATAAAAGTATGGGGACGAAAATTATAATATTACGTAAGATATGATAAGATTATTGTCAACTATATTTTTTTAAAAATTGTTTTATATAAAACATGGGTTAATATTTAAATATGTTAGGAGAAACCATGGTCTTCCTTACTCATCACCTGGTTGCCGCCGGTATGAAAACGAAACATCTCTACAATGAACTTTATATGCAGAAATACTCAACAGGGACTTTTTCCTTGCTGGTCGTTTCCCATAAGAATACAAATTTCTTTATTGCAAACTTCAATGCAGAAACATTCAACGGGAGCCTTTCCCTGAACTTGCCGGACGCTGGAATCCTGTCGGATCCCACGCAAATGATCTAGTCACATCGGAGCACAACAAATGAGAGTCCAATATCATAAAAGCATAAAAAAATATCAAAAAAATTATAAATCTATTACAATTTATCAATATAATTATAACATTTTCACACTTTATCAATTAAATTATTCTGAAAAATTTTGATCGGAAATAGGTAATGTGAACATCGACCATGCAATGTAGCACAATCGGCATTATTATAGATAATTTTTTCAAAAATATATTTTATTATCACTCTTTTCTTCTTCTCAACCAAATTTGTCAAGGACCATGACTCTCACCAACAACCAACAACGGCTTGTGGTTCTCGCCCAGTGATTGCGACTCTCACTAGCCAAAATGAAAGGAATTAAAAAAGAAAGAATAAAATAATAAAATAAAATGAAAGAACAAAAAAAATATATTATTAAAAAATTATACACGTCAACATTAGTCGTGTCACATAAAATGATCGGTATTCGTATCGATGATTTCCAACTAAAATTTTTAAATGACTCGATTAGCAAAACATCAAAAAGATTTAAAACGAAATTAATACTGATTAAAAGTTTTATAATCGAATTGATACCATTACTGATAGGTTTATAACTTTTTTTGCTATCGTCTGCTGAAAACAAGTGTGAACTTCACGATAGTTCCTCCTGGCATTATAAATAAATGATTTTCTTCACATTTGTAAGGGAGAGGATTGACGCCGGAGCCGGATATTTTTCCCGTTCAATATATATATATATATATATATTTTTTTTTTTTTTTTGAAATTGCGGTCCAACATAACTTTAGTTTGAGGTGGAAAGCCATGGTTGGGGACCAGACATCGACGTTTTTTAATCATCGCTTGTCGGGACCAACAAGACAAGATGGACCGCTTTTGAAGGTGGAGACATTGTGGCTGCTATAAACAAAGCCTAAACTTGTAGAAAACAGGAGTCGTGGTTGGGGAGAATTGCTTGTGGCTTTGGATTGATGCCATCGAATATATGCGGTAGAAAAAAAGTTCACTTTGGAAGGTGGGAGGCATGCCCTCCCCTTCTATATTCAATCCCGTCTTTACCAATTCACCGTCGTTGTACCCATACGCACCACATGTCAATTCAGAGCTGTCGTGAAAGGAAGAAAAACCTAACCCCTCCCTTTCCCTCTGTTAACCGGCAGCTTTAGCCATCTTCCACTCCATCGTCAATGCCATTGTCATCGCTGTTGTCATCGCCGTCGTCATCGTCATGACGGTATCGCCTCCCTCAGAGGGAGGAGAGGATGAGGAGAGAGATGACGGTAGCATGTCAAGTCGGTCGTCGATGTTAGATCTAAGGATAGAACTGAGAGTATCCACTTTCTAATTTAACTTGTCGGACTTGTGCAACCCCACCATCTAATTGAATTAATATATTTTCGGCTTACCCTTACACGCTTCTACATTAAAGGAAAGAATTATCATCATGAACCATTGATTATGGTGGGTTTTTTTTTTTTTTTTTTGATAAAAAGTACTATGGGCCTTAGTGTGTGTTGTTTTTGTCAACACGCATGGTCATATAAAAGAAATAAAGCATCAATCTCATCATGCGTAGAGATAAATGTCATAAGAGTGGCGTGAAAACATTTCTCTAAAGGTGAATCTAACACAAATTCCATTAAGATATACTTACGCAAGATGACTAAAATAGAATATGCCGTAGAATATGCTAATATATATATATATATATATATATATATAAATATATATATTTTATAATGGTGTATGAAGTGCTTCTCTTTCTTTTTCATATTGTGAAATTTTATGACACTACTACTAATGCTAAAAGTTTAAGTTATTAGATGAATATAAGGTTTATTATTAAAATATTTTAAGACCCTCCTCACGTATAAATTTTCGATTGAAGAAGTAAATAAGGGCCTAGAAAATTCAAATTCAGGACTTTTTAGCTCGATATGAGATTTTGTTAGACCGTTATTAACTATTCTAAAAGTTTAGGCATTTAGATAAATGTATGGTTTATTCTAACACATATTTACCAACAAACTTCTTAATTCACTAATGAAAAATGTAAAAAATGTTCCTTAATTACGTGACATCCAAGAATTATATATAAATAAAGATGCGAATGATAAGTGCATAGACATTTGGACACAGGCACACAAACTAAAATCAGGCTCAAAAATTAATCACGAAATCGCTTTTTAATTCATCTTAAAAGTTTAAACCGGAGGACGAAAGTATGATTTAATATTGTTTTTAGATGCTTCGAATATTTCCACAAACACAGGCGATAGAATCTAGCGAACTTCACGAGAAAGTTCAGTGACGTCGACTCATCTCTGCCGTCGCCAAATCACCACATACAAACGTGGGTTAATGTCGCCCGCCACGATTATTATCCAAAGAGCCCTGTACGAACGTGGAAGTAATGCTTCTGTCAAAAGTCATCCCACTCGAAACAATTCCAAATTGCCACGATCCGAACGAGCAAAAAGTCTTCGACCTAATTCGACCCACCCCCTCCAAAAAAAAAAAAAAAAAACCAGAAAAAAATAATGAAAATATTTTTTGTTCAAACATTTTCTATAAATTATATAAGAGATCATTTGTAGTTAATATTATGAAATGATCAAATGCTTTCGTCTCTGATTTCAGCGAACTGAAATTAAAGCCACGATCAACTATGGTGGCGCCAAATTAAAGTTGACAATATTTATTTATATTTCGATTTCTTGTTACTTCATTTTTCTTTGTTGAGTTATGCTGTTCCGAAAATTTCAGTCTATGTTAGCTTCAAGAATATGTTGGCATTACAGATGAAGGGACATAATTAAAAAAAAAAAGGGGGAACGAATTTACAGTTTCAAGAACTTGATTGGATAAATGCAAAAGTTCGACAGAGAAATCAAAAAGTAGTGCAATTTCATGGACTGAGAGTGCTTTTTTTTAAAAAAAAAAATGACCATGTTTTCCTTGATCGCTTGTTCCAGGAAATTTCCTCGATTTAGTCTTTTTGATCGATAGATTCTACAGAAATGGGCATCAGCTCCATCTATTTTTTCACTTAAGTTGGCACGTGGATCATATTGTACAATAGTCCACCAATAAGAGGGGTCTTATTTCCAGCTGGAGATCTAGGAATATTGAGTTATTTCCTAAAATATTCAAGGGATTTTACACTCTTAAAAGATAGAAAATAGTTTAACGGGAAATTGATCATGAAAAATCATCAATGAGTGTAGTGCGAAACGAAGAAGAAGAAGTAAAATATATTACAAGCTATGAGATTTAGAAAAACTCGAGCAAAAGATGTGTTCTCATCTATAACGACTACTCGGGTCAGTTATGGTTCTAATCAAATATTGAAGTTGTGATTGTGGTAGGATGCGAAATAGAAACCCAAACCTCGAAAACTCGGCTCCATCAGTGGACCTAATTAGTTTTAGGTGGGGCCGTTTTCTTTTCTTTTTTTCTTTGAGCCGATCAGTTTTTAAGCTTTTACCATGTGAAAAAGGGATCGGAATCAAGTTTCTTAAAAACGACAATATATAAATACACATGAAATAAATTGTTATCCCTCAATCGTATTTCCCTTAAATTAGAAAAATAATAAAATTTGGTGCAAGAGTTATTATTCTGCGATTGATGAGCAGATACAAACTTATTACTTTTCATTTCTAGATGTATCCTATTGCGTATTTTCTGTACAAAGAGAACCGTAGGTTTGCTTTTTCTACGGTCCTGCGCTCTTTTCTCTAGTCTCCACCGCACTCCACCACGGGTCGACGGAGAGGTTCGTCGGACGGCGGCTCTACCGCCACAGGACAGAGGGAGGCGGTGGCTTTTTTCCTTAAGAGAATTTGACTTTTCGTTTCCAAGTTTCCCAAAGCTTTTTCAGTAAAACGTTAGCCGTTGGATTCTGGGAAAGGATGTCCGATTACGACCAACGTCGGATGGAAAAAATGAGTGAATTTTGCTGGTCGATCGTAAATTTTTAAGTATTTCGGTACCATGATATTTCATATAGAAGTTGCAAAATATTGTACAAATTTATTATTCATTATATGTTAGTGTTCTGTCCTTCGATCGATTGTGAAATCACTAAATATTTTCTCCTAAAAATAATGAGGAGTATTGATTTGAAAATAGGAAACTGAGCTTGAGACGTCGCCTCTCCCCACCTCCATCTCCTGTTCGCGTAGTTTTTGTTTTTTTGCGCCCTGATTTGTCATTTTCCTTTTTGCATTTCTTTGTCATGTGATTCCATAATTTCTTTGCTTTCTGTATCACGTTCGGTTTGTGATATTGGATTTAAAACTTGGTTTATTTTTATTTGCTTTTACTGGAATTTCCGATTTTTTTTTTTTTTTTTGGTTTTCAGATTCTTAAACAACAAAATTAGGCTCGTCTTTACATTTTCTTTTTTTAATAAGGTTAACACAAAAAGAAAATTCTAAATTGATACACTTGTGATAAATTTACTTCCCATTAGTTTTCGTTAAATTTTACGATCAAATTATTGAGTTCAATGATATAGAACAATTAATAGGTGTACCAGTTTGGTGTTTTACTCTTATTTTGTCACAAGTGTATTAATTTATGATTTTTCATGGCATTAATCTAATTTAACAGAAATTAATGAATAATAAATTTATCACAAATGTATCAATTTGAGATTTATTATGCTCAAAAAATTAATTTGAGGTAAATTGTGGAGATGTACCGATTTCAGTTTTTGATGATAAAAATATTAATTTATGGTAAATTTCTCACGGATATACTAATTTGAGGTGTTTCATGCCTAGCTTAAGGTTTATTGTGATACAAACTCTTGAAACATGTGGGCGGGCCTGGCCCACCTCACTTATCTACCGGGATGGGGGCACTGCGAGACAGGCCCTGACGTCGGGCCTGGGAGGAGTCCAACTCCGTCACCAAGGTGGGCCCGGCCCAATATGACCCGACCCGAGTGGCCCGCCCCGCTTTGGTCTGCATCTTCTCCGAGACGGACCACTGCGGACGCTCCCCATCTCGCTCTTCAAAGCCTCAGCTCCATGAACGCATCGGCTCTCGTCCATCTTCGCATCTCTCCCTCTCTCTCTCGCTCGCTCGTCAGCTCGATATTGCACGGATGAAACTTTCCAGAGGTTGGCGGTGCTCCTTTCTCTACTCGATCAAATTACTGCCGAGAATTTATATGTCCATTCCTTGTGTGGTGCGATTTCTCGATTCGAATTCCCCCTCTTTCCATGCGCGTGCGCGTGGTGGGGTGGCTCTGGCTGGCCTCACCTTGAAAGGAAGCTCTTTTCCTGTTCGGTGGGGTCTCTTCGCTGTTGGGTTCTGCTCGAGAGCGTGATTGGAAGCGAAGGGCTTTCTGATTTTCCCTTTGCTGGGTTCGTTGTTCTTGGTACCGATGGGGCGGGGTTTGGATTAGGGCGGTTGCTCGTGAAGTCCGAGTTTCGCTTCTTCGGTGAATTTGGCCGAGGCATGGCTGCTGAGGAGTCGGGCATTGGTGGGGTTGGATGAGTTTTGAAGTTTGGAGTGTGTTCGCGTCCGTCTTGTTATTCATATCGGTCGGAGTCTTTGCTAAATTTGCATGTTTGGGACTTTGGCTGCAGTTTGATTACGCGTTTCAAATCTATTTCGCGGCCTGCTTTGTTGGCATTGTTCCCTCTCTCTTTGAGGGTAGGGAAGTGATATTTTCGGGTCATCTGAGGGTTGATTAGGCATTGCTGTACGTTCTAAAGAGTTTCGTGGGCAAGGAAATTTGACATCTTAGACACCAGCCCACACGCTATTGCACGGTTCCAATCATTCCGATTGTGCAAGTCTGTATACTGGTGTGCACTGCACTTGCCTTTTATGATTGAAGAGCCAGTTCTAGCAGCTGTTCTCGTCTTCTTTAGACCTATTTCCTGATTTTTAAGGCGCACGGCTGGCCTTAGTTATCTGCCATCAGTCTACTTGGCTTCGTGGAAGTGCTCCACATGGTGTGGAAATTAAATGATCCACAAAGGTCTATGCGTGAGCTACAACTGATTGATGAAATTACAGGGAACATGAGAAAACTAAAAATTTAATTGTGGGATAGGTCTGATTTAATGTTGCTGGACCGCAGCATACTTCCATAAATTTATGAAGGTCTGCTTGCATTGTGATGTATGTCATTGAAACATTTAGAGCACTAGCAATTTTCTGTTGAATTCTGTGAGATAGGCACTTGAGTGTTCTTTTTTCTTACTTGCGTTTTGCTAGACAACTGCATTTCTTTTGTTTTCCATCTTATGTGTGATTGGGCCTTAAATTGGCATGTTTTGGAAAGTTAGTTACATCAGTATTCTAACTTGGTCTTCTTGTTCCCCAGTCTTGTGTCTGGTTAGCCACTGTGTTCCTTGTTGATGGTCATTACCTTCCTGAGACAAACTAGATGCGTATCTGCAAACTGGAAGGAATTGCGTGTTCCCACAAGTTCAAGTGCCTGGCTATCTAAGACCCGTAGTACTATGCGAGAAGATAACAGTTTTTCCAGCGTACATTCTTCTGGATGTGGTAGTGACTTAATCCAGAAATCTGCTTCCACATGTGACGACAAAAAATGTTCCTCCAGATATGTGGAGTCGACCCCGGAAATAGAAAAGAAGTATGTTCACCGTGTTTATGACGCTATAGCTCCTCATTTCAGTTCCACTCGATTCGCTAAGTGGCCAAAGGTTGCCACCTTTCTAAACTCTCTGCCTCCAGGATCGCTCATCTTGGATGCTGGTTGTGGAAATGGGAAGTACTTGGGCTTGAATCCCGATTGCTATTTCATTGGATGTGATATAAGTGCTCCCCTGATCAAAATATGTGCAGATAGAGAGCATGAGGTTCTGGTTGCGGATGCTGTCAATCTTCCTTACAGAACTGGTTTCGGGGATGCTGCAATCTCAATAGCCGTATTGCATCACTTGAGTACAGAGAATAGGAGGAAAAGAGCAATTGAAGAGTTAGTTCGTGTTGTGAAAAAGGGTGGGCTGGTTCTGATAACTGTTTGGGCTGTAGAACAAGAAGATAGATCATTGCTTACCAAGTGGACTCCTCTGGCACCGAAATATGTGGAAGAATGGGTAGGACCAGGAAGTCCCAGAGTTCGCAGCCCTTCATCTTTGATGTTGGAAAGCATCCCAGAGACAGATGACCGCTCAGTAGAGAACATGAGGGAAATTGAAGCTAATATAGCCACGAACCTAGAGAAGACTCAGAATTCAAATCATCATGGAGAAGATGACGAAATGGCATTGAGACAAGACAAGAATATCGAGGATCAACAGGAATTCTTTGTACCTTGGCACTTACCCTATCATCGTGCTGAAGTCAGTGGAGCTTCCATGACTGCTCTTGCAAGTGGTTTGGCAAAAAAGGATGATAAAAAGGGTGCCGTAGTGTATAATAGATATTACCATGTCTTTGGTGAGGGTGAACTTGAGAGGTAAATCGACTTTTATATGTTTTTAGATACAACTACTCATTATTAACATAGAAACAGTGTGTTCTTTTTCTATTTTTTTAATTATTTTTACATGCTCTTTATGGGTCTTTTGGCATCATGCTTCTTTATACACTGTTGAGCAATTCTCAGATCAAATCAAAAAGTTCTACCTGTTGGGTTTACACTGCTCTTAAATGTTTTGATGTTTTGATTCCTTCAACCGTTCTGCAAGAAATTACTTCCCACCCATACTCAGTGCATGTGTTCAGCTGATAAAATTGATCTCTTCTGCTCGCTTTCTTTGGCTTGGCATTTGCAGGTTGGTATCTGGAATGGACAACATCATAGTTGTTGATCGTTTTTATGACAAATCAAACTGGTGCATTATTCTCGAGAAGACATGCTGACACAATTAGGTGAGGAGATTATGGATCTGGTGTGGTGGGAATTGGTACGTTATCATGCTAATGCCAAGCCCTGCAAGTTATGTGGGCGAGCTCAATATATGTTTTGACTATGAATTTTCAGAGAACCATTCCTTCTCATTAATGAGTGGACTGGACGAGGGTATGATTAAGGCCGAGTTTTTCACTTTTTGGCCAAAATTTTGTGAATTTTCACTGATATTATAGATGGCTGGAATGTAATGGTCGGAAATGCCAAGATGGCGTGAAGCAACCGATCACTGTGGTCTGCAACTCACTGTACTCATGATGTGCTTATCCGTTTTATGTCCGTTGTCTTGATTCTTTGGATGCGATGGTCATTTATGGCAGATTATATTTCGTAGAGTTTCAGGTTTCTTGGTCAAAAAAAGAGAGCTGTTCTATGAGCAGTGACCCTCGATAAACAATAATGTAAGAAACATGGTTTTGACATGTTGACTTGGTACTTTAGCAGAGACCGACAGCACATATAAGATGTTGGATCCTTGTTTGTTGACATGTCATTATTTTAAGCAGCAATATGTATTAGCACGCGGGTCGGTAACTTGAAAAAGCCTTTCCCACGAGATTTATCTAATGTTCAATCTGGGAGGATGAAGAAGGCCGAAGACTTAGACCAAGTTCGCGACGCATTTTAGTTCTCATGTATCGTGTGAATGCTCAGTGATCCGTCCTAATGAGAGAAATTTTCAGAAAACCACTGGGTAACCATCCTGTGGTTACAGCTGGCGAGTCTTGAGATGCCGTCTTAGATCAAATCCTTCAAAAAAGGCCAAAAAAGTAGGGAACTTACGGAAGGACACCCAAATTCTCGAAATCTTCGCCCCCATGCGTTTCCTGTAATTCTTAAAATTAGCACGAGTTTCACTCATTCTCAATATTTTAACGCATTCAAGCTGACCCGAGATCCCAATTCCATGAACCACATGGAAACATCTTTTAGGGTGCGTTTGTTTGAGTTTCTGTTCTTTTTTTGTTTCAGAGATCAGAAATAGCAAAAATTATTTCTGTTCCGAAGAACGGTTTTTGAACAAAAGAATGCGTTTAGTAAACTTGTTCTGGAATAAAAAAATAAGAAACATGCTTGGTAAATTTGTGTTTTTTTTTTTTGTTTCTTTTAATTTTTAATAATTTTTAATATTTTTATTTTATTTTTCATTTTTTTCTTTCTTTTTCTTTTTTTTTTTTTTTTTCTTCCTTGTGATCGGCGGCCTCGACCAGCCACGGCGAGGCTCGCCGGGGGGCGTCACCTGGCGGTGCCTCGCCGGTGGTCGGGCGAGCTCGGGCTCGCCCAAGATTCGGTGAGGCCGAGGCCGAGCCTCGCCGCCGGGGGCGGCGACGCTCCGGCGAGGTCGCTGCCCTCGACGGCGCGCGCCGCCCTCGACGGCCGATCGCCGGCCATGGCCGAGGCCGGCGACCGGCCAAAGAAAAAAGAAGAAGAAAAGAAAGAAAAGAGCAAAATAGGAGAGAAATGTTTCTTGGAATTGTTCCAGAAACAAGAAACAAGTTTTTCTTGTTTCTTGTTTCTGTTTTTTTCTTGTTCCCGGGAACAAAAAAACAGATTTGGAACAAAAATGCAAACAAACGCGTTTCTGTTTTTTTTGTTAGGGAACAAAAAAACAAAATTTTTGTTCATAAATAGAAAAAAAAAAGAACACAAACAAACACCCCCTTAACGACTGGAGCAGTGGCCGAACAACTTCGAAACCGATGACATGAACAAGTCATTCGATTCCTCCATTGTGACAAAATCAAGAAAAGAACCGAGAGGCAAGAAGAACATGTCTCGAAACCTGAAGGCAAAAGCCGATGCCAAGAGGCAAGAAGAACAGTCAGTTTCGATTTCCCTTTTCAGCTTGACTTCTTTCTCAATATCTCACATCAATTTCCACGATCTTTTGCATTAGTTCTCTCCTTTAAACTAATTCTGCGGAGACAGGTCACAGGCGTATTCAATTCAACAATCATAGCCAGTTGAAAAAGGTCAAATCTAAATATGTGTAATTCCTGGTAGTCGTCTTATAGTCTCGTCAATGCGTCCGGCAGTATTTGCAGGTCAGTACTATCTTGTTTGACAAGTGGGAATACCAAGAACAAAATTACTACCGCGCAACTTGCAAAACTTTCCCTAGTGCTTGACAAAGGGATTCTGTATTGGATGTCATTATATATGTACAATTGCACGTCCACATCATTATCGATACAGACGAATTTCCCAGTTTAAGTGATGTGAATATAATGCAATGTCCTGATCACAAATAAATTATAGGTGACCGATGAATTTTCTCGTTTATGTATATATTGTCAGTTCTCCTTTTCCTTCAGTCACCTGCACACCCAGCTCTCCAATGTTTACATAGCTTTGGCATTTCCTGGAGATGACAAATGATATGGTGTTAAGGAGTTCGATGCCGCACTTTCCTCCTTCGCACGTTCCTTGATACTGCTGCACGGAAGAGGGTGGATATACCGTACATAACACAGAAGTCAGGCCAATCAACCTTCTTGGCAGACTTTCTATTCCTCCCAGGCAATGTTACTTTAACAGTTATATCATCTATTTAGGAGCCAATGGTTGTATACTTATCCCCATCCCTGAGCCAATGACTACTTCATGTACAATTGGTTTCCATGGAAACTGCATTAAGAGCTGAAATGTCAACTAGACTGCAAGCAATATTCTGATGAAGTTTCATTGTCCCACTCCAAATCTCCACATGCAGTGAGAACCGTGGAGAGTACATAATCATCCACCTCAATACCTTCTGCTCTCATCCGATACATGAGCTTTAAAGCCTCTCGGCAATGACCTTTTCTTGCATAGCCCATTATCATAGCCTTCCATGTTACCAAATTACGCTGCGGCATGCTGTCAAAAACTTGAGATGCCTCTGCTAGGTATCCACATTTTGCATACATATGAATTAACGCACTCCCAACAAACACATTAGACAAGGCGGGAGTCTTGTTTGCGGAGGAGTGAAGTAACTTTCCTTGTAAAAGATCTTCTAGCTTAGCACATGCTTTTAGTGCTGAAGAATACGTGAAGGCATTGGGCTCCACACCTTCATCCAACATATCTTTCAAGCGCTCAAGTGCTTCTGCTCCCAGCCCGAGATGTGCGCAGCCAGATATTAACGCCGTCCAAGAGACAACATCTCTGAACGGCATCTGGCGGAGGACATTGGAGGCAGTTGAATACTTTCCGTATTTACAGTACAACCACACAAGGGTGCTTCCGATGTGGACATTAGTATGAACAGATTTCTTGAGTATCTGTGCATGAACTTCCCTTCCCAACTCTAACTTCTTGATTGAACCACAAGCTAGGAGAATGCTTACAATGGTGAGGTTATTAGCAAATATATTCCTTCTCTTCATCTCCCTGAAAAGGTTTATGGCCTCCTCACCAAGCCAATTCCGAGCATATCCAGCTATCATGGTTGTCCATGTCACCGTGTTTCTATGCTTCATTCCATCAAATACTTTTCTTGAATCTACTATCTCCCCACATTTTGCATACATATCCACTAAAGACGTCCACACAAAAATATCATTCTTGATCATCCTTTTAAATGTGATGCAGTGTAACTGTCTCCCAAATTTCAATGCCTTCTCCTCGCCGCAGACATTCAAAATGCTACACACAGTATGCTCATTGGGCAATAATTCATCCCTTAACATTCGCCCAAACATTGAAAAGGCCTCTTTTTCATGTCCTTGTTGGGAACAAGCAGTGATTATTGTTGTCCAAGACACCACATCATGCTCATCCATCCGGTCAAATGCACAGAATGCGCTATCAAGCATCCCGCACTGCGCATAGAAATGAACTATAGCACTCTCAACAATCAAGTTTCTCTGGTCATTCTTGATTACACAGGCATGAACCTGTTTTCCAAGCTGCAAATCTAACCTCCTGCTACACAAATTCAGGACACACACGTACGTCTTGCAGTTTGCTCGGACCCCATCCCCAAGAGCATCAAGAAACAACCTCAGAGCCTCACCGTCCAAGCCAAACCGAACGCACGCGTTAATCACGGTAGTCCAACTGACCACATTCCTCTCACGCATTTCGTCAAACACCCTCCTGACCTCGTCCAATCTCCCATATCTCAAATACGCAGACATCAGATTATTATTAACGTAAGCAGCACCGGCTCCTGAACACTTCAAAGCCAAAGCTTGAACCTTTTGAACGTCTCTGACGCTAGAGCACGACTGTAGCCAAGAAGCGAGAAGACCATCGTTCATGCATTGAGCGCCAGAGGCGCCACCGCTCGAATCACCATCTGGGTTTTCTCGTGAGCACGACACATTGCTGCAAAAGCAACGTTCCGACGCCAAAGACAGGTGCTTGGAGCACGAGGGGCGGAATCTTCGGCCGCCGCCGGTTCTTGCTTTCGAGGAAAGGCGGCGCCTTGGGGTTTGAGGCGTCTGGCGGATGAGGGAGACGGGCGTGTCGAATGGGGCGAGGCTTGGCGAGAGGAACGTGTAGGAGGAGAGCATCTGCCGGAAATGGAATGCAGTTCCTTCCCGAAGAATCGGTCTGAGGAGGTCGCTCATGTCATCTGTCGGTCGGTCCGAAAGGAAGTTGAGCTTAAGTTTCTGGTTGAGCTTTTAATATGACGCTGGCTAGTGTCCTTTTTCCCGCGTGCGGACAAACTACGAACGGCGGATTGGATTGAAGCAGTTCTTAGGTATATTTTTATGGGAAAGAGGTCCAATTTTTCCAAGAAATTGACATCATAGGAATGTAAAGAAACTTTGTGTTCTTTTCTGATGCTGTCAACGACAAAAGAAAAACAAATATATATGTATGTGCCAAAAAATGGGGAAAGATTCATGAAAGAAAAGGTTTGAGTGAACTAGTTTAGGAACTTGGTCAAAAAGATAACTTCTAGAAATTGGCTCCAAATCGTTGTAATTGAGGGAAAAAATGCAAATACAATTTAGTATTGTTATTTATCTTACAGTAAGCATAAACATCGGCGTGGAATGTTTGAATACAACAATTGGTGTCTTTGGATTTTATATTGTAATAAAGTTTTATTTTTCTAACGCTACATTTAGTGAACTAGCCATAATCTAAACAATACGAGTTTTTCATAAACTTGTCTCATCAAGTCCCAAGTGAAGATAGCATTTGGCTCGATCTTTGAGAAAAGCCCGAGGAGAAACGTAAGGGACTCCCGGTAATATCATTTTTTTATTGAAAAAGTAAATAATGCTTAGCAACCTATGATGTAAATATGTAATGAGAAGCAACTTTGATCAAATATAAGGCAAATTTTTTTTTTGAAACTAAACCTTAAACCCTTCATCGAATACGAACAAAGGATTTAGGTTGCCAACAAGTCAAATCTAGCACAGGCAATCATTGCTTGAAGTTGCAAAACCTCAAGCAAACCTGACAATGGTTGATCTCATATGGCCCTCATCAAGGTTGTGTGACATTAGGTGAGGCTTGCCAACGATTAGATATAGCATTGGCGATGACATATAAAATAGAATGTATTGAGGCATTTTTGGAATTTTGAAAATTAAGCAATAGCAAAATTGAAAGGAAAAATAAAATGCATTAACATTCCGAAAATGTGAAAGCCCAAAACTTCATCAGACCTGTCTTTGTACTGAGAGAATTTAGAAAATTTTGGAAATGATATACGTTTCTCCAAAACTCTCCAAAACTATCTGCCAAACGCCTTAATATTTGGCCAAACGACTTTTAGAGGCCAAATGTCTTTGGAGAAGTGGTTGCCAGATACAGCCTTAAACGAATGCCAAAGACTAAAGGACGTGCATTTGAAGTTCCTGGAGCTAATGATGTTCCGTCGTCGTGCATACAAGACATAAGCAAAAAAGTTAAGTGGGTCTATAGAGGAATTCCTATATTTATTGATGAAAAGAGCTTTATAAGTCCAGTGGTATTGCATTCAATGGCAATACTTGGAACAGAAGAATCGCCAATGTAAACATTGTAAAGCACCAAAGGCAAAATTGTAAGGACGAAATGATGAGAAATAAGAGTCACGAAGCAACAGGAGAAATTGCGGACATATCATCCCTATGTCCAATAAAAAAGTGTGGTTCTACTCCTTTGTTTTAGCCAACTTGGCTTGTATTAGTTTGTCCAAGATTGGTGGCTCCAGAGGGTTTGGATCAAGACAACGCTCCGCAGCAGCAACAATCACCTGCCCCATACATGACAAGAACCATCACGATTACATTCTACAAACTCGAGACAAGCAATGTAAAATAGCAAAGAGCAGGAAATGTAAGTCCACAGATCACGAACACAACCCCTTTTTTTTTTTTGACATTTGGCGAAATAACAGAAACCACACATTCAACTCATGAAAAGAAGCTAGTTTTCTGTGTAAATTTAATCCCAACAGGGGACAAGTTTTAGCTGTCAAAGATGCATGGAAGGTCAAACACAACAGAAGGACATGGAAGTCCAGCATGAGAGTTAAGTTGACCCCAGCTCCACCAAACAGTTAAGTCTCCTAGTCCTACACTCTTCTCTCAAAATCCTCAACAAAAAATTCCATAACAATAATATAGAAGACCACCGAATAGCACAACTATGAAAAGCCAAAAACTCAAAGGTAGACGCTGGAGGGAAGGTTGACGCCCTTGTGTGTGAATTCTTTCTCACAATTTTTTGCTAAATTAGAATTGTAGGTTTTTCAAGAACAGGGGGATATGAAAGCTGACACCAAACTGCAGTACAACCCAAATTGATATCCATAACAGACATGCTCAATCTTACACTATATAATAGATTACCTCATCTAGCAAGAAGTCGATGGCTGCTTCATCCTCGGCACTTTCCTTTAAAGGAGCCCTTAGAAACTGAATATCCAGTTGAATTTGCTGAAACCCACTCCTATTGAAAGTTTGAAGACGAACAAATTCTTGCAGACTTTTCAGGGACAATTTTATGATTGTATTTATGACTGACTCCTGAAATAGAGATATCGATTTCAGATCATGTGATGACGAGACTGTTTACAACCACCTTTTCCTTAGCAGAGAGGGAACTAGACCTGTGTGTATTCAACTTTAGTGAAAATTTCCACTTTCTGCTTGAACAATTTTGCCAGATGTGTTTCCAAAAGCTGGCTCCTGGCCCTATTGGTATTAGATCGACCCATTTTGTCATCTCGTAATGGATTACTACGTGAAGATGTAGTGCTTCCATTGCTTTCAGAACGACGATGCTTCCGTTGGAGCCCTTGGGGTAACATCTGCTTCACTTCGGACCCTACTGCTTCCAACTAAGACAGATAAAATTACCTCAATGTCAACCAAAGAAGAGAAGAATTCATATTTATCCAATTGGAGATCAACCATTAAGAATGTAGCAGTAGCATATTTGAAGACATAGCTTCCTTCTCTTTTGGATACTGCAATATTTTAAAAATAAAACAAAAGAAAAGAAAAGTGCCAACCTCTTGCAATAGTAAATCAACGAACATATGAACCTCTCTAGGCTCCTTATGCTGTCAGGAAAGAAAATAGTAAAACATACTGTCAATGCAAAATAAATGCATCTCAGTTGATGAAACTATATCCATACTGACCTTGACCCAATTTGGTGTAGTAAACCTCTTTCTCAGGATGACAGAGATCCTCTGTGTACTCATTTTTATATACTGTGAAAAAGAGATAAAATATCAACTTCCTTTCAAATTCCAATATGCTAGAACAGATGAAATTTGGCTATACTGATCAGTACGAATATTCATGAGAGAGAACTAATTCCTCTAGGTAGTTGACTGGTCTTAGAAATAGAAAAACCCACAAGAATAAGTTTAGATGAACCCAATGTTCTTAATTAAAAGATAAGAAAGTCCAAGAACAACTTCTTGCATCACTTCTAGCTGAAGCATCATAAAACATCTGCAGATTCTAAAATTGGAAAGTTTTCCATAACCTCGCCCCTTGAAAAACAAAAAACATCATGGCCAAACTTGCAATGTTGAGTTCAGAGACACATCTTGTTTATAGAATTGAAGAGCCATCCTGTTTATTGAATCGGAGGATCCCCCACCAAAGTACAATCACAGTTGGCAGTAATGCTATGAAAAGGTGAAGCTTGAAGACACGTCCTGTTTATTGAATTGAAAACTTGTGAGTCAATGTGCTGATTTTGCTGCCCTAAAGGCCACATTGACAAAAGCATGTCAGGATTTAAACGACTATCCATAAAAAAGAATCATCCGGTCTAACTGATCAATGCTTCAACATGGTACCATTTCCAACCCATGCAGATGTGGTCAGATTTATCACTAGTTTGTCATGAATGAAAGTTCCGACTTGTATATCTCAAGTGATAAAATTCAAACCATACAAGGTGCAGAAACTTTTCGCCAGCTGATCGAAATCTGCGACAAATTTCTCCTGGAACAAAAGCAGGTCCATATTCATATCCTCGAACACCTCCACCAGAAAAAGAAGCAGCGATTTCCTGGCAAGTAGAAAAGAGGGTAAAAACTCCAAAGCATGCCCCAATGATACAAGATAAAAAGCATAACAGAGACCATTAATCATAAATAAGAAACTTGACAGCTAATGATATTAAACTCCTTGCCTCAGTGATTCCCGGGATTGCAGTCTGCTCAATGAAAACAGAGATTTGAGACAGCACCAGGACAATGCCCATGAGACCTTTATCACTTTGTGTCACCTCCATCATATTTTGCTCTTTATTCACAAGATTCTTCTTCCCAGAAAGCGAGTTAAAGTGATCATCCAGTGTTCTAAAGAAATCTTGGAATCCTTCTTGAACCCAATCCACAATAAAGTCTCTCAGTTTAACTAGTAACCCCAAGTTGTCTTCCAAAAGTTGCCGGAAGTCCTAAGGTAAATATACTGAATAATAGTCAGAAAGATTCATTACCAAAATTCAGAGTCTAAGTTTAAGAAAGGCCATATTAGCCAGTAGCTAAACAAAATACTGCTAAACAATGCAAAGATTTAAGCACTGCAAAAATGCTCACACTCCAAATAGGAACTTGCTGAAATAGGAGCAAAGAAGAGTGAGGCCACTACAGGGACTATTAGCTTGAGATACTTTTCTAGTGCATAATGCAAATGTGGAGGATTGATGTGAACCTAAAATAAAAAGACATACAAGATAAAACTAACGGACTAACTACTCCATGCTTAGGTCAGCAAAACTGTCATGGCATGCATCGCTCACCTGTAAAACATCCATGCTGCCTTGAAGAACACTCTTTTTGCCAGCTTCCAAGGCAATCTGCAAGGAATAACTTTCAGAGTTCTCGTTTCGCCTAAGGAGGTCATCTGCCAGTTCACAGTCATACAAGATCAATTAGCAGTTGTCAAAAAATAAATAAGAAAAGTTATTCCGGTATGCAGTTAAGCGATACACAGATGAAGTGGCACATCAATTAATGTAGTAAAACACCATATATTTAATTATATCCACAAGTTCACCAATGGCAAGATAATAATGTCCCGCAAAACTTTCAAAGAATTACACTTACAGAATGTATAAAATCATCATCGGTTAAAATCTCCTTTCAAGTTAAATGATCCCCATGAAAATATGGATAGGGAATTAACCTGAGATATCTTGTCGAAGGTAAGAAAATTTTCCAGCCACATATTTCTTGACAGCAACCTGGGCAGCCTGAGAAGAAATAGAAGAGGTCAGCACTGCAGAGAGCTACTAATTCACCCAAACAAGGAGGCCCCATTAAGGAAGTCATCACTTTATCAATTGCTTAAAGAATTCTAATATGAAGAAACAATGGTGTAAAGATCTCTAATTAACCTCCAGTGAGAACTCAGGTAGAGCAGCTTCTTTTAGGACCTCATCCATCAGAGTCACATCCGTCCATATTGTTTCTGTATAAGATAGGGATTTAGTTAAGCATTGCTCAATTGACATGGCAAGGTAATAAGATACCCTATTATGAACACTTGAAATCCTGAATTCATAAACCAATGCCGGAGGAAGTCCACTCTTAAATGTAATTCAAACTTGATCTTATTGAATGATACAGTGATTGATAAGACGCCAAGCATCACTTATCACTAACGATACAAAGAACAGTCAGCTCCATGCCACGGGCATTGTGTTCTTGGCATTGCTGAGGGAAAGCCAACTATACGACTACCAAACCAAAACATAAAAGAACTTTTACCAAAACTGGATGCTTCCAAAATTCCAATAATCTATTTGACTTGATTACTTTACCCAGATCATGGAGAATATTGTGTAATAATCACTTAAAAGAGAAGAACACCATTAAGAAGATGGTCCCCAATATTTCAGATTAAATGAGGATTGAAATTCATTAAGCATCTTTTGCCCACAAGAGAAGCTCATCGGGCATCTGACAGTCATCTGGAAGGATTGGCAAAGCAAGGCAAGCCCTAAAATCTCTTGATGTTTATAACTTCCTGGCTATGTAGAGCTCCATGTCTACAGATCTCTTCCTTCAGTTTTCCTTTCTATACCTTTTAATTTCTTAGGGGTAATAACACAAGTAGTCCCTAAACTATAGTCCAACGTGCAATATCGTTCTTGGACTTTTAATTTGTGCAATATCGTCCCTAAACTTTGGCCCGATGTGCAATGTTGTCCCTAGACTTCTAATTTATTCTATATGGTCCCTGAACTATTGCTAATTGTTCCGTAAAGTCCTTTAGTTTGCATATTTTTCACATAGTCTTCAGAGTAAATTGAGAATTTACCAATAGTTCAAGTACCTCATTGACCAAATTAAAAGTTTAGGGACGACATTGCATGTTGGGCTAAAGTTTACAGATCACATTAAACAAAGTAAAAATTCAAGGACGGCATTGCACATTGAACCAAACTTCATGGACCATTTGCATAATTTCCCATATTTTCAAGATGCTGGGAGGGAGGGAACCAATAATGCCTTTATTAAGTACTAAGGAACGTTCAAGCGCAATGCCCTAATTTGACTAGAATAGAAGTAAAAAATAATACTTACAAGCATGTTCAAGATAACAACTCCAACTTTGCATTGAATAATTTCTTTGGACAACTGAGTGAGGAGAAAATGAGAACAAACATTCTTGGAGAAAAAGAGTCATTCCTAGCCTATTAGGTACACATCATAAATATGTCCCCACAATCAAGATTACAATTTGATTTATTGTGAAAGAGCTATAGAAGAGTAAAACTTAGATTACTGGGAACAAAAGCAAATAAAACCCCAGAAAGCAACCAGTATCCTAGTCAAAAGCTTATTTAGAAAACTCCAGGGATGAACTTCCCTAGAAAAAATGTAACAAGGTGTACTCACTAAGGATGGTAATAAGATCAGTTGAAGAAATTCGTTTCTGAAGATACTGCTCCATTGTCTCAAAGTGCCTATATAAACAAAGAAAGTCTGCTTAAACAAAGCGTGAAATATATGTCAACAAAAGGAGTTTATTAGCTGAAAGAACAGTAGACATGCATGATAATACACTTACTTGATAACTAAGTCCCGTGAAAGGGAAATAAGCTGCTTTTCTGAATCAGGAAATATGACCCGATAAGCACGGACAGCCTCCACAAACTCCCGAACAGAAGCCTACTTCACAAGTTAAAAGGCATGCAGTTTAAAGATAATAATTTATTTATTTTTTGTAAAGGAGATGCAAGTCAGATGCATCTACAGTGTAGGGGAACAAATGCTTCTCTATCATAACCTCATCGCAACTGTTTACGTGTCAATTCCAGTTAGATGAGGCGACAGAGAACTAAAACAATGCTATTAATAACCAGCTTTAGTTTTCCTTAGAGGTTGAAGGAACAAATGTTAGCAAGTAAAACTAGTAAAAGGTTTTCGTCATTGTCACATTTTGTATCCAAGGAAAAAATTACCTTAAATTTTGTTTTCTTTGAGAGGGAGTACAAGAGTTTGATTTAAAAGATAAAAGATGGTGTGAGAACATGAAGAACTTCATATCGGGAGGGGTGAATGCAGAGAAGGATTTTAGAAGTAATGAATTGGTAAATCTAAGAATGGATGGTTCATCCTGCAGGGTTCAATGCAACCATTTTGGTGTTTTAACTGGGTTTTGGGTTTTTTTTGTTGGGCTTGATAGAATTTGATATTTTGTTATTAAAGGGGTTGTTATTGCCTTGAAAATTTTTTGAGTAATTATTTTTCTTATAGAAAAAAATAAATTATTTATGTAGTCACTTTCTAGTAAAAAGGAGGCTAAACAGGAGCTGCCTTGAATACTCTCACTAATCAGCAAAATAAATAAAAAAAAGACGTATGATTGTCTTCTAATGATTGGTTGCACTTGCAGCCATGGTTGAACTGGGTTCATTACGTACCAATCTTCTTAATGATCAATGCACAACTTAAGCAAGTAATCAGCAAGAATTTGGATACTAGACTTCCACTGGTCAGATCAACAAATCTCACACATAACACTGAAAAAGAGGCATCTAATTTCCGACGTAATAGAAGAACATCCGAAGCTAATCAGAAATAGTGGAAAATATGAAAATAGGAAATACTGATTAATTTGCAGGTTATCCTGGATTTTTTTGTTGAAGGCGTTAATTAAAAGCTATCCCTATGATCACTTTATAGCTTGTGCAGAATGGAAATAGATAAGCCCGCGCCAAATTATAGAGATAATTCATTTGTTCACAAAGATCAAAGTCATGTATCTTCTCAAGACGCTTATAAAATATGCCAAACCTGAAGAACTTCTACATCATAACGATAAGAAGCATGCTTTATTCTGTCAGCATCAAAATCAGGGAGATTAAGCTGATAACTCAGACTGAGAGTTATCAGCTTTCACTATCTCTGGAATTACAATCTTTCAAATCCTTTCCATTAAATTGCCAGATGGCAGCATATTCAGTTTTTACCTCATGAGAGGCGAGGGAGAGTAACTCAGATAAGCTTCCTTCTTTTGAATTGTCATTTGGATCCACTGAAGATATGTCTGTTTCTTCAGCCTTGAGATTAAGGTCCATAAGAGACAGTTCCAACTTCTCAAGTAGCTTTGCCTTCAAACTTTCTACCTGCTAACACCAAGCAATCAATCATAGATATAGATGATAATGCATAAATCATAGTACTCATATTATTTTATTATGAGCTCAGAAAAATCCAAGCATCAAATACCTAGATAAAAAGGGACAAAACTCCAGGAGTTTGCAATAACCAATGGTTACTTGATAAGAGATAACAAGAACAAAAGCATTATTCTTCTTGCCATTTGTAATCTCAAACAGGTGAGACAGAAAAAAAATCATTAATGTCCTTAAAACTGCTTTTTCCCCCCTTAAAACTCATCTACTAGGCTAAAAAAAAAGTAAAGTCATGGAGCAGTACAGACCGGGAAATCTAACTGCTTGAGCAGCATTGCCGCCTCAGCTCGTGCTTGAATGGATTCAGAATCAGAGAACAGCTTTCCCTGAAAAGTTTTGCAAAAGAGAAGGACAAAACAAGGGGAAGAATGTGTGTTATACATATTTAATTAACAAAAACAAAACAAAGGGGATAGTGGACACTTTACTCAGCCCAAAATTTACTTATTGCAGCTTACTATTTTATGATTCGTTAACCGATTGCAGTTGGTAAAAGTGAAGCTTTGGAACAACTCCCTCTGTAAATGCTATGCTTTCTACCAGATGCAAAAAGTGCAACTGCTGTCTTTTGTCCAGATTAAGGTATAAACAATGTACTTTGACACTGATAGTTCCTTTTGGCATGACATGGCGCAGGGTTACTACTATCTCATTCTCAAGGGCTGATTTCAAAAGGACACCGAGGGCACACGACAAAGGTGACTTATAAAGTATTTATTGGACTTGACACTTCGACTGGTGCAGGAAAAACCCACTAGCACGACTGTTCCCACATAAGGCCACAGTTCATAGACAGATGGACTAATTTATTTTTGGAATATATCGGGCAAACAGATAGTGTAAAAAAGAAGATATTTCAATTTTTAGCCTGGCTGGATCTTTTTCTTCCTCATTTCCCAAGCCAAATATTTTGGCAAGATGAATATGCAAGATCCACTAATAATTTTAAGAATAAAAACCTATAAGAGATCCATGCAGCCAAACCAAACTTAAATAGTTCAGACACAGATAGAAAACCCCCCAATCCTTCGACGGAAAGTATCATGGGTAACACAACTGCATTGATGCTAGTCCTCCAACATGGGATAGGAAATTGCAGGTAACATAACTGCAATCAACACTCATCCTCCAATATGGCACAGGAAAATACAGAAACACAAAACTGAAAGCTTGAGCTCTAACTTAAGTAAATTAGTTGAACAATAACCATTACAAGAAATCATGAGAGGTTGGTTCTGCATTCTTTCATCTTCTGTCATGAGATTTCACTAAGCAACATAAAGCCAATATCACTAAGCCAAAACAGAAAGATAGAGACCAAAACCTATTAAAATCCACAGTCTAGATGTTTGATCAGGTTATGGATATTAGAAAGAGAATTACCATCATTCAAAAGAAAATATACCTGTAAGTTCTTTATGACTGTCGCCATTGCTTCTTCAGAAGCCCTTTTACAATCTTGGAACGATGAGTCCCCATATGCCTAAAGAGATTTTGAAAAGTAAGGAACACTTTAGCGATAGAGCTTTTCCTTTGTCTCATTGGCAATCTACTGTGGTTTGTTTTGAAAGATAAAGAGGAAGGGAGCACACAGAAGACTACAAGAGTGTTCAACAAGAATTGACCTTGAAAATTGGCATTGCTCCTGTATAAAACTTGACTGCATCAGCATAAGCTTTGGATTTGATGCACTTGTTAAGTCTAGCCGGCAGATCATATATGAACTGTTCTGTCCATGGAAGATGAAATTGTTTAACTCATACAAGACCAAAAAGAGATCTTACAAGAAGTACTGAATATCAGATACCATCCACCATTACTTTAGTGAGTACAATTAAGAAGTTCTCTCTATGCGTAATATCCCCACAATATGTCGAGAGACTATTATGGTAGTAACATAAAAGATGAGGACTAGTAACTTCAATAACAAAAGGCTAGACCAACTAGCACGTCTTACTACAAACCACTCAGAGCCAACACCAGGGCTGCCTGTTCAAAGATGACTTAGAGGCTAGAAATGCGACAATTCCCAATCAGCTATTCTACCAACCATCAAATCCTTTCCTTGAAAGGGTACAATGGACCAAGGTTTGGAGGACTTCGTGCCAAATTCTTTCCAAATAATAAGAACATTAAAAAAGCAGGATCATATATATAATGGATCACATACCTGAACCTTCCGTAGTAGATTGCGTGTGCGATGTAATTTCTCAACGTGCTCTCTCTTTTCGAAAAGCGAGGTGTTGACACCATCACTTCTGGATTGAACCGACATTATCTGCCATAGTTTGGGTAGTCAATCAGTCCTGGTCTAAAGTTGAGAAGGCATCAGTGCACAAGAAGGCGCCTGTGCATCCACACACACACGCAAACAAGCGTGCATGCATATGCGAGAGGGGGAGAGATTCCATATACCTTGTCAAGGAGCTGGTCCATATTTGTTTCCATGCCAACAATGTTGCTCTTCATTCTGTCAGGGAAAAAAGAAAACACGGTTCACCTTTAGTAAAAAATGAAAATGCCTATAGAAAGCTAACTAGTACCCAACAGAAACACAGCAAACAATCATTCACACCATTAAGA
Source organism: Eucalyptus tenuipes (assembly GCA_014182365.1). Lineage (NCBI taxonomy): Eukaryota > Viridiplantae > Streptophyta > Magnoliopsida > Myrtales > Myrtaceae > Eucalyptus > Eucalyptus tenuipes. Next base: position 5,513,820 of record CM024542.1, read on the forward strand.
CCGCCTAGATGTTAAAAATGACATGATAACAATCAAGACCATGAAGAAGCTCTCTAAAACTTGATATATCCAATGCCTGGTTTACCTCTTGATCGTATCAGTAGCACTGATGAACTTATTGTAATTTTCATAAACCAACATCTGGAGGTCAGTATCCAGATTTTTTATCTCGGCTGCCATTTCCACATGCCTCTTGAGCAGCCCCTCTAAATTTGACTTGTGGACCTGCATGATTCACGACGATCGCCAATTAACACCCGTGAGATTCTCCGCATCCTAATCATGAGAACAGCCACCTTACTCACTCCTATCGTACGCATCGCTTAAGCCCTCCCTCTCCATCAAATTCAGTCATTGCAGTTATATCGAAATCGGAATTTACACGCATCTCCACTAAACACTGATAATAGAAAGCCAAGCCTAAAGATCTTTAAGGAGAAAGAATCGCTGACACCGCAGATCACGACGTCAACACAACTCAGCCAACGCCGGACAAGGTGCCACGACCGCCGCCGAGCCGAATCGAACCGAACCGAACCGAGCGATTCGGCGACAGCCTCGGCCTAAAGTTAAGACTCTCCTCGCACCGAGATCATCGCGAGGGACCGCGGGATGCGAATCGGACCGGGAAAGAGGGGGAAAGAGAGAGAGAGAGAGAGGTACCAGGAGATTCATGTACTGATCGGCGTCGAAGGAGGTGGTGTTGATGGCGTCGAGGGAGGCGGATTTGGAGGCGGCGTCGGAGGCGGCGGAAGGATCCGGGGAGTAGAAGCTGGACAGCAGATCCCTCGTCCTCTTCGCCTTGTCGTCCATCGGGACGCCGTCTTCCGCGGCCATTTCCTGGATTTTTCTCTCGCTTTCTCTTCTGGAGCTCCGCTCCGACGTTCGACGAGGAGGGCGCAATGCGGTTCGCGGCGATCCTCCTCCTCCTTCTGCTCTTCTTCTTCTCCTTCTTCTCTCCTCCTCCGTCTTCAGCCTTCACTGCAAGTTCAGGCCGCGACTTCCCAAATTGCTATTTCCACGGCGGAAAATGCCCCCGACGATCTGCCCCAAGTGACCAAAATGCCCCTATTCTTGCCTTCCATTTTTCTCTTCTTATTCGAAATGCAGATTTTTCTCATTCACTTTTTTTTTTTTTTTTTTTGCTTAAAATGAGCCTCGTACCTTTTTTTTAAAGGCGAGGACGCGGCTTTCGCGACGGGCCATTTTAATAAAAAAGAAAAATGAAGGGGCGATATTGAATAAATTAAAAAATGCAGCAATTAATGGTGACATTATCCCTCGTGAAAACTTATTGATCATGCATGGAAAAAGTTACCGATGATCATATGATTATTGTAAATTTTACTACAAACTCAATAAAGGGGACCAAGCAATTGACTAAATCTAAAAAATCTGATTTAGATACAGCATTTTAAATCATAATATTTTTTTATTCAGAATAATTTTATTTGTCATTTTAAGGATATAGTTTCACTATATCTATATAATAAAATAAATTTGATTTTGTATGTCCTGCAAAAAAAAAAAAAATTGACCACTTAAGAAAACCAATTACTCAATATGTTGGGACCATTATGATTTTGTAAATAACAAAACTTACATGATTATAATTTTTTAATTTATTATCAATATAAAAACACAAGAAATAACATTTGTGTATGCACAAAAGTAATTTTGGATTATATCTTGCATGTCAATGACTATTTTATAGATTGAGCAAGTCTGATAAAAAATCATGTAAAAAACCCATCATAACTTGTCAAAGTCAGTACATGAACTGAAATCCATATAAAAGACTAGGGCATCCTAATATTTGCCTAATTTGATCCAACTCGACTCGATTGTGAATTCGCAGTTTGATGTTTTTGAAGTCATTCTACGAAGCAATAATTAAACAAATAACTCATAAATTTGGCTCAACGTATAATGTTGTCTATGAACTTGTAATTTAATTTATTTAATGCGATCATGAACTTTAATCTATTATGTAATGTTGTCCCTAAACTTTTAATTCATTAAATAATACCTTGAATTTTTGGTAAATATTCAATTCAGTTTTTCATTAATTCATATTCGAGAGCAATATTTAATAAGTTAATTTTACATAGTTTATGAACTAAAATTTTACTAGTCGAATAAATTAAAAGTTTACTTACACGTTGCACGTTTTACGAGGGCGGGTTAAGAGAATATAAACGAGAGCGATAAACCAACGCGAAAGCAATCAAACAAGACCACATAAGCAAGGCGTCGCCCGCGATCGTCCGACGTTAGACGATCGAAGCTGCGCAAGCACCACAAGCACTGCGGATCATCTCTGCTTCCTCGACTGCGTGTTCGAAACCGATCGAGCTCCGTCGCGATCGGGCTCCGTTCCTTGAATCGTCTCCTCGATCCTGGGGGGACGGACGCTCCTCCGGCGGCTGCTTCCGGCGGCGCTCCGTCGGGTCCGGGTCCGGGTCCGGGTTTTCGGGGCGGTTCTTCGAGCGCGATCCCATCGCCGGCGGCCGCCGCTTGCGACGATGACCCGAAGGCCCAGTACCTGCGCCATCTGCGAGAACCTGAATCTCGCTTCCATCTGCACGGCGTGCGTCAACTACAGGTATCTCGGATCCCTGTTCGTGGACGGCGATTTCGTGTTCGTGGAACGTGTCGGATAGGGTTCTCTTTTGGAATTCTCTCGGTTTTAGGGCCTGAATTTCGCCGCCGATGGCTGGTTATCTAGCTGCGAATTCGCTGGGTGTGCAATTTCATGGAGGTGCTTTGTCTTTTGTGCGCAGGCTGAGCGAGTACAGCAATGATCTGAAAGCGCTCAAAAGCCGCCGGGACGCTCTGTATTCGAGATTGAGCGAAGTGCTTGTGGCAAAGGTTTGATTTTTGCTGTATGGAGCAACTGCATTCTCTTGTTCATTTGTGTATGCTTCCGGGAAACCAAAACAAATAAAGCAAGTAGGAGCGAGGGCTCGGATTTTTGTTACCCCTCTTTTCTGTTTCTTTAATTGATGCTGATTTAGCCGTTTAAGTAGAATGTTCTTCTCACGAACCCTTTGATTCCTGAGTCCTAAGCTGTCTAGAATTTTGATTTCTCTTTTACTGTTCTCTGCTAATCTTTTCTGAAATGGCATTCTTGACACTCGTAGCATGCTTTGTATCTGTCAGTGGTGCTGATAGAGTGCCAAATGAGAATGGTTATGTAAACACTGTGTTGTTCTTGCCCATCACAGGCCCTCATGGCACTTCGTTAAGTTGAGGTTGACAAAACGTTGTTAATCTTACTGGCTGGTTAGCCATCTATATGTAGCAGGCTGGGACACTTTGAGATCATTGCCGTTTATTGATAATTATGGTAACAGCAAATGAATTGTCTGTTGGCACGCGTACTCCAATTCATCTGATGTTTGTTCAGTTCATCAGGGATGTAGTCACCCTTTGAAGGTTGCCTTCACAACTTATAAAGTACACAGTGGAGATGGGACCCATCATACTCTTCTATGTCATATTTGTGTGATTAGCGTTCTTTCCACTTTGGTAATGCTGGTGACAGCTCGGTACTTGTAAGATCACATGGCTGTTATAGTCAGTCTGAAGTTTTATTCTGTTCATCAGGGCAAGGCGGATGATCAATATAATTGGAGAGCAACACAGGATGAGAAGCTTAAAAAATTGAGGGAAAAGTTTTATCGCAAGAAAGAACAACTCGTTCAAGGTATTTTTGAGTGCAGTGTATTAGATTTGGCTCTATAATCTTCCTAAGATGTGAGACTGAAGGATGACTTGCAGGGAAGGCTAAGGTCGAGAGACTGTCAAATGATTTGAAGGCAAAGTATGGAATGCTGGATTCTGCACTATCCAAGGTGCAACCAATTTTCCTAATTTTATAGTTTCATTCTCAGATTTACTTTGGTAGCGTTCTTTGTCACATTCAGTATCAAGCAAATTGTGTTTCTGTTGCACCATAAGATAGTAAACTTTTGGCTTTTCTATGCAGTTGGATAGGAATCGTGTGGAACAACTGGAGAAGTTCTATCCTAACCTTATAAGCACACAGACCTTGGGACTTGTGAGTAATCAATCCTGCTACCTTTTATTTTAGATACTTTGTGATATATATTTAATTGCTCTCTTGGAGTGGGGTTATTTTGATAATTTCTATCTAAATTTTACTTTCGCTGTTCCCCATGACATACTAAATGCGCGGTGACTCCTTTGGCATCTTTCAGCTTTCTATTCTCAGCTTCCTGTAGTTGATTGATCTTTTGGTCTTTGACATCATGCATGCACTAGTTCTTTTCGACACCCGTGTCTGTGCACAAATAAGCCCTTATGTTATTGGAGATTGTTTATAAATGTTTGATGGACATTATAGATTTATTTTTTGGATTAGCATAGGCAGCCATGTAACTCTAGACTAGAGTTTTCAGCCTCGATATGGAATCCTTGATCTACATTCCTGGTATGCTTTCTGAGCTTTTTAAGCTTTGGTGTTTTAACAAATTTTGTCTTCTTATTTGCAGATGGCTATTACCTCAGAGCGCCTTCATAAACAGTCTGTGGTCATAAAACAGATATGCAAATTGTTCCCCCAACGTCGAGTAAGATCTTAAATAGTAATTGCTTGCTAATGAGTAATTAGAAACTGTGAGTATTGGTAATGCACCATAGTCTTGTTATGCTCTATGAAGGCCCTTTTCCATCTCTCGAGTGAAATGGTTGAGTAACAACTAGTGAAATGTTATGTATATCTTTGATAAACAGAGTTTGTGTATGAAATTATTGCATCACGGTGTCTTTGAATGAGAGAAATGATGGCATAAAATTTTTAAGACTTGAGAATTCACCAACTGAAGCCACATGCACAACGATCACTCTCAGTTGGAGGACTGAGGCAAAGCTGCATCACAGAACATGGACTGGAATAGTGGTCGTACCTGAAAAGAACATTGCTGGGTAGCTGTTTCTAGTTAGAGTGTTTGGCTTTCCTCTCTGAGCTGTAAAGATTTTGAGTTTGTCATTGCTTACAGTAGATGATCCTGAAGATTGCTTCTCATGGAGCTTCAGCTGACTTTGAATTAATAATGGCATCAGCTAAACATCTAATCTTGGGCTTAGCATCTTTGCCTTTCTGCATCCGACTGTTAATGTGCACAAACAATAACTTTTGGTTAATACTTTCGAAGATTTTCTTAGGAAGTGTGCTACTCGTTGCATAAGTTTTGTCGGCAAGGAGCTATATAGATTTCATTTCGTGGTTTATATCATTGCCGGTGTAATTGTTGTAATAAGTGTATTCCTGGCGAAAATCATTGTGAAACACTTGATAGGTATCCTTTGTTGCATAACTATTATCTTAATAGATTGGTTCATATAATTTATGCCTCAGGTGACTGTGGATGGGGAAAGGAAAGATGGATCCGTTGGTCGATTTGATCAAATTTGCAATGCACGTTTACCTAGAGGACTTGATCCTCACTCTGTTCCTTCAGAGGAGCTTGGTGCTTCATTGGGGTAATTTATGGATATGGCAAAAAACTTGCAGAGATTCTCCTGTTCTAGTTAACCTTTTACTTTTACCCTCTTTCAGGCATAGTTTGTCTTGTGGTTTTCAATGATTAGTGCAGTCCTTCCTTGATAGCATCTTGTTTCTCAACAACATGAGTTTCTCTAAACTAACATTCTAATTACTTTGTTGCATAACAGATACATGGTTCTACTTCTTAATATTGTTGTTCATATCTTGGCTGCACCATCACTTCACAACTCAGGATTTGCGGTGAGGACAATTTTATAATTTGAACAACATGAAATTTTCCACTGAGTTTTTATCTGTGATGCTCTCAACATCTTTGTTTTGGTTTTTTCCTTTCGGCATTTGGCCTCCTGTAAAAATAGTTTTCCTATATGCAAGATCCTTGAATGTGATACAAAATGAATTTTGACTCCCAACCAAACACAGGCATGTAAATAGACAGGAAATGAGAACATTAAAAAGTTCTTGCTGCTCTTTCTGATGGTTACCTATCAGTTGGACTGTCGCCCTTGAACTGAAAGGCAGCTGTGATTCCAAAGTAATACTTGTTAATCTTTTCAATTCATTTGTGAAGATATGCATCAGCATTACTTTTGCGAAGGCTTGAATAAATATGCTAACTATATTACTTACCTTTGCTTTAGTGTTGCAATGCCTGTATTCTTTTTTGAGAATTAGCTGTATTTGTGGGCTTTCCTTTGTTTCACATAATGTTGATTTAGTATTTATTTTAGGGTCTCTTCCGCTCCTGGATCTCATGATACTATATGTCTCAACTTGAAATGGAAATTGGAGTTGTGTTTCTTTAATAGTGCAATACTATATTCCGTCATGAACCATTCCAAAATTTTTTCGCTGATATCTTATTAAAAAATGGATGACTGTATGTCTCTTAATTAAGAATAGACTCTCTTTGTTGATTGGTTGATATTTGTCCCTTTTGTTGTAATGTTGATTTAATATCAATTTTAGGGTTTCTTCCACCCCTGGATCTCATGAGGCTATATGTCTTGACTTGGAATGGAAAATTGGAGTTGTTTCTCTTTAATAGTGCAATACTATATTTCATTATTAAATGTTCCAAACATTTTTCACTCACATCTTATTAAAAAAAAGGGATGATTCTATGTCTCTTAATTAAGAATAAACTCTTTATGTTGATTGACTGATATTTTTCCCCTTTGTATAATAGGGTTCTTGCTCTCGAATTTGGCAACGAGATTCTTATTGGGATGCTCGTCCATCTTCTCGAAGGTAGATTCTTGTGCAATGACATTTGACAACTTGGGTGCTCAAGCTTGCTTGTCTGAAATTTTTGTGTGCCTTGCAGCAATGAATATCCCCTTTTCATACCACGCCAAAACTATTGCTCCACTAGTGGAGAAAATTCGTGGTCAGACAGAAGCTCAAGTAATTTTGGTGTTGCTTCAATGGAGTCAGAGAGAAAGGCCCAGCTTGATTCTTGTAGAAGTAGCAGTTTTAGTTATTCTTCTGCTTCTCCTCATTCTGTCGAAACACACAAGGATTTGCAGAGAGGAATATCTCTTTTGAAGAAAAGTGTGGCATGCATCACAACATATTGCTTCAATTCTCTCTGTTTGGATGTCCCTTCTGAGGCGTCTACTTTTGAGGCATTTGCTAGATTATTGAGCATACTCTCTTCTTCGAAGGAAGTTCGCTCTGTGATTTCTCTGAAGATGGCTTGTTCAAGGTACACACTTTCATTGCCTTTTAGCACAATGAAGAAAGTAGAAACCGTGTTTTCAGTCTGACTTTGAGTTAGTTTGTCACCTTTCTGGGGGTGTACTTGTATGGATATGCCAGAGTTAGATCACTTGTTTCTTCAGTAATAACCATGTTGAACAAGATGAGATGATGATAGGAGGTATATTAGTTCAAAAAGATGAGAAGTAGATATGTTTGTCAGGAACTTAAAAGCTTTCCTTTTAAAGTTGACTTGTAACTTGGAGTTTGTGCCAGAACCTCAAGGACTTCGTGACTTTGAGGTCAGGTGACATAGTTTATATGTTATTCTGTAAATGCAGCATTCTGCATATTGGGCATTATGCAAACTCAATACTAGTTTTTGCTAATATGCCACATTTTCTATGCATTCTGTGTCTCACTTTTATATCTCCATTGATTTGCAGATCAAGTAAGCAAGTTCAACAGTTAAATAAGTCTGTGTGGAATGTGAACTCAGCTATCACATCAAGCACTTTACTGGAAAGTGCACATACAATTCCTATTGTGGTATGAGTGAGAATGTATTTAGATTTTCACAGTTGATTCATATTTATATAGTTCCTTATATTATTTGAGTACTTTTAGCTGACTTGTATTCTGAAATTTGATCCTTTTGCACTTGACCTTTGCTTACATAGAATTAAAATTGGCATATCTTAAAATGATTTTGAGATTTGGTACATAGATTGCTTTCATTGTGCTATGTAGGACAGGTTTGCTAATTACACCGTCACTCCCCCTCTTCTCTTGCCTGCATTAAGATGGTGGGCAATTGTGATCACTAAATCTAATTTTCGCTATTGGTGTCACAACTAATAATAATCTAATACTAACAGAATAGAAAAGAACTGTCTTTTCTCTATACTTTCCCCCTTCCGAATTAGCGGATGCTGCCAAAGGGAGTGGCGATGTCATATGCAAAAGATAGAGACCGTGAATGTGAATTGTGTGCCATGATATGCAACGCAGTCGATTTCTATGGTAGAGTTATATTCTATCTATTACAACTGTTGTTAAGATATCATTTGACCCTTCTTTCGGTGAATTAGTATGAGATTATCGTGTAAATTCATGGTTATGTGATTAGAACTGATATTACCAATATGTCTTCTCTTTTCTTTTATGTTCAGAGGACAGCTTCCAAAGATGAGATTCCTTTTCATAATCTTGGTTGGTTTACACCTTCGCTGGTTTTGACGAGCTTGCCGTGCCTTGCAGAAAAACATTGGTGATGCCAAGCCTCCTAATTCAACTGCCAGCTTTCTTTATGCTACTGATTTGTCGGATATAGGAAAGAATGAGTCTCTTATTGATGAATGGGATTTAGTGGAACATCCTACTTTTCCTCCACCACCATCACAATATGAGGATGTTGAGCATTGGACCCGAGCGATGTTTATTGATGCCACAAAGAAATGATTTGGCAACTGAACAACCTTCCTACCTTATGTAAGTTACCATACTAGTGCACTTTATTTGCCAGTTACTTAAAAGATGTAGAAAGGAACCTATCATTCTTTCAATTATGCCTGGCAAAGTGGAAGCAGGCAGGAGCTTTGGCCTCTGAATTCCCACAAGTTTAGCCTTGGCATTTAGCTGTCAACTTCTTTGCTTATTCCATGATGTTGTTGAGCTGCAGTGATCAGCACTCTCAGTGGCCCTTGTCTTTATACAGTATCAATGCTAAGTTTCACTTGTGCAGAAATTTATGCAGAACTTTTAGCCTGTTTAAGAGGGCTTTTTGCACTGTCTTCTAGTCCTGGCTTTTGCTTTGAATTGAACTTGAAGCTGTTGGCACTGGAACCTAGTGAAAAGCCAATAAGTAAATCCCAGAAGTAGAAGCTAAAAGCATGTGCCTGAGCTTTTGGTTTGTGCTTTTGCCTTTTGAAAAGTATGTGAGATGTGTTAAAAGTATCCTGTAAAGATTTAGAAGGAATTTTCATTTAGTAGTTATATATTTGAGTAGGAGTCGCAAAGAGAACCAGTTTTAAGAGTTATGACTTCTCAGTAGGCGTTTTGTTTTGTTTTTATTTATAAGAAAAACTTGTTAAGAGTTTTAAAACAGATTTCTACTCTCTCTCTCTCTCTTTTTTTTTTTTTTTTTTTTTTTTTTTTTTTTTTTTTTTTTCAGTTGATTGATATACTTTGGTCATATTCTGCATTTTCTTGAGTCTCAATTCAGGCCCTGAATTATATAGTCAGAGTTTCTTAAGATGCACTAAAGATACTTTGCTGATTAGAACCCTTCATCTTGGTAAGTTTTTCTTTCTAGGACAAGAATCTTGACTTTTGTTGTGAAGGACAGAGATGTGACTTTTCTATGTTTCTTCGTTGATTTTTCTGTCTGTGTGAGTATACTTCTGATCTTTTGGCAATCGTTTTTATGCATCAGTTGATTGATTCAAAGAAAACCTCGTGGAAAGGGATAAAAATCTCAGACAAGTAAATTGTAAAGTCATCTGTTGCATCATTATAAGCTACTACGGCATGTGAAACATCTCCTTGGCTGTTTTACGCAGGTTCCTCTTGTTTTTCTGTCAGAGCTAGCTCTGCTGCTCTCTTATAAGGGTTCTGGAATCTTCTCTTTACAGGTGGGAGGTTCGTCATGGAAAGGGCATACAAGAAAAGCACTTGCTCAATGCAGGGAATGAGCATTGCTTGTTGTAAATATGTGTGGATAGGGATTAGGTGTTGACATGTAAATACAAAAGGGCTGTCTCGTCACTAATTTGGTTGTAGAGCTTCTTTCTGTGATCTGTCGGATTATGTAACTACTTGACAGATACTAACTAGACTACACCTTGAAGATGTACATTCCCCTGCAGAAAGGACTAAATTGAAGAAAAAGAAATTCACTTATGTTCCTGATAATTCTTCCATCTTCATTTAGTCTGAAGTCATAATGCCGTGTGAAGCAAGCTATGTTCATTATTCAGTGGATCTATGTAAGGTTCATGCCCTTCTGCAGCGAGCCTGCAATACCCTTGGGAATTTATGTGATGTTTGGAACAAATGTGATGATTGAGGCAGTGGCACTTTGTGCTGAATATCATAATCTGAATAGCTTTGTGGAGGTCTGTCTGATCTCTCTATGTAACAGATCCATATTTATGCTACCAATTCTCTTAAGATAATGAGCAACTGTAATTGCGGACGGTCATGCTACACTCGACGAATCTTTGGCAGGGGGCTGGAGCCTGGAATTTGAATGGGCCTCTTTTCCTCTTACCAACTTAAGTTAACCTGCCCATGGAAAAACTTGTAGAACCGTGGCTGGATTGCGCATGTCTACTACAACTATAGAACGAGAAATGCAGTCATTCGTAGTGGCCTTTCAAGAACTGGAGTTGTCACAATGTTTTCCTAGGAAGCTTTGCGCCTAAGAATTGGGAATCCTGATGCTGTGCTGAGTTCATTCAGGAGCCACTGTACTTAATGCTGCATATGCCTGCTTGGGGTTCCCAAAAGTGCAGAATATACCTTCTGCTTTTGGGATCTGATGGCGAAGGAAATGTGCCTGATATGTGGATGATATATCACTCATCTACATGCAGAGACGTCTATGTCTTTTCCGAGCTGAACATCCATTCTGGGCATTAGATGCTTCTGAGTAAAAGAGCAACAACATGAAAAGCCACCAGGTTGAGACCCAGAAAAAAGCACTTTTTCTGTCTGTTTTTAAAGTGATGCTATTATTGGTATGTCTTCTTCCGCAATAGCAGCAAAATCTGGTTGACGAGTCCTTTCCAAAATTTGATGGGCGAAGTTTCCAGAAAACCTATCTTATGACTCAAGTAGATCGAAACAATAAAGAATAAAAAATCGCATATTCTATGTTTTGTATATACTAGAAAAGAGATGAGCTCGTGCGCCGCAGTTGGTACTTGGGCATGGAACTCGAATCTGAGTAAAAGAGCAGCTCCAGTTCCTACGCAAGAGGAAAATTTCAGAATTAGTAAGAACGTACGTTTTCAGTGATTTTGAGTAGGAAAATGAAATCCTTTCAAGTATGTAATAACGAGATTCAAAGGAGTGCAAGTGCAACAAGATATCAAACCAGGACTGAATTTCAGCCGGACAGACTTTTGATGACCAACTTAAGGATGGTCGAATCCTCGACTACCTTGGCCTAAGAGAAACATTTACACAGTTCATGCTGGAAACCCGGAGCACCTACTTCAGAGACCATAATTGGAGTCTTGTGGCACAAAGAAACCCTTCTAAAATTCCGACACGACCCATCAATTTTTGCCCAATTAGGACTTGATGCAGAAATTCTTCCATGGAGAAATGATTGAAGACGTCACGAAAGGAATTTCTCTACTGGAGGCTTACAAATGTGTCTACATTCTATCGTGCTTGCTAAATCTGATTTTCTCCCCAAGAGTCGCATATCTATGAACATTTACCAAATGAGAGTCCACAAAGGGAAAAATGATACTGAAAATCTAGCGGTCGTGTGGTATCTATTAAAAACACATTTGAGTTCTTCCATGATGCAGGCAACAGAACGCCCCATGATGAGCAAGCCGAAATTCTCCAAGGGATTGGAAATTGACGACCAGAGGGGAAATTAGTGATTCTTTAACTGTGAGCGAAAGCGATGCAGCGAACGACATGCAAAACTAAGAAACAGAGATGCACGCGACGATGCATGTCGTTCAGCAACTAGCTTCTGTTCTCGAGAGGGAAACAGACTTTTACTATATTGAAGTTGGATTACACCACGTCCCAATAAAAGGCACCGCAGAACCTAGCCTCCATATGCACCTGAATAAGTCTAATGGGTCTTACAATCTCAGACTCTAACAGGGCAGTTCAATAAATCTAATAAGTCCAATTCCGCTGATTCCACCAGACAGCGACGAACAGATGCGACAAAACAGATGAACAGTGATAGGTAAACAAAGCTGTGATCCACGATAAGAATGCCATGAAGAATGTAGTCATTCTATCCTTTCCCAAATAACTCCATGATCGACTTAGAAACTATAGAACAAAGGCCAATATTCTTGTCGCATAAAGGATGGAAATTTTAAATTCCGTTTCATACAATGTCATGCCAAAGGAGATCAAGAGGTCATTTATATTTTGTCAATAAAGATGGCGAAAGTTATACCTTCTGTTTCCGGAGCCAGTTATTTGTTTTCCTCAAGCGAAGAGCTTGATGTTCCAAATGGTTGGTGTAGGCCTTCATCAACACAGGAGGAATACAGCTCAGAAGATAGAACACAACTTCGAAGGTGGCAAGTAGAAGATTTCAATAGGTCACAAACAACCATCAGCTCAAATCACGTGGCTAACCTGTTTCCTTGCCCTTGATCTGGCAGCTGACTCGCGATTCTTGATCATCCTCTTTTGCCTCCTCTCTACGGTCTTATCCATGACCTCATCTGAGTATCTGTACTTCTTTTCGCTAGATCCCTGAGAATCAGGTGATGTAGCAGATATGGCTGGCGCTGAAATGGGCAGAGATGTTTGGTTCTCTGCATAACCTGTTTCAAAACCTTGGTTGTCGTAGGCAGAACTTGAAACATTGAAATTCGAATTAAGCACTACCAATGGCTGCTGCTGTTGGACTGAAGCCATGTGAAGTTGCACCCAGTCCATTGGCTGCGAAACCACCATCATGGGATCAATTGCCGCGGTTGGCTCCTGATTGATGGGATTCTCTTGGACATCCAAGTTGATAACGCCAGCACCGACAAGAAAATTCTCCAGTGTGGTTTCTCCGAGAGCCATCTGTGGATCAAGGGACTGGTTATTTACGGAGCCGACTTGCTCAGTATCCACAATCTCACCCCAAACATCTTCCTCTGGTTTCTTATTCAGCGTCTCATTCAGGTTGAGGTTTCCGAGGAAGTCGGAAGGGTTCGAATTAGGATTCTGCAGCTGAAGGCCTTCTTCAGCTGGTGTGACTCTAGTTAATTCGTTTAAAGTCATGCCGTTGAAGGGTTTGCCAAGAGTCCCCATCTGCCTATGAACATCACCAAAGGTGAGAGTGGAGAGAGATTCTTCTCTACCCAACGGAAGAAAATGTGTCCTGTGAGCTTTAATCGCAGAAGGCATGCTTTTGTCATCCATATTGAAAAATACAGAGGCCGAAATCTTCATCAAAGATTGAGCTTTCAATGAAACATCATTGCAAGCAAACCATAAAACGCTGAATTTGCATTGTCTGATGAACAAGCCAACATAACCCGGGCGAAGCAGATTTTGACTGTGAATGTAGAATGCTCAAGCATAGGGATATGAGAAAACTGATGCATTGAGAATGGTTTAAATGACTGTATAAACACGAGAACATGCGGACTTAGAGGGGGTCAATGAAGAAGATTATGCGGAGCGAAATATGAGCCGCCAAAAAGATCGAGGAACCAGTTCGGTTAAAGAGTGGCGAGTGGATCCTACTTTTGGAAGGGGGAGGATAAAAAGAGAATGTTCTCATCTTAACAGCAAATGCTGATTTTCATGCTACATCGTAGGGATACAATGAAGGGTCTCCCAGGACCCCAACAGCCCTCTTGAGATCACTCCACCTACCTTCCCCCCCCCCCCTCTCTCTCTCTCTCTCTCTCTTTAGGAATAGATAGTCCGAGTAGGTTGACAGTTATTTCTGGTAGTGGAAAAGCCCAACTAAGACACCCGACTATAATGAGATTAGTGCGGGAAGTATAGAAACCTCTTGAAAGACGCTGAGAATTGATCAGAGATTGAGCTAATAATAAACTCAATTGGAAATGATTTTATCGTCTATTGGAAGTGCCATAATCAGGCACCATAGAAACGATTAATCTGGTTACAAGTACCGATCGTATGGTATATTTTCATCTATGGAGATTGGAAATGTTTGAGGCTTATTTCGTTCACATTTCTTTGTAGACTTGACAGTTCCACCCAAAATTAGAACTTTGCACAAGCAGCCCTGCTACGACAAACATGAGAAACCAAGCATGATGGGGGGATTACAGCTTTGCTAGTCGCATTTGTTTATCAAGTGGCATTGACAAGTGATGAAGCGAGCCGAACAACATAGGGATCTCTTAATACTTAAACATACTAGTACCATCCAATTACTCATGCAAGAGTCCCTAGTAGACGTCAGGAAATCAACTCTAAACTGAAGCTCCCTTCGAGAATGGCAAACACATAGGAGACATAGGTATCATAGAGTCGGTTTTTTTCATCTTTTTATTTGGTTGAGGTGAAATGTCGCCATTTAATTCTGATCAAACTTTTAGATTATGATCAATGCAGCGGGCTATTCGATGGCCTTCTCATTTCACCTCAATGACAAGCTGTTCTGCAGCATTCCGGCTTGCAAGTTCTGACAGAGCATCAGAACTAGACAGCCTTTCAAGGTTCCTACCCTTCTCTCAAACGTGCCAATCCGCTATTACATGGTCATAATCTAAGTGATTACATGTTTTAAAGGAAAGAAAATAATCTGCCACCAACATAACTGAGGAATGCTAACACCCTGCCTAAAAAAGAATCGGAACTTGACTGTGTCAGAAATTAAAAGGAGCAGTTAGACCGAACCATAAAAGCTGTTAATCCGGCCTTCCCATCAGTTACATGTACAACACCAGGGCGCAGGTTGAATTTCTTGCCTATGTTGAAATTAATATAACTTTCGGCCTGAAACCGATTCCATCTAGACTGACCTTCAGACATCCCACTGAGACTCAGACCCCAGCCAAGTTCTTCATTGCAATCATTAGACAAGTTGACAGCCCATTCCACGTGTTTGGGATTTGACCTTTTCATCTCCATCCAAGCTCCCAGTCTTATATCCTCGTCCAGCTCTGACTCCAGCATCACAGCGACAGATCCAGATGGGGCGTAACCTTCTGTGCTCTCTCCCATGGTTTGACTGGAAAATTCTCCAAATGAGGTAGGATCCCTGTCTTGCTTCAGTAAACTTATAGGAACTGAAAGGGGTCCACAAGAAAGATGTTGATTTGATAGCCTATGAAATTCATGAAGACCCAAAAGAGAGAGTTTTGTTTTTCCTGGAATTTGACACACAACTTGACCGAAAGTACTAAACAACTGCTCAATTCCATGAGAACCGATATTCCTCCGCAATCCAGAAACACATTGACCAAGCGAACCAGTGATATTTGATTTTCTTACGGTTAGTCCGATGGCACTGCCACTGTGATGATTTATCAGGGGAGGTCCAGAACACGGATATTCAGTGAGACCCTTTCCCTGCCACATAGAAGATGTTACTAGGGATATAGAGGGGGGAACAAGAAGCTGATTTGGGAGAATTTCCTTGACAAATGCGTTTCAAGTTGAAATAGGGTGATGTGATCATGTGAATACATATTAGAATGCAGAGAAGTCACAGAGTTGCTGGAAAGGAGAGGGGCAATGTACATGGCATCATTGAGGAAAGCTCTACTTATTCTCGAAAAGTAGATCCTAGTGCTGAAATTATCTGCCTAGTTATCTCCTATGAATGCCATTTTTTGTTCTGTACTTTGTTTTATTAAAAAATAAATCAAACCAAAGTCATGAGAAAATTTGACTGACAGCTTGTACCTGATGAAAACAACTTGAAATGACACCAACATCTCTGCATTGAGCTCCAACTGGGACTGCCATCACAGAAAACCAATCACTGAGACATGCCCTATAGAACACTTTTGCTAGGGAAAGTGGTGGGCTTTCTAGAAAACCATTCACATGTTCCCCGCCCCTTTGACCAGCAACAAACTGTGCCACAAGCACATCTTTCTCACGGATGGTTGTTTCGAAAGTGAATTTCGTGTCGATTCCAGTTCGAATTCCGGCTCCTGGGAAAGCACCATAATCCTGCTGATCAATGTTATTAATCCTCAGAAGACCTCCCAAGACATCAACCTCCCCCCTCACATGGGTACTAGCTTCCTGGAAAGGACTGTCCTTGGAAACCTTATAAAAAGAGAGGACGCGCTCAACTTTGTCTTGCCTGTCCCTCAGTTTCATAATATCCGAAAATGCTTCCCTCTGCAACCGCTTTAAGATTTCAACCTGAGAACAAAATCACAGGAAGAACAACGAAACCCTGTCATACAACTTATCCCTACATAGGAAATCTGTATATCAGTCGATGTCGCAACCGCAAAGCAACCTACTTGAATAGTAAAACCAAGTAAAAATCAAAGCCCAGGTATGGAAACATACGATAAAGCAGGACCAACCATTCATGTACATGGATTTACACATAAAAGTATAAAATGAGACGACAAGCCTCAGATTCGGGGCAGCATTTCCTAAGAAAATTGTTCTACTATTGGCACGGGAAGTCAAAACCGTCATCGCACCAATCGATCGGACAGATTGATCGCGTACAATACGCTCATCGTAGAAATTGCGTTGCCACTCTAATCCTGTAGCTTAACAAGCATACAATCTCATCCAGCTCATGGAATTCATCATCTTATATAAAAATGTCTTCTTTCTCTACAGTTCTACTAAGAGATTTAAAATGTCTATCTAATTCTACGTAAAGACAGAGAAACAACCGAACACCCAACCGCTCTAGCATCATCATCATCGGCCTCTCGCGAAGTGCACAAAAAGTTCACATCTTGCGAAGCACGAAGCTACGGCAGACGAATGGATTAGAGGACTGAGGCGCAGGAGGCAAGCAGCGGCAAAAGACCTGGAGATAGAGACAAGAACGAAGCGACGGAGGAATAGGAGGTTACCGGACGGCGGCGACCGGAGCGGTTGCGGCGGTCGATGACGCCGGCGACGAACTCCTGGCCCGATTTGGCCGCCCCTTTGAGCGATTCGACGAACGACGCGATCGGATCCATGCGACGGTCCCCGCCGGAGAGCCGGGCGCCCGAAGCGGCTGAGCCGAGCCGAGCCGAGCTGGGCGGCGCGGTCTCGCCGTCTCCGCCTCGTCCGTCTTACCCCGCGCGCGTCGCGCTTCCCTCTCGCAACGAAGGAGAAGGAGAAGCGGGTTGGACTTGGCGAACCGGACCGGCTAAACCGGGCTTGAACTCGAGCAGACCCGACGGTCGGGCCGTTCTGCGGGTCTTTCAGACTTGCTTTGTAACGAAGCCCTTTTTAATCGGTTCTCCTGGTTTTATCCTGTAAATATATGTTTGCCGCCCGCGCCGCCCCCCACCCAAAAAAAAAAAAGAAAAAAAAAGACAACCAAAAAAGAAGAAGAAATTATTTTGAAATAATTGACTTTCCAGGATTTGGTAGTGAAAATGAAAATAAAAATTTACCTGGCAGTAATTATTAATTGGGTGATGAATATTATTGAATTTGAATTTTTGGATACCATAAATAAACTTGCATTATAATCGCATGAATATTTTTGAAGGTTTTTAATGATGGAATTCGCATAAATAATGGTATGCAACTCAATAAAAAAACTCAAAAATTGAGTTAATGAAGCGTTACGTTTCATTGATATATTATACAATGTATATAGAGATATTATCATCTATAATTATGGTGAACGATAAAGATAGAACATAACAATTTTATCTACAAAAAAAAGCAAATTAGAAAAGATCTCCAAATAATTAACTCGTTGATACTCCATTTGATCTATTATCTTCATATTGATTTGTAGAAGATTCAGCACCGTAAATATTCTGATTTTTTCCCTTTTGATTTGCTACCTCAATACTCAACATATGACATAGAAATGAAGTCATTTGAAAAACTTGATAAGTTGTATTTAAAGATAAGCAACAAAAGATGATAAGGTGTATCGATCATTCCCTATCGGTTGTATCAGGAGTATACTTATGCATGTTCTTCAACACACAAGGGCTAGTCGTCGCTCATAATATGAAGAACATAGTAAAAGATCATCGCCGCTGCCGCCATCATCACGAGTATAGGTCGACCAGGATCTTCCCCAGCAGGCCATGGACCAGAATCTTGTAGACGTTTTCCGTGGGATGAAAGCTGTCCCAGAACACGTATCCTGAGACATTCGAGCATGTCAAGAGATTCCACTGGTTGCACATGAATGCGGCCTCTATTAGGCCCGAGCCGCAGCACCCTCGGTCCTAGATTTCGAACCCTGTCACGATGGGAAAACTGGGAAATCTATCGTCACCGAGAAGAAAATCGAGCTCGAGACCGCTGTCTCTGGTAATTAGTTGAGATTCGGTGTGCAGCCACACCGATATCGTTCAAAAAGCTTTGATCGGATTATAGTTAATTTGTTACAAGGACATCTCTGTACCATGTCTTACCATATTTCCTGGGATTCTTCATGATGTCAAGTAAGGGGCCGTAGATGTCGATAAGGGCCATCCTGGCACGAGGGAAGGCTCCGTTGAGGCGATGCAACGCCGATGTCAACTTCGAGTTGAGCAGTTGGGCCATCTGGTTGTAATCCTCTGCGCATCTCCTCTCGATTCCGCTGGCCAGAGTTCTCATTGAGGGTGTGCACCCAAGGGGAGCCAAGCTGAAGAGGCCGATCCTCCGAGCACCCTTTGTGTGTAGTTCCTGGAGCGGTTACGCGAGACAGGTTAGAGCAGATTAGCATCATGTCCCCTTGGAGATTCTAGCTTCTCTAGTGCAGCTCGACGAACCATGTATGCTTAGAGTATCATTCTTGAGTCGATGATGGAAAGCTTGTCGAGAACAGGTGTTTGTTTCTTGCTTTCCCAATGATTTGAACGCCAAACCGATATAAATGGTACGTATAGTTACATGAACGATCGAAAGCTACAATGGTTCGGTAAATTTGAAGAATCTGCAAGAAGGATGAGGCCGAGCGCGCCAAAAGTTCGGTGTAAGAAGAAACGCCGTAGTCAAATAGCCGGGTCAATATTTGAAAATAGGTGTTCGCAATGTCGTTGCTCCCCGCAGACACGACATACAGGCCGTTGGCAACGACAGAATCCGCTCTCTCCTCTCCTATAAAGCTCTTCAGCTTCATTTTGTACTCATCGAAGAGTTGCAGTTGTCTCGACATCGGTATGCGGACTGATTTCGATCCCAGAAAAGGAGAGGAACCATCAGCAGCGTCGATGACGAATGGTTTGGTGAAAGGTCGTTTTCATAATGCTAGGAAGGGAGAATTGTTTACCACGAGTTCTGATGTCAGAGGATCGAATCCTGCGCCGGCTGAGGCGAAGTTGACGCTTCCGATGAGGTCTTGAAGTCGCAGGTTCGGGTCGAGAAATGCGGGCAACAGATCTTTGATCCCCAGTTGCTGTGCTGATGGATGGAACGAAACAAAGCAGCTTAAGCTTAAATCATAACGATAAGTTTTTAAAGTGAAAGAAATTTTCGGAATGCAATATTCAGAAAGTTACGAAAGTTATTAAAGTGTAAATGTTATGGTGCTACCCAAGATGTCCGACGGAATCTTGCCATTGCTGAACCTGCCTGTCGGTTTTCCTCCCATGAAATCCCTTCCATACGGAAGAAAGTTACTCTTAACCAGAGTAATGAGGTTGTTGTTGTTGCCTGTGTCCAATATGGAGTCGCCAAACATGAAAACGGCGGAGATTGTTGCGTTTTCTGGTGCCACCACTGCGGCCTGCGGTGTGCAGATTTGCATCATAAGGAGGAGAGAGAGAAGCATCAGAGACTGTGCCAAGATTGTGAGCATTTTGGAATTAGACCAAAGTATCTAGAAATCAATCAGATGAAAACAGGAGGGTAGAAAAATTGACTGTGTATGTTATGTTGGGTGCTTCTGCGCGGCCCTTCTTATAAGTTAACGTTCTCAGTGGGACAAACTTGAGAAACTACTGAAGCAGAAACTTAATTCTGCAAGAAGTGGGAAGAGTTCTATGGAGCATAAAGCAAATAAAACGTTAATCATGTGAGAGATACAGTGGCGGCTGATGTTTGCAAGTTTTCTGTTTCATGGAACGATAGAAGCCAAAAAGATCATGCGTTCCGAGTCTGGGAATGATTGTTGGCATGGGGGAATGCCATGCACGTCTCTCGCAACAAAATATGCATGTGCCTGGTAATGGGAAAATCGATGACGGATGATTGTTAGTACTTTCCCGCCGTGTCTGGTGGGAAGGAGGTGGTCTCGTGTTGGAATCGCCATTCCGGGCATGATTCCTCGACTCGAAAGAGCTGGAGTGCTTGTTTTAGAACAAATAGGCTTTCCGTCAGATGACGGTCCTTCCCTATTTTACTTTGTCCAATCTTGACCCATTGGATGCCCTGTGGCGGAAGGGCATCGGCTTTTCACTTAGGTCCGTATAGGAAAAGGAAAAGCACAGGTTATAGTCATCGGTGTCCCTAACGACCGCCCAGAAAAACCTCAGATCAGCGTGCGACGATGAATTCATTTTTTCCAGTATGGGAAACACCAGGACCCACGGCATAAACGGACATGATCAAACTGCACGCCAACACAATCAAGCCTTCTTATTGCAACTTACCGCCGGATCTCGATGACTATAAGGTAAGTGACCGGGAATGCCTAAGTGAACGGTAGCTAGAACTAAACTACAAAGAATATCCTGGCAAAAAGCAAAGATCAACGTGATCAAGTGATTTTTACATGAAAAGGTAAAAAGCGACAAGCCGCTGGTGCGCGATATGCATCACCGCAATACCTGCACTGACAATTCTGCAGTTCATCCATGTACAAAAGTACTACGTGCATGAGACAGTATTTTGATGCTGTGCACGAGGTACATTTTTCACAGACAATATCTCCACGGTTCTTGCAGTGCTGCTGAAAGCTGAATCCGAAAAAACCAAAGCTGTGAGGCAAAAGGATACAGATGAACACTGAAGAGACAAGTGACAGTAGAAAAGTATGTACCCTGCGATCACAAATCCGTTCCACAAGCCGTACACTTTGAAACCGCTGCATTGGAAACCTAAAAATAGAAACTAAGGAGCACGAGTAAGTTCTATGGCAAAGAAGGTTAGTGTTTTTTTTTTGGTAAGGGCAAAGAAGGTTAGTGTTATACTCTAAGAAAACCAATATATTTGATTAAACTTCAATACTTTTTACAGTCACTTTTTATTAAGAATGAGAATAGATGCACACAAAATGCCAGGCAAAACACGATAAAGTACGACTCCGAAGGGTGAACTTTTTCACGCAAAAAGAATTTACCGAAAGACATTTGCATGCGCTGACTATGATCGCCTCAGAGACGACATGCTTGACATTTTTTGATCCATATTATCACATCGAATCGAAATTTATACCATTATGAAGATGACACAAATGACCAACACAAGTACGACAGAAAAAACCAAAAACAAACATGAATACGGTGGCATAGAACAAGTAGCTGGCCACTATATGGCTAGTCCAAGCCTCGTAAAGGAGGAGATCCGGGATTGAAAAGGAAGTCAACATCTGCGGTTTTCAGATCTTCCACGAAATGGACAGTAAAATAGGGATGCTCAAAATCTTGTGCAGTATGTTGTCCTGCACTCAGGAAAGATCCTCACACCAGCCATACTGGGTGGTGGGTGTTTGGCTTTCAAGGTTTAAAATATGCAAGAAGCGATTTGAAGATGTTTCAGCGGATGTGATTGCTCGAGAATTGATATAGCTCGAAATGGATATCCTTGAAAAATTTGGAGCGCGCA
The DNA here is from genome assembly GCA_014182365.1 of Eucalyptus tenuipes. NCBI lineage: Eukaryota > Viridiplantae > Streptophyta > Magnoliopsida > Myrtales > Myrtaceae > Eucalyptus > Eucalyptus tenuipes. The sequence goes on from CM024542.1 coordinate 5,535,658, forward strand.
TAAGATAAAGATGAAAAAAACTTGCTCAAAATTGTATCATTTCCAAAGACTAAAACTAGATGCTTCGAAAGAAAGAGGCGATTCGATGGTAAGACTGTTAGAGAACCAATCGAATGGGTGTGCAAAGACGTAAGGTAAGTATATATCTGTGCCCAGATTCCAGCAAAGCCGGAAGACTTCCGATCATAAATTGGATGATAAATATAAATTGAATTTGGATTTTTGGATATGATAAATAGATTTGCGACATAATTGCATAGATACTTTTGAAGGTCCTTGAATGAGCGAGCTTGGTATGCTTGTTTCTCGATGAAAATATTTAGATTTGGAGTTTTGAGTCAAATGCTAGATGATGGAATGTAACTCAACATATGACAGTAACAAAGTCATTTAAAAACTCGATAAACTGTGCGCGAACTTGACCAACAAACGATGATCAGGTTTATCTACCATGTCCGTAATGTCAAGAGTATACTTATACATGTTCCTCAGCGTACAAGAATTAATCATTGTCCGGAGTATGGAGAGCATACTAAAAGATCATAGTCGTTGTCATCTGTCATCATGAGTATAGCTCGACCAGGAGCTTCGACAACTGCTCCTGGACCACGACCTCGTAGACATTTTCAGTGGGATGATAGCTGTCCCAGAACACATATCCTGAGACATTTGAGCATGTCAAGAAATCCCACTGGTTGCACAGGAACCCAGTCTCTATTAGGCCCGAGCCGCAGCACCCCCGGTCTGAGATTTCAAACCCTGTCACGATGGGAAAGCCAAGATAACTATTGTCACTGAGAGAAAATTGAGCTCGAGACCTCTATTTCCGGTGCCAAGTTGAAGTTCAGTGTGCAACCACCATTGACGTCCAAATGGTTTAATCGGTTTATATATAATTTGTCACAAGGACGTCTATATGTACCAAATCTTACCATATTTTCTAGGACTCTTCACGATGTCGAGTACAAGGCCGTAAATGTCGATAAGGGCCATCCTGGCATGAGGGAAGGCTTCGTTGAGGCGATGCAACTCAGATGACAACTTTGAGTTAAGCAGTTGAACCATTTGATTGTAATTCTCTGCACATCTTCTCTTGATTCCACCGGCCAGAGTTCTCATTGAGGGTATGCACCCAAGGGGAGTCAAGCCGAAGACGCCAATCCTCCTAGCACCCTTTGCGTGGAGTTCCTAGAGTGGTTACACATGACTGGTTAGAGCACATTAGCTTGTCGTCTTAGAGATTCTAGCTTCTCTAGTGCAGCTCGACAAACTATGTATGGACAGAGTGCCATTCATGAGTTCCATAATCAAAATCTTGTTGAGAACTGGTGTTTGATTGCTTTTCCCAATAATCGGGACAACAAATCGCCATAAATGACATGGATAATTGCACAGAACGATCAAAAGCTACACTAGTTCATTGAATTTGAAGTACCTGCAAGAATGATGAAGCCAAACGCACCAAAAGTTCTGTGTAAGAAAAAACACTGTAGTCAAATATCCGGGTCGGGGTATGAAAATAGGTATTCGCAATGTCGTCGCTCCCTGCAGACACGATATACAGGCCGTTGGCAACAATAGAATCCACTCTCTCCTCTCCTATGAAGCACTTCAGCTTCATTTTGTACTCATCGAAGAGTTGTAATTGTTTAGACATTGGTATGGCAGACTGATTTCATCCCGAGGAAAGAGAAAAACCATCAGCAGCGTTGAAAAAATTGTTTGGTGAAAGGTAGCTTTCATAATGCGAGAGAGGAATATTTGTTTACCACAAGTTCCGATGTCAGAGGATCAAATCCTGCGCCAGCAGAGGCAAAGTTGACGCCTCCGATGAGGTCTTGAAGTTGCAGGTTCGGGTCAAGAAATGCGGGCAACAGTTCTTTGATCCCCAGTTGTTCCACTGATAATTGAAGCAAAATGAAGTAGCTTAAGCTTAAATCATAATGATAAGTTTTCAAAGTGAAAAATATATTTAGAAAGTCATGAAAGTGATCGAAGCATGATTGTTTTGGCGCTACCAAAGAAATCCGGGGGAATCTTGCCGTTGCTGAACCTGCCGGTCGGTTTTCCTCCCATGAAATCCCTTCCATATGGAGGAAAATTACTCTTAACCAGTGTGATGAGGTGGTTGTTGTTGCCTGTATCCACTATGGAGTCACCAAACATGAAGACGGCCGAGATTGTTGCATTTTTGGGCACCACGACCTTGGCTTGCGGTGTGCAGATTTGCATCATTAGGCAGAGAGAGAGGTACATTAGAGACTGTACCAAGATTTGGACCATTTTTTAAAAAAAGGATGAGGCCAAAGTATCTAGAAATAAGTTAAATGAATGAGGAGGACAGGAAAATCAAGTGAGTATGCTCCATTGGATGCATTGGAAGGCCCTTCTTATAAGTTAACGTTCTCAGTGGGACAAACTTGAGACGCTATTGAAGGACAAACTTTAATTTTAAAAGTAAGTGGAAAAAGATTTAAGGAACAGATAAGCAATTAAAACGTTAATCATGCGAAAGACACGGCGGCTGATATTCACAAGTTTTCTGTTTCATGGGAAGACAGAAGCCAAAAGATCATGCATTTTGAGTTTGGGAAGATGATGGATTAGTGTTGGTATCAAGGGAATGCCATTCTCATGCAACAATATATGCATGTGGATGTAATAGGTCTTTCAGGCTTTCTCTGTGAGCATCCCCACCAAAGACCCGAATACTTGCCTGAAGTTTCATTGGGTGCTAATTGGTAAAGACGGATTCGATGATCAGTGGCTGCTTTTGTGATTACTTTTTGAGCGCATGACCACTACCCATGTTTTGATAATTTACTGTGTTATTTAGAGCTTATTTTGATTTGAAGCTATTTACGATTTGTCTTGATTTGCAATTGGACGAAATTATTTTTCTCTTGTATTTCTACGAGAATGACTGGAATGTCATCTTTATAAAAAAAGAAGAAGGTAAGAATAGCCCCCCCTTCCAATACAATAAATCTCATCAAATGCCCCGGTGGCTTCTATGATGTCTTCATATAAAATCTTTCCATCGTACTTTGGTAGAGAAAAGACTTCAGTTGTCATGGGTGCTAGTTCCACTGTTAAATGGAACTTCTTTCTACAGAAAATGAATAATATTCCAAAGAAAATAAACAGAAAAACTGCTCCTAACAAAGGAAACACAATAGGAAACACTTTGCCTCCCGTTGGAATGCTTTCCCCATCCACCATCGCTTGATCATAGGGCTCAAGTCCTTCAACATTTCCACACAATCCACTGTTGTCTTGAAAGAATTATTCAGGTGCATTTTGGAATGCCATGGTATTGGGGATGGGACCCTCAAATTTGTTGTAAGAGATGTCCACCTCTATCAAACCTTGCATATCCTTGAAAGTCTTGTATATAAGGCTAGAAAGATTATTGTGTGAAAGGTCTAGTTTCACTAGGCTTTGCAGCTTGTTGAATTCAGCTGGGATCCCACCACTTAACAAGTTATGACTCAAGTCTAGCTTGGATAAATGAATTAGTGTCCCTAATTGCCTTGGAATATCTTGGCTTAATTGGTTGTTGCTCATATCCAAGAGGACCAAGTTTGAAGAAAGCCTTATAGTTTGCGGGATAGACATGCTTAATCTATTCCTGGACAAATCCAATTTTTTGAGACCAAGTAATGATACAACCTCGGGACTTATTCAACCAGAAAGTCGGTTCTTGCTTAGATTCAAATTCACCAAAGAAGTCAATTTTCCAAATTCTTTCGAAACCTCACCAAGTAAACCATTGAAAGAAAGATCAAGTTTACCCAATTGAGTCGTGTACCCAATCTCAAGAGGCAAGCTACCGGTGATGTTATTTCTAGCGACTCTTGGGTTAGTTAAACGCGTGCAACTTCCCTAGTTTATGGAGATTTCTCCATAGAACTTGTTGAAACTCATGTCGATAAAGTCCAAGTTGGGGTAGACATCAAATGTCTCAGATATGTTTCCAGTCAATTGGTTTTTCTCGAGGCGTAGTCTAACTAAGCTTGTGCAATTTCTCAAGCTTCTAGAGATAGAACCCGTTAAGTTTTTGCCACTTAGTGTGAGGTTTTGGAGCAAACCACCTTGGCACAAGTTCTTTGGTAAGGAACTGGTTAACTTGTTGGCATCCAATTCCAGCACCATCAAGTTAATCAAATTCCCTAAGGATCCAAGAATTGAACTAGAAAGCTTATTCTCACGGAGGAACAAATATGATAGGTTGGTCAAGCGACCCAAAGAAGAAGGAATTGGGCCAGTGAGCTGATTTCTAGTTAGCACTAAGTCAAGCATAGCATGGAGATTTTCTATCTCATCAGGAATGTGATCGGAAAGCTAGTTACCATAAAGATAAATAAGGGTAAGCTCCATCAAATTGTCCAATGTTGGTGGAAGTGAATCGGTTAGATTATTATTGTAAAGGCTCAATGAGCTAAGAAGGTTCAAATTCCCTAGCTCTAGGGGGATGGAACCGTTAAGGTTATTATCAAATAGGTGCAACTCTCTCAATTTGGTTAACTTCCCAAAAGTGGAAGGAATTGGTCCTGTTAGGGAGTTGGAAGCCATGTGGAGCACTTCCAAATTTGCCATATTTCCTATTTCAGGAGGAATAGAACTAGAAAAGGAGTTGTTGTAGACATACAATGTAGCTAATTTGCTGAAATTACCCAATGACGAAGGTATGGGCTCATTCAACTGATTCTAATATAGTGCAACTTCATTAAGCAAATGCAACTACCCGATTTCTTGAGGAGTTGAGCCATTTAAATCATTGAAGACCAGGTGTAGGACCTCTAGTTTTGTTAGACGGCCAATCTTTGATGGTATTTTCCCTGAGAACCGATTGATAGAGAGGTCGAGATTGTTGAGATTTCTTAGGAGATCGATTTGAGGTGGAATGTGGCCAAAGAGAATATTTACGCTCAAGTCCATGTACATGAGATGAGACAAAAATGAGAAGGGGAATTCATTGAGCGTAACTTCGACATCAGCATTGGTGAGATTAATCCCAATAACGCTTCCTGCTTCATTACAGGAAATGCCAAACCAAGCACATGGACTCACAGTCGAACCGAAACTGCTGGCATTATGAGGAGAGGGAGTTCATGAAGAGAGGGAAGAAACTATATGGTTGCCAAGACTGGACTTCCAATTGAGGAGGGCTTGTGCTTCTACAGGGGAAGCCTGAGCAGGAAGTGGAATGACAAAGGTAGTGAAAAGGGCAAGGGTGGCTTATGACCCTCTTGAATTCTGGTGAAGAGTCCATGGATTTTTCTTCTTCTTCGTCCGCTTTTTGGTTCTGGTAAGTTGGTTTTTTTTGTTCCTGAGGTAATGAGCGATGCTTTAAATGCTTGTGAGAACTCCCCTTCCTATCATCTTCCATTATAATTACGGGAACGCAATAACGGCCACTATTTTAGTGAAGACTTAGAAAAAGTATGTCAGATGTATTTCCGGTTCCACCAAGACTTTGGAGCTTTCTCCATTCAGTCTTCTTTGGCATCTTTTTGACTTGGATCGGTCCCCATATTAATAGAGAAGTCGTTGAGGAGATTGATCAAATCCTAACTCCTTTCACACATTATGCAATTCTAAGCATGCAAAGGGAAGTCTTCTCACTCGACATCAATGAGGCCAAATCTTGCCCCGGCTTTGGCCTCGTTCTTGCAGAAACGACAGCTGGTGAATGAGCTAATGAGTCTGAACCACACCCACTTGCAAACTCACATCAATCAAAAGGAAAATTGAAGAAGAGAAATCAAAGTTGTCTTTGGCCCGCTTGTTCTAGCCTTTTCTGACAAAGGATAACGTGGCTATGGAGGTCTGGATTTATCGATATTTCTCGATTATCAAGTTCATCATCATTTGCCGACCTCTTTGGCCCGATGCTAGAAAACCAAACCTGAAGTGGCAGCTCAAGAGGCTGTTTAACCTAAAGTTCCCAAGGCGGGCGTCCTGAAGATTTCCTCATTGGAGAAGGCGACTGGGGGCGGATAACTTCAATCCAGCTTCTGCCGAAATTGATGAGTGCCTGTGCAAGGATGCGAAATTACAAAATGTAGAGTGTTAAGGGTAATGGCACAAATCAGGGAATCAAGATCAAATCAAATTAGTCAAGTGCTAAAATCAAGGATCTCACATAACAAACAAGTGGGATTGTAAATTCAATTTGATTGACTCTAATGGCTTGTAATCTCTCGTATAAATATATGTACTCAACTCATGGAAAATGTATCAACTACAGAAAATCTTTTTCTCATAATTCTCTTGATTCTCTTAAAACTTTATACGGTATTAAAGTTCTTGGTTCAACTGAGCCTTCGATCCCCCCAATTATTGAGTCACTTGTCTCCTACGATGCCAAAGAAGCAGCCACCACGAGTTCAACCAGTGACAATACCAACTCATCCGCAACCGATTTCATCACCATCGGCAACACTGTCCAGCTTCCTATGAAGCTTACGGCTAGCAACTTTCTGTCCTAGCGAGCACAACTTCAAGCTATTTTAGTTGGGCATGATATGCTCCGATTTGTTGACGGCATACACCCTTGTCCATAACTTGATTCGTCCAGATTAGCCAGTGCAAAACGCACATTGTGAATCCACGAGGACTAGCTATTGTTATCCACCATTTTCGGCTCAGTTTTTGAATCCATTTTGCCGCTGATTGCATTTAGCGAAACCTCTCAAGAGGCAATGAAAAAGCTCACGAACCTATATGCCAACAAATCCCGTTCTCGAGTAATGTTTCTCAAGTACCAGTTGTCCACAATTCAGCGTCAATCGAGGTCGATTTCCAAATATCTTCAGGAATTAAAGGGTATTGTCAATGAACTCTCTATTATTGATACACCCTTTCAAGATGATATTGTTATATGTGCCTTACGTGGAATTAGTCCTGAATGTAAAGATTTAGCGACTGCAATTCATGCAAGAAAAAATCCTATTTCATTTGAGGAATTACACGACAAACTTGTTGCTTATGAAACTTACCTTAAGCATGAAGAAAAAGCTGCAAAATTCATTCCTGTCACAGCTCAGTATACTGCCAATGATCCATCCAAGACAACCAACGCAAGTGAGTATCAAAGTCTTACTAGGGCCCTTCAATATCTCACTATCACAAGACCTAACATCGCATTCTCTGTCAACAAATTATCCCAATTCATGCAACATCCTACTACCACACATTGGGTTGCTGCTAAGTGACTTTTCCGGTATTTAAAAGGAAGCATATTTCATGGGTTACATCTAACTCTCTCCATGACGTCTATTCTTCAGGGGTTCTCTCATGTTGATTGGGTAGGCAATACCGATGACTGATCATCCACCTCTGCATTTGTCATCTATCCTAATCCGGTGTCTTGAAGTGTGCGGAAACAATGCACAATTGACCAATCTTTGACCGAAGCCGAGCACCGCACCGTTGCCACAGCCACAACAAAATTACAATGGGTTCAGAACCTGCTGTCCGAACTTGGCATCAAACCGATCACCACTCCCACTTTGTACTGCGACAACATTGGTGCCACATATGTATGTGCAAATCCAATATTTCACTCCTGAATGAAACACATTGCCATAGATTACTATTTCATTTGTGATCTAGTTGCAAACAGAATTCTTTGCGTCTCCCACATCTCAACCATGGATCAACTTGTAGATGCCCTCACAAAACCATTATCCAGACCTCGGTTAAGTTATTTACGACCCAAGATAATTGTCTTTGATGGAAGCGCCAACTTGCGGGGGCGTGTTGAGGATGATGACACAAATTAGGGAATCAAGATCAAATCAAATTAGTCAAGTGCTAAAATCAAGGATCTCACATAACAAGCAAGTGCTAAGATGAAGGGATTGTTAATTCAATTTGATTGATTCTAACAGCTTATAATCTCTTGTATAAATACATGTATTCAGCTCATGGAAAATGTATTAATTGCAGAAATTTTTTTTCTCATAATTCTCTTGATTCTCCTGATACTTTATACAGAGCACACACTTTTGAAGTTTGTCGATGGGGAGGGTGCAAAACTGAATCACGCAGTTGGCAGTTTTGCAAAACTACAGACACTTCTCGAAAATCTTTTCATTTTCTTCTTTTCCTAAATTGTTCAAATTGTTCCGCTCCTGTGCAAGCTCGCCGACGAGGAGGCTGATGCTGTTGAAGGAGGTGATGCAGAGTGAAGGAGGAGGCGTGAGCAAGATGAAAAAAAAAAAAGAAAAAAAAAAGAAAAAGAAAAAGAAAAAGAAATCCTCAGAGGAAAACACCCTTTACCTACAAATAAGATTTGGCTAACTTCTAAGTTGAGGCCTTTATTTAAGACTAAATTGGTCATTTTAGACCCTCATTTGAGATAATGCCTATTTTAGGTCTTTCTTTGAGAAAACAGTTCCACTTCATGTTCTTATTTGAAAATTTCCCTTATTTTATTATACTCAAAAGTAGAAGAATCTTCATGATCATGATTTAGGGTCTACCTATTTGAAGAAAAACTATTATCAAAATTGTTTTTCGACTTGTTGGTATTAGATGCCAGAAAACTAATCAAATGACGGAAAAAGTTTTTCATGAATTGAAAACAACAAGTTTACATTGAGAGAAAACCACTTCCACTTCTACTAAGAAGGAAATCATTTTTCCTAAACCACTAATTAAATGAAAACTAACTGTTCTAGCTAAAAATAATTTTCACAATTTTTTTTTTTTTGGTTATCATGAAGTTTTCAATGTAATAAATGGACCCTTACTCAATTATTGAAAAAGAGTACGCTATGATTATTTTGGAATTTTGAAGTGCTCGATAGCTCCAATACAAAAATGTCCGCACGTTCCACAGAATAATGATTTTGTTGTTGGATTATGAATTTTTATAGGTGGATTATATCGAAATGTAACGACCACCACTGGAATCTACCCATAATAAGAACTAATTTTCCTTTTATTTATAAGCAATGCGATTCATTTTTTCTTTAGTTTATTGCATTTACTATTTTTGTAATAAATCAAATTAGTGAGTACCATTGCCTTGCTTTGATTAAAAAATCTAATGACCACAAGAAAGTGATGGACATTTTTTTTAATTGGTTATTTCTTTCAATATGCTATTTTCCATAACCAAGGGAAAAATTACTGAGAATAGAAACATAATTGGATTGAATACGAGTTGAGTCCAGTGGAGTTGTGTGTAGATTGCTAAAATTGTATTATGTAAAGATGGAACTGGATGAGTTAAGTGGGTCAATTTGAATCAAACTCATTTTTGATCGGATTGAACCTCACCCAACAATATGACAAATCTATATAAAGGTCGTATGATCATCAATTGTATGGGAAAAACACAAAATATACTTAAGAGAAAGGGCAGAGAGAAGCATTATCAATACTTAAATTATAAGTTTGAGATTTTTTGAATCGCAAAAAAAGTCTAAAGTAAATATATTACCGTCAGCATAATTTTGGGTTTTTGATGGCTTTTTTCCTTTATTTTTTCAAGATATACCCTTACCATAGCTGTTAAATCAAGATACCTATTGCGATTCGAGATCTTGAAATTACTCAGGATCTAATTGAGTCGTAAGGTTCGGTCAAGTATCTAAATTTGGTATTTCAAGACAATTACGAGTTTTGTTAATAATACTATAAAATAAGAACGTTCAATGACATTATTATAAAATATGAGCTTAAAGAAAGAGAATTTCAAATAAACAAGAGAGGCCCAGCCAGTATACTTCCTCAGCCCAAATTAGCTTCAAGAGTCTTCTCCTTCCTTTCCTCTTGCTGTTGCATTCTTCCATAGAAGAAAAAGGAGAAAGCAGAGCCTTGAGGAACCGAGACAAAAAGAGAGGGAAATCGCGGTGGTTGGTCGGAAAACATTAAATTAATGCCAGAATACGCCTTTTGCATGTGATTGGTAAGCGTTTCCCTGTTGTTTTCTTTCCTCTTGCAAGTTAGTTCAGGTTCGAGGAGCTAATGTCGTAGCCCTGGCCATGTTGACTTCGCCGGTGACACTTCCACCGAGATATGTCGCTTGGATCTCAAAGAGGATACTAAAAAAATAAGAATCAATAACTTAGCAGATGCAATTTGTCAAGCTTCTTGCAATAGAACCCGAACATTGAGTCTAGCGGAGGAATACATATTTCTGGTCTGTCGCGTTACTGAAAGAAGAAGGACCGGACAAGTGAGCTGATTTTCGCTCCGCTCAAAGTCAAGCCTGAAGGTTTTCTATCTCATTAGGAATGTTATTGGAAAGCTGGTTACCCAAAAGAGAAACCAAAGGGTAAGCTCTGTCAAGTTGCCTAAAGACGGCAAGATTGAAACGGTGAGATTATCATTGTAAAGGCTCAACCATTGAAGAAATTTCAAATTCTCTTGCTCTGGTTGGATGGAACCTGTAGGTTCATTATCAAGTAGGAAGTGCACTTGGTGGAGTGACGTAAGACGTTGAAAATGGCTGAGGAGCTAGAAGCATTATGACTATCTTGAAACTAGATGTCAGTAACTTGAGGGATTTAAATGGTGCTACTCCATTTTCACGATCTTGGAGTGTAAGGTAGTAACTTGGGGAGCTAGAAGCATTATGACTCTTGAAACTAGTCTGCCTTCATGCTCTTGAAGTATAAGATAGTAACAGAACAGAACTTGCACTCTTTCAGAGACAAAGCATTGTACTATAGAATCTCCGCTCGAGATAAAAAGATGATCAATGATCTTCGTAATTTAAGCACTTTTACACGGTATTGGAACTCGTGCTATTTCTTTCACATGAGTGTGTTTACGTAAGATGGTGTGTGTTGAAATATCATCTCATACCACTTAATGACATTTAATAAACATGGTTGATGGCCACGGTTAGAACGTTTAGTTTCTGATTGAACGCATTCTGAAAAGATGCATGATTGAAACTCTTCTGCATGTCAGAGGATTTTATATCTACACAAATCCACAATGAACCTTATAAAAGGAGTAACAAAGGACAAGAATTCAGAGACTTAATATAAATATTCCATCGCAACTTTTTTGCTCTCGAGATGATAACACTAGATACACAAGCAACTTTACACTGACACGAAAGTCATATTTTCTAACTCTAACTAGACATGGATACATAGCTTTTGCTGCGACGGCACTAGTCTGAATAACACAAGATACATAAACAGTTTGAAATATCTCGAGTTCAGCTGTTATTTCTACGAATGAAACTAGATGCTAGTAACTTCAGGTCTTGCTCCTTCCAAAAGAAAAGGCAGTTCTATGCTTACTTGGGCATGGAGGACACGTAGTCCTCATCCTCATGCTGGTGCGCGCTAAACACGTAACTTTGCTTCCGGTCAAAATATTTCTCCTAAATGCAAATAAATTTCAAAAAATAGTGAGCGAAACAATAAATTAGAAAAGTCTAAAGCTTAATTTATGAGTTTAAACGTGTTTTTCATCAAAGACCAGACTTTCCTGCATGTGGTTGACAGAGCAAAATCGTTTATCAGACGATATCTTCTTCAAATTGATCCAGTTCACGGCTTGAATTTGTTGCATCTCTGACAGGATCAGCGGGCTTCTGTGCTTTTTTAACTCCATTGAAAATGGTCGAACGAGCAGATAGCACATGAGAAAGCATTTTCGTCGACGGTCTGAGTTGGGGATTAGCAGATACGCAAGCGACTGCAAGCTTTAGGATGGTCAGAAGTTCATCCTCAATGCCTGGCGTAGGCGTTGGCAGGCGTGAATCCAATATATTCTTCAAACCTACTGAGATTTCCATGTCGACCAGAGCCAATAGAGATGAAAGGCTCTCACCCGGATGTCGTCCTTTGATCACCTCAATGACCACTATTCCAAAGCTGTACACATCGCATTTCTCCGTCACCTTCATTGTGTAAGCAAGCTCTGCACAAAGGAGATATATGTGTTAGCACAAAGACATTGCTTTAACTAAACCGTCAGATCAAGAGTTGATTTTAGAAAATAACCTGGAGCTACGTAACCATATGTGCCGACGACTGCGCTCCAATTTGATGTGTCCAGCTTAAGAAGCTTAGCTGTGCCGAAGTCAGAAACATGCGCCTCGTACTCCGAATCAAGTAGAATGTTGTTACTGGAAATATCTCGATGAACAATTGGAGGGATACAATCATGATGCATATAAGATAAAGCATGAGCCACGCCTTTTATTATATTCACCCTCTTGTTCCAGTCCAACTCTTTAGCTTCTTCTTCATTGCTCAAGATTGTAGACAAGCTTCCTCTGTCAAAGTACTCATACACCAAGAATGAGTGTTGTGGATGCGAACAAAAGCCCACAAGTTTCACAATATTGCGGTGTCGAATTTCCGTCAATGCAATAATCTCATTCAAAAATTCCTTTTGATATGTTTGCCCACTATCAGCCGTTTGATGGAGCTTCTTCACGGCTACTATATCACCGGATCTTAATTTGGCCTTGAAGACACTTCCATAGCCTCCCCTTCCAATACAGAAATTCTCATTAAAAGCCTCGGTGGCTTCCATGATGTCTTCATATGAAATCATTCCATCGTACTTTGATAGAGAAAATACTTCAATTGTCTTGGGATCTAGTTCCACTGTTGGATGGAGCTTCTTTCTACGGAAAATGAAGAATATTCCAAAGAAAATAAACAAAAGAACCGCTCCTAGCAAAGGGAACACAATAAGAAACACTTTGCCTCCTGCCGGAGAGCTTTCCCTATCGACCACCGCTTGATCACAAGGCTCAAGTCCTTCAACATTTCCACACAATCCATTGTTACCTCGAAATGATTCTTTTGTTGCATTTTGGAATGCCGTGGTGTTGGGGATGGGACCCTCAAACTTGTTGTAAGAGATGTCCACCTCCACCAAACCTCGCATATCCTTGAAAGTCTCGTATATTAGGCCAGAAAAATTATTGTGTGAAAGGTTGAGTTTCTCTAGGCTTTGCAGCTTGGTGAATTCAGCTGGGACCCCACCACTTAACAAGTTATGACTCAAGTCTAGCTCGGATAGGTGGATCAGCATCCCTAATTGCTTCGGAATATCTTGGCTCAACTGGTTGTTGCTCAGATACAAGTGGGTCAATCTTGAAGAATTCCCAATAGTCTGCGGGATAGACATGCTTAATCTATTCCTAGACAAATCCAATCTTAGAAGACTAGGTAGTGATACAATCTCAGGACTTATTCGGCCTAAAAATTGGTTCCTACTTAGATTCAATTTCTCCAGAGAAGTCAATTTTCCAAATTCTTTTGGAATCTCACCAAGTAAACCATTGAAAGAAAGATCAATTTCACCCAATCGAGTCGCGTTCCCAATCTGAGGAGGCAAGCTACCAGTGATGTTATTTCCAGCAATTCTTAGATTAGTTAAGCGTGTGCAACTTCCCCAATTTGTTGAGATTTCTCCAAAGAACTTGTTGAATCTCATGTCAATAAAGTCCAATTTGGGGTAGACACCAAAGGTCTTGGATATGTTTCCAGTGAGCTGGTTTTCCTCTAGGCGTACTCTGACTAGGCTTGTGCAATTTCTCAAGCTTCTAGGGATAGAACCAGTTAAGTTATTGTGACTCACTGTAAAGTTTTGGAGCAACCCACCTCGGCACAAGTTTTTTGGTAAGGAACCGTTTAACTGGTTGGTATCCAACTGCACACCATCAAGTTCACTAGATCACCTAAGGATTCAGGAATTGAACCAGAAAGGTGATTTTGGTGGAGGAACAAAGATCTCAAATTGGTCAAGTTACCCAAAGAAGAAGGAATTGGGCCAATGAGCTGGTTTGTACTCAGCTCTAAGTCACGCATAGCGTGGAGATTTCCTATCTCATCAGGAATGAGCCCCGAAAGCTGGTTACCATGGAGATAAAGAAAGGTGAGTTCTGTTAAATTGCCTAATGTTGGTGGGATTGAACCAATAAGATTATTATCATTAAGGCACAACTCACTAAGAAGATTTGATTTTCCTAGGTCTAGTGGGATGGAACCAGTAAGCTCATTAGCAAATAGGAGTAGCTCTATCAATTTGGTTAAGTTTCCCAAAGTGGAAGGAATCGGTCCTATTAAGAGGTTGGTGTCCATGTGGAGCACTTCCAGATTCGTCATATATCCCATTTCAGGAGGAATAAAACTAGAAAGGGAGTTGTCGTAGACATACAATCTAGCCAATTTGCTCAAATTACCCAATGAGGAAGGTATGGGTCCATTGAACTGATTCGAATACAACGCAACCTCATTGAGCAAATGCAATTGCCCGATTTCTTGGGGAATGGAGCCATTTAACTCATTGGAAAATAGGTGCAAGACTGTTAGTTTAGTTAGATGGCTTATCTCTGCCGGTATTTTCCCCATGAACCGATTGATAGAGAGGTCAAGATAGGTGAGATTGCTCAATAGACCAATTTGAGGCGGAATATAACTAGAGAGACTATTTATACTCAGGTCCATATGCATGAGATGAGACAAAGATGAGAATGGGAATTCGTCGAGTGTACCTTTGACATAGGTGCTAGTGAGATTTATCTCGATCACGCTCCCTGCTTGATTGCAAGAGATGCCATACCAAGCACATGGACTCATGGTCGAGTTGGAACCAGTGGCATTATGAGGAGAGGGGGTCCATGAAGAGAGGGAAGAATCTGAATGGTTGCCAAGATTGGACTTCCATTTGAGGAGGGCTTGGGCTTCTATAGGGGATGCATGAGCAGGGAGTGGAATGGTAAAGGTAGTGAAAAGGGCAAGGGCAGCTACAAGGCTCATGACCCTCTTGAATTCTGGCGAAGAATCCATGGATCCTTCTTCTCCTCCTGTTTTGGTTCGGGTAAGTTGGTTTGTCTTTCCCTGAGGCAACAAGTGATGCTTAAATAGGCCGTGAAAACTCACCTTCCTATCATTTTCCATGGTAGTGGGTATGCAATAAAACGGCGACTAACCAGTGGAGACTAAGAAGAGGTACGTTTATTTGCTGTGTACGCCGTAGGGGACCAGGGGTACTCATCTAACAGCCGACTAAGACGAATTTTTGGTTATTTGAAGACTCTGGAATTTATTACTTTTGTAGTCTTGGTAGCGACATTTCTGACTTGGTCAGTCCTCTTTTCGGAATTGAGCCCACCCATGATATGAATTCGGAGACTTTAACTTTGACTGACAAGTCTTCGAGGAAAGTGAGGCAAAGTCAGTCAACGCCTCGCGTGTGGTTTGGGAACACTCAACTTTCCACGAGATCAGACCCTAATTTGTGCTGCACGAAATTTTGATTTTAAAGCGCAAAAGGAAAGTCTCCTCACTTGGCATTCATGAAGCAAAATCTTGACGCGGTCGACCCCGTTATTGCACAAACGACAGCTGATGATCTAGCCAAATAGCCCCCGAGAGAATGGTAAAAATAAAATAAAATCTAACGACATATTTGAAGTGGAAAATTCCTAAAAATTGGAGCTTGAGTTGAGTTGGGTCTGATTTGGGTCCAAGTGAGATCGAGTGTAAGCTGCCAAAATTTTATTACAAAAATATAGGCCGGTATGTGTTATATTGGTCAATGTGAATTGGATCCATTTTCTACTCATTCGTACTAGATCTGATCCTTTACTAGGAGTAACACTCGAGAAATCTAAAAGATTATTTATATCAATTGATGGAAAAGCAAATATTTGCTGAGAACTTAAAACTTGTCCAGTATCAATATTTTCTCCAAAATCCAATCAACTATTACAAAATTAAGGACAAAGTACAAAAACAATAAAAAAATTTTTATGTGCTCAATGTGGAAAAAACTACATATCATTCAAAACTTTCACTAATTACCAAGAATAGTAGAATATACAATAGTTCATCTCTAGTCACACAGCTAGAGAATGAACATATTAACCATACAACTTTATATCATTTATAGATTAACAAAAGAAGCAAGAAAACTCAGAAATTGAAAGACAAATCAGAGAAGGATCTCAATGATGAACTTGATCTCACGGACAATATAATAAAATTTCAGTTGATTTTGATAAGATTTCGCCATTAAATTTGAACTGCCTCTTCTCCTTCGAACCTTGGTCTCTCCCCTCTTTTATTTCTCTTTTTGTTCGAACACTCATTTTTCTCTTTTCACTATAAAAAACATTCCATCCCTCATTTTTATTTCTTTCTCTTTAAAGATGTGCTGGGCCCCATGAGGCGGACCCAGCCCATCGTCAAGTGGGAAGTGCACCTGTCGGAATGAGACTGAAAAAGGCTAGGGAAGCTAGAAGCATTATGACTATCTTGAAGCCTCGTGCATACATGGCCATTTTTCTCTTTTGGTCTGGAAGTTGTTTTTTCTCAGGTTTACGAGGATTCCTCGATCTTATTTTCCTGTGATTTTCCTATTTGACAATGAAAATACATCAGCAAGTATTAACTCGTGGAACGCATATTGGTATATGCCATTTAGCATATTGAAAATGTTGACAATTCCCACTGAGTGGTTCTCTCTTGACATTGCATATTTCTTGTTGCCTTTCTTCTAAGAAGTATGATCGAGAATTGAGATGAATTGACACAACTACTTGAGAAGGTTGGGTGCAAATAACTCATTGTCTCGCTACACCTTGAACCGAATAGCTGTCACTTCATTGTTTTCTCCTTATCCTATTCATTCATGAAGTTTTTTGAATCTTTGATTCTACAATGTTGCGTTTTACGTAAGAGTGATCGAGGGTGGGGTCTTTTTCAAATTTACAAAACTCTGAGCTCTCGGAGGCTAAGTTTACTGTTTTCCATATGAAGTTTATGAGGGGACGCTCTTCTGACATGTTTTGCTTAAGACTATTTTCCAAATCTAAGTTCTCGGTTCTGAAGAACATAAAAGATGGTTGATGATGAGCTGAAACCCAAGATGAGTTCGACTTGTATTTGACGATGGAGCTAGGCCGAGCAAAACAGCCCATCATGATTTAAAACCTCCAAGATTTTGGAGAGCTGGGTATCAGCTACCTCCACGCACTTGAAATATAAGGCGGAGCTAGAACGGAACTTGTATTCTTTTTGAAACAATGGATAATCTCCTCTTGAGATGATGAAACGATGATCAGTGATCTTCCTAATTTGAGCGCTTCAAGTTCAAAGCTCTAATGAAAATGAAGTCCGGATTTCTTTATTTTGGACAATCAAAAGCTACTGAACTTCTATTAATGACTCATGCCATGGCAACATGCCCATAGCACTCCAAATAGGAACGGGTTGATCGCCCTCTCTGTCATGATACACGGTTGTCGTAATTGCATGAAACTCAAAATTATGGTGGAAGGCCACAATTAGGAACAATTAGTTCCTGATTGAATGCAATCTGAAAAGATCCATAATTGAAACTCTTCTGCCTGTAAGTCGATTTTGCATGTACATAAATCCGAAATAAACATATAGAAGGACTAACAATGATCAAGACTTCAAAGACTTCATATAAACGTTCCATTTCAACTTTACACGACATTTAGGTTTCAAGATAACAACACTGGATACATCATCAACTTTACATTGATACAAAAGTAATATTTTCTAAGTCTAACTTGACATGGATACATCGACTCCGAAGACACTGGTCTGATTAAGACTAGAGACAAAAACAGTTTGAAATATCACTTGAGTCTAGCTGTTGTCTCTACAAACGAAACTAGATGCCAGAATGTTCTAGTTTTGCTCCTTAGAAAACAAAAGGCAGTTATATACTTACTTGGGCATAGACGAAACATGGTCCGCATCCTCATGCTGATATGAAACACTCAACTTTGGTTGACGGTCAAAATATTTACCCTAAATGAAAATAAAGTAGACAAATAAGTGAGAGAAACAATGAATTGAAACAGGTTTGAGACTTAATCAATTAGTTCAAGCTACTCTATTTTTCATTAAAGATCTTAGACCTTCTTGCATGTGGTTGATAAGCAACATCATTTATCAGACAATTTCTTCTACGAATTGATCCGGGAAATGGCTTGAAGCTGTTGTGTTTCTCACAAGATCAGCGGCTATCTCTGAATGTTGAACGCCATGGAAAGTGGTTGAATGAGCCGATAGTCTCTGAGAAATGGTGTCCATTGACGGCCTGAGTTGGGCATTAGCAGATAAGCAAGTGACTGTAAGCTTGAAGATGGTGAGAAGTTTATCCTCAATGACTGGCGTGGGCGTTGGCAGGCGTGAATCCAATATATTCCTCAAAACAACTGAGATCTCCATGTCGACTAGAGCTACTAGAGATGAAATGCTGTCACCTGGATGTCTTCCTTTGATCACCTCGATGGCCACTATTCCAAAGCTATACACATCACATTTCTCCGTCACCTTCATTGTGTAAGCAAGCTCTGCACAAAGAGGTGTATTATTAGCACGAAGACATTGCTTTAGCTCAACCTTCGGATCAAGAGTTGATTTTAGAGATTTACCTGGAACTACATAACCATATGTGCTGACGACTACAGTCCAGTTTGATGTATCCAGCTTAAGAAGCTTAGCCGTGCCGAAGTCAGAAACATGCGCCTTGCACTCGGAATCAAGCAGAATGTTGTTACTGGAAATATCTCGATGAACGATTGGAGGGTTACAATCATGGTGCATATAAGAAAGAGCATAAGCCATGCCTTTTATGATATTCACCCTCTTATTCCAATCAAACTCTTTAGCTTTTTCTTCATTGCTCAAGATTGTAGACAAGCTTCCTCTATCCAAGTACTCATACACTAAGAAAGAGTGTTGTGGATGTGAACAAAAGCCCTCAAGTTTCACAATATTGCGGTGTCGAATTTCTATCAAAGCCCTGATCTCATTCAAAAATTCCTTTTGATCTGTTTGCCCACTTTCAATTGTTTGATGGATCTTCTTTACAACTACTATATTGCCTGATCTTAATTTGGCCTTGAAGACACTTCCATAGCCTCCCCTTCCAATACAATAAATCTTATCAAACGCCCCGGTGGCTTCTATGATGTCTTCATATAAGATCTTTCCATCGTACTTTGATAGAGAAAAGACTTTAGTTGTCTTGGGTGCTAGTTCCACCGTTGGATGGAACTTCTTTCTACGGAAAAATGAAGAATATTCCAAAGAAAATAAATGGAAGAATTGCCCCTAGTAGAGGAAACACAATAAGATTCACTCTGCCTGCCGCCCGAGATTTTTCCCTATCCACCACCGTTTGATTACATGGTTCAAGTCCAACATTTCCACACAATCTGTTGTTGCCTTCAAATGCTTCTTTTGTTGCATTTTGGAAAGCCGTGGTGTTGGGGATGGGACCCTCAAACTTGTTGTGAGAGATGTCCACCTCCATCAAACCTCCCATATCCTTGAAAGTCTCGTATATAAAGCCAGAAAGATTATTGTGTGAAAGGTTGAGTTTCATTAGGCTTTGCAGCTTGTTGAATTGAATTGGGATCTCACCACTTAACAAGTTACAACTCAAGTCTAGCTCGGTTAAATGAGTTAGCATCCCTAATTGCCTCGGAATATCTTGGCTCAATTGGTTGTTGCTCAAATACAAGTGGGTTAATTTTGAAGAAGGCCCAATAGTCTGCGGGATAGGCATGCTTAATCTATTCATGGACAAATCCAATTTTTGAAGACCGGGTAATGATACAATCTCAAGACATTCAGCCAGAAAGTTGGTTCCTGTTTAGATTCAAATTCACCAAAGAAGTCAATTTTCCAAATTCTTTCGGAACCTCACCAACTAAACCATTGAAAGAAATATCAATTTCACTCAATTGAGTCGCGTTCCCAATCTCAGGAGGCATGCTACCAGTGATGTTATTTCCAGCAATTCTTAGATCACTTAAACTCATGCAACTTCCCCAATTTGTTGAGATTTCTCCATAGAACTTGTTGGAACTCAAGTCGATAAAGGTCAGGTTAGGGTAGACGCCAAAGATCTCGGATATGTTTCCAGTCAATTTGTTTTTCTTGAGGCGGAGTCTGACTAAGCTTGAGCAATTTTTCAAGCTTCTAGGGATAGAACCAGTTAACTTGTTGCCACTCACTGCGAGGTTTTTGAGCAATCTACCTTGGCACAAGTTCTCTGGTAAGAAGCCGGTTAACTTGTTGGCATCCAATTCCAGCATCTTTAAGTTCATTAGATCCCCTAAGGATCCAGGAATTGAACCAGAAAGCTGGTTCTCGCGGAGGAACAAATATAATAGGTCGGTTAAGTGACCCAAAGAAGAAGGAATTGGGCCAGTGAACTGATTTCTACTTAGCTCTAAGTCAAGCATAACGTGGAGATTTCCTATCTCATCAGGAATGTGACCGAAAAGCTGGTTACCATAGAGATAAAGAAGAGTAAGTCTTGTCAAATTGCCTAATGTTGGCGGGATTGAACCGATAAGATTATTATCGTAAAGGCTCAACGAGCTAAGAAGGTTCAAATTCCCTAGCTCTATGGGGATGGAACCGGTAAGCTTATTAGCAAATAGTTGTAGCTCTCTCAATTTGGTCAAGTTCCCCAAAGTGAAAGGAATTGATCCTATTAGGTCATTGGAATCCATGTGGAGCACTTCTAAATTTGTCATATATCCTAGTTCAGGAGGAATAGAACCAAAAAGGAAGTTGTTGTAGACATACAAGGTAGCTAACTTGCTCAAATTACCCAATGAAGAAGGTATGGGCCCATTCAACTTATTCGAATATAGTGCAACTTCACTGAGCAAATGCAATTGTCCGATTTCTTGGGGAATGGAGCCATCTAACTCATTGGAGACTAGGTGCAGGACCTCCAATTTCATTAGATGACCAATCTCTAGTGGTATTTTCCCCGAGAATTGATTGATAGAGAGGTCGAGATAAGTGAGATTGCTTAGGAGACTGATTTGAGGCGGAATGTGGCTAGAGAGACTATTTACGCTTAGGTCCATATACATGAGATGAGACAAAGATGAGAATGGAAATTCATCAAGCGTACCTTTAACATTGGCGCTGGTGAGATTAATGCTGACCACACTTCCCGCTCGATTGCAAGAGATGCCATACCAAGCACATGGGCTCACGGTTGAATTGGAACCGGTGGCATTACAGGGAGAGGGAGTCCACGAAGAGAGAGAAGAAACCGAATGGTTGCCAAGACTGGACTTCCACTTATGGAGGGCTTGTGCTTCTACAAGGGAAGCATGAATAGGAAGTGGAATAGCAAAGGTAGTGAAAAGGGCAAGAGCAGCCATAAGGCTCATGACCCTTTTGAATTCTGGTGAAGAATCCATGGATTCTTCTTCTCCTTCTCTTGTTTTGGTTCGGGTAAGTTGATTTGTCTTTCCTGAGGCAACGAGCGATGCTTAAATAGGGTGTGAAAACTCACGTTCCTATCATTTTCCATGATAATGGGAATGCAATAAAACGGCAACTAACTAGTGGAGACTAAGTTTGACCAAAAAAAAAAAAACTAGTGGAGAATAAGAAAAGGAACGTTTATATTGCTTTGTACGCCGTAGGGGACCCGGGGTAGTCATTGAGAGCTGACTGGGACGAATTTTTAGTTCTTTCGAAGACTTTGGAATTTGTTACTTTGGTAGTCTTCGTAGGTCACTTTTCTGACTCGGTCTGTCCCCAAGTCGGAAACTTTTTTGTTTTTTGTTTGGTCTGACCCATTTCGTTACTGACCCACCCTCCCAATGTAAGAAAAACAGAGGCTTCGACAGAGAAGTCAACGTCTTTCGTGAGGTGTGGGTACAGCCAACTTTCCGCAAGATCAGACCCTATGTTGTGCCGCACGATTTTGAATTCAAAGCGCTAAAGAAAAGTGTTCTCACTCAGCATTCATGAAGCCAAAAGTAGACTCGGTCCACCCCATTCTTGCAGCAATCACAGCTGATAATCTAGCCCATAGAACACGGTCAAAAAGAATAAAATCTAACGGCATATTTGAAGTGGAAAATTGCTGAAAATTGGAGCTTACATTGAATTGGGCATGATTTGGGTCCAAGTGGGATTGAGTGTGGGTTGCCAAAATTATATTACAAAAATATGGGTTAGTATGGGTTACATTGGTCAATTTTAATTGGATCTATTTTCTACCCATTCATACTTAGCCCCATCATTTACTGGGAATAACACCACATAAATATAAACGATCATCGATTCTTAAAATGTAAAGAAAATCATAAGCAATAATTATATTATAATATATGCCGTATGGTGTAGCCCAAATTTTTTTAAGATCTTCTAGATTTAGATAATCAGAAAGGCACTTCAATTTTATAATCACTTCTCTCCTTATTAAATGACCATAATTTCCAAAGTACCTCAAATCCAAACAAAACAGAAATGTATATTGGCTCGAGCTGCTGATGAGCTAATCCCGTTTACCTATTCTTAAAAGTCTAGAATTTACGTCTTAGGAATAAAGCTAAGGCTTTGCAAGGTTCTCTAGCTTGGAGGAAAGATAAGCTTTCAATATGGTCAAATACAACCCATCATTCTGTCGCAACTTAGAACATCCGAGACAATAGTAAATTGAAATTGGAAAATGAGTACATGATCGTATAGTCATTTTACAAAATAGACAGTAGAATGTCAACCAAGGATTTTGAAGTTGGGATCGAGATATTGACTTGCCGGTATCATAATTTTTTTTGTTAACAGATCGATGAGATTTCCATTATTTTACAAAAGAACGAGATGGGATTTATTTTTCCCTTTTATTTTAAAATAATCAAAGTGATAATATTCAAACAATAAGTAATATAGGAAGAATTCAATCGTAACTTTTAAAATAGTGGATATTATTTTTCGGCCAAAGAAAAGATTTGGTGGATATTGTTCCTAAATAATAGAAATTTAAGAACTCAAAAAAAAAAGAAAAAATGATTGTGAATACCTGGTATACTTAGAACTTTCGTTTATTTTAAGATACTGTAATGGATTGACACATGACCATGGAGAAAAGTTATTAATCTTTACTTCTTTGATTACAAGAAAGTAAGATGTACTATGACACCAAATTTTAGTTAGTATATATATATTCAAAAAAATTATAGACATACAATGCTTAATTTTTTTTTTTTCTCTCGATCTTGTTTGGATGAATGGCTTTTTCACGTCCCGAACCCCAAGCATGCGCACATCCCTCGGCGGTCGATTAAAAATGCGACGTCCCAAGATGCATCGCCGACAAATTCGTTTTATCTTTCAATTATGCACATGCGGAAGCGAACTAATAAAACCCCGGACAACAAACAACCACAGGGATAGTAAAAGCAGGACATCAAATTTTCACAAACCACACTTTATAAATATATCAAGTTAATCCTACAAGTTTATAAAGATAAGTCTGTCCCAAAAAGAAAGCCCTAGGCCAGCTACGCTCCGAAGCCTTCAACCTTGGGCTTCGGATTCTCCACGACACCATCTGGGATGTCAATGTCCATGGGGTGGGCTACCTCCCCATCCTCGGTTCCGATAGGAGGTCCGTCAAAACCCTGCAAAAGACCCTCCCAGGCCTCATTACGCTCATTGATGAACCATGCCTTGAAGCGATGAGGCACCAAGTGAGGAAGCCCCTCATCGACCCAAATCGTGGTCTCAACTAGCTCATGGGTCTGGGTGGTCCCACGAATAGGGAAATAGGAGGGCTCATAGTCTCTTTCCTTCGGTACCCCAAAACGAACGGGACGCCTCTCCATACTAAGGACCTAAAAAAAAGGGGTTAACCACGACGAGGCGAGATAAATCTCAGTGAGTCAAAACTCTAAATCTCGATTAGGACGCAAATTCGCCTCGAAGGCGGTTCTAAACATGCACCATACAAAACTCACCTCGCCTTGGCGCGTCCTTGCATATTATTGCATCAAATATGCCAATATAGTATCACAAGCGCAATTAATAACCGGAACACATCATTTCATCTTTCAAACAATCACATGGGTCTTGATTATAAGGTAAAACCGTTATGACACGTCCCATACCGCGCCACACAATTTTGCCCCATAATCAGGCATAGTTATCTCAACCATTCAGGCGTGTCCCAGTTATCACGACCCATCGGCCACGGCCAACTCAATAGTGGGCGGTCATCCGGCATAACCGGGTGTCGTCTCGCTCCGTCAGGCATGGTAACGTCTACGTTTAGACGACATTCCGTAAAGGAGCATCGGCCCAGCCTCCACTATGTGACCGGCATCCGTTGACATGGGGCATCCGAACTTAATCAGGCATCGCCTCCCCGACTCACATCAGGTGACGGGTTCCGATAGTGACCACACGCGCACATACTTAGCCAAGAATACTGTGCTTTACACTCAGATACCTCGTGTTCAAATAATGGACTTGGCCACTTTTCTTCATATTAAAAATCATCCAAGTAAAACAATTGTGCGTGGTCACGCATTTAAACCGAACCATCAAATTTGGTACCCTCCCAGTTCAAAACTCCACGATTTTATATAGTACATAAAAATTGGCGTCAAAAACTGACACCTGGCATTTTTCTAATTAAATACCCATAAAATTGAGTTTTGCAATAATAATCAATCACTACTACTAAGCACTCAATTGCAGATCATAGCATATAAAAATCATCCAATTCACATATAATTGCATCCACGAGAACAAGCATAAAATTTTGCAAAACGGCTAATCCGTCGATGATTATGCTAAATGCGATTAATTAAATAAATTGCAATTAATTAAGTAAATCCAACTTAATTAACCTAATCACAATTAATTAATCTAACCATGGTTAACTAACCTAACCATGGTTAAGTAATCTAACCCAAGTTAACTAATCTAACCTAAGGTAGGCTAACTAAACTAAACTAACCACCTAACCAAACTAACCTAACAAAACTAATTAATCTAACTAACTAGTTACACTAACTTAGGATTAACCACTAATCCTAATTAACACTAATATAACCCCTAAGCGCAATTAACTACCTAATCAAGGATTAGGGAGTTAACTCACCGGATTAGGACGACGGCGGGCTCACGGCGACGGTGGCGCGACGGTGGTGAAAACCCGAGACAACCGTGTCTCCAACGGAGGCCTAACTATGGCTGAAAATAGCAAGGGGGCTCACAGCTTGGGGCTGGGCTCGGTTTGGTTCTGCTGGGCTGGTCTCAGCTTGGTGGGCTTGTGGCGCGGCTAGGCTGGCGAAGCCGACATCGATGGGCTGAGGAGCTGAGTGGGTGGCTGGCGGAGGAACGGTTGTGGGCACGGACGGGAACGGCTGCTGGCGGTTTGGCATGGAGACGGCGATGCTGGACGCGTGAAGGAGCAGTGGTGGTGGTGCTGGCGACAAGGTGGCCATGGGATTGAGGAAAGGTGGTTGTTGGCTGTGGTTGGCGTGAGCTGGTGGGTTGCGACACCAAGGAAATGAGAGGGGCGAGAACCGTGGGGGAAAAAAGAGAAAGACACGTGAAGAAGAAGAAGAAGAAGAAGAAGAAGAAGAGATAGCATAAGGGGTTCGGCTGGGGGAGCTGCACGCATGGAGAAGGAGGGAAAATGGGGAAGAAAGAGGGAGAAATGGAAGTCAAAGCTGCAGCCACTTAGAACCCAAGAGAAATATCTAACACTCAAGAGATATGCCTCAAAGTCTTCAGCCCTTGAAGTCGATTGGCCCTCCAATGAGAATTTAGCTCTCATTTTACCCAAAATAAACCATTTTGGCAGCTAATTAAGTCTTTTAATCGACCCATCCGAATTTCACTTATTTCTTTTTGTCCGAAATTGATTTTTCCGCAAAATTCCAGACTCGACGAAATTTCTCCGAAAGATGAGACGACGTCCTAAAAATAAATCGTGACACGCTCGAACGTCCAATTCCCGAAACCAAATTCAATTTCACAGTTAAAATCAACCGAACATGATTTTAGTACAACCTAGCATATCGGGTAACTTTTAGGGATTTTAGCGCGTTTGACCCGTGGTCGATAATTTTCGATCCATGTTTGTGCATCTCCGACTCGTAGACGACTCTTGGTTGTCATAAAAATTGCAAAGTTTCAATTACATGTCTCGAGTATAATATCGATTAAAAATCAGGTTAGTGCTGTTCAATGCGAATTTCGCAATCATGCGGAATCACCCGCAATTCAATTACTGTTTCCATCGAATCGACTTATATCCAATCTCAACTCGATTATAACGGTGTCGTATTGACCCTTGCCTATTATTACGATCGAGCGATCGATTTCCGATCAAATTCTCTAGTCTTTCGTGTTTATATCCCTTAACGGCCTCACCTAATAGATTAGTTAAGTCGTGAGGGGCCAGCTTAGAGTAAAATGACCATAGGCGCGTCGACGAAACAACCATTTCACATTATCGAGACGGGGTCGAATTTCAGGATGTCACAGATTTCATGTTGGGAAGCAACTTTACTGATGAAAATAATAATGTTAGTGATTAAGATGGGATGAGCAATTCAATTGAAGATGCTAGTGATGAATGAGTCAAGACACCAAGAAATCCTAAGTTAGTAGCGATGAAAGCTAATGTTTTTAGGCCACTAGAGAGTCCTTTTTGAGTGTCGTGAACTCCCCCTTGGGGGGAGGGAGTAGGTTTAGGGGTATTGCCTAAAAGGATGGACCTAAAGCCCATGATTAGGCGTAGGCTCTCCCAAGCCCATACCTCAAGTGACGTTGGGGTATATTTAAGAATTTTGCAAAAAAAAAGAGTTGCCACTAGCCTATTGGGGTCAACTAGAAACCAAGTGAGGCATGGGAGCGTACCTCACTTCCTACATAACCAAAGAATCTAGGGTTAGGGATTTGATTACACTAATTGACCAATTAGTGCCCTTTCGGTACCTAATCTTGTTCATTTTAAAAGAAATGATTTTTGTTAGGCAGTTTGGATTGATTTTACATCCATCCGCTAACATATGAGGTGATCATGCGAGTACGCAATCATTAAAGTAACAATCATAGCTATTAAGATCCTAATTGCAGTAAAATTGAACATGTGCAATTAAACATAATTAAATATGCAAATTAAACATACGATATAATCAAAACATGAGAAAATAAAGGCCTAATTACACTAAGAATGCAAGATATGACAATTCCTAACCAAACCCTAAATTTTTGAATTTTCGAATTTTTTTCGACCGGACCGGTCGGGTTTGGCCCAGTCGGCGCAACCAAACCCGGGTTCGGTCTGGCTGGGGATGCGGTCCAGAAGTGGCCGGGCCATCTCTCAAATGGGGTTGGGCCTGTTGACAGGCCCAACCCCCTTCGCAGAAGAAACTCCCCCTCGTAGGCCCATGACCCAAACCAACCCTAGGCCGTCGGCTTGTGGGGCGAGGGGGGGGGCCGCAGGCTAGATCCACGATCTGGCCAGACTCAGTTTGTCTCCTTTTGGCCAGCGACTTTGCAGTTGTGACTAGAGGGGACGACACCGTGCCCCGGGCGGCTTTCTGGTTCGGGCGTGACGGTGCCAACCTGGTCCGACGGAGGGAATGGCACGACTTCCAGGCAAACGGGTGGTGCTCGCGGCGAAGGATCGAGTTGAAGTTGGGGGCTGTTGGACTAGTTTTTGGTTGAGCAAAACAACAAATAGATGGGGGCACCGGGACTCGCGAGATTTCGGATCCAGCCGAGACTCGAGGTGGGTCCGAGGTCCTCAACACACGGCCAACAACTAATGACGACCTAACCAAGGACTAACGGAGGCCGGAGCTCACTCGAAACGGGCGGAACGAGCTCCGGCCAGCTCGGTTTCAAACTACGCACACCAGATGCTCGGCAAAATGTTTACCTGGGTTCCGGCAGTGATCAGAGGCTCCAAGAGGGGGTCTCCTCTTCTTCTCCTTCGTTCTTCGGCCGACACTTTTCTCTCCCCGTCTCCTTCTCTCGCTCTCTTTCTCTGCTTTCCGTTCTCCCCTCCTTTTCGGTCCTCGATGTGTTTCTCTCCTCTTTCTCTCCCGGTGCCCTCTGCTGCTTGCTTTTTTTCCTTTTCTTTCTGCAGGTTCCCACGCCTGCCCCGCTCCCTACTTGTCTCTTTGCCGGTTCCCCACGCCTGCCCTGCTGCTGCTTTTGCTTTCTACGGAGTTTCGAGTGCCTCGGGACGCCTAAGGACGGAGTAGACCGGTTCTGTTGGCCGGGCTGAAGGTGGGGAGAAGCTGGGGCTAGGCCCGAGAGAGAGAGAGAGAGGAAAGAGGAGGTGCGGGTTGGGCCAAGGCCAGATTCGGCTTGACCCGGCCCCTGTCGCGTCTTTTGTTTTTTTGTTTTTGTAATTTTTTTGTTTTTTTTTTGTATTTTTTTGTTTTGATTTTAAAAATAGGTGTCAACATAGAGCAATGAATCGAGTGGAACGAATGAGAAATAACAATGCACAATGATTTTTGTTATTAGTTGCAAAGCCAATATTTCAAATGTTTATCATCTTTGAAATTTAATAAATCTTTCTAATGAAATTAACGATTTCTTTTTAAATTAATAATAATACTTGTTTCACTTGTGATTATTTATTTGGGTTAATACCCTGAAAACCCCAAACTAGTACACTTATGACAAATTTTCTAAAAACTATTTTTTTGACCACCAAAAACCCCAAACTGGTATACCTTTGACAAATTTACTCCAAATTGGTACACTTGTAACAAATTTATCCTCTATTAGTTTTCGTTAATTTTTACTATCAAATTATTAAGTTAAATGACACGTGATAGTTGACTAGTTTACCAATTTGAGATTTTAAGCTTCGTTTGTTACAGTTTACAATTTTTGTGATCTTTTTGTGGTATTAATTCAATTTAACGGAGGGTATATTTGTCACAAATTTACCAATTTATGATTTTTTGCGGTCGAATAAATTAGTTTTGGGTAAATTGTCATAAATGTAGCATTTTTTTTTTGTTAGTTGGGGTAAATTTGTTACATATATACTGGTTTGGGGTTTTTCATGGTTAAAAAAATAGTTTGGAGTAAATTTGTCATAGGTGTACCAGTTTAGGGTTTTCAGAATATTAACCCTATTTATTTCGTGGTATGTAATTTTTTTTCTTTTTCAAATTCAAGAGTTTTAACTTAGTGAGATATGTAGAGTTTCCCCATTCAGATAGGTGCTTTTTGGGCCTTTATAAATCTTCTAATCCTAAATTAAGCCAAGGGCAAATGGAAACGATGTAAAGTTTAAAAAAAAAAAAAAACAAACAAACAAACAAGAAATCGGTCACAGGATTGTCCTGTTTTCCTCCATTAAAAGCTGTGGCTGGTATTAGATGGTTAGAAAATTAAAATTACGATACCGATAAGATGGCCGAGCTCATTGAAATTATGTGTCAGATGTGGACACTTGGATTTATTGCTTCGACATCACAACATGTGATGCGAAGGCCCCAACCAATGCCCGGACGCTTTCCTCATATAATTCCTGCCGTACACCAATTTGGCGCACCGCAATTTCCAGCAGATACATTCAATAAGGGCTTCATGGCGCACTTTCGGTCCCATCCTATATTCCATATCGCCCTGAATCTTCACAAAACCACCATATTTACGTTAATCCATCACTTTCAGATCCGAGGAGACCCTGGTAAAGAATCGAGAGAGAAGGAAGTAGCGCATGGGCACGGAAGTCCGAACACTTAATAAGATCAATTGTGCTATATCTTTTTACAAGATTGCTAATGCCGTCACTTTCCATCGCCATTGCATGTCAGAATCTCGCAACTAATGCAATGGCCGAGAGTAAGGCCAACGAATCGAACCCATTTTCTGGAAACTTCGTCAAGACCCAAAAAAATTGCCAAATTCGGACACCCACCGCTGTAAGAATATAAACAAATTGTGCTTATATCAAGACTTTGTTTCATCCGGTTAAGCTTACATCAAACTTGATTGTTTTAATTCAGCAATATTTGTCAAGTTCATTGAAATCAGCTGTTCATCCCCACTAGGTAATACCATTAGCCAACATTAGTTAGCATATCAAAAGGACACTAGTTAGAGAATTAGTGTAATCAAGTATCCAATCTCTATCTTTAGTTGCGTAAAATTATTATTCCAATTGGCTCCTAGACAGCCTCAATAGACTAGTGATGACCCCAAATTGTAATCTTGCCCCAGTTTTGGCCTCGTTCTTGCAGAAACAACAGCTGATGATTGAGCTAATGAGTTTGGACCACACCCACTTGCAAACTCACATCAATTGAAAGGAAAATTGAAGAGGAGAAATCAAAATTGTCTTTAGCCCACTTGTTCCAGTCTTTTCTGACAAACAATAACGTGGCTGTGGAGACTTGCATTTATCGATATTTCTCGATT
The DNA here is from genome assembly GCA_014182365.1 of Eucalyptus tenuipes. Lineage (NCBI taxonomy): Eukaryota > Viridiplantae > Streptophyta > Magnoliopsida > Myrtales > Myrtaceae > Eucalyptus > Eucalyptus tenuipes. The sequence continues at coordinate 5,565,879 of CM024542.1, forward strand.
ATCAAGTTCATCATCATTGCCGGTCTCTTTGGCCCGATGCTAGAAAGCCAAACCTGAAGTGGCAGCTCAAGAGGGTGCTCAACCTGGAGTTCTCGGGGCGGGCGTCCTGAAGAATTCATCATCGGAGAAGGCGATTGGCGGCAAATAACTTCAATCCGGCTTCTGCCGAAATTGATGAGCGCCTGCACGAGGATGTGGAATTGCAGAATGCAGAGCACGCACTTTTGAAGTTTGCTGATGGGGAGGGTGCAAAATTGAATCGCGCAGTTTATAGTTTTGCAAAATTGCAGGAACTTCTTGAAAATCTTTCCAGTGTCTTCCTTTCCTAAATTGTTCAATTGTTCCGCTCCTATGTAAGCTCGCTGGTGAGGAGGCCGATGCTGTTGTCAACAAGGAGGTGATGCAGAGTGAAGGAGGAGGCGTGAGCAAGACAAAGAAAGAAAGAAAAGAAAAAAATAAAGGAAAAAGGAAAAAATAGAGAAAGAAAAAGAAAAAGAAATCCTTAGAGGAAAATACGCCTAGCTGCAAATAAGATTTGGCTAACTTGTAAGTTGAGACCTTTATTAGAGACTAAATTGGTCACTTCATATTCTTATTTGAGATAATGTCTACTTTAAGACTTTTTTTGAGAAAACAATTTTACTTCAGTTTCTTATTTGAAATTTTCCCTTGTTTTATTATACTTAAAAGTAGAAGAATATTCAAGATCATGATTTACGGTCTACCTGTTTGAAGGAAAACTATTACATAAATTGTTTTCCAACCTTTTGGTATTAGATGACAAAAAACTAATCAAATTACGGAAAAAGGTTTTTTCATAAATTGAAAACAACAAGTTTACATTAAGAGAAAACCATTTTCACTTCTATTAAGAAGGAAATCACTTTTCCTCTGAAACCTAACTATTCTAGGTGAAAATAATTTTGACAATTTTTTTTTTTCTGTTATCATGAGACAGAGTACGCTATGATTATTTTGGAATTTTGAAGTGCTCGATGGCTCCGATACAGATATGTCCGCACGTTTCACGGAGTAATGATTTTGTTGTTGGATCATGAATTTGTATAGTTGGATTATATCGAAATGTAATGATCACCACTGGAATCTACACATAATAAGAACTAATTTTCCTTTTATTTATATGCAATGCGATTCATTTTTCTTTAGTTTATTGCATTTACTATTTTTGTAATAAATCAAATTAGTGAGTACCATTGCCTTAATTTGATTAAAAAAAACTAATGGCCGCAAGAAAGTGATGGACTTTTTTTTTTTTTTTTTTTTTAATTTGGTTATTTCTTTCCATATGCTATTTTCCATAACCAAGGGAAAAATTATTGAGAATTGAAACCTAAATGTGTTATGTATGAGTTAAGTTTAGTGGAGTTGTGTGTAGATTGCTAAAATTGTATTATGTAAAGATGAAATTGTATAAGTTAAATGGGTCAATTTGAATCAAACTTATTTTCAATTGGATCGAACCTCATCCAACAATCAAACAAGTCTATATAAAGGTAGTACAATAATCAATTTTATTGGAAAAACACAAAAAATACTTAAGAGACTACCAATCCTACAAGGGTAGAGAGAAGCATAATCAATACTTAAATTACTTGCAAAAAAATTATTTTGGTATATTTTGGTGATTTTTTCCTTTTTCCTTTTTTCTTTCTTTTGTCAAGATGTACCCTTACCATAGTTGTTAAATCAAGATACCTATTGCGAATTGAGATTTTGAAATTACTCGGGATCTAATCGAGTCGTAAGGTTTGGTCAAGTATCTAAAATTGGCATTACAAGACAATAACGAGTTTTGTCAATAATACTAAGAAATAAGAACATTCAGTAACGTTATCATAAAATATGAGCTTAAGGAAAGAGAGTTTCAAATAAACTAGAGGCCCAGCCCAGTATACTTCCTCAGCCCAAATTAGCTTCAAGAGTCTTCTCCCTCTTCTTGCTGTTGCATTCTTACATAGAAGAGAAAGGAGAAAGCAGAGCCTTGAGGAGCCGAGGAAAAAAAAAAAAAGAGAGAGGGAAATCTCGGAGGTTGGTCGGAAAACATTAAGTTAATGCTGGAATACGCCTTTTGCATATGATTGGTAAGAGTTTTCCTGTTGTTTTTCTCCTCTTGCAAGTTAGTTCTTGTTCGAGGAGTTAATGTCATAGCCCTAGCTGTCTAGTAGAGGAATACATATTTCTGGTCTGTCACATTGCCGAAAGAAGAAGGAACCGGACAAGTGAGCTGATTGTCGCTCCACCCTTAGTCAAGCCTGGAGGTTTTCCATCTCATTTGGAAAAATCTGGTTACCCGAGAGAGAAACCAAAGGGTAAGTTCTGCCAAGTTGTCTAAAGATGGCAAGGTTGAAACGGTGAGATTATTATTGTAAAGGCTCTACCATTGAAGAAATTTCAAATTCCCTAACTCTGGTTGGATGGAACCTCTAGGTTCGTTATCAAGTAGGAAGTGCACTTGGTGGAGTGACCTAAGACCGTGAAAATGGCTGGGGAGCTAGAAGCATTATGACTATCTTGAAACTAGATGCCAGTAACTTGAGGGATTTAAATCGTGCTAGTCCATTTTGACGCTCTAGAAGTATAAGGTAGTAACTTGGGGAGCTAGAAGCATTATGACTACCTTGAAACTACTCTGCCTTCACGCTCTTGAAATATAAGGTAGTAACACAACAAAACTTGCATTCATTCTGAGACAAAGCATTGTACTATAGAATCTGCACTCGAGATAAAATGATGATCAATGATCTTCCTAGTTTGAGCACTTTTACATGATATTGGAACCAGTGCTATTTCTTTTGCATAATTGTGTTTATGCATGAGGGTGTGTTGAAATATCATCTCACACAGCTTAATAACATTTAATAAACACGGTTGATGGCCGCCATTAGAACATTTAGTTTCTGATTGAACGAACTCTGATTAGATGCATGATTGAAACTCTTCTGCTTGTCGGAGGATTTTATATCAACACAAATTCACAATGAGCCTTATAAAAGGAGTAACAAAGGACAAGATTACAGAGACTTAATATAAATATTCCACAGCGATTATTTTGCTCTCGAGATGATAACACTGGATACATAAGCAACTTTACACTGACTCGAAAGTCATATTTTCTAACTCTAACTAGACATGGATACATAGCTTTCGCTGCGACGACACTAGTCTGAATAAGACTAGATACATAAACAGTTTGAAGTATCTCGAGTTCAGCTGTTCTCTCTTCAAATGAAACTAGATGCTAGTAACTTCAGGTTTTGCTCCTTCCAAAAGAAAAGGCAGTTCTATGCTTACTTGGGCATGAAGGACACGTAGTCCTCATCCTCATGCTGGTGGGCGCTAAACACGTAACTTTGTTTCCGGTCAAAATATTTATCCTAAATGCAAATGAAATTCACAAAATAGTGAGCGAATCAATAAATTAGAAAAAAGTTCGAAACTTAATTTATTAGTTTAAACGTGTTTTTCGTTAGAGACCAGACCTTCCTGCATGTGGTTGACAGAACAAAATCGTTTATCAGACAATATCTTCTACAAATTGATCCAGTTCACGGCTTGAATTTGTTGCATCTCTCACAGGATCTGTGGGCTTCTGTGATTTTTTAACTCCATCGAAAAGCGTTGAACGAGCAGATAGCACATCAGAAATCATTTCCATTGACGACCTGAGTTGGGGATTAGCAGATATGCAAGCGACTGCAAACTTTAGGATGGTCAGAAGTTCATCCTCAATGCCTGGCGTGGGCGTTGGCAGGCGTGAATCCAATATATTCTTTAAAACTACTGAGATCTCCATGTTGACCGGAGCTAATAAAGCTGAAAGGCTATCACCTAGATGTCTTCCTTTGATCACCTCGATGGCCACTATTCCAAACCTATACACATCGCATTTCTCCGTCACCTTCATTGTGTAAGCAAGCTCTGCACAAAGGAGATATATGTGTTAGTACAAAGACATTGCTTTAGCTAAACCGTTGGATCAAGAGTTGATTTTAGAAATTAACCTGGAGCTACGTAACCATATGTGCCGACGATTGCGCTCCAGTTTGATGTGTCCAACTTAAGAAGCTTAGCCGTGCCAAATTCAGAAACGTGCGCCTCGTACTCTGAATCAAGCAAAATGTTGTTACTCGAAACATCTCGATGAACGATTGGAGGAATACAATCATGGTGCATATAAGATAAAGCATGAGCCACGCCTTTTACTATATTCACCCTCTTGTTCCAATCCAACTCTTTAGCTTCTTCTTCATTGCTCAAGATTGTAGACAAGCTTCCTTTGTCAAAGTACTCATACACCAAGAATGAGTGTTGTGGATGCGAACAAAAGCCCACAAGTTTCACAATATTGCGGTGTCGAATTTCCATCAATGCCCTAATCTCATTCAAAAATTCGTTTTGATCTGTTTGCCCACTATCAGCCGTTTGATGGAGCTTCTTTACGGCTACTATATCACTGGATCTTAATTTGGCCTTGAAGACACTTCCATAACCTTCCCTTCCAACATAGAAAATCTCATTAAAAGCCCCGGTGGCTTCCATGATGTCTTCATATGAAATCATTCCATCGTACTTTGATAGAGAAAAGACTTCAATTGTCTTGGGTGCTAGTTCCACTGTTGGATGGAGCTTCTTTCTACAGAAAATGAAGAATATTCCAAAGAAAATAAAACAGAAGAATCGCTCCTAGCGAAGGGAACACAATAAGAAACACTTTGCCTCCTGCTGAAGAGCTTTCCCTATCCACCAACACTTGATCACAGGGCTCAAGTCCTTCAACATTTCCACACAATCCACTGTTGCCTTGAAATGCTTCTTTTGTTGCATTTTGGAATGTCGTAGTGTTGGGGATGGGACCCTCAAACTTGTTGTAAGAGATGTCCACCTCCATCAAACCTCGCATATCCTTGAAAGTCTCGTATATGAGGCCAGAAAGATTATTGTGTGAAAGGTCAAGTTTCACTAGGCTTTGCAGCTTGTTGAATTCAGCTGGGATCCCACCACTTAACAAGTTATGACTCAAGTCTAGCTCCCATAGGTGAATCAACATCCCTAATTGCCTTGGAATATCTTGGCTCAACTGGTTGTTGCTCAGATTCAAGAAGACCAAGTTTGAAGAAAACCCTATAGCCTGTGGGATAGACATGCTTAATCTATTCTTGGACAAATCCAATTTTTGAAGACCGGGTAATAATACAATCTCGGGACTTATTCGGCCAGAAAGCCAGTTCCTGCTTAGATTTAAATTGACCAAAGAAGTCAATTTTCTAAATTCTTTCGGGATCTCACCAAGTAAACCATTGAAAGAAAGATCAATTTCACCTAATTGAGTCGCGTTCCCAATCTCAGGAGGCAAGCTACCGGTGATGTTATTTCCAGCTATTCTTAAATTAGTTAAGTGTGTGCAACTTCCCCAGTTTGTTGAGATTTCTCCAAAGAACTTGTTGAAACTCATGTCAATAAAGTCCAATTTGGGGTAGACACCAAAGGTCTTGGATATGTTTCCAGTGAGCTGGTTTTCCTCTAGGCATACTCTGACTAGGCTTTGGCAATTTCTCAAGCTTTTAGGGATAGAACCAGTTAAGTTATTGTGACTCACTGTAAGGTTTTGGAGCAACCCACCTCGGCACAAGTTTTTTGGTAAGGAGCCATTTAATGGGTTGGTATCCAATTGCAGCACCACCAAGTTCACTAGATCACCTAAGGATTCAGGAATTGAACTAGAAAGGTGATTTTGGCGAAGGAACAAAGATCCCAGGTTGGTCAAGTTACCTAGAGAAGAAGGAATTAGGCCAGTGAGTTGGTTTGTACTCAACTCTAAGTCAAGCATAGCGCGAAGATTTCCTATTTCATCAGGAATGTGACCCGAAAGCTGGTTACCATAGAGATAAAGAAGGGTGAGTTCTGTCATATTGCCTAATGTTGGTGGGATTGAACCGATAAGATTATAAGGCACAACTCGCAAAGAAGATTCGATTTTCCTAGCTCTAGTGGAATGGAACCAGTAAGCTCATTAGCAAATAGGTGTAGCTCTGTCAATTTGGTTAAGCTCCCCAAAGTGGAAGGAATCGGTCCTGTTAGGAGGTTGGTGTCCATGTGGAGCACTTCTAGATTCGTCATATTTCCCATTTCAGGAGGAATAGAACCAGAAAGGGAGTTGTTGTAGACATACAATCTAGCCAATTTGCTCAAATTACCCAATGAGGATGGTATGGGTCCATTCAACTGATTCGAATACAATGTGACCTCATTGAGCAAATGCAATTGCCCGATTTCTTGGGGAATGGAGCCATATAACTCATTGAAAACCAGGTGCAGGACTGTTAGTTTAGTTAGATGGCTGATCTTCGATGGTATTTTCCCCATGAACCGATTGATAGAGCGGTCGAGATAGGTGAGATTGCTTAGTAGACCGATTTGAGGCGGAATATGGCCAGAGAGACTATTTATACTCAGGTCCATGTATAAGAGATGAGACAAAGACGAGAATGGGAATTCGTCGAGCGTACCTTCGACATAGGCACTAGTGAGATTTATCCTGATCATGCTCCCCGCTTGATTGCAGGAGATGCCATACCAAGCACATGGACTCACAATCGAGTTGGAACTGGTGGCATTACGAGAAGAGGGAGTCCACGAAGAGAGAGAAGAATCTGAATGGTTGCCAAGATTGGACTTCCACTTGAGGAGGGCTTGGGCTTCTGTAGGGGAAGCATGAGTTGGAAGTGGAATGGTAAAGATAGTGAAAAGGGCAAGGGCAGCCACAAGACTCATGACCCTCTTGAATTCTGGTGAAGAATCCATGAATTCTTCTTCTCCTTCTCCTGTTTTGGTTTGGGTAGGTTGGTTTGTCTTTCCCTGAGGCAACGAGCGATATAGGCCGTGAAAACTCACCTTCCTATCATTTTCCATTGTAATGGGTATGCAATAAAACGGTGACTAACCAGTGGAGACTAAGAAGAGGTACGTTTATTTGGTTTTTACCCCGTAGGGGACCAGGAATAATCATCTAACAGCCGACTAAGACGAATTTTTGGTTCTTTGAAGACTCTGGAATTTGTTACTTTTGTAGTCTTTGTAGTGACATTTCTGACTTGGTCAGTCCTCTTTCCGGAATTGAGCCCACCTATTATATGAATTCGGAGACTTTGACTTTGACTGACAAGTCTTCGAGGGAAGTGAGGCAAAGTCAGTCAACGCCTCGCGTGTGGTTTTGGAACACTCAACTTTCCACAGGATCAGACCCTAATTTGTGCTGCACAAAATTTTGATTTTAAAGCGCAAAAGGAAAGACTTCTCACTTGGCATTCATGAAGCAAAATCTTGACACGGTCGACCCCGTTATTGCAGAAACGACAGCTAATGATCTAGCCAAATGGTCCCCGAGAGCATGGTTAAAAAAAATAAAAAATCTAACGACATATTTGAAGTGAAAAATTGCTAAAAATTGGAGCTTGGGTTGAGTTGGGTATGATTTGGGTCCAAGTGAGCTACCAAAATTGTATTACAAAAATATGGATCGGTGAGTGTTATATTGGTCAATGTGAATTGGATCCATTTTCTACCCATTCATACTTGACATGATCCTTTACTAGGAATTAGAGCTGTTAAACGGGTGGGTCGGGTCGGGTTTGGGTCGGGTCATTAATGGGTCGACCCAAATTGACCCATTAACCCATTTATGACCCATTTATGTCTAATGTAAATTTTTTGACCCATACCCAACCCGACCCATATTAATAAAATATTTTCATATTTAACCAAATTTAGGAAAACTTATTCTTATGTTTTTTTTTTAAAAGATTATATTACTAAAAAAATTCCAAACAATATAAATCCAATTAATAATTTTTCAAAAAAATTATGTATATATTTAAAAACTAAAATAGTTTTATACAATACAAAATTTATGGAAAATTTTTATAATTTTTAAAATAATTATTTTAAACATCGAATTTTAATAATTTTAATTTTTTTAAAATCGAATTTTAATTATTTTTTAAAATTCAAATTTTAATTCTTTTTATTTTTTAAAAATATATTTTTTATTTTTTTAAATTAAAATTTTTACTATTTTTATTTTAAAAAAATTAAAATTATTATTATTATTTTTAAATATAATTTTTAATTTTCTTTTTCTTTTTTTTTTTTTTTTGTTCTTCTTCTTCTTTGGCTGGCCGCCGGCCACGACGATGGGCCGGCGGCCGGCCACGACGCGGCCGGCGGCCGGCCACGGGCGAGCCTCGAGCTCGCTGGCTCGTCGACGCCGGCGAGCTTGCGGCTCGCCAGATCGGCGAGGCTCGAGAGGACTTTGGCGAGGCCTTCGCCTCGCTGATTTGGCGAGCTCGAGGCTCGCCGGCGTCGAACGAGCTCAAGCTCGCCGGATCGGGGAGCCGCGAGCTCGGCGGCATCGGGTGAGCCGAGTCTCACCCGATCGGCAAGGCTCGAGCCTCGCCGGGCGTCGGCAAGGCGGGCCTTGCCGGATCCGGCGAGCTCGAGCTCGCCGACGTCGGCGAGCTTGAGGCTCGCTGGCCGGTCGCCGGCCATCGCTGTGCCGGCTACCGGAGGAAGAAGAAAGAATTAAAAAGAAAGAAAAAAAAAAAAAAAAAAAAAAAAAAAATAATTATATTTTTGGTTTTTATTAAAAAAAAAATTGTAAAGTTAAAGAGAGAAGAGAGAGATGGTGAGGTTTTGAGTTAAAATAAGTAGGTTCATTTTTAATAGGTTGATAAATGGGTCTCAAATGGGTCATCGAGCTGACCCATTTAAGACCCATATATGTTAATCTTGACCCATTAAAACTCATTATGGTGCTTTAGGAAATAAAGCTTAACCCATTAACGACCCATTTAACCATAAATGGGTTGCACAACCCATTTAACACCTCTACTAGGAATAACACCCGAGAAATCTAATAGATTATTTATATCAATTGATGGAAGAGCAAATATTCATTGAGAACTTAAAACTCGTCCAGTATCAATATTTTCTCCAAAACTCAATCAACTAATATAAAAATTTAAGGACAAAGTACAAAAACAATATAAAATTTTACGTGCTCAATGTGGAAAAAACTACAGATCATTCAAAACTTTCACTAATCACCAAGAATAATAGAATATATAATAGTTCATCTCTAGTGACACAGCTAGAGAATGAACATGTCAACAATACAACAATATATCATTAGTGGATTAACAAAAGAAGCAAGAAAACTCTAACCATTACCAGAGAAATTGAAAGACAAATCGGAAAAAGATCTCAATGATGATCTTGATCTCACGAACAACACATTAAAATTTCAGCTGATTCTGAATTTGAACTGCCTCTTTTCCTTCGAAACTTGTTCTCTCTCCCTCTTTTATTTCTCTTTTTGTTCGAACACTCATTTTTCTCATTTCACTATAAAAAACATTCGACCCTAATTTTTATTTCTTTTTCTTTAAAAATGTGCTGGGCCCCATGAGGCGGACCCAGCCCATCGTCAAGTAGGAAGTGCACTTGTTGGAATGACTCAGACTGAAAATGGCTAGGGAAGCTAGAAGCCTTATAACTTTCTTGAAGCCTTGTGAATAGATGGCCATTTTTCTCTTTTGGTCTGGAAGTCGTTTTTTCTCAGGTTCACGAGGATTCCTCGATCTTATTTTCCTGTGATTTTCCCATTTGACAATGGAAATGCATTAGCAAGCATTAACTCGTGGAACGCCTATTGGTATATGCCATTTCGCATAATAAAAATGTTGTCAATTCCCACCGGCTGGTTCCTTCTTGACATGGCATATTTCCTCTTGCCTTTCTTCATAGCAATACAATCAAGAATTGAGATGAATTGACACAACTACGTTAAAAGGTTAGGTGCACCGAACTCATTGTCTTGCTACGCCTCGATTCGAATAGCTGTTCCTTCATTGTTTTCTGTCTATACTATTCATTCACGAAGTTTTTTGAAACTTTGATTTTATGATGTTGGGTATTACGTAAGAGTGATCGAGGGCGGGGTCAAACATTGGTCTACTATGGTATCCTTTTTCAAATTCACAAAACTCTGAGATCTCAGAGGCTAAGTCTATTGTTTTCCATATGAAGTTCATAAGGAGACATTGTTCTGACATGTTTTGCGCAAGGCTATTTTCCAGATCGAAGTTCTCTGTTCTGAAGAATGGAAAAGATGGTTGATGATGAGCTAAAACCCTAATGAGTTCTACTTGTATTTGACAATGGAGCCAGGCCTAGCAAAAACAGCCCATCATGATTTAAAACCTCCAAGATTTTGGAGGGCTGGATATCGTCTACCTTCACGCTCTTGAAATATGAGGTAGCGCTAGAACAGAACTCGTAGTCTTTCTGAAACAATGGATGATCTCCTCTTGAGATGAAACGATGACCAGTGGTCTTTCTAATTTGAGCACTTCAAGTTCAAAGCTCTAATGAAAATGAAGTCCGGATTTCTCTATTTTGGAGAATCAAAAGCTACTAAACTTCTATTAACGACTCATGCCACGGCAACATGCACATAGCACTCCGAATAGGAATGGATTGATCGCCCTCCCTGTCATGATACACGGTTGTATTCATTGCACAAAACCCAAAATTATGGTGGATGGCCACGATTAGGGACAATTAGTTTCTGATTGAATGCACTCTGAAAAGATCCATGATTGAAACTCGTCTGCATGTAAGTCGATTTTGCATCTACATAAATCCCAAATAAACATATAGAAGGACTAATAATGATCAAGAGTTTAGAGACTTCATATAAATGTTCCGTTTCATCCTTACATGGACATTTCGGTTTCAAGATAAGAACACTGGATACATCGTCAACTTTACATTGATACAAAAGTAATATTTTCTAAGTCTGACTTGACATGGATACATTGACTCCAAAGACACTAGTCTGGTTAAGACTAGACACAGAAACAGTTTAAAGTATCACTTGAGTTCAGCTGTTGTCTCTACAAACGAAAGTAGATGCCAGAATGTTCTAATTTTGCTTCTTCCAAAACAGAAGGCAGTTCTATACTTGGGCATGAACGAAACATAGTCCGCATCCTCATGCTGATATGAAACACTCAACTTTGGTTGACGGTCAAAATACTTATCCTAAATGCAAATAAAGTAAACACATAAGTGAGGGAAACAATGTATTGAAAAAAGTTTGAGACTTAATCAATTAGCTCAAGCGACTCTATTTTTCATTAAAGATCTTAGACCTTCTTGCATGTGGTTGACAGAGCAACATCATTTATCAAACGATAACTTCTATGAATTGATCTGGCTTGAAGCTGTTGCATCTCTCACACGATCAGCGGCTGTCTCTGAATATTGAACGCCATGGAAAGTGGTTGAACAAGCTGATAGTCTCTAAGAAATCCTGTCCATCGACGGCCTGAGTTGGGGATTAGCGGATAAGTAAGCGCCTGCAAGCTTGAATATGGTCAAAAATTTATCCTCAATGCCTGACGTGGGCATTGGTAGGCGTGAATCCAATATATTCCTCAAAACAACTTAGATCTCCATGTCAACTGGAGCTACTAGAGACAAAATGCTGTCACTCGGATGTCTTCCTTTGATCACCTCGATGGCCACTATTTCAAAGCTATACACATGACATTTCTCCGTCACCTTCATTGTGTAAGCAAGCTCTGTACAAAGAGGGTGATATATGTATTAGTATGAAGACATTGCTTTAGCTCAACCTTCCGATTAAGAGTTGATTTTAGAGTTTACTTGGAGCTACATGACCATATGTGCCAACGACTGAAGTCCAATTTGATGTATCCAGCTTAAGAAGCTTAGCCATGCCGAAGTCAGAAACATGCGCCTTGTACTCGTAATCAAGCAGAATGTTGTTACTTGAAATATCTTGATGAATGATTGGAGGGTTACAATCATGGTGCATATAAGAAAGAGCATATGCCATGCCTTTTATGATATTCACCTTCTTGTTCCAATCCAACTCTTTAGCTTCTTCTTCATTGCTCAAGATTGTAGACAAGCGTCCTCTGTCCAAGTACTCGTACACTAAGAAAGAGTGTTGTGGTGGATGCAAACAATAGCCCTCAAGTTTCACAATATTGCTGTGTCAAATTTCTGTCAAAGCCCTGATCTCATTCGAAAATTCCTTTTGATCTGTTTGCCCACTATCAACCGTTTGATTGATCTTCTTAAAAGCTACTATATACCTGATCTTAATTTGGCCTTGAAGACACTTCCACAGCCTCCCCTGCCAATACAATAAATCTCATTAAATGCCCTAGTGGCTTCTATGATGTCTTCATAAAAGATATTTCCATCGTACTTTGATGGAGGAAAGACTTCAGTAGTCTTGGGTGCTAGTTCCGCTGTTCGATGGAGCTTCTTTCTATGGAAAATGAAGAATATTCCAAGGAAAATAAATAGAAGAATGGCTCCTAGCAGAGGAAACACAATAAGAAACACTCTACCTCCCATAGGAGAGCTTTCCCTATCCACCACCGCTTACATGGCTCTAGTCCTTCCACATTTCCACACAATCCACTGTTGCCTTGTAACGCTTCTTTTGTTGCATTTTGGAATGCCGTGGTGTTGGGGATTGGTGTAATACTTGAGATTTTGAATCAGACAAGAAGATAAATGGTGGGGCCCACACAAAAAAGAAAAAGAAAAAAGAAGTTTGAAAAGTAAAAATAAAATGGAAAAAGAAGTGAGTGGGGCTCAGCTCTTTTAAGAGAGCTCAAACCAGTTTAGGAAGAGAGAGAAAAGAAGAGAGAGAAAGAAAGAAAGAAAGAAAAGAAAAGAAGGAGGATGACTCGGAAAAAGAGGAAGAGGGTTTGGCGCGTGCATGCTGTGGACACCTCGCCAAGCCGACTTGATTCCGTAACGCAAGGCCCGGCAAGAACTCAAGCCTCTTGTTCGTCCAATTGAAGTATTTTCTGGGCTTAGCACTGAAACTCGGAATTTTGAGAAAATCGAGCAGCGAAGTCTGATTTTTGAGTCATTGAGCAACGTATTTTTATAGAAATGATAGTTTAGGGTGTCGTGGAGCCTTAGGATTTTACGGATCGTGATTAAGCTTACGGTTTGCCTAAAACAAAATTTCAAAGTTTCCCGTGTGCGATGAATAGTACGCGTCCAGCATCTTCGGGCCCTTATTTTGTTGTTTTTCGGCTTGATTTCGGGATGGTCAAGTTGAGATTCTTGTAATCTATTTGAAGAGCTTTCTATTAACTGTAAGTATGTTCAAAACGGGGTATAGAGGAGAAAGTTATGACATAACCAAATTTGTGCTCAAACTACACGTTGCGAACGGCTTGAATAATCGCTTTAGGTATGTGATTTGTTAGTGCGTAGGAGTCATTTTGCTAGCGTTGAAGTTTAGTTTAGTCGTTTCGTAGTTGAGGTAGAGTTGTCACGCCCCGATTCTCCGAGCATGTGCCCATTCCTCCTTGGTCGATTAAATTGCGACGTCCCAGGACGCGTCGCCGACCCATTCATTTTAATGCGCATGCGGAAGCGAATAATTAATCCCTAGACAACAACAAGATAGGATAGAAAAGTAGGACAACAAATCACAAACAAACAAGCCTTTTATAAACACTTCAGGTTTATACATAATGCTAGGCTGTTTACAAAAGATTGGCTCAACAAAATGGGAACTGTCCTATGACCTAATAGTCAGACACGTTCGCCGATTCTTTGATCTCCTCCTCATCAAACTCCGGAGCTTTGGGTCCCCCTCAACTGCCATCTAAGGACCTGAAAATGTTATCCCACAACGGGGTGAGACGACGTCTCAGCAAGTTCAACCCCCCAGGACCCGACTAGGAAGAAAATACGCCCAAAGGGCTGCCTAAGCACAATCACGAGTTAGAGGACTTACCTTGGTCTCAGTCCCTTCCTGCAAGTCAATATAATTTAAATAGATATCCAATCATTTCAACCAATCAGATCGAATCATCGATCAATCGACTCAGTTGATTCCATGTCAACAAGACCATTCCCCGGTCATCTCAATCTATACTATCTATAAAGTCCGATCATAATCAGGATTGTTCACTCTAAGCTGATAATAGATAGTATAGCTCACCAGAAGCTGCCAGATATACTGATATAATATACTAATTATGCTCACCAGAAGCTGCCTCAAATACCGATATAGTATACTAAATATGCTTGCCAGAAGCTGCCACGTATACTACTATAGTATACTGATTATGCTCACCAGAAGCTGCCATGTATACTGCTATAGTATACTGATTATGCTTACCAGAAGCTGCCTCAAATACTGATTTTGATCATCAAATCAAATCACCATTTTTATCATTCCCGATAAAAATAATCGTGTGTGGGTATATGGTCGGCTTTAGCTCACCAGAAAATTTTCAAACCATTCTAGATAAATACTAAAGCTTGTCTGGGCCCTAATTGCACTAAACTATCCATCTAACATGCATCGATAATTAATTAATTCACTAAACCATTCTAACTATCCTCTAAATCAAGCTTAGTTTAAACTAAACAACCCTTAAGCGTTATTAACTTACTAAGCTGGGATTAGTGAGTTAGATTCACTTGATTTGCGATCCGCTCGGACCAAAACGACTGGGACGCGACGTCGACTGATAAACCCCAAAGAGGGACCACCAAGCGGGGCCAAACCGGGGCCGAAATTGGCCCGCAAAGCTTTGCAGTTGAGCTAGTCTTGCGGCTTCGGTTCTGTGGAGACAAGAACAGCGGTTGAACGGGCGCGACTCGGGCTGGTTTTGGTGGCCACGATTGGTGCGGGTGCAACACAAAGACGGGGGCTGTTGTGGCTAAAAGGATCACTGGAGATGCGGGTTGTTCGGGCTTCGAAGACAGACCGATGTAGACGGATGGGGGGTGTAGCTTCGGTGGACTTCTTTTCGTTGCTGCTGGAGTCAACCGTCGGGAAGAGAGCGTCGCTGGTGATTGACTAGAGGAGCAGACGGCAGCATGAAGAAATTAAATGGGGAAGTCGAGCGTCCTAGGGGAAAATGAAAGGAGAACCGAAGGCGTGTGGCGGGGGAGGGGGCAGCTTGATTTGAAAATGAAAGAAAAAAGGAAAGAAGGAGTGTCGGCCAAGAGAGGGGAGGGGAATGCACGTGAGAGAGAGAGAAAGAGAGAAGGAGAGAAGATAAGAAGGAATAAAAGTCAAAGAAAGGAAAAGTAAAGGGAAGATGGTAGTGTCGGCAGGTGGTGGGACCAAGGGGAAAACATGCGAAATGGAGAGAGAGAGAAGAAAAAGAGATGTGTGCATGAGGGGGAAAACGGTCGGATGGGGGGGGGCAATAAGAAAATAAAAGATCCTATAATTCTCCAATCTTGGTCTCGCAACTTCTAATAAATCCAATTTGGTCCTAAAAAATCCCCATGCTAAAATACTTGATCCTCATTAACTTTCTTACACCATAATTCCCCCAAAATAACCAATCTTGGGCAATAAAAACGGCCAATCTGAATTTCCGTTCGTTTTCCGAATCGTCCGAATCGATTTTCAGTAATATTCCTGAACTTGCTGAAAATGCCTCGAAAGATGAGTCGACCTTCCTAAAATGACTCGTGACATGATAGGACTTTCAATTTCTGAAATTGGATTCAAATTCGCGGTTAATTTCAACCTGACGCTATTTTAACGTGACATAACCTACTAGGTAGCTTTTAGGAATTTTTGGTGCAATTGACCCGTGGTCGATTTTCTTCGAGCCAGATGTACCTTTGACAACCTCAAAATTTCAAATATGGACACAGGGCGCCAAAACGGCAGAAAAATCAGTCTAGTGCCGATTGACGAGAATTTTGTAAATTAGTGGAATCACCCACATTTAGCCGAACATCTTAGTGGAACCGACCTATCTCTGATCTCTGATTAATTTTTAACTGTGCCGTAATGACCCTTGCAGACTAGCACGGTTGAGTAGTCGATTCGTAGTCGAATTCTCAAGTCTATTGCGTTTAAAATCCCTTAATAACTTCACCTGATAGTCTAGTTATCTCGTGAGTGGCCATCTTAGAGAAAAACACTATAGTTGCGTCGATGAAAAGCCCAACTTATCCAATTGAAATCAGAACCTGAAAATCAGGATGTCACAAGAATTTTATTTGATTTTAACATTATTATTCGGTTATTTGATAGGGCTGCGAGTTGGACGATATGAATATTGTTTATTGTTTAGTTGTAGGTGACGAGGTGAGTGGTACTATATCTTCTTTGAATTTGTAAAACTCATGTTCCGAAAATGCTGCGAATCATATATATTATGAATTGTGAAAGGGCATTGTTATTGCATAAAAGCCGGATTGAACATTTACTACTCTTTGGTTATTTGCGTATGTTTAAAAAGTGGGTTTGCAAAGTATTGTAAAGTAATATATACATGTGACTACTTTGCAACTGGTTTATGGAAAGGTTTATAAATGACTTAAGAAATGAAGGATGATTATGATCCGGCGAAAAGTTATTTTTTTGGTTTATGAAATTGATTTCTCGATTGGATTCCTAGTATTGGAAGATGAATATTTATATTCAATAGGACTATGAACCCAGTGAGGGGTTAAGGGTTATGCATACCGGGTTTTGGATATCCTTTTAGGCCGAGCCACAAGTTTTGTAGGTGGAGACCTTGCCAAGGGGGAATCTTGGTCACCTTATTATCAGGCATTGTGTCGTGACTATGGTAGGATAGTGAGCAATAGATTGGTTGATGGAATGGACCATCGACGTGTGATTTGATGAAATTAATCAACGGAATAGACCATTAATACGTGAGTTGTTGAGATTGAACAATGGATTTGACTATTGATGTTTATGATGATTAAATGAGTATTTTCTGAATTGCATAAAGCTTGGTGAAATTAAACAACTCATATGTGATTCGATACATATTTTATACCTTGAGTTTGGATTATGAGGTTTTGGTATTGTTTTTGTATACATGCATAGTAGTTGTTCGATCTGTTTAAAAGATATACAACTCACTAACCTTATGGTTGCTCACCTCTCTCTTTCCCAACCTTCTCAATTTCTTTGGTTAGCAGCTAGTAGACCAAGAGTGCTATTGACGGGGGATTTTGGGAGTTGAAATTTTGATGGTTTGAGGCTATGTCCTTCGAGCGGAAGGATGGCCATGTCATCTCCATCCTCGTAGGGTTCAGGGTGTGGCATCTTGTGGTATCAGAGTTTGAGTTATAATTTTTGGGTATAGATTCTTTGGGTCATAGTGAGCTTGTATGCTAGCGTATAATGCGTTAGTTTTTTGGGAGACACTTGGATATATGTTTCTTTGGGTATAGATTCTTTGGGTCATAGTGAGCTTGTATGCTGGCGTATAATGCGTTAGTTTTTTGGGAGATACTTGGATAGATGTTTCTTTTGGTGCAAGGGTTCATCGATTATGAGACACGCGGACCCTTGGAGTGCCATAACTTGGCAGAAAGGGACACTTAAGTGCCATAACTTACGAAAGGTACACTTAAGTGCCAAAATCGGAGCAAAATGGATCACTTAAGTGCTAATCCGACCAAAATTCGGCCAAAATGTTGACGTGTCAATTTTCCGACGAATCGAGTGCAAAACGGCGTCGTTTTGGGGCGACGTGATAAAAAATTTAATAAAAATTTAATTTAATTTTAAAAACTAAATTTATTTAAAACATTTAAAAATTTAAAAAAATAAAAAAATTTAAAATAATAAAAATTCAAAAAATTTTAAAAAATTTTAAAAAATTTTAAAAAATTTTAGAAAAAAGGGAGGCAGCCCTAGCCGACCCTCCCCCACCTTCCGGCGATGGCGGGGAGGCGGCGGAGGCGAGGGCTCTGCCCCTAGCCGCCGGTTGCCTTCCTCCTCCTCCGTTTTTAAATAAATATAAATTATATTATTATTTTGTTTTAAATTTAATTTAATTAATTTTTATATTGTATTAAAATTCAAATTATGCCAAAACAATGTCGTTTTGGCCGATTTAAGGGCTCTATTCTGGCCAATACACGAAACGATGTCATTTTGGTGTTGACGTGGTAAAAAATTTAATTTAAAATTTAATTTAATTTAATTTAAAACTTAATTTATTTAAAAAATTTAAAAATAAAATTTAAAAATTTTAAAAATTTTAAAAAATTTACAAAAAATTTTATAAAAAATTTTAAAAAAGGAGACGGCTGAGGGCTGAAATTTTTGTAAATTTTGTAAATTTTTTAAATAAATTTATTTTTTAAATTTAATTTAAATAATTTTTATGTTATATTAAAATTCAAATAATGCCAAAACGACGTTGTTTTGGCCGATTTAAGAGTTTTATTTTGGCTAACACCCGAAACGACGTCGTTTTGGATGAATTCGAGCTGACTCAGCTCTCCGGCGAGACACATCGGCGAGAAATATTAATATTTTAATGTCACGTATGATTTCCGGCCAACTTCACCGGAGATGGCACTTAGGTGTCCCACTTTTCTTAAAATGTGGCACTTAAGTGTACTTTTCGTAAGTTGTGGTACTTAAGTGTCCCTTTCTGCCAAGTTATGGCACTTGAAAGGTTCTTTTGCCTCGATTATGATTCAGAGAAGCATGCTTAGCTTTGTGAGCGATAATAGAGATGGGCAAGTTATTATCTTTGATACCAAAAATGGATCTTATGGTTCTTGAGGTGCGATTTTGACAAAGAGAATTTGTCTTGAAAGTCTTGAGGTGTTACATGATAATATTTGGTGTAATAAGAATTGATTTTAGAAGTCATAAACTTGAATGGTCATGTGAGACATAAATTTACTTATGGTGAATAGGTGGGATTGGTTTGTGAACTTTTGAACTGCAGGTGATGATCTTACTCTAAGCAACTTTGTGGAGCTAATAGACATGGTTAGTTTCAATTGTAGTTTTCCTGGAGGCAAGGTGAATATTTAAGTCTTTGATTTAAGAAGTGATAAATTTTAAGTGATGATTATTTAAGTTGAGAACTTGAGGCTCATTAGATTTAATGGAAGCTAGCTAAGTTCTTGTCATAGCAATTTGAGGAGTTATAAGCATTTAAATGATGATATTCTTAGGTTATGATCTATTTGGGTTTTTTTTATAGGACATTGTGAGGTTGTGTGTTAGTTTGTGATGCGTCAGTCTTTTGTACATTTCTTTTTAGGTCCAAGCAGTCATTGATTCTGATTTAGAGTGGTGTATTTTAAGGTTCTCGACGTGCAGTTTTGGCAGGAAACTAAAGGGGAAGATATATGGTGAGTCACGACTCAAGAGGTGTACTCTTGAACAGGACCCAATTGTCATCTACCATGGACAAGCAAGAAGACAAGGAGCTTTTAGTCTCTAGTGCATCAGAAAGTGTAGTGTCAGCAAGCTAAGATAGAATTAGTGGTGGAAGGGAAGAAATCTTAGCTGGAGCCAAGGATTGTGGTGGTCAAGGTCGAAGGAGGGGCCTTGTTGTGGAAACTGTTGCAAAGGAATGTCCATTTAATTATGGAAATGACTTAATAGTCGAGGTTTCGGATTTTGAAGTTTGTGTAAATGGCGGTTGCAAACCTAGTGATGAAGAGAATCTAAAAGTTTAAGGTAGGTGTGATGCATTGACTGGCAAAAATAGGAGGTTAAAGAGAGATGCAAAGTCTTTGCAAGAAGAAATTAAGAGCTTAAATTGGTGCTCTAAAGTGTTCTCTCCCAAGTAGGGTAGGAAAGTCTCGACCTTGCGTGTCGGACAAATAGTGAAGGAGTTGCAAGACAAGAACGTGCAACTTATGTACATTTAAGTACGGCACGTTTGGTGTGTTTGGAAAACTATGTGCGCGTTTTGCAAGAAGAAGGAATTTACTTCCATCGAATCGGCTTATATCCATTCGCTAATCGATTTATAACATTGTAGTATTAATTCTTGTCGATTATTATGGTTGAGCGGTCGATTTCTGATCGAATTCTTTAGTTTGTCGCGTTTATAACCCTTTACGACCTTACCTAATATATTAGTTAACTCGTGAGTGATCAGTTTCGAGTGTGACATTCTGAATTTTCAGGTTCTGTTTTCAATTTAATGAATCGGGCTTTTCATCGATGCGCCTATAGTGCTATTCTCTGAGTTGATCACTCATGAGATAACTAGACTATCTGGGAAAGCCGTCAAGGAATCTAAATGCAATAGATTCGAGAATTCGACTAGAATCGACTGCTCGACTATGCTAATCTACAAGGGTTATTACAGCACCATCAAAATCGATCAGAGACTGGAGATAGGTCGATTCGATAGAGATATGTGATTAGTGTGTGGGTGATTCCACCTGATTGCAAAATTTCTGTCGAACGACACTAAATTGATTTTTCTGTCATTGCCGTACCTTGTACCTGTATTTGAAACCTCAAGATTTTCACGACAACCGAGAGTCATCAATGTGTCGAAGATGCACAATGTGGCTCGAAAATAATCGACCATGGGTCAATTGTACTAAAAATTCCTAAAAGTTACCAGTAGGTTAGGTCACGCCAAAATCGCGTCAAATTGAAATTAACCGCGAATTTGAACCCAATTTCAGAAATTGAAAGTTCTGTCATGTCACAATTTATTTTAGGAACGTTGACTCATCCTCCGAATAATTTTTGGTGAGCTCAGATTTTTTTCGGAAAATCGATTCAGACGATTTGGAAAATAATGAAAATTTGGATGGGCCAAATTGTAGGGATTTTTGGCCTCCTTACCAAGCTATTTGGCGAAGGGGACTTTCAGAAATTGTGTGGACTTCTTCTTCATCAAAATTGGACCTCAAATTCGAGAGATTGGGGATGAAATTGAAGTCCAAATTGAGTGAATTCGAAGCTAGGCATGGGGCTGCAATATTGGCATCAAAATTGAGTTATTTGGGGGATTAAATTTCAAGAAAGTATTGGGGGGGACAAGGCTTTAATGGTTAGATATTTATGTTTGACTTTAAGCCCCACCCCTCCAAGCTTCTTGAGCATGCCGAGCTGCTCCCTCCATCTTCGTGCATCGCTCTCCCTCGACCCTTCTTGCTCCTGTTTTCTTTTCATTTTCCTTCGCATGTCTCCGCCTAACTAGCAGCCAAAGCCTTTCATTTCTCCTCTTGTGCAGCCAAACATCCAGTCAATCCAGCAGCAACATCACCCTGTAACTCCACCATCTTCGATCCACCTTTGCCAGCCCACCGAAGTAGCCCACGATTCCTCTCCATCTTCGCTTCATTTTCTCTACTGCTAGTACGTCCGCAACACTTCACCGAGTCATCAACCCCACGGAATTCCCCCCCAACGCCAGCTCACTTCACAGAGGTCAACTCTAGTGTCCGAAGCAACCTCCACCAATGTTTGTCTCCCTCAGCTTCTTCGATGCCAGCCCACGGGTCAACACTAGCGAAACCCTCATCCCTGAAGTTGACTCTCCTTCGTCCGTTTCCCCCCTGTCTCTAGCAAATTCCACGAGCCTAGCAACCCACGCGAGTTTCAGTCCAGCAGCCCGTGCATCTTAGCCCTGTCAATCGAGCCCAGCAGTTTTGCTGCGGACTTGCAAGGCTTTTCGGCCCGGTTCAAGCCCCCGTTGGTGCCGCCGAAAGTTCGAGTTTCGGCCGCCGTCATGCCACCATCGCGGTGAATCGGTTTTCGCTCTAAACTGGTGAGTTTATGCACTAAACTCTACTTATGATGTTAATGACGTTTAATGGGTGCTTTGTTAAGTTAATTAGGGATTAGGTGGTTAGTTAGATTAGATTAGTGATTTAATTAGTTATTATGCATGTTAGGTGGTTAGAGTAGCATAATTAGAGACTATATAAGTTTTATTATATATCTAGATTGATTTGGGAATTTTCCGGGCCCGTTTCGGTATTTAACTAGGCTTTTCCAGCCTAAGTTTCTATTTATGGCATTTAATTAATTAACTTAATTAATTATAGAAATTATTTAATTATTTAATATTTTTCGAAAATTAAAATTGGATAGTCGGTGACCGGAATTTCGTGCTGATTGCAATGGTGTGTTCAATTTGTGCAAATTGAGCGCTAATTGGAATTTTGGTTATTTATTCCAAAATTTGTGAATTTTAATATTTATTTAGAAAATCTCGGGTGTCGGATTTTAACACTGAAAATAGTTTTATATACTATATAAAACAGTGGAATTTTAAATTGGAGGATATCAATTTTTCTTGTGTGAATTGATCGTGTACCCACACACGACTATTTTACCGTGTATTTCTAATACGAAGAAAATAGGCTAGGTTCACAATTTTAATTGAGGTATTTAAATGCAATGCATGGTGTCCTGGGCCAAGATTGAGTGGTCGTGTGTTGGTTAAGAGAACCCGTCCCAAGCATTTATGCCGGACGTTACCCATTTATTTGAGACTCGGGTTGCAGTAGATTTTGGACCTATGCTTCTTCGGGAAAGCCGTCTTTGAGAGACGTAGCCGTGCTCAAAGGAGGTGAGACGATGCCTAGCAATGCCAGAAGACAGCCAAACTCATAGTTGGTCATACCCTTGAGGGGTGTAATTAACAATTGGAACACATGGTTAGTTGAGTTAGTTGAGCTTGATTATGAGACAAAACTGTGTGGCATGGTATGGGACGTATCATAACAGTTTGACCTTATAATCTGGACCCCTGTGATTAATTGTGTTGGTGAGGCGTTTCAATTGTTGTGGCCTGTGATTTTGTGCCTTGTGTGTTTATGAACTTTGCTGACCTGCAAGGTGGATCTGAGACGAGGTAAGTCTCTATGGTTGTATGATTGTGTGGTTAGGACACCTCTTGGTGTATTACCCTCCTAATCGGGGTTTAGAGCGTGAACTCGTTGAGATTTCTATCTCACCCTGTTGTGGGCTCAATTGTTTTCAGGACCGTAGGGTGGAAGACCTGGAGCCGAGTTGAGGTGATCTGAGGTGTAGGTCAGATAGGACAGCTTCTTTTTTAGAGTCAGTCTTTTTAAGTCTTTTGGTTATAGACTTTTGTATATGACTCAGTATGTTTATAAAAGCATGTTTTGTTTGTAAATCGGTTGTCCTACTTTTCTATCCCGAGATGGTTACTGTCAGGGGATTTTTTTTATTCGCTTCCACATGTGCAATAAAATGAAAGGGTCAGTGACTCATCCTGGGAAATCGCAAATTTTATCGACCACCGAGAGATAGGCACACGCTCGAGAATCGGGGCATGACACTGAGTAAAATAACCATAAGCACGTCGATGAAATAACCATTTCATATATTCGAAACAGGGGCCAAATTTCGGGACGTCACAAATTAGCTCCTCAAGTTATGAATGGGAGCTTGAGAAATAGGCAAAGTGGAATTTTGTTTGAAAGTTCAAAGTGACTCCAAATTTCGAGGACGAAATTATTTTTAAGGAGGGTAGAATGTAATTCTTGAGATTTTGAATCAGACAAAATGAGAAATGGTGGGGCCCACGCAAAAAAAAGAAAGAAAAAAAGAAGTTTGAAAAGTCAAAATGACAAGGAAAAAGAAGTGAGTGGGGGCTAAGCTCTTTTAAGAGAGCCCAAACCAGTTCAGGAAGAGAGAGAAATGACAAGAAATAAAGAAAGAAGAAGAAGAAGAAGGAAAAATAGGACGGGGGTTTGGTGTGTGTACACCACGGATGCCTTGCCAAGCTGACTCGACTCCGTAACGCAACGCTTGGTAAGAACTTAAGCCTCTCGTTCGTCCAATCGAAGTATTTTTCGGGTTTAGAGCTCAATTTCAGAATTTTGAGAAAATCGAGCGGCGAAGTCCGATTTTTGAGTCGTTAAACCACGTATTTTTATAGAAATGATAGTTTAGGGTGTTGTGGAGCCATAGGATTTTACTGATTATGATTTGAGCTTATGGTTTGCCTAAAACAAAATTTTGAAATTTCCCGCGCTCGATAAACAGTGCGCCTCCAGAATCTTCAAGCCCATATTTTGTCATTTTTCGGCTTGATTTTGGGACGGTCAAGTTGGGATTCTTATAATCTGTTTTAAGGCCTTTCTATTGATTGTAAGCACCTTCGAAATGGGGTTTAGAGGAGAAAGTTATAACGTAACCAAGTTTGTGCTCAAACTCCGCGTTGCGAACGGCTTCAATAATCGTTTTGGGTATGCGATTTATTAGCGCGTAGGAGTTGTTTTGTTAGCATTAAGGTGTAGTTTAGTCGTTTTGTAGTTGAGGTAGAGTTTTATTTGATTTTACCGTTATTCCTCGGTTATTTGATAGGGCCGCGAGTTCAACGATACGAGTATTGTTTATTCTTTGGTCGTAAGCGATGAGGTGAATGGTACCATATTTTATTTGAATTTGTAAAACTCATGTTCTGAAAATGCTACGAATTATATATATTATGAATTATGAAAGGGCATTATTATTTCATAAAAGCCGGATTGAACATTTACTATTCTTTGGTTGTTTGCGGATGTTTAGAAAGTGTGTTTGCAAAGTACTGTAAAGTAATATATACTTGTGACTACTTTGCAATTGATTTATGGAAAGATTTATAAATGATTTAAGAAATGACAGATGATTATGTTCTGGCGAAAAGTTATTTGTGTGGTTTATTAGATTGACTTCTTAATTGGATTTCTGGTATTGAATGATGATTGTTTATGCTCAATAGGACTGTGAACCTAGTGAGGGGTTAAGGGGTATGTATACTGGGTTTAGAATATCCTTCTAGATCGAGCTACCAGCTTTGTAAGTGGAGACCTTTCCAAAGGGGAATTTTGCTTTGCTTGTACTTAGGCATTGTGCCGTGATCATGGTAGGATATTGAGCAATAGATTGGTTAATAGAATGGACCATCGACGTATGATTTGATGAGATTAATCAATGAAATAGACCATTCATACGTGAGTTGCTGAGATTGATCAATGAATTTGACCATTGATGTTTATGATGATTAAATGAGTATTTTCTAAATTGTATAAAACTTGTTGAAATTAAATAAGTCATATGTGATTCGATACATATTTTATACCTTGAGTTTGGATTATGAGTTTCTGGTATTGTTTTTGTATACATGCATTGTAGTTGTTCGATCTGTTTAGAAGATATGTACTACTCACTAGGCTTTGGTTACTCATCCTTCTCTTTCCCAACCTTCTCAAGTTCTTTAGTTAACAGCTAGTGGAGCAAGAGTGTCGTCGACGGGGGCTTTTGGGAGTTGGATTTTGATGGTTTAAGGCTACATCCTTTAGGTGGAAGGACGGTCGTATCATCTCCATCCCTGTAGAGTTTGGGGTGTGACAATTGGACCTCAAACTCGTTGTAAGAGATGTCCACCTCCATCAAACCTCACGTATCCTTGAAAGTCTCGTATATAAGGCTAGAAAGATTATTGTGTGAAAGGTCCAGTTTCACTAGGCTTTGCAGCTTGTTGAATTCAGCTGGGATCCTACCACTTAACAAGTTATGACTCAAGTCTAGCTCGGATAGATGAATTAGCTTCCTTAATTGCCCTGGAATATCTTGGCTCAACTGGTTGTTGCTCATATTCAAGAAGACCAAGTTTGAAGAAAACCCTATAGTCTACGGGATAGACATGCTTAATCTATTCTTGGACAAATCCAATTTTTGAAGACTAGGTGATTATACAATCTCGGGACTTTTTTGGCCAAAAAGTCAGTTCCTGCTTAGATTTAAATTCACCAAAGAAGTCAATTTTCCAAATTCTTTCGGAACCTTACCAAGTAAACCATTTAAAGAAATATCAATTGCACCTAATCGAGTCACATTCCCAATCTCAGGACACAAGCTACCAGTGATGTTATTTCTAGTGATTCTTAGGTTAGTTAAATGTGTGCAACTCCCCTAGTTTGTGGGGATTTCTCCATAGAACTTATTGAAACTCATGTCAATAAAGTCCAAGTTGGGGTAGACACCAAAGGTCCCGGATATGTTTCCAATCAACTGGTTTTTCTCGAGGTGCAGTCTGACTAAGCTTGTGCAATTTCTCAACTTCTAGGGATAGAACCAATTAAGTTGTTGCCACTCAGTGTGAGGTTTTGGAGCAATCCACCTTGGCACAAGTTCTCTGGTAATGAGTCGGTTAATTTGTTGGCATCCAATCCTAGCACTGTCAAGTTCATCAGATCCCCTAAGGATCCAGGAATTGAACTAGAAAGTTGATTCTTACGAAGTAACAAATATGATAGGTTGGTCAAGTGACCCAAAGAAGAAGGAATTCGGCTAGTGAGCTGATTTCTACTTAGTACTATGTCAAGCATAGCATGGAGATTTCTTATTTCATCAAGAGTGTGATCGGAAAGCTGGTTACCATAGAGATAAAGAAGGGTAAGCTCCATCAAATTGCCTAATGTCGGTGGGATAGAACTGGTTAGATTATTATTGTAAAGGCTCAACAAGCCAAGAAGGTTTAAATTCCCTAGCTCTAGGGGGATGGAACCATTAAGTTTATTATCAAATAGGTGCAACTCTCTCAATTTGGTTAACTTCCCCAAAGTAGAAGGAATTGGTCCTATCAGGGAGTTGGGAGCCATGTGGAGCACTTCCAAATTTGTCATATTTCCTATCTTAAGAGGAATAGAACGAGAAAGGGAGTTGTTGTAGACATGCAATGTAGCTAATTTGCTCAAATTACCCAATGAGGAAGGTATGGGTCCATTCAACTGATTTGAATATAGTGCAACCTCATTGAGCAAATGCAACTGCCCAATTTCCTAGGGAATTGAGCTATTTAAATCATTGGAGACGAAGTGTAGGACCTCTAGTTTCGTTAGACAGACAATCTCTGATGGTTTTTCCCTGAGAACTTATTGATAGAGAGGTCGAGATAGTTGAGATTGCTCAGGAGACCGATTTGAGGCAGAAGGTGGCCGAAGAGACTATTTACGCTCAAGTCCATGTACATGACATGAGACAAAAATGAGAAGGGGGATTCATAGACTGTACCTTCGAATCTGCATTGGTGAGATTAATCCCAATCATGCTCCCTGCTTGATTACAAGAAATGCCAAACCAAGCACAGGGACTCACAATCGAACCAAAGCTGGTGGCATTATGAGGAGAGGGAGTCCATGAAGAGAGGGAAGAAATTGAATGGTTGCCAAGATTGGACTTCCAATTGAGGAGGGCTTGTGCTTCTGTAGGGGAAGCTTGAGTGGGAAGTGGAATGACAATGGTAGTGAAAAGGGCAAGGGCCGCCATAGGGCTCATGACCCTCTTGAAGTCTGGTGAAGAATCCATGGATTCTTCTTCTTCGTTTGCTTTTTAGTTCTAGTAAGTTGGTTTTCTTTGATCTTGAGGCAATGAGTGATACTTTAAATGCTTGTGAGGACTCCCCTTGTCACGCCCCGATCCTCAAGCACGCACCCACCCCTCACCTGGTTGATTAAATAGCGACACCCCAGGACGCATCGCCAACGCTTTCATTTTAATACGCAAGTGGAAGCATATAAATAATCCCCAGACAATAAAATAATGTGATAAAAAAGTAGGGCCATATTTTTCGATCCTGAAAAACCATAACCACACTTTTGTACAATGCAAACCATATAGTATATATTACAATACTATTCACAAAAGTCTGATCTACCATACATCATCTCACAACTTTGGGTTTGCAAAACAGGATGGGGCCTCAGTCCTCATCCGGGTCATACTCTGGATCATCCTCGGGATCCTCCTCTGGATCATCCTCTAAATCATCTTCAGGCTCTTCCTTTGGATCATCCTCCTCAGGCTTCTCCTCTGGATTATCCTCCTCTTCGACGATCACTCCTTCTTCGACGCTCCAGCTAGAATCCACGTCAAAGTATACCGGAGAGTCAGGATCGCCGAGCTTGGGATCCTTGACATCCACTACCGATCCATCCTTATGATCTGTCGTCCCCTTCCCAAACACTTCCTCTAAAACATATAGAGGCACATCACCTTCCGGTATGGGACCCTCTCTTCGTCCATCATGGTAGTGGCGATACCATGACCGGTACTTATGGGGCACTTTACTGGGTTCATTCACGTTAACCCAGATAGTGGATTTCATAAGTACATATTCCAATCCTTCAGGGTGGGGGTGTATCGGAAAGTGATATCCTATCTCGGTAATCTCCTCAGGTATACCAAAATGCATGGGAGGACGAGGAGATGAAGGTGCTGCTATCTAAGGGCCTGAAATGTTATCTCACAACGGGGGTGAGACGACGTCTCGATTGGAAGGCCAATACGCCATAAGGGCTCCCTATGCACAACACGGGTCAGAGGACTTATCTTGGCCTTAGATTCCACCTGCAATGTAACACAGTTCGAATAGGCACCCAATCAATCACCACAGATCGAAACATCGATCAATCGACCTAATCGATTACATGTCAATCAGACCATTCCCTGGTCATTCCATTCAATACCGTCCATTCTCCAAGATAACCTATTGAGTTACCAAGCCAGTATATTATAATATTCATTCTCTGAGATGACACACTAAGTCACCGAGCCACTATAATATACTATTCATTCTCCAAGATAACCTATCGAGTTACCAAGCTAGTATATTATAATATTCATTCTTTGAGATGACATATAGAGTCATCGAGCATATAAAACATAACGTCCATTTTCCAAGATGACATGTAGAGTCACCGAGCCGTTATGGCATACTGTCCTATCTCCAAGATGACATATAGAGTCACCGAGCCGGTATAGTATGTCGTCGTTTCTCCAAGATGACCTATAGAGTCACCGAGCTGGTATAGTATGTAGTCCTTTCTCCAAGATGACCTATAGAGTCACCGAGCCGACATTGCATACCGTCTTTTCTCTAAGACGACCTATAGAGTCGTCGAGCCGGTATAATATAACATTCAGATTGTACATCAATTTACCATTTTTATCAATATACCGTCCTTTCTCCAAGATGACATATAGAGCCATCGAGTTGGTATAATATGCCATTCCGATCGTACAATCAATTTGCCATTTTTATCATTTCCGATAAAAATACACGTGTGTAGGTATACGGCCGGCCTTAGCCAAAATACAAGGTTTTCACTTTTGAACCTCCCATTATTTTTCGTAGTCCCAAAATAGATTTTTGACGCAATAGACCGACACTCGATAATTTTCCCATTAATTACCAAAATTCTCCAATTTCTGGAATAAAATACCCATCGACACAATTTCACTCAATTTGCACAATCAGGTACTCAGATAAATAAACAGAGAACACCACTGTAATCAACATGAAATTCCGGTCACCGGCTATCCCGGTTTAATTTCCAAAAAATAAATAATTAATTAAATAATTACTGAAAATAATAAATAAATGCCAATAAATCCAACTTAGGTCCGTAATGCCTAATTAGATGCCAAAACGGACCCGAAAAAAATCCCAAGGTTCGTTCAATAAATACTAGAACCTATTTACATGCTAATTGCCACAACTAATCACCTAACATGCATCGGTAAAGTATTAAATTAACTAATCTATTCTAAGCTATCCACCTAAACATGCTTAATTAAATCTAATCAACCCATAAGCATCATTAACCTACTAAGCAATGATTAGTGAGTTAAACTCACTTGTTTGACGAGCGGTTCGGTGCAAACGACGTGAATGTCACGGGGCTCGACTTTCCTCAAGGCAAGCCTAGCAACTGAGGCTCGGAACCACCTCAAAATGGGCCTAGAAGTTGCTGGAAAACCCACCAACTTAGCTTTTTTTTTTTTTTTTTCTGCTATAAAAGAGAGGAAACAAGATTGGTTGAGATGAACTAGACCGGTGGGGGCAACGGCAAGGCCGAGCGGCCAACAACATGGGCTCACGGGGGTCGGAGGGGCTCACAGCGGCCTGTTGGGTTGCGAAACAGCCTGCTGGACCAGCGAACAGGCTGGAACGCCGGCGTGAGGGAGGCGGAGACGTGCGGGCAGTGACGTGCTGGCGGCAGCGGCGTTGCATGGCTACGGCGGCGTCATGCGGCTCCACCGGCATGTGGCTTGCTATAGCGGCTGAGCTACTATCTCTAGCAGTCTCTTGGCCTACTGGTGTGCGAGAATGGAGAGGATGGAGAGAGGTGGACGGCAGCTTGGAGAGGATGAGGGAGAAGAGGGACAAAGGGGGACCACTTGGCCAATTTCTTCTCTTCTCTTGTCTCCTTGACCAACCACAGCCACCAGCTCCTCCTTGGCCTTCATTCAGCCAACAAAGCACATCCTTAGACACTTGAATTGGTCCAATTTGGCTAGGCAAAGGGGGAGCTACGAATTTCACAATTTTTGGCTTCAACTGGGTTTGATCTCACTCTCAATTTAATCCCATTTGGCCCTTACAAATTCAATCGACACCTCAATTATCAAATTGATATTTTTCCTCACCAATTGATCCATCTTGCATGCCACTTGCACGATCAAAAACAATCCTCGGCTTTTTCTGGACAAAAACAGGCCTAAGACGACTTTTTCCCAAAAAGTCTCAGGTTGTAGAAAAATCTTCTAAGACTGAGTCGACACTCCTAAAATTTATTGTGACAGGACAGAATCTTCAATTTTTAAAATCGGACTCAAATTCACTGTTAATTTCCATTCGGCGCATTTTTAGCGTGACCTAGGCTACCGAGTAACTTTCAGAAATTTTTCAGTGCAAATGACCCGTGGACGATTTTCTTCAAGCCACAGTGAACCCATTCGACACATTGGCAACTCTCGAGGGTCATGAAAATCTCGAGGATTCAAATACAAACACAGGGTACCAAAACAATAAGAAAATCAATCTAGTGCCGGCCGAAGAGAATTTTCCAATTTAGTGGTGTCGCCCACGATTAGCCACACATCTCAGTCGAACCGACCTATCTCTAATCTTTAATCGATTTTTAACTGTGTCATAATGGCCTCTAAAGATAAATACAGTCGAGAAGCTGATTCCTAGTCGAATTCTCAAGTCTATTGCCTTAAAATCTCTTAATGGCTTCCCTGGATAGTCTAGTTATCTCGAGAGTGATAAGCTCTGAGAATAGCCCTATAGGCGCGTCAATGAAATGCTCGATTTATTCAGTAGAAAACAGGATCGAAAATTTGGGATGTCACACCCCTTCCTATCATCTTCCATTATAATTACGAGAACGCAATATCGGCCACTAGTTTAATGTATGTTGGATGTATTTTCGGTTCCACCAAACTTTGGAGCTTTCTCCATTCAGTCTTCTCTGGCGGCTTTTTGACTTGGATTGGTCCCCGTATCGGAATTTGGTCCCAATCAATTCCCAGTCATTTTGCGTAATCCAGAGAATTTGGCAGAGAAGTCATTGAGGAGAGTGATCAAATCCTAACTCGTTTCAAACATTATGCAATTCCAAGCGCGCATAAGGGAAGTCTTCTCTATCGGCATTAATGAAGCCAAATCTTGCCCCGGTTTTGGCCCCGTTCTTGCAGAAACAATAGCTGATGATCGAGCTAATGAGTCTAGACAACACCCACTTGCAAACTCACATCAATCGAAAGGAAAATTGAAGAGAAATCAAAATTGTCTTTGGCCCACTTGTTCCAGCCTTTTCTGACAAACGATAACGTAGTTGTGGAGGCCCGCATTTATCGATATTTCTCAATTATCAAGTTCATCATCATTGCCAGTCTCTTTGGCCTGATGCTAGAAAGCCAAACCTGAAGTGGCAGCTCAAGAGGCTCTTCAACCTGGAGTTCCTAGGGCGGGCGTCTTGAAGATTTCAATCCGACTTTTGTTGAAATTGATGAGTACCTACGCGAGGATGCGGAATTGCAGACTGCAGAGCACGCACTTTTGAAGTTTGCTGACGGGGAGGGTGCAAAACTGAAGCACGTAGTTTGCAATTTTGCAAAACTACACACACTTTCTCGAAAATTTTTCCATTTTCTTCTTTTCCTAAATTGTTCAAATTGTTCCGCTCCTGTGCAAGCTCGCTGGTGAGGAGGCTGATGCTGATGTCAAGATAGAGGTGATGCAGAGTGAAGGAGGAGGCGTAAGCAAGATGAAGAAAAAAAGAAAAGAAAAACATAAAGGAAAAATAAAAAAATAAAAAAATAAAAAAATCCTCAAAAGAAAATACCCCTACCTGCAAATAAGATTGGGGTAACTTGTAAGTTGAGTCTTTTATTTGAGACTAAATTGGTCATTTCAGACCCTCATTTGAGATAATGCATATTTCAATTTTTTTTTTTTTTGAGAAAATGGTTCCACTTCATGTCCTTATTTGAAATTTTTCCTTGTTTTATTATACTTAAAAGTAGAAGAATATTCGTGATCATGATTTAGGGTCTACCTATTTGAAGGAAAAGTATTACGGAAATTATTTTTCAACTTTTTTGTATTATATGACAAAAAACTAATCGAATTGCGGAAAAAGTTTTTTATGGATTAAAAACAAGTTTACATTAAGAGAAAACCACTTCGACTTCTACCAAGAATGAAATCACTTTTCCTAAACCACTAATTAAATGAAAACTAACCATTTTAGCTGAAAATAATTTTCACAATTTTTTTTTTCTTTTATGATGAAATTTTCAATGTAATAAATGGACCCTTATTCAATTTTTGAGAAAGATTTCCCTATGATTATTTTGAAGTGCTCGATGGCTCCAATACAAATATATCCGCACGTTACACGGAGTAATGATTTTGTCGTTGGATTATGAATTTGTGTTGTTGGATTATATCGAAATGTAATGACAACCACTGGAATCTACGCATAATAAGAACTCATTTTCCTTTCATTTATAAGCATTGTGATTCATTTTTTCTTTAGTTCATTGCATTCACTATTTTTGTAATAAATCAAATTAGTGAGTACCATTGCCTTGCTTTGATTAAAAAATCCAATGGCCGCAAGAAAGTGATGGAATTTTTTTTAATTGGTTATCTCTTTCCATATGCTGTTTTCCATAACCAAGGGAAAAATTACTAAGAATTGAATTTTTATTGGATTGAATATGAGTTAAGTCCAGTGGAGATGTGTGTAGACTGCTAAAAATGTATTATGTAAAGATGGAACTGTATGACTTAAATGGGTTAATTTGAATAAACTCATTTTTGATCTGATCTAACTTGACCCAACAGTTTGACAAGTCTATACAAAGATAGTGCAATCATCAATTTTATTGGAAAAATACAAGATATACTTCAGAGACTATCAATCCTAAAAGGACATAGAGAAGGATAATCAATACTTAAATTACAAGTTTAAGATTTTTGATATCGCAAAAAAAGTTTGGAGTAAATATATTACGGTGAGCATAAATTGAGATTTTGGTGGTTTTTTTCCTTCTTTTTTTTTTTCTTTTGTCAAGATGTACCCTTATTATACCTGTTAAATCAAGATATCTATCGCGAATTGAGATCTTGAAATTATTTGGGATCTAATCGAGTCGTAAGGTTCGGTCAAGTATCTAAAATTGGTATTTCAAGACAATTACAAGTTTTATAAATAATACAGTAAAATAAAAACGTTCAGTGACATTTTTATAAAATATGAGCTTAAAGAAAGCGAATTTCAAATAAACAAGAGAGACCCAGCCCAGTATACTTTCTCAGCCCAAATTAGCTTGAAGAGTCTTCTCCTTCCTCTTGCTGTTGCATTCTTACATAGAAGAGAAAGGAGAAAACAGAGCCTTGAGGAACCGAGATAAAAAATAATAATAATAAAGAGAGGGAAATCGCGGCGGTTGGTTGGAAAACATTAAATTAATGCCGGAATAGGCCTTTTGCATGTGATTGGTAAGCGTTTCCCTGTTGTTCTTTTCCTCTCGCAAGTTAGCTCTTTTTCGAGGAGTTAATGTAGTAGCCCTGGCAATGTTGGCTTCGCCGGTGACGCTTCGGCCGAGATATGTTGCTTAGATCTCAAATACTAAAAGAATAAGAATCAATAACTTAGCAGATGCAATTTGTCAAGTTTCTTGGAATAGAACCCGAACATTGAGTCTGATGGAGGGATACATATTTCTGGTCTGTCTCGCTGAAAGAAGGAACCGGCCAAGTGAGTTGATTTTCGCTCCACTCTAAGTCAAGCCTGAAGGTTTTTTTATCTCATTAGGAATGGTACTGGAAAGCTGGTTACGCAAAAGAGAAACCAAAGGGTAAGCTCTGCCAAGTTGCCTAAAGACGGCAAGATTGAAACGGTGAGATTATTATTGTAAGGGCTCAACCATTGAAGAAATTTCAAATTCCCTGGCTCTGGTTGGATGGAACCTGTAGGTTCATTATCAAGTGGGAAGCGCACTTGGTGGAGTGACCTAAGACAGTTAAAATGGCTGGGAAGCTAGAAGCATTATGACTATCTTGAAACTAGATGCCAGTAACTTGAGGGACTTAAATCGTGCTAATCCATTTTCACGCTCTCTAAGTATAAGGTAGTAACTTGGGGAGCAAGAAGCATTATGACTATCTTGAAACTAGTCTGCCTTCACGCTCTTGAAGTATAAGATAGTAACAGAACAGAACTTGCATTCTTTCAGAGACAAAGCATTGTACAATAGAATCTCCACTAGAGATAAAAAGATGATCAATGATCTTCGTAATTTAAGCACTTTTATATGGTATTGGAACCGATGCCATTTCTTTCATGTAAGTGCATTTACGTAAGAGGGTGTATTGAAATGTCATCTTACACCACTTAATATCATTTAATAAACATAGTTGATGGCTGCGATTAGAGCGTTTAGTTTCTGATTGAACGCACTTTGAAAAGATGCATGATTGAAACTCTTCTGCATGTCAGAGGATTGGTTGATGGCCGCGATTAGAACGTTTAGTTTCTGATTGAACGCACCTTGAAAAGATGCATGATTGAAACTCTTCTGCATGTCAGAGGATTTTATATCTACACAAATCCACGATGAACCTTATAAAAGGAGTAACAAAGGACAAGATTTCGGAGACTTAATATAAATATTCCATTGCGACTATTTTGCTCTCGAGATGATAACACTAGATACATAAGCAACTTTACACTGACACGTAAGTCATTTTTTCTAACTATAACTAGACATGGGTACATAGCTTTTGCTGCGATGACACTAGTCTGAATAAGACTAGATACATAAATAGTTTGAAATATCTCGAGTTCAGCTGTTCTCTCTACAAATGAAACTAGATGCTAGTAACTTCAGGGTTTGCTCCTTCCAAAAGAAAAGGCAGTTCTATACTTACTTGGGCATGAAGGACACGCAGTCCTCATCCTCTTGCTGGTGCGCGCTAAACAAGTAATTTTGTTTCCGGTCAAAATATTTCTCCTAAATGCAAATAAAGTTCACAAAATAGTGAGAGAAACAATAAATTAGAAAAAAGTTTGAAACGAATTTTTTAAAGTTTAAACGTGATTTTCATTAGAGACCAGACCTTCCTGCATGTGGTTGACAGAGCAAAACCGTTTATCAGACGACATCTTCTACAAATTTATCCAGTTCACGGCTTGAATTTGTTGCATCTCTCACAGGATCAGTGAGCTTCTGTAATTTTTTTAACTCCATTGAAAATGGTTGAACGCGCAGATAGCACATGAGAAATCATTTCCATCGACGGCCTGAGTTGGGGATTAGCAGATACGCAAGCGACTGCAAGCTTTAGGATGGTCAGAAGTTCATCCTCAATGCCTGGCGTGGGCGTTGGCAGGCGTGAATCCAGCATATTCTTTAAAACTACTGAGATCTCCATGTCGACCAGAGCTAATATAGATGAAAGGCTATCACCTGGATGTCTTCCTTTGATCAACTCGATGGCCAATATTCCAAAGCTATACACATCGCATTTCTCCGTCACCTTCATTGTGTAAGCAAGCTCTGCACAAAGGAGATATATTTGTTAGTACAAGACATTGCTTTAGCTAAACCGTCGGATCAAGAGTTGATATTAGAAATTAACCTGGAGCTACATAACCATATGTGCCAACAACTGCACTCCAGTTTGATGTGTCTAGCTTAAGAAGCTTAGCTGTGCCAAAGTCAGAAACGTGCCCCTCGTACTCCGAATCAAGCAAAATGTTGTTACTTGAAATATCTTGATGAACGATTGGAGGGATACAATCATGGTGCATATAAGATAAAGCATAAGCCACACCTTTTTACAATATTCACCCTCTTGTTCTAGTCTAACTCTTTAGCTTCTTCTTCATTGCTCAAGATTGTAGACAAGCTTCCTCTGTCAAAGTACTCATACACCAAGAATGAGTGTCATGGATGTGAACAAAAGCCCACAAGTTTCACAATATTGCGGTGTCGAATTTCCGTCAATGTCCTAATCTCATTCAAAAATTCCTTTTGATCTGTTTGCCCATGATCAGCAGTTTGATGGAGCTTCTTTACGGCTACTATATCGCCGGATCTTAATTTTGCCTTAAAGACACTTCCATAGCCTCCCCTTCCAACACAGAAAATCTCATTAAAAGTCCCGGTGGCTTCCATGATGTCTTCATATAAAATCATACCATTGTACTTTGATAGAGAAAAGACTTCAATTGCCTTGGGTGCTAGTTCCCCTATTGGATGGGACTTCATTCTACGGAAGATGAAGAATATTCCAAAGAAAATAATCATAAGGACTGATCCTAGCAGAGGGAACACAATAAGAAACACCTTGCCTCCCGCTAGAGAGCTTTCCCTATCCACCACCGTTTGATCACAGGGCTCAAGTCCTTCAACATTTCCACACAATCCACCATTGCCTTGAAACGATTCTTTTGTTGCATGTTAGAATGCCGTTGTGTTGGGGATGGGACCCTCAAACTTGTTGCATGAGATGTCCACTTCCATCAAACCTCGCATATCCTTGAAAGTCTCGTATATAAGGCCAGAAAGATTGTTGTGTGAAAGGTCAAGTTTCACTAGGCTTTGCAGCTTGTTGAATTCAGTCGGGATCCTGCCACTTAACAAGTTATGACTCAAGTCTAGCTCCCATAGGTGAATCAACATCCCTAATTGCCCTGGAATATCTTGGCTCAACTGGTTGTTGCTTAGATTCAAGAAGATCAAGTTTGAAGAAAACCCTATAGACTGCGGGATAGACATGCTTAATCTATTCTTGGACAAATCCAATTTTTGAAGACCAGGTAATGATACAATCTCGGGACTTATTCGGCCAGAAAGTTGATTCCTGCTTAGATTTAAATTCACCAACGATTTCAGTTTTCCAAATTCTTTCGGGACCTCACCAAGTAAACCATTGAAAGAAAGATCAATTTCACCCAATCGAGTTGCGTTCCCAATCTCAAGAGGCAAGCTACCAGTGATGTTATTTCCAGCAATTCTTAGATTAGTCAAGTGTGTGCAACTTCCCCAGTTTGTTGAGATTTCTCCAAAGAACTTGTTGAAACTCATGTCAATAAAGTCCAATTTGGGGTAGACACCAAAGGTTTTTGATATGTTTCCAGTGAGCTAATTTTCCTCTAGTCGTACTCTGACTAGGCTTGTGCAATTTCTCAAGCTTCTAGGGATAGAACCAGTTAAATTATTGTGATTCACACTAAGGTTTTGGAGCAACCCACCTTGGCATAAGTTTTCTAGTAAGGAGCCGTTTAACTAGTTAGTATCCAATTGCAGCACCGTCAAGTTCACTAGATCACCTAAGGATTCAGGAATTGAACCAAAAAGGTGATTCTGGCGAAGGAACAAAGATCCTAGGTTGGTCAAGTTACCTAGAGAAGAAGGAATTGGACCAGTGAGCTGGTTTGTACTTAGCTCTAAGTCAAGCATAGAATGGAGATTTCCTATCTCATCAGGAATGTAACCCGAAAGCCGGTTACTATAGAGATAAAGAAGGGCGAGTTTTGTCAAATTGCCTAATGTTGGTGGGATTGAACCAGTAAGATTATTCTCATTAAGGCACAAGTCGCTAAGAAGATTCAATTTTCCTAGCTCCAGTGGGATAGAACCAATAAGCTCATTAGCAAATAGGTGTAGCTCTGTCAATTTGGTTAAGCTACCCAAAGTGGAAGGAATCGATCCTGTTAGGAGGTTGGTGTCCATATGGAGCACTTCCAGATTGGTCATATTTCCTATTTCATGAGGAATAGAACCAGAAAGGGAGTTGTTGTAGACATATAGTCTAGCCAATTTGCTCAAATTACCCAATGAGGATGGTATGGGTCCATTCAACTGATTTGAATACAATGCGACCTCATTGAGCAAATGCAATTGCCCGATTTCTTGGGGAATGGAGCCATTTAACTCATTGAAAACCAGGTGCAGGACTGTTAGTTTAGTTAGATGGCTGATCTCCAATGGTATTTTCCCCATGAACTGATTGATAGAGAGGTCGAGATAGGTGAGATTGCTTAGTAGACCGATTTGAGGCGGAATATGGCCAAAGAGACTATTTATACTCAGGTCCATGTACATGAGATGAGACAAAGATGAGAATGGGAATTCGTCTAGCGTACCTTCAACACCAAAGCTAGTGAGATTTATCTTGATCACACTTCTAGCTGATTGCAGGAGATGCCATACCAGGCACATGGACTCACAGTCGAATTGGAACCAATGGCTTTATGAGGAGTGAGAGTCCATGAAGAGAGGCGAGAAATCGAATGGTTGCCAAGATTGGACTTCCACGTGAGGAGAGCTTGGGCTTCTGCAGGGGAAGCATGAGCGGGAAGTGGAATGGCAAAGGTATTGAAAAGGGCAAGGGCAGCCACAAGGCTCATGACTCTTTTGAATTCTAATGAAGAATACATCGATTCTTTTTCTCCTTCTTCTCTTTTGGTTCTGGTAAGTTGGTTTTTCTTTTCGCAAGGCAACGAGGGATGCTTAAAAAGGCCGTGAAAACTCACCTTCCTATCATTTTCCATGTTAATGGGTATGCAATAAAACGACCACTAACCAGTGAAGACAAAAAAGGTAGGGTGATATTGCTCTGCACGCCGTAGGAGTAGTCAACTGAGAATTGACCGGGACGAATTTTTGGTTCCTTGAAGACTGGAATTTTCACCTTTGAAGTCTTCATTGAAACATTTTTGACTTGGTCAGTCCTCTTTTCGAAATTGAGCTCCACTCATTATATGAAATCGGAGACTTTGACTTTGACTGAGAAGTCTTCGAGGAAAGTGATGTAAAGTCGAGGCCTTTTGTGTGGTTTGGGAGCACTCAACTTTCCACAAGATTAGCCCCTAATTTGTGCTGCACAAAATTTTGAATTCAAAGCGCAGAAGGAAAGTCTTCTCACTTGGCATTCATGAAGCGAAATTTTGATGCGGTTGACCGTTATTGCAAAAACGACAATTGATGATCTAGCCAAATGGCCCCCAAGAGCACGGTTAAAAAATAAATAAATCTAATGGCATATTTGAAGTGGAAATTTGCTAAAAATTGGAGCTTGGGTTGGTTTGGTATGATTCGAGTCCAAGTGGGATTGAGTGTGAGCTGTCAAAATTGTATTACAGAAATATGGGTCAATATGTGTTATATTGGTCAATGTGAATTAGATCCATTTTCTACCCATTCATATTTGACCCGATGCTTTACTAGGAATGACACTAAATAAATGTAAAAGATTATTTATATCAATTGATGGAAGAGCAAATATTCACTGAGAGCTTAAAACTTGTCCAATATCAATAATTTCTCCAAACACAATCAACTAATATAAAAATTTAATGACGAAGTACAAAAAAAACACATAAATTTTATGTGCTCAATGTGGAAAAATTACATGTCACTCAAAACTTTCACTAATCACCAAGAATAGCAGAACATACAATAGTTCATCTCTAGTCACATAGTTAGAGAATGAACACATCAACAATACAACAATATATCATTAGTGGATTAACAAAAGAAGTAAGAAAACTCTAATCGCTACTAGAGAAATTGAAAGACAAATCGAAGAAGGATCTCAATAATGATCTTGATCTCACAAACGACATATTAAAATTTTGGCTGATTCCGACAAGATTTCACCTTTAAATTTGAACTGCCTCTTCTCCTTTCAACCTTGGTCTCTCTCCCTCTTTTATTTCTCTTTTTGTGCGAACACTCATTTTCCTCTTTTCACTATAAAAAACATGCCACCATAATTTTTATTTCTTTTTCTTTAAAGATGTGCTGGGCCCCATGAGGCGGACCCAGCCCATCATTAAGTAGGAAGTGCACTTGTTGGAATGACTCAGACTGAAAATGGCTAGGGAAGGTAGAAGCATTAGGACTATCTTGAAGCTTTGCGAATACTTGGCCATTTTTCTCGTTTGATCAGGAAGTCGTTTTTTCCCAGCTTCACGAGGATTCCTCGATCTTATTTTCCAGTGATTTTTTTCCTATTTGACAATGGAAATGCATTGTCATGCATTAACTGGTTGAATGCATGTTGGTATATGCCATTTGGCATAATGAAAGTGTTGACAATAACCACCGAGAGGTTCTTTCTTGACATTGCATATTTCCTGTCGCCTTTCTTCTAAGCAGTAGAATCGAGAATTGAGATGAACTGACACAATTACTCGAGAAGGTTGGGTGAACATAACTCATTGTCTCGCTATGCCTTGATTCGAATAGCTGTTACTTCATTGTTTTCCGTCTGTACCGTTCATTAATGAAGTTTTCTGAAACTTTGATTCTACGATGTTAAATTTTACGTAAGAGTGATTGAGGGTGGGGTCAAACATTGGTCTACTATAGTTTCCTTTTTCGAATTCACAAAACTTTGAGCTCTCAGAGACTAAGTCTACTGTTTTACGGATAAAGTCTATGAGGGGACATTGTTCTGACATGTTTTGCACAAAGCTGTTTTCCAGATCTAAGTTCCCTGTTTCGAAGAACAGAAAAGATGTTTGATGATGAGCTAAACCCAAATGAGTTCTCCTTGTATTTGACAATGAAGCTAGGCCAAGCAAAAACAGAATTCATGATTTAAAACCACCAAGATTTTGGAGGGCTAGATGTCGTCTGCCTTAAACGCTCTTGAAATGTAAGGTAGTGCCAGAACAGAACTTGCATTCTTTCTGAAACAATGGAGAATCTCCTCTTGAGATGAAACGATGACCTGTGATCTTCCTAATTTGAGCTCTTTAAGTCTGAATCTCTAATGAAAATGAAGTCCGGATTTCTCTATTTTGGACAATCAAGAGCTACTGAACTTCTATTAACGACTCATGCTATGGAAACATGCACGTAGCACTCTGAATAGGAACTGATTGATCGCCCTCTCTGTCATGATACACAGTTGCAGTAATTGCACAAAACCCGAAATTATGGTGGATGGCCACGATTAGGGACAATGAGTGAATGCACTCTGAAAAGATCCATGATTGCAACTCTTATGCATGTAAGTAGATTTTGCATCTATATAAATCCGAAATAAACATATAGCAGGACTAATAATGATCAAGAGTTTAGAGACTTCACATAAATGTTCCATTTCAAACTTACATGGACATTTCGGTTTCAAGATAACAACACTGGATACATCATCAACTTTACATGGATACAAAAGTAATATTTTCTAAGTCTAACTTGACATGGATACATCGACTCCAAAGACACTAGTCTGATTAAGACTAGATACAGAAACAGTTTGAAATATCACTTGAGTTCAGCTGTTGTCTTTGCAAACGAAACTAGATGCCAGAATGTTCTAGTTTTGCTTCTTTCAAAGCAAAAGGCAGTTTTATACTTGGGCATGAACGAAACATAGCCCCCATCCTCATGCTGATATGAAACACTCAACTTTGGTTGACGGTCAAAATATTTATCCTAAATGCAAATAAAGTAAACACATAAGTGAGGGAAACAATATATTGAAAAAAATTTGAGACTTAATCAATTATTTCAAGCGACTCTATTTTTCATTAAAGATCTTAGACCTTCTTGCATGTGGTTGACAGAGCAACATCATTTATTAGACGATATCTTCTACGAATTGATCCGGGAAATGGCTTGAAGCTGTTGTATCTCTCACAGGATTGGCGGCTATCTCTGAATATTGAACGCCACGGAAAGTGGTTGAACAAGCTGATAGTCTCTGAGAAATCATGTCCATCGGCCTAAGTTGGGGATTAGTAGATAAGCAAGCGACTGCAAGCTTGAAGATGGTCAGAAGTTTATCTTCAATGCTTGGCGTGGGCGTTGGCAGGCGTTAATCCAATGTATTTCTCAAAACAACTGAGATCTCCATGTCGACAGGAGCTACTAGAGATGGAATGCTCTCACCCGGATGTCTTCCTTTGATCACCTCAATGGCCACTATTCCAAAGCTATACACATCACATTTCGTCATCACCTTCCTTGTGTAAGCAAGCTCTGCACAAAGAGGGTGATATATGTATTAGCATGAAGACATTGCTATAGCTCAACCTTCAGATCAAGAGTTGATTTTAGAGTTTACTTGGAGCTACATAACCATATGTGCCGACGGCTGCAGTCCAGTTTGATGTATCCAGATTAAGAAGCTTAGTTGTGCCGAAGTCAGATTCATGCGCCTCATACTCAGAATCAAGCAGAATATTCTTCCTGGAAATATCACGATGAACGATTGGACGGTTACAATCATGGTGCATATAAGAAAGAGCATGTGCCATGCCTTTTATGATATTCACCCTCTTGTTCCGGTCCAAATCTTTAGCTTCTTCTTCATTGCTCAAGGTTGTAGACAAGCCTCCTTTGTCCAAGTACTCATACTAAGAAAGAGTGTTGTGGATGCGAACAAAAGCCCTCAAGTTTCACAATATTGCGGTGTCGAATTTCTGTCAAAGCCCTAATCTCATTCAGAAATTCCTTTGGATCTGTTTGCCCATTATCAACCGTTTGATGGATCTTCTTTACAACTACTATATCACCTGATCTTAATTTGGCCTTGAAGACACTTCCACAGCCCCCCCCCCAGGTCCAATACAATAAATCTCATCAAATGCCCCGGTGGCTTCTATGATGTCTTCATATAAGATCTTTCCATCGTACTTTGATAGAGAAAAGACTTCAGTTATCTTGGGTGCTAGTTCCACTGTTCAATGGATCTTCTTTCTACGAAAAATGAAGAATATTCCCAAAACAAAAAAAAAAACAGCAAAATTGCTCCTAGCAGAGGAAACACAATAAGAAACACTCTACCTCTAGCTCGAGAGTTTTCCCTATCCATCACCGCTTGATTACATGGCTCAAGTCCATCGACATTTCCACACAATCCATTGTTGCCTTCAAATGCTTCTTTTGTTGCATTTTAGAATGCTGCGGTGGTGGAGATGGGACCCTCAAACTTGTTGTGGGAGATGTCCACCTCCGTCAAACCTCGCATATCCTTGAAAGTCTTGTATATAAGGCCAGAAAGATTATTGTGTGAAAGGTTGAGTTTCACTAGGCTTTACAGCTTGTTAAATAGAATTGGGATGTCACCGCTTAACAAGTTACAACTCAAGTCTAGCTCGGTTAAATGAGTTAGCATCCCTAATTGCCCTGGAATATCTTGGCTCAACTGGTTGTTGCTCAAATACAAGTAGGTCAATTTTGAAGAATTCCCAATAGCTTACGGGATAGACCTGCTTAACCTATTCCTCGACAAATCCAATTTTAGAAGAGTAGGTCGCAATACAATCTCTAGACTTATTTGGCCAGAAAGTTGGTTCCTGCTTAGATTCAAATTCTCCAAAGAAGTCAATTTTCCAAATTCTTTTGGAACCTCCCCGACTAAACTATTGAAAGATAGATCAATTACACTCAGTTTAGTCGTGTTTCCGATCTCAAGAGGCAAGCTACCAGTGATGTTATTTCCAGCAATTCTTAGATCACTTAAACTCATGCAACTTTCCCAATTTGTTGAGATTTCTCCATAGAACTTGTTGGAACTCAAGTCAATAAAGGTTAGGTTGGGTTAGACACCAAAGATCTCAGATATGTTTCCAATCAATTGGTTTTTCTCGAGGCGGAGTCTGACCAAGTTTGTGCAATTTTTCAAGCTTATAGGGATAGAACCAGTTAACTTGTTGCCACTCACTGCGAGGTTTTTGAGCAATCCACCTTGGCACAAGTTCTCTGGTAAAGAGACGATTAACTT
This sequence comes from Eucalyptus tenuipes, assembly GCA_014182365.1. Lineage (NCBI taxonomy): Eukaryota > Viridiplantae > Streptophyta > Magnoliopsida > Myrtales > Myrtaceae > Eucalyptus > Eucalyptus tenuipes. The sequence goes on from CM024542.1 coordinate 5,609,807, forward strand.
GTTGGCATCTAATTCCAGCATCTTTAAGTTCATCAGATCCCCCAAGGATTTAGGAACTGAACTAGAAAGCTGATTCTTGCGGAGGAACAAATATAATAGGTTGGTCAAGTGACCCAACGAAGAAGGAATTGGGCCAATGAGCTGATTTCTACTTAGCTCTAAGTCAAGCATGGAGCGGAGATTTCCCATCTCATCAGGAATGTGACCGGAAAGCTGATTACCGTAGAGATAAAGAAGGGTAAGCTTCGTCAAATTGCCTAATATTGGCAGGATTAAACTGATAAGATTATTTCCGTATAGGCTCAATGAGCTAAGAAGGTTCAAATTCCCCAGTTCTAGGGGGATGGAACTGGTGAGCTTATTAACAGATAGCTGCAACTCTCTTAATTTGTTTAAGTTCCCGAAAGTAAAAGAAATTGATCTTGTCAGGTTGTTGGAATCCATGTGGAGCACTTCCAAATTTGTCATATTTTCTATTTCAGGAGGAATAGAACCAGAATGGGAGTTGTTGAGACATACAAGATAACTAATTTGCTCAAATTGCCTAACGAGGAAGATATGGGTCCATTCAACTTATTCGAATATAGTACAACTTCACTAAGCAAATGCAATTGCCCAATTTCTTGGGGAATGTAGCCATTTAACTCATTGGAGACCAGGTGCAAGACCTCCAATTTCATTAGATGGCCAATCTCTAGCGGTATTTTCCTTAAGAACCGATTGATAGAGAGGTCAAGATAGGTGAGATTGCTCAAGAAACTAATTTGAGGCGGAATGTGGCCAGACTATTTATACTTACGTCCATATACATGAGATGAGACAATGATGAGAATTTGAATTCATCAAGCGTACCTTCAACATCAGTGCTGGTGAGATTAATGCCGACCACGCTTCCTGCTCAATTGCAAGAGATGCCATGCCATGTGCACGGACTCGTGGTTGAATTGGAACTAGTGGCATTATGAGGAGAGGGAGTCCACGAAGAGAGGGAAGAAAACGAATGGTTGCCAAGACTAGACTTCCACTTGAGGAGGGCTTGTGCTTCTTGTAGGGGAAGCATGAGTAGGAAGTGGAATGGCAAATGTAGTGAAAAGGGCAAGGGCAGCCACAAGGCTCATGACCCTCTTGAATTCTGATGAAGAATCCATGGATTCTTCTTCTCCTTCTCCTGTTTTAGTTCGGAGAAGTTGGTTTGTCTTTGCCTGAGGCTACAGGCGATGCTTAAATAGGCTGTGAAAAGTCACGTTCTTATCATTTTCCATGATAATGGGAATGCAATAAAATGAACTAAGTGGAGACTAACAAAAGGTACGTTTACATTACTTTTACGCCATAGGGGGACTGGGATAGTTATCTTATCTGAGAGCTGATTGAGACGAATTTTGGTTCTTCGAAGACTTTGGAATTTGTTACTTTTGTAGTCTTCGTATGTCACTTTTCTGACTGGGTCAGTCCCTATTTATGAGTCCCACCCTCCCATTGTACGAAAACCAGAGGCTTCGACAGAGAAGTCTTTGAGGAGAGTGATGTCAAGTCTGTTAGCTGGGTTCACTCCTATGTAGAGGAAGCCCAATGAGTTGCAAGCCCAAAAAGGGTTTGAGCCCATATAATAAGTTATTTGGAGAAATAGGGTTTCTCACTATCTTTAGAGTGGTAGCCGCAAAAGGAAATAGTAACAAGAGAAAAAGAGAAAGTAGAAAATGTGGAGGTTGAGGTAATATCTGATTTACATCAAGCTGGCATCGAAGGTCGATTCGTGGTTCGATTGAGTTGAAATTTTGTCAGCATGTTCGTGGCGCAATCTTCTCGAATCTGAATGGTTTGATTTTCGTTTGAAGCTGCCTCCATCAGGTTTTTCATGGATTGATCAAAACCTGCGTTTTTGGTCAAATTTATTCTTGATCTCTTGTGAAATTCATGTGTATTGCCAAGAATTATGTTCTTGAGGTCTTTGCTGCTATGTACCTCTAGTATTTGCTAGAGAAGAACATCGTTCACCCAATTTTATTGATAGTGAAGATTTTTGGGTGGACTCCGGTTCCGTGGTTTTTTATCTCCTCACATCGAGGAGGTTTTCCACGTAAAAAATTGTCTTGTGTTCGCGTGCTTGGTATTTATTTTACTCTACTATATCGATTCCTATTAGGTTTACACAAGAGGGGAGATTATTTTATTCCGCTGCTTTAATTCGATATTATTCGAATTGTTACCATTCTCCCATTAGAGTGGTATCAGAGCTTCTGGATATTGCTTGATTTTTCTGCCTTGTGTTAAACAATGGAAACGAATATGAGTAGAATGGTTACACTGAATGGTTCGAATTATCATATTTGGAAAGGGAAGATGGAAGACCTTTTATATGTGAAAGATTTTTATTTGCCCGTATTTGCCGAGGAGAAATCGGAGAATAAAACTGATGCTGAATGGTCTATATTTCAGCGTCAAGTGTGTGGTTATATCAGGAAATGGGTAGATGATAATGTTTTGAACCATATTATTGAGGAAACACATGCACGCAGTTTATGGGATAAGTTCAAACAGTTATATGCTCGAAAAACTGGAATACTAAGTTATTTTTGATAAAACAGATGATGGCTCTGAGATATCAAGATGGTACTCATTTGACTGATCATTTAAATTCTTTTCAAGGAATTATAAATCAGTTGGCTGCGATGGGAATCAAGTTTGATGATGAGATACAAGCACTATGGTTGCTTGATACTTTGCCGGACTCATGGGAGACATTCCGAACATCTTTGTCTAATCCTGCCCCAAATGGTACGATTACCATGGATTTGGCCAAGAGTAGTATTTTGAATGAAGAGATGAGAAAGAAGACACAGGGATCGTCCTCTTCACATTCTGATGCCTTGGTTGTTGAGAAAAGGGGAAGAAGTGAGTCTTGAGGTCTAAGAAATAGAGATAAAAGTCGAGATAAAAGCAGAGGTAAGTATAATAAATTTGCTAATGTTGAGTGCCATTATTGTCATTAGAAGGGACATATTCAAAGGTTTTGTCACCAGTTAAAAAGGGAGAAACAAAAGGAGAAAGGTAAAGAGAAGAAAAGAGATAATGATAGTGATGACAATCGTGTTGCTGCACTTAAAGAAAACTTTCTCATTATGTTTGATGGTGATGTGGTGAATTTTGTATCTCATGAGACCAGTTGGGTAATTGATAGTGGTGCATCTGTTCATGCTACGTCTTGTAGAGATTTCTTTACATCATACAGGTTAGGTGACTTCGGATCTATGAAGATGGGAAACAATGGGCTAGCTCAAGCTGTAGGCATCGGTGATGTGTGCCTAGAAACCAGCAATGACACAAGGTTAGTATTGAAAAATGTTAAACATATACTTGATATTCGCTTGAATTTGATTTTTACAGGCAAGTTAGATGATGAGGGGTATTGCAGCACCTTCAGTAATGGTCAATGGAAACTCACCAAAGGTTCTCTTGTTGTGGCTAGAGGTGAAAAATATTCTTTGTTGTACATTATGCAAGCAAAATTGTCCATAGACAAAATTAATGTAGTAGACAGCGAAGATGCAGCTGAGTTATGGCATAAGAGGCTCAGTCACATCAGTGAGAAGGGTTTGTCAATATTGGCTAAGAAGAAGCTCCTTTCATGATTGAAAAGTTCGGCGCTAAAGAAGTGTGCTCACTATTTAGCAGGAAAATAGAATAGAGTTGCATTTAAAAGCTCCTCTCCTTCAAGAAAGTCAGGTGTACTGGATTTAGTACATTCTGATGTTTGCGGTCCTATGAAAACAAAATCACTTGGTGGTTCTCTTTATTTTGTTACCTTCATAGATGATTTTTCAAGGAAAATTTGGATTCATACCTTGAAAACTAAAGATCAAATATTAGATGCTTTTAAGCAATTTCAGGCTTCAGTTGAGAGACAGACTGGAAATAAATTGAAGTGTATCAGAATTGATAACGGGGGAGAGTATATTGGACTTTTTGATGAATATTGTAGACAACAAGGTATTCGACATCAAAAGACACCTCCCAAGAAACCTCAGTTAAATGGCTTAGCTGAGAGAATGAACAGAACATTGCTTGAAATGGTAAGATGCTTACTTTCACAGTCAAAGCTACCTGGATCCTTTTGGGGTGAGGCTTTAAGTACAGTTGTACACGTATTAAATCTTACTCCATGCGTTCCTTTAGAGTTTGATGTTTCTAATAGAGTTTGGACAGGCAAAGATGTTTCTTATGATTATTTGCGTGTCTTTGGGTGCAAAGCATTTGTGCAAATTCCCAAAGATGAGAGGTCTAAACTTGATGTGAAAACACGACATTGCATATTTATTGGTTATGGACAGGATATGCTTGGCTACAAATTTTATGATCCGGTTGAAAAGAAAATTGTAAGAAGTAGAGACGTTGTGTTTATGGAAGATCAAACAATAGAGAATATCGAGAAAGCAGAGATGATTTCAGCACCACATGTTAGTGATAATTTGATTGATTTGGATCCAGTTCCTCTTACAAATATTCCTACACAGGTTGATGAAGAGCAGCATGAAGTCAATGTTCCAAATAACGTACATGTTCCTGATTATGTTGAAACAGATAATACTATTCCTGAACCAGAGGCTCAATTAGATGTTCCACTGGATGTTCCAGTCTGGAGATCCATTAGAGACCGACGACCTTCCACCAGGTATTCTGAAGATGCGTATGTATTATTGACTGATGCAGGTGAACCAAAGTGCTATGTAGAAGCAATAGAAGATGAGAACAAAAGCAATTGGTTTGATGCTATGCGAGATGAGATGCAGTCACTTTATGATAATCATACTTTTGAGTTGGTGAAGTTATCTAAAGGTAAAAGAGCTTTGAAGAACAAGTGGGTATATAGGTTGAAGCAAGATGAACATACTTCACAACCACGGTACAAAGCTAGATTGTTTGTTAAGGGATTCGGTCAGAGAAAGGGTATTGATTTTGATGATATATTTTCTCCAATAGTGAAAATGTCTTCTGTCTGTGTGGTACTAGGCTTGGCAGCTACCCTAAATTTGGAAATTGAGCAAATGGATGTTAAAACAGCCTTCCTACATGGTGACCTGGAGGAAGATATGTACATGGAACAACCTAAGCATTTTAAAGCGAAAGGGAAAGAGGATTATGTGTGCAAATTGAAGAAAAGTCTCTATGGCCTCAAACAAGCACCAAGGCAGTGGTATAAAAAATTTGCGTTAGTTATGACAAAACAGGGCTATAAGAAGACTTCCTCGGATAACTGTGTGTTTGTCCAAAAATTTTCTGATGATGACTTTATTATTCTCTTGCTTTATGTTAATGATATGCTGATTGTTGGCAGGAATGCTTCAAGAATTGAGTTATTAAAGAAACAGTTGAGCAAGTCTTTTGCCATGAAAGACTTTGGCTCGGCGAAGTAGATTCTTGGCATTAGAATTACCCGAGATAGAGATGCTAAGAAGTTGTTTTTGTCGCAAGGGAAATATATCGAGAAGATCCTTCCGAAATTTTACATGGACAAGGCTAAAGTGGTTAGTACTCCTCTTGCTGTCCACTTAAGTTAAATATGAAGCAAAGTCCTACGACTGATAAAGAGAAGAAAGATATGGAAAGTGTTCCATATGCCTCAGCTGGAGGAAGCTTAATATATGCGATGGTATGTACATGCCCAGACTTGGCGCACGCAGTTGGCGTTGTTAGTCGCTATTTGTCAAATCCAAGCAGAGAGCACTGGAATGCAATGAAGTGGATTATGAGGTATCTTCGGGGAACTTCAAATTTGAAACTCAGTTTCGGGACCGAGAAACTTGAGTTAGTTGGATACATAGATTCCGACTTGGCAGGAGATATTGATACTCGTAAATCTACTTCTAGTTATTTGATTTCTTTTGCGGGTGGAGCTGTGTCATGGAAGCCAAGATTGCAGAAGTGTGTTGCACTTTCTACAACCAAAGCTGAATTTATTGCAGCGACTGAAGCTAGTAAAGAGATGTTATGGATAAAGAAGTTCTTAGAAGAACTTGGGTTCAAGCAAAAGAGGTATGTGCTATTTTGTAATAATCAAAGCGCAATTCATCTTGGTAAGAATTCATCTTTTCATTATAGATCGAAACATATTGATGTTAGATATCATTGGATAAGAGATGTTCTAGATGAAAAGTTATTGGAACTTGAGAAAATTCATATGGATCATAATGGTTCTGATATGATGACTAAGACTACCAAGAGAGAAGCTTGAACATTGCCAATCGATAATAGGGATGGTGAATCCCTCCACATTGTCGTGAGGGGGAGATTTGTTAGCTGGGTTCACTCCTATGTGGAGGAAACCCAATGAGTTGCAAGCCCAAAAATGGTCTGAGCCCATATAATAAGTTATATGGAGAAATAGGGTTTCTCACTATCTTTAGAGTGGTAGCCGCAAAAGGAAATAGTAACAAGAGACAAAGAGAAAGCAGAAAATCCGGGGGTTGAGGCAATATCTGATTTACATCAAGCTAGCATCGGAGGTCGATTCGTGGTCCAATTAAGCTGAAATTTTGTCAGCATGTTCATGGTGCAATCTTCTCGAATCTGAACGGTTTGATTTTTGTTTGAAGCTGCCTCCACCAGGTTTTTCGTGGATTGATCAAACCTGTGTTTTTGGTCAGATTTATCCTTGATCTTTTGTGAAATTCATGTGTATTGCCAAGAATTATGTTCTTGAGGTCTTTGCTACTATGTACCTCTAGTATTTGTTAGAGAAGAACATTGTTCACCCAATTTTATTGATAGTGAAGATTTTTGGGTGGACTCCGGTTCCGTGGTTTTTGATCTCCTCACATCGAGGAGGTTTTCCACGTAAAAAATCATCTTGTGTTCGCGTGCTTGGTATTTATTTTACTCTACTATATCGATTCCTATTAGGTTTACACAAGAGGAGAGATTATTTTATTCCGCTGCGTTAATTAGATATTGTTCAAATTGTTACCGTTCTCCCATCAAAGTCAACGTCTTTCATGAGGTGTGGCTACACCTAATTTTCCGCAAGATCAGACCCCACGTCGTGCTGCACGATTTTGAATTCAAAGCGTATAAGGAAAGTGTTTACCCTCGGCATTCACAAAGCCAAATCTAGACGGGGTCCACCCCATTCTTGCATAAATGACAGCTGATCTAGAACACGGTTAAAAAGAAAACTAACGGCATATTTGAATTGGAAAATTGCTAAAATTTGGAGCTTGCCTTGAGTTGAATATGATTTGGGTCCAAGTGAGATTGAGTGTGGATAGCCAAAGTTATATTACAAAAATAGGGGTCAGTATGGATTATATTGGTCTATTTGAATTGAATCTTTTTTTTGCCCATTCATATTTGACCCATCTTTTATTAGAAATAATACCAGATAAATTTAAAAGATTATCGATTCTAAAAATGTAAAGAAAACTATAATCGATAATTATATTACCATAAATGTTGTATGGTGTAGCCCAAATTTCTTTAAGACCTATTTAGATAATCACAATCACAAAAGCACTTTGATTTTTTTAGTCACTTCTCTCCTTCCTAAATGACCATAATTTCCAAAGACCTTAAATCCAAACAAAACAGAAATGTATATGAGCTCGAGCTGCTAATGAGCTAATCCCATTTACCTATTCTTAAAAGTCTAGAATTTACTTCTTTGGAATAAAGCTAAGGCTTCACAAGGTTCTCTAGCTTGGAGGAAAGATAAACTTTCAATATGGTCAAATACAACCTACCATTTTGTCACAACTTAGAACATTCAAGACGATAGTAAATTGAAATTGGAAAGTGAATACATGACCGTATGGTCATTTTACAAAATAGACAATGGAATGTCAGCTAATGATTTTGAAGTTGGAAGCAAGGATACTGACTTGCCGGTTTCATAATTTTATTTTTGTCAACAAATTGGTGGGATTTATTTATTTTTCTATTTTATTTTAAAAAAATCAAAGTGATAATATTCGAACAATAAGTAGTTTGGGAACAATTCAATGGCAAATTTTTGAATATTTAATATTAATATTTGGCCACCAAAAAAAAAAAAAGATTTGGTGGATTTTGTTCCTAAATAAAAGAAATTTAACAACTCAAAAAAAAAAGTTGAATGTGAATATCTAGTATAGTTTGAACTTTCAATTATTTTAGGATATTGTAATGGATTAACACATGACCGTGGAGAAAAGTTATTAATCTTTACTTCTTTGATTACAAGAAAGTAAGATGTATTGTACCGCCGAATTTTTCTTGGTATATATATATATATATAATATTCACACACACATATTATAGACATACAATGCTTTATTTTTTTCCTTTTATCTTGTTCAGATGAATGGATTTCGTGTTGGAAGCAACTTTACTGATGAAAATAATGTTAGCGATTTAGATGAGATGAACAACTCAATTGAAGATGCTAGTGAAGAATGAGTCATGACACTAAGCAATCCTAAGTTAGTAGTAATGAAAGCTAATGTTTTTAGGCCACTAGAGAGTCCTTTTAGAGCAATGAATCAAGCGGAATGAATGAAAAGTCACAATGCACAATGATTTTGTTATTAGTTGTAAAGCCAACATTTCAAGTGTTTTTCATCTTTGGAATTTAATAGATCTTTCTAATGACATTAATGATTTCTTTAAGCTTAGTAATAATACCTTTTTACTTGTGATTATCTATTTTGTGGAATGTAATTTTCTTTCTTTTTTTCAAATTCAAGGGTTTTAACTTACTGGGATATGTAGGGTTTCCCCCATTCAGATAGGTGCTTTTTGGGCCTTAATAAATATTCTAATCCTAAATTAAGCCAAGAGAAAATGGAAACAATGTAAAAAAGAAAAAAAGAAAGAAACCGGTCAAAGTATTGTCCTGTTTTCCTCCATTAAAAGCCGTGGCTTGTATTAGACGGTTATAAAATTAAAAGTACGGCACCAATAAGATGGCCGAGCTCATTGAAATTATATGTTAGATGGGGACACTCGGATTTGTTGCTCCGAGATCACAACATGTGATGCTAATTCCCCAACCAGAACACCAATTTGGGCCACCCCAACCTCCGGCAGATACATTCAACAAGGGCTTCATGGCGCACTTTTGGTCCCATCCTATATTCCTTATCGCCCTAATCTTCACAAAACTACCATATTTGCGGGTTGACCCTGCACTTTCAGATACGAGGAGACCCTCGTAAAGAATCGAGAGAAAAGGAAGCAGCGCATGGTCACGGAGTCTGAACACTTAATAAGATCAATCGCGCTATATCTTTTTACAAGACAGCTAATGCCATGACTTTTCATCGCCGTCGCCAGTCAGAATCTCGCAACTAATGCGTTGGCCGAAAGCAAGGCCAACGAATCGAACCCATTTTCGTGAAACTTTGTCAGGATCCAAAAAAATTGCCAAAGTGGAACACCTACAGCTATAAGAATATAAACAGACTGCTTATATCAAGACTTTGTTTCATCCGATTAAGCTTATATCAAACTTGATTGTTTTAATTCTGCAATACTTGTCGAGTTCATTGAAACCACCTATTTTCCCCCACTAGCTAATACCGTTAGCCAACATTAGTTAGCATACCAAAAGAACACTAGTTTGAGAATTAGTGTAATTAAGTATCCGATCTCATATCTTTAGTTACGTAAAATTATTTTTCACTTGACTCCTAAACAGCCTCAATAGGCTAGTGATGACCCCTGGTTAGGTTGGATTTCATAGATAGGTCTATTTCAATTGTAATTTTCCAATCGCACCCGATATAAGGGTTTGGGAAAACCCCGGCGATTGAAGACTGTTGTTTTTCAAGTCAACATTGTCTCTAAACTCGTTTTCTCATCTTCGCCTTGCCGGAAGGGTTGCAAAAGATACATCCGTGTCACATTTATCCTAAACTAATTTTTTCGTCGCAAAATGATTTAAACTAATAAACTCGTGCCTAGGGGACCCCAGAATTTTGTAATGAGATTACTTTGAATCTAAACTTCGAAGATGCTTTGAGATTTGAATCTTTAGTACCCGTTTTCACTATTGCAAACGAGTATGATAGGTGTAGGGCTACAAGTCAAAGATCTAATATTGACCTACAACTTGAACAGAAATATGGAGTATGACAATGACAAATTTAGTGATCCTTAAAGACATTAGATGGCACATTCAATCATATAAACCCGGGCCAAGTGAGCTTTGACAGCTCTTAACCTTCGTTCCCATGGACAAATAAGAATGGCGTACACTAACAAGAAAAAGATCATATAGGAGTTAATGATGCAAAGCGAGCATGCTCATTTAGTCAATCAACTTGATTCAAACACACAATTAAAAGAAGAAGATGATAAAATATTATAAACGAGTTTCCATATGCCGAATTGCATTTTAATTTGACAAAAATTGTACTCCTTGATCTACATTGCACATATTTCAAAGGGACCGCTTCCCAACAATTTCATCCGCCCCCATGAAATTTGATGGCCTTCCACTTTGGCTCCTTCATCCATTTGGCTCATCTTCATCCTTCTCACTTTTGACGCAAGCCATTTGGGACTTCCAATTTCACATGTAACATATGCTATGGAGATTCCAATCACGATTCCGGATGCATGGCCTATCTTGACTGCTTTTTTATCAAACCCGCTACCATGCGTTCTTGTGTTATCCTCTTGGAAGAATGATGGTGGTGGTGGTGGTGGTGGTGGCAGTTGAGATCACCAGGGCATGTGTTTTGTAGTGGAGTTCCACATAAACCTAGGTTTTCACAAAATGAGTCACTTGTGAATGTGCTTAGTTGCTTGTCTTGAGGTGTGGGGCCTATTTCTCTAAGAGTTCCATATACTCAAGGAATGACAAATCACCTAGTTCTCTAGGAACCCTCCCACTCTATTCAAGGTTAGTCAAATTTCCAAGAGTTAAAGGAATGAAACCTATGAGATGGTTGTGGGAAAGGTTGAGCCCTATGAGAAAATGAAGATTTCCAATAGCACTTGGGATGTTCCCTTGAAAAGAATTGTGCGATAAGTCGATGGTTGTAAAGATGGTCAATATCCTCTCTAGCCGAATCTCCCTTCCTTTTATGGTCACATTCACGGAAGCTTCATAGAATCGCGTTCCAACTTCTTGCCTCATGTATAGTGATTGTTTTTTGTGGCTCTTGTTCATTTTGTCCATTCAGCATCCCTTTAAGTTTCACTATCAAATTGGCTGGTAAACAACCAACAAAGTCGTTGTTTGAGAGATCCAAAATGTGCAACTTAGGAAAGAGATGAGCTACCCTTGGAAATTCTAAAAGACCATTAAAATTGTAAGACCTTAGAGTAAGAACTTTTAGGTCTGGCAATCTTCCCAACCATGTGAGGAACTTATCTACTATCTTATTATTGCCCAAATCTAAAACTTCCAGGTTTTTGCAATTGACAGGGAATTGTGGCAATGTGCCTCCAAATTGATTTTGACTCAAGTTGAGTTCTGAAGCTACTTCATAGTGAAAATGTTCGAGGGATCGTGTTTGTGACAGCCTGAATTTTCAGATTTCATTTTCGATTAAATAAATCGGGCCTTTCATCGACGCACCGATAGTGCTATTCTCTAAGCTGATCACTCATGAGATAGCTGGTCTATCTGGGGAAGCAATTAAGGAATCTAAATGCAATAGACTTGAGAATTCGACCGGGGAATCGACGCTCGGACCGTGTTAGTCCGCAAGGGTCATTACGGTAAGACCTTTGTCGAAATCGATCAGATATCGGAGATAGGTTGATTCGACTGAGATATGTGATCAGAGTGTGGGTGATTCCCACCTTATTGCAAAATACTCATCGATCAACACTAGACCGATTTTTCTATCGTTTTGATCCCCAGTGCCCGTAATTGAAACCTTGAGATTTTCACGACAACCGAGAGTCGCCAATGTGTCGAAGATGCACTATGTGACTTGAGATAAATTGATCATGGGTCGATTGCACCAAAAATTCCTAGAAACTACCCGGTAGACTAGGTCATGCTAAAATCGCATAGGATTGAAATTAACCGCGAATTTGAACCCGATTTTAGAAATTGAAAGTTCTGTCTTATCACGATCTATTTTAGGAATGTCGACTCATCCTCCAAAAAATTTTTGGAGATTCCGAGATTTTTACGGAAAATCGATTCGGACGTTACGAAAAATTAACGGAAATTCGGATTGGCCGAATTGAAGAGATTTTCGACTTGCAAACCGAGCTATATGGCGAAGGGAACTTGTAGAAATTATGTGGGCTTTTTCTATATCAAAATTTGGACACCAAATTAGGAATTTGTTGAAGAATTTGAAGACCAAAATGTGAATTTCAAAATAAAAAAAGGGGCAGCAATTTTGAGCTTCAAAATTGGTTAATTTAGAGAAATTATAAGGTTGGAAAGTATTAAGGAACATAATGATGTACATGGAGACAAAAGGGGGACCAAGCCATTAATGTAAGAGATGAGAATTATGGACTTTTAGCTCCCCTCATCCTCAGCTTCTTCAACACTGCAATCGGTTCATTCCCCCTCCGTTGCACGAGCTCTCTCTCCACCGAAGACCCTACTTTTCCATTTTGCTTTATTTCCTTCAATCAGCCATCCCACCACTCGCCCATTTCCTCATTCGAAGCTACTCAACGTCTGTCTTCATTCTCTGCTCAGCATCCACCGAAATTTCTTCAACTCTTCGCATCTTGCAGCTGCCACATGTTTGGTCAATCTTCAGCAGCATCCACCGAGGTCAACTTGCCCATCTCCTTCCACCCAATTCAGCCAGCGAGCAAGCTGCGCGCCCTCCATCTTTCCGAGCCACCGGCCCAGCGAAGCTCAGCCAGTAAATCCACCGAGCTGCCCCTTCTGCCATCCCTATCGTCTTCACGCCTGCAAGCTGTCGCCTCACGCCCACACGCCCAAGTCTTCATTCTGTTCGGTCCACTGCAGCGCCTCGACCTAGCAGCGACGAGTGACGTCTGCTGCTTTCCACCGAGATCCCAGTCAACCACCAAGCAGCGAAGACCCTGTTGCAGTTCCACGCCACCTGGCCCAACGTCCGCGTGTAGCTTCATCTTTGCTGCTCCTTCGTCCGCGTCCCTCACGCGAAGCCACCCATTCCAGCAGTCCAGCGAAACCGTCTCCTCCAGCAAACGTGTCTTCAGCGCCGTGGATTCCAGCTGCACGAAGGCCTTCATCCAGCCTTTTGGGCCCGGTTCAGCACCTGTTTCTTGTTCAGCCCAAGTGAAGCCGAAGTCAGCCCAGCCCAGTTCGCTGCCTCCATTTCCAGCGAAGCCCACAGATCCAACAAGTTCGGCCCAGCATCTCCATCAAGTTTCAAGCCCAGTCCAGCTTTTCTCCCTCAGCTCAATTCGGCAACCCATCTCACGGGCCCAACATCACCGAAGCAAGCAGCCCACGTGATTGTTCTTTGGCCCATCAGCTTGCAATTTCTAGCTCACTCGAAGCCCATTTGAAATCCAATTTCAGCTCAAGAGTTCAGCCCGATCTTGAAGCCCAGATCAAGCCCAACCCAAATAAAAAACAAATCTCAGCTTGGGCTGAGATTTGTTGGGCCAAGTTTAGGCCCGTTCCGAGTTTCTTCGACACAACCGCAATTTAAGTTTAGGCCGCCGTCGCGGTAAACCGGTCTTCGTTTTACACTGGTGAGTTTATACTCTAAACTCTTCTTTGTAGGCTAATGACATCTAAGGGGTGTCTAGATTTATTTAATTAGAAATTCGGTGGTTAGTTAGATTAAATTAGAAATTTAATTATTTAATTGAGCATATCAAGTGGTTAGCATGGCTTAGTTAAGGCCTAAATAAATTGTATTATTTATCTAGAAGGGTTCGGGAATTTTGCGGGTCCGTATTGGTATTTAATTTAATAATTTTGGCTTAGGTTAGTATTTTTAGACATTAAATTGAATTAATTAATTAATTTTCGAAATTAATTAATTATTAATTTTTTCCAGAAATTAGGCAGGATAGTCGATGACCGAAATTTCGTACGATTGCAATGGTGTGGTTAAATTTTGCAGTTGAGTGATAATTTCTGCAAACTGAGTGCTGATTGGATTTTCGATATTTAATTCCAAAATTTGTGAAATATTGGTATTTTAATTGGAAAATACCGGGTGTCGGGTGTTGACACTAAAAGTGGTGTTTGAGTACCAAATCAACTTAGGTGAGTAATATAGATCTATAACAGCTTCGGGGAGCATTAACACCATTATAGATCTCTAGCAACTTCAGTGAGCAATGGCAAGCAATACTGCTTTAGCAGCTTCGGTGAGCACTTTAGATAGCAGCTTCGGCAAGCACATGTTATTTAGCAGCTTCAGTGAGCCAATTTTAGACATCAGCTTTGGGGAGCAATGATATTTGAGTATATTTATTTCAGCTTAGGCGAGCAGTGTTCGAATCGACAGAATTTATAGATGGCATTGATGACATGGAGTCGAATGAGTCGACTGATTGATGGTTGAGTTGAATTGAATTGGATTGAATTGTTTAGTTGAGTATTTGATTGTACTGACCTGCAAGGTGGAACTGAGGCGAGGTAAGTCCTCTGTGCTAATTGTGTGATTATGTGGTTAGGACGCCCCTGGGCGTATTTCTCTCCTAATCGGGGTTTAGAGTATGGACTTGCTGAGACATTGTCTCACTGCTTATTGAATAACCATTTGCAGGTCCTTAGAAGGTGGTCGTGGAGGACCAAGGCCCCGAAGTCTGAGGAGGTGGAGTATGGAGGATCGGCGGATGTGTCCTATTAGCATGTCGTAGGACAGCCTCTTTTGAGAGTTGACCTTTTTGTAGACTTTCGACTAAACTCGTTTTGTACCTGAATCTCGTTGTTTATAAAGGTGTGTTTGTTTGTGAAATTGTTGTCCTGTTTTTCTATCCCGAGATGATTATTGTCAGGGGATTTGTTTTCGCTTCCGCATGTACAATAAAATGAAAGGGTCGGCGACTCGTCCTGGGAAGTCGCAAAATATTATTGACCAGAGAGGGATGTGCACATGCTCGGGATTCGAGGCGTGACAGTGTCCAAAAGACTATTCATTTCCAAGTTCAAAACAGACAAACTAATGCTCAAGTATGATAAGCACTGGGGTAGGCTGCCGGTTAAGCTATTGTTAGACAAGATGAGGAGTGAAATTTTGGTGGCATTGCAAATCAATGGAGGGATCTTCCCTGAAAGTTAATTCTCACTAAGGCGCAAGTAGACTAGGTTAGTCAAATTGCCGAAAGAAAAAGAATTGGAGAGGTGGGCTGATTTGCACTCAAATGCAACAAGTCATTAGCTTGAATTTTTCCTAAGTCATTAGGAATGTTACCAGAAAGAAGGTTGTAGCTCAATAGCAACACCTTCAAGTTCATTAGATCCCCTAAGGATCTAGGAATCAAACCAAAAAGTTGATTGAGGTGGAGGCACAAATAAACTAGGCTAGTCAAGTTACCATGAGATGAAGGAATTGGGCCAGTGAGCTAATTTCCACTTAACTTTAAGTCATGCATAACGCAGAGATTTCCCATCTCATCATAAATGTGACCCAGAAGCTGGTTATCATAGAGGTAAATAAGGGTACGCTCCGACAAATTCCCTAACTCTAGGGGGATGGAATTGTTAAGCTTTTTAACAAATAGGTGCAGCTCTCTCAATTTGGTTAAGTTACCTAGAGTTGAAGGAATTGGTCTTCTTAGGAAGTTGGTGTTCATGTGGAGCACTTCCAAATTTATCATATTTCCTATTTTGGGAGGTATAGAACCAGAAAGAGAGTTGTTATAGACATACACCCTAGCTAATTTGCTCAAATTACCCAATGAGGAAGGGATGGATCCATGCAATTGATTCAAACATAGTGCAACCTCACCGACCAAATGCAATTGGCCAATTTCTAGGGGAATGGACCCATTTAACTCATTGAAAGCCAAGTGTAGGACCTCCAATTTTGTTAGACGGCCAATCTCTGGTGGTATTATCCTTGAGAGCTAATTGATTGAGAGGTCGAGATAAGTGAGATTGCTCAAAAGACTAATTTGAAGTGGAATGTGGCTAGAGAGACTATTTTCACTCAGGTACATGTACATGAGATGAGACAAAGATGAGAATGGGAATTCGTCAAGCGAACCTTCAACATTAGCTCTAGTGAGATTTATTCTGATCACACTTCTGGCCTGATTGCAAGAGATGCCATACCAAGCACACAGACTCACATTCAAATTAGAATGGGTGGTATTACGAGAAGAGGGTGTCTAGGAAGAGAGGGAAAAAACCGAATGGTAGCCAAGACTAAACTTCCACTTGAGGGGGGCTTGGGCTTCCGAAAGGGAAGCATGAGTAGGAAGTGAGATGACAAAGGTTAAAGGTGAGCATGGTCCGGGTTGGGCCAGTCCACCCCCTAACCCTAGGACTAACCTACATAGTGTTGGTCCTCAATTTTTTGGACCGATGATCGACCCGATTGAACTTGGGTCCGAGGACCGGATCGACCCAATGGGTTCGGTTCGATTCCCAGGTCAACCCGGGATCAACCAATAATTATTTATTTCATTTTTTGTACTCTTTAAAAAAGCGATTGAGGACCGGACTAACCCAATGAGTTTGGTCCGGTTTCAAGATCAATCCAAGACCAACCAATAATTTTTTATTTCATTTTTTGTACTCCTTGAAAGGGCAACCGGGAATCGTATCGACCTAATGGGTTCGATAATAAGCAAGGTCAGCTAAGAAAGACAAGCGATGAGGGTCAAATGGGGTGAGCGTCGAATAGATTGAGCATCGAATATCAAGCGAGGAGCAACAAGCCAAGCAAGCATCGAGCGGCAAGCGGCATGAGTGACCCAAAGCGAGTGAGGCGAGTGTCGAGTGGCGATCGGAGAAATTGTTTCTTTTGATTTTGGAAAATTGAAGACTAAGAGGACAAATATGACAGAAGAGAACGAATACTAGAGGAGGATGCCATAAGGTGCTTTTTTGGATGCCGTGAGAACTCCTCACAAAAACATTTTCCTCATTCGTAAATTATGACTATTGATGCCATAAAATACATTAAAATCTAAGTTATTAAAGAACAATGTAAAATTACTTGAACTCCTTACTAAATAGCTGTTTAATGTTGTTGACGCCGTTTATTTTAAGTTTTCTCTATATAAAAAAAATATATATATATATATATATGTAGTTAGTAGTTAGTTACGTGTTGGATCAACCCGGAACTCTCAGGATCGAGGACCGACCCGCACAGTGTTGGTCCATGAATTCCATGACCAAGGACCGACTCAGTCTCCCTGGGAACCGGACCAAGATCGGCAGGGTTGGGCCAGTCCAAGGTCGGTCTAGGGTTGACCCTGGACCAATGCTCACCCCTAACAAAGGTAGTGAAAAGGGCAAGGGCAGACACAAGGCTAATGACCCTCTTGAATTCTACAGAAGTATCCATCGATTCTTCTCCTTCTTCTCTTTTGGTTCTGGTAAGTTGGTCTTTCTTTTCCCGAGGCACTAAGCGATGCTTAAAAAGGTCGTAGGTAGCATCTGAAACCTGACTGAACGAATTTTTGTTCCTTGAAGACTTTGGAATATTTTATTTTGTAGTCTTCGTTGGTGACTTTTCTAACTTGATCAGTTTCTTTTTCGGAATTGAGTCCCACTCGTTTAATGAAATCCAAAGACTTTGGCAGAGATTTCTTTTAGGAAAGTGAGGTAAAAGTCATGGTCTTTCGTGACCTATGTGAACACTCGACTTTCCACTGGATCAAATCGTAGGTTGCGCCACACATTATGCAATTTTAAGCGCGCAAAAGGGAAGTGTACTCACTCGGCATTAATGAAGCAAAATCTTGCCCCGGTTGACCCGTTCTTGCAGAAACGACAGCCAATGATCTAGCCAAATGGCACCGAGAGCACGATCAAAATAAAAAAGATAAAGGCACCGAAGATCTTAAAATTTATTTAAAGAACTTTCAAAAAGTATAATAGAAACGAGTCCTAAAATTTATCAGGAAAAAACAATCGATTCCTAAAATTTTAATAAGTGCAATTAACGGAAGGATTTGATAGGACTGGTATGACATTTTTTGTGACTTAATCATACTTTTTGAAAGTTTTTAGAATGCAATTGCACTTTCGTGATAAGTTTTTTATCCTTGTGATCATATTTGGGTGCCCTTCAGTCTCCACAACGATTTGGACTTTTGCTATAGCTCCTGCTCCGGTGATGGTAACTCCTTTCCCTGTCTCTGTACCTGTCGCGATCATATCGTCCCCAGCTTCTGCTGCGACTTCTCCTCCTGTGATTGCGTCTCTATATTCGTCTCTACACCTGAAAATCTATCTTACTATCAGTTGCAGCAGAGAACGAGAGCGAATCACACGCGACTCTGAAAGATACAACCACCACTACTTAATGGCACGTCAGCGCAAATTTTATTTTTACTACGAATGAAGAACAAGGTGCAACAAGTTTGGACGTCCCCTAATAACCTGGTTCGGAGCTTAAATGATCAAAAAGCAGAATCTAGAAACCAATAACTCAATGGCATAATAGAAAATAGCTAAGAGAAATCAGCAATACCACATTGATAACCTACTTGTTATGGAGGATCATAAGACTTTAGGAGTTTACAATTTCATGCGCAAACATCTTAAGGCGCCACGGTCACATTCTTCATCTAGGTAGGATGTGGGGAAAAGTACCAAAAAAATTCATAAACTTATTGCATTGGTACCAATTCAGTCCTAAACTTTTCAATTGAACCAATTCAGTCTTAAACATTTTCACATTGGTACCAATTCAATCAATACGGCCAATTTTGGCCGTAGACGCGCGATCGGTGGTCGATGCGATGTGGACATCGGCCGAACGTTGATGTGATAATTTTTAAATAAATTCTTTTTCAAATCTTTTATTAATTTTTTCTTTTCTTTTTTCTTTTTTTCATTTTTCATTTTTTTTCCTTTTCTTTTCTCCCTTCTTCCTCCTTGGACTGTCCTCCCGATGATTGGTGAGGCTCGCTGGCCACTGGGCGAGGGCCGCGAAGCCTTGCTGGCGCAGCCCTCGCCCTAACCTTGCAACGGGTGAAGACGGCCTCACCCACAACTGGCAAGGTCATGGCGGGGCGAGGCCATGCCTTCGCCCGCCACAAGGCCAGGGCAAGGCTAACCTCGCCCGCAGCCATGGTCGAGGTTGGGTGAGGGTCGTGACCCTTGCCAACGAGGGATTCGAGGGCCGCTGGCAAGAGGCTCACCGGCCGCCGCAATACAAACCAAGGAGGAAGAAGGGAGAAAAGAAAAGGAAAAAAAGAAAAAGAAAAGAAAAAAATTAATAAAAAATGAATTAAATGAAAAAAATTATTAAAAATTACCACATCAGCGTCGGGCCAAAATTTGTCGGATGGATTGAATTGGTACCAATGTAAAAATGTTTAGAATTAAATTGGTACCAATGTAAAAATGTTTAGAATTAAATTGGTCTCGATTGAATAATTTATGACTGAATTGATATTAATACAATATGTTTAGGACTTTTTTGGTAGTTTTCCAGTAGAACGTGTCATCAAATTGTTAATGATGGAGTAAGTCCAAGTTCATAAGCT
This sequence comes from Eucalyptus tenuipes, assembly GCA_014182365.1. Lineage (NCBI taxonomy): Eukaryota > Viridiplantae > Streptophyta > Magnoliopsida > Myrtales > Myrtaceae > Eucalyptus > Eucalyptus tenuipes. Next base: position 5,629,388 of record CM024542.1, read on the forward strand.
CTTCATTTAGCATGAATTAACAAAAAGAGCTTTTGGGATAAGTACAAAACAAATCCTAAACGTTTTACCCACCGTCTCATAGTCAATTGAGTTTTAAATTTTTTCATAATAATCAATTGGCCGACATCTTTCTGCCGATGCCATTTTTTCCCTAGAAAATGGAATCTACTCAATATACATGAAATTGACTATACTTTTTTACTACTAAGTAAGAAGTAAGACACTAGATTTTTTAATTATAAGACCCAAATGAAGATTGAACCTCAAAAATTCATTTAAATTGAGGAACAATTGGAGATTTACGAAAAGTAAAAAAGATAATTTAAGAGAAAATTCCAAATAAGGACGCGAAGTACTCTCATTTTTTCAAATAAGGCCAGGAAATTGACCTTATTTCAAATAAAGGCTTGAAGTGGCTATATCGAACCCAAAGAAGAGCCCGAAGTCGTTATAATTGTTTCAAATAACGGCTTAGTCTCGCTGGCTTGCCAATCAACAAATTATTACCGCCAAAGTGATATTTTTGTCTAAACACAAGTTAAATTTAAATTAAATTAGATGAAATTTTTTTAAAATAATAAAACTAAAAGGAAAATGGAAAAACACAAGTGGTTGTTGTCGCCCCATTGCTGATGCGGTGACAGCAAAGGCCGGTGCTTTGGCGAGGGCCAGCAATCGTCACCAACCAAAGGTGAGGGCTAGCACGCCCTTGCTGGAAGTGGGAGAGGGCAACAACCCTCTCTCGGATTTGGGCAAGGGTCGTCAAGGCCGAGACTAGGGCGAGGGTTAGCAACCCCTCGCCTAAATCTGGGAGAGAGTCGCCACCCTCTCCTACTTTCGATAAGGGCCAGCAAGCCCTCGCCTTTAGTTGGCAAGGGTTGTCGGCCCTCGCTCAGGCATTGACGACCCCATTGGCCTTTGTCGTCGCCCCACCGGCAATGGAGCAGCTCCTTCCTGCTTGTGTTTTCCTGTTTTTATAAAAAGAAAAAAAGGTAAAAAAAATTAAAATTTTAAAAGAAAAAATTGTCCTTCACAGCCGGTGAATTCAAGCCGTTCTTTGACATTATTATAGGCACTTCAAGTCTATGTTTGAAATAATGTCCACTTTAGACCCTCATTTGAGAAAATGATAACACTTCATGTATTGATTTGAAACAACGTTCACTTCAGGCCTTTATTTAAAATTTTCCCATAAATTAAATAGATTTAGTAAAGAAGAGATTAAATTGATATAACTTATTTTTAGTGTACTTCTCAATATCGATATTGTCTTGTAACCTATTTTTGACTTGGTTATCATATACACAAACAAGTAAAAAAATCAATTATAACTAACTTGATTAAATTCATCATACTGTAAATCTAAAACAATATACTTTATGCCAATTTGAATTTTAATATAACTCATTTATAGTTTTTTCATCTTATTTCTTGTTATCGATATGCTTGATGTAAATAGGGAAAGAGATATGAAACATAAAATAAGATCAAATTCCTTAAAATAAGATACTTGTTCTTGAGAATAATAAGCTTTTCTATTAAATAAAAGCAAGACACATGGAGCTGAACTTCAATCTCTAAAGCTCAATCCATCACGTCTGAAACGTGAGGAGGAAGGGCAGAGCACGCAGACGTGGCCAAGGGAGAGGGCGGAAGGTGGAGGAGGCCGTGATCAATTCCTCTGTCCATAACCACGAAAAATCGTTTGGGAGAGTGACCAACACGGAGAGGAGGAATCAGTTTTGAGGAAAGATAACACTTTTCGGGGTGAGGAAGGATATTTGTTGGGAAAGAAAGGTCTATGAAATGTAGGCCAGAGAGTTTTAGTACCGATTACGCTTTGGTTTATAACAATGAGTATCTACAAGTGTTTCGAACTTATTGAGCAGTTTTGGTATCAATATAGTATTGAGTCGCATCTTGATCATTCAGTTGAGACGCCATCGCTTGTTTGATGAAATGTTTATGAGAATTCTAGGACTCAGACGAAAATGACTTATTGAGCAGCTTTGGTATCAATATGGAATTGAGTCGTTGCCTCTACATCATTCAGTTGAGACGCCCATCCCCTATTCGATGAAATAGTTTATGAGGAAGAGTTAACCTCGTTCTTGTGCAATCTGAAAGTAAAGTGATTTAGGTTGAATGATCTTAACTGGTCTTCAAGTCATTTATGTCTAACTCCTAGTGATTTCTCAATATCTGAATCTGTTTCTGAACTCTAGGTTTGTTGTTTTTGTGTTTTATGTTCCAATGCCTATAAATGATCGTTAATGGTGAGAGCTTGTCTAGAGTTGAGGTCACACTTACTGATACTTCGTAAAAACGTTCTAGTTAATCTCCACATGGTCATCTTACTTCATACCCTCATTTCCGTTCATTTCAGTAAGTCGTAGTGAAAGGGATAAAGTCTAGTGAACAATGATGATCAAAGGTAATAGCTAATGGCATAGGTCTTGTGATGAATATAGGGGCTCGATTTTTAAGTATATATGTTCAATACTTCGGTGTTCTAGTGTGATAAGCTCTGATTGTTAATGTGCCAGTATGGTGACTTTTGATTTTGTGTATTCTCAATTGGTAATGAAGGAAAGTGGTGGTCATTAAAAATGATGATTCATTACAATCATACAATTAATAATAGATATGAAACCTGAATAGAACTTGAAATCGACCCTAAAACTCAGGATAGGTAGGTTTTAGGTGTTAGAGTATACAGAACAAGTTCTAAATTCCAAAAAATAAAAAAACTCTTTCCAGCAAATAGGTTCCAAATGGAACTTGTATTGAACCTGGAACCACTCTAACAGGTATTCCCTATTTTCATCGCTCTAATAGGTATTCCCTATTTTCATTTCGGGCATAATTCCATGACTAGAAAGAGCTAGAGTGCTCATTTTAGAGGACAAGCATTCCCTATCAGACTTTGTCCAATCTCTTGGACCATTTGAATACCCTGTAGTGGAACGGAGTCGACTTTTCACTAAGAGGGGGAAACACACAGATTATCGTCCTCGGTGTCTCACTCACTAGGGATGAGCAGTTCCCGGTTTCGGTTCGGTTTCGTCTGGAACCTGGAACCTACCCTCGAGTACAGGTTCCTCATTTTTTAGAACCTGGAACCTACCCGTCATAACCAAGAACCAGGAACCTACCCTATCACAGGTTCTAGAGTCGGTTCCAGGTTCCAACAGGTTTTTTTTTTTTTGGTTTCATTTTTAGATTTGAACTATAGCGAAGAAGGAAAGAGACAAACGAAAGCTTCTATGTCAGCTCAAACCAAGATCAGAAAAAGGATGGCAACTTAGCAACTTTTGTTGTGACATACACAAGAAAATCACTTATGCAAGCATCAAACTTCGACCAAGCATGAGTTCTCTTTGTTATTAGGCTCTGAATTCTGTTTTGGTGTCTCAGGACTCACTGCCCGGTAAAACAAAATGATCAAATAAAACTCCATAGAAACAATAGTCGGTTGTCGGTGTATTTCCCTAAGCATTAATTTATAAGTTATAACGTACCTTTGATAGATTTGGGTATGATGACTTCTCGTATTGGTGGTGATTTCCCAAAGTGGAACTGATAGTTGCTATAGCTGAAGACTTGGAAGCCAGTTTCACTGAATCAGGGGTGACAGACTTTGGAAAGATCTTCTTGACAACTAGTGGTGGAGTTGAGACATTTCTTGCATTTAGGCTCTCAAAATTAGCAGCTAGTGCATTGAAAGCAAGAAACCTGCCCCTTGAATGGTTTGCTTTGCCTCATTATCAACTGCAAGAGTATTCACCATGCGCAGTACTTTTGTACTTGTGGCAGAAAAATCACCATGACCCAGCTGCAGAAAAGGCAGACATGTTTTTAGTCAAGTGAAGCAATAAACAAATATAAAAAAGAAAGAAGCAAAAATGAGTCCCAAAGTGAGCATTACTGTGTAATAGTTACATGAAGGCTTTCATCGAGTCAAACCAGATCTTTGATCATAAAAGATGAAGCAACACATCTTTAGATTCCTCCAAGGATACAACATTTGTATTGGTGGAAGCATAAGCAATGCCTAAAGGCAAAGCTCCTTTATCAGATGCAGCTGCCTCTCAACAAGTTCCCGGATGAGATTGATCTAGAGAAGCTGCCCAAATAGGAAGCCAGCCAAGCATAAGATTCATACAGAAACAAATAGGTACAGGAATAAATTAAAGAATCTCATAGAGAGAGAGCGAGAGAAAGAGGACCAAATCTGCAGTACATTGAGTGGAACATGGCCTCTGAGGAAACTACAGCAATGACATTTATCCAAATGGCTGCAAAAGTAATTGTAAGCTGAAACTGGATGAATTTCTGGATATTTGTATATACAGGTCGTCCCCACCTGACAACCACATGGTGTCCATGATAGGTGTCGCAACCAATTTTTTGGGTGAACTACCTAAGGTTTGGCTAATGGACTACTAAGTCTAACTTAGCTCGGACTCTCCCAAGGCCATACCAATTTGCGACTTAGGTTCAAATTTCTTAACATGCAAATTGACTTTATCTAAGAGTTGCCACTAATCTATTTTTGGTGGGTCGATTAGAAACCCAAGTAAAGTAACGAGAGACTTATTTTACTCCTACGAACCAGAGATTCATCAGTTCGGGGACTTGGTTACGCTAGATTTCTCTAACACCATTTCGGTACCTTTCTCTTTTATTTTGAAAAAAATGTTTGGCAAGCAGTTTGAATTGATTTTACTTCCCTAACATGTGAGGTGACCATGCGAGTGCGCAAACCACCAATTTAACATCCAGATAAAGTAATGAATAAATTGCCAAACTTACTTTATAGTAACGAAAGCATCTGCAATGTTAAATCAGAATTCACATCAACAGTCCTAGATATGATTTTTAATTAACACGCAATAACTCAATTTTGATTTTCACTTTATTTAATAAGAATCATGCAATGCAATGCTTCTAATCAATATGAAATGATACAGCATGACAATATGACCTAAACTATATGACATGAGTAAGGTAATTTTTAAAGAAATGCAATAATTAAATATACAATCTAAATTAATCTAATGACTTAACTCTAATGACAAGCAATTTCTAATTAAAACCTAACAACGGTCACTAAATGACGTGTATTTCATGAACCTAATTCTATATGACGTGCACATGATTTTATTTTCCTAACAAAAACGTGCAATCTCTCTAGGAGAAATTTAACTAAACTTACAATTAATAAACATGCAATCCTAACATGCAATGACGTGCAAAGAATGTCATTTTTTTTTATTTGAAAAATTCAAAATAAATAAATTCCCTATCCTAAATATGCAAGATAATCCTAAGACGAGGAATATTCTAAAACGAACCTAATTCTAATTCAAATATTTTTTTTTATATTTTTTTTCCTTTTTACGAAAACAAAATCGACTCAAACCACATGACGGCAAATCAGAGCAAGATAAGATCGATATCCAAAAATTGACGAATCATATCCCGCGCATGGGATCGGATTGGTCAATTTTAAACAAAATCGCGAATTGAATCTCGAGCGTGAGACCAGATTGGCGATTTTTCTGCGCGATTGCGAGTCAGATTTCGGGCACAAAAATCAGACTGTCAATTGTAAGCACGTTGTGAAATTAGGGGTTAATCCTGAATTTGTGAGGGATCAAGAAATCTTTTGGATATGGTGATATCGATCAAACATTCAAAGAAAGATTGCGACATTACGAATTAGACAGCGACATATATGAAAGCCAAATTAATCGAGAGTCTTACCTAATTCACGATGTCACGTGGGTGACGTTCCCAAATCGAATTGGCGGCCGGCTTGTGATGACCGGCTGTGCTTCAAGGCAAGCCAGCAAGGCATCTCAGCTTGAGATGCTCGAGCTGGTAATTCACGGTGTGGTGCTCAGTCGACTGCAAAATCAAAACAAATGCGCGGCAAGGACCAACGCAATATATAGGATTAAAAAATTAAACCCCAAACCCTCGAATCTCCTTACTGCCGGTGTTTCCCCTGCTGCCGTGCACCCTTATATTTCTAATTTTTATCAAACCCCCTTTCCCCACTAAAAGCCAAATTTCCACCGCCTCAGGCTACACGGAGGCCAATTCTTTCCCACGTGTTTGTCCTTTGGCTATAACTTTTCAGGTGAACTTCATGAGTGGCCGTGAATTCAAATATTCCATCGAGAATTCTCGTATTTTTCTTCTTTGATTTCAACCGGTAGGACGCGGAAGTGCGAACACAAGTGAATTTCTTCACGGCGATATATTCAGGAATGACAGGGACCTGGTCACCGGCGCACAAGTCAGCCTGCAAAACAAAGAAATTCAATGGCACAATCCGAGTAGCGAGTTGTCGAGGCCAGGGTCATCGATGAGGGTAGCCACTGGTGGTCCGGCTCTTCTGGACGGCAGGTGTTCGCTCGTGATGGGGGTTCGCAGTGAATTCTACAAAAGAAAAGTCGAGCGCCATGGCGGATGATTCACGGTGATATCCGGCTGAGGAGGGACTACTTCGCGGTGGTTGCGGCAGCTCGCTAAATTGGATTGAAATCGTCGCAACGAAGTACTCAACAAATCTGGGAAGATCAATGGAGCGGGCTGGACTTGCGCCAGGTGGTGTCTGCGATTAATGGAGATCGTGGCTGTGTGTGGCAGTGCACTAAACATATAATAACCATGTCAGGAAAGTGAAGCCATGAGAAAACCAGAAAACTCTTCTTCTCTTATTTTCAGGTGTTCACATGGGCATGATATGTGTCCCTTGTACGTGACTATAGAGAAAGAAAAGTGGAATTTTTATTGAGAATTGATAACTCCCTTGATAGCTTGATGATCCCCTCGGTTTACGCCTGAAGTTGGTCTCAGTGCGGCAGCACCTTTGTCGATGAGGAATCTGCGGTGATGGTGTCATATGTGGGCCGACGATGGGACTCTCATTACGGGCTGCTTGGCGAAGCCTGCTGGTCTAGTAATTCTCGGCCATGGAAGGAACAACTCACTGTGGGGACTTCTCGATGGAGGTGGTGACCACACGTGAGCACGGATCAATGGTGAGGTGGATGCTCAGACGTTCGTCGAGATAGTCTCATAGCGAACAGAACGGTAAAAACTCCGTGGTGCTCATTCGAGATCCTGCAAAACTGAAAGAGCTTCGCTGTTGTGAAAAGCAAGAGCTCGGCCGAGAGGGGCCATTGCGATCTAGGTATTGCGTGGATGGCTCGTAGCAATCATGATGGCCAGTGGATCTCGGGAGGCGATGATAGAACGATCTCAGAATTCCCCTCCGAAGAGCAAAAAGAACTCCGGTTTATATTCTCTATTGGATCTCCCAGGCTCTCTCCATCTCAATTTGCCCTCCATCGAATTGTGCCGTCCCCCCTTTTTCGATGGTCTTTCTCTTATTATTAGCCAAGCAAGGTGTCTGCTCGTGGAAAGAAACAAAGCGCATATCTTTCTTTCCTTATTCTCAGTATATAAATATATTTGACCTGATTTCATTCATGCCCATGGACGCCTAAATATGGTCTCAAATATATTCCCGTGTTGACCGATTCCACTTGCCTCCTCGAAACTTGCCGATCTTCTTTCTTTGATTTTTTTGGTCCGCACGTTTATATCCACTAGCTCAATCAAATCCTCAACGGTGAACCTCCATGTATATATTCCTAAAATCTTCCCAAATTCAACCGGGTAATACAATCTTTCCGAGTGTGGCACCGACGTGCAAAAATCTCAACCCCAACAATGAACGACTTGACTGAATTCTTTTAGTTCATGGCCCTAGTCTTTCATTTAAGTCCACCCCGCTGCCGGTCCAAATTAAAATGTAATTAAAGGAAACGTGAACAATGTAATAAATGCTCCTGATGCAATTAATTAATATTTTTGCTAGGGGTCGGGGTCGATCCCTAATTTTTTATGCAATGAATAACTGAGTTGCTAAAATTTAGGTGTCAACAATAGGTTAAATTCAAGGACTTCATCTATAAAAGGAGCTCCATTAAAACTCCTTTTGCGTCAACAGGGTTGTCGACAAGATAGAACTCAAAAAACACAAAAAGAGAAAAATAGATTGCACAATAAGAACCATATTATTTTATTCCCTCCTTCCACCCTAAAAATTGCTATATGCAATGTTACGCCCCGACCCTCCGAACATGTGCCCATCCCTGCTTCATCAATATAATAGCGATGTCCCAGGACGCATCGCCGACCCATTCAATTAATATACGCATGCGGAAGCGTATAAATATTCCCCAAACAATAAAACAATGGGATAGGAAAGTAGGGCTATAAATTTTTCAAACAAAAACCAACCTTTTATAAACACACATGTTTATTTACCACATCAGGTCGTTCACAAAAATATCGGCTTAATAAAAAAGGGATTGTCCTATGACTAACGAGTCAGATAGGTCTGCCGATTCTATTTCCTTCACTTCCCTAAACTCCCCAACTTCAAGTTCTCCACGAACACCATCTAAGGACTTGAAATGGTTATACAATAACCAATGAGACAATGTCTCAGTGAGTTCTACTCCCTAAGACCCGATTAGGAAGTCAATATGCCCTAAAGGCTGCCTTAGCACAACACGAGTCAAAGATCTTACCTTGGCCTCAGTTCCATCCTGCAAATCAACGTTATTTATAGATGCCTTATATCACATCAATCAATCAATGCATAATATTAGATCAAACCATTGATCAATCGACCTAGTCGATTACATGTCATCACGACCTTTCCCTCGGTCGATCCAATCAATACTATCTATAAGTCCGACCATAGTCCAGGACTGCTCACTCTGAGCTGATATATAGATAGTATAGCTCGCACTAAGCTGATAAATAATGTATTGCTCTCGCTAAGCTGACATATCGCCCGTAGGCTGATATAGTACACTAATGATGCTCTCTCTAAGCTGATCATATTGCTCTCGCTAAGCTAATTGGGTATACTGCTCTTGCTAAGCTGACATATCACCCGTAGGCAGATATAGTATACCATCCTGACCATTCAATCAATTCCCTCTTTTTATCATTCTCGATAAAATAGCCGTGTGTGGGTACACGGTCGGCCTTAGCCAAAATATGATAATTTCGCCCTTTTAAACATCCCACCAATTTCAACAGCCCATTACATACTTTTGGCGCTTTAAACTAGCGCCCGGTAATTTTCCCATTAATTATCAAAATTAAATCATTTAGGAATAAATTCCTACAATTATCATTAATTCAATTCAGCACAAAATAAAGCTCAATTAAATAAACGGGCCGCACCATGATAATCATCATAAAATTCCGATCGTCGACCATCTCGGTCTAATTTTCCGGAAAGTGATTAATTAATTAGTTAGGAAAATATTAAATAAATGTAATAAATCCAATTTATGCCCGTAATGCCTAATTGGAAGCTGAAACGGACCCGGAAAAATTCCAAGGTTCGTTTAATAATTAGTAGCACGAGTCTACTTGCTAACTACACTAACCATTTGCCTAACATGCATCGGTAAATCTCTAATTTAATTACTCTAATCTAATCTATCCACCTAATTACACTTAATTAAATCTAAACAACCTTTAAGCATCATTAGCCTACTAAGAGGGGTTTAGTGAGTAAAACTCACTTGTGAAAAGCGAAGACCGAATCACCACAACGACGACGCAACGGCAGCCGAAATCCGAATTTTCGACGGCGTCGACGAGCACACGGACTGGGCCTAAAAGCCTTGCAAGCCCACAACGATTGCTGGGCTTGGTCTCGGGCTTGGGCCTACTTCTTGGGCTGCTTCGCGGGCCTCAAGACTGGGCTGCTCTCACTTGAGCTTCAAATTGTTGGGCTGGACTTGATCTAGCTTCAAGATGGGCTGCTAGAAATTGAAGATGGGCTACTGAAAATGGGCTGAACTAAGCTGAATTTCACGGGCTGGCTTGCACGAAGATGGGCTGGCTTCTTGCGAGATGGGCCATGAAGACACAGCCCAAGACGCTGGAATTTATTGGGCTAGAAAAGAGGATGCGTGGGCGTGACTTCTGTGGGTGATGGCTTCGAATGCATGGACTGCTGAGCATTGATGCGGCGAAGGTGCTGGAGGAGACACGCATTTGAGGAGCTGTGGAGGTCGGTTATTGCTGGGAGAGTGACTCGGTTGAGAGGGGATGGACTTCAGTGGTGGTGGACTGCCGTGTGGATGGAGAGAGACGAGCTACTGGTGGACAAAGGAGCAGACGATCGTGGAGCTGAGGGCGGTCAACAAAATGGGAAGAATCTGCTGTTGTTGACCGTGAACTGGCGTTAGAGGCAGCGTGAAGATGGATGGTGGAGCAGATGAGCGACAAACAGAAAGAGAGATCGTGGGGCGTGAGAGCTGCAGGAAGCGCGGCAGCTGGGAGACTCGGTTTGCTGCACTTGCATGGATGCGAGAGGAAATGGGAAAAGCTTCGGTGGGATGTGGGTTTCTGTGGCCGAGAGAGACATTGAAAAGAAAACAGAGGTAGCGAAGGGGGATGTCGAGGCATGCAGAAGAGGCTTTGAAGAAGAGAAGACAAAGTCAATGAACTAATCCAAAACATTAATTGCTTGGTCCCCCCAATTATCTTCAACCTTATCCCATGTCTCGTAATACTTTCTAGCCCAATAAATCCTCTAAATTATCCAAATTGAAGCCAAAATAATGCTGCCCTTGCCAATTCCGAATTTCACAATTTTTTTTTTTGGGTCTTCAATTTCTTCAACAATTTCCCAACTTTGACGACCAATTTTGATGTAGAAAAGCCCACATAATTTCTAGAAGTCCCCCTCGCCATATAGCTCGGTTTGCAAAGCGAAAATCTCTTCATTTCGGCCGATTCGAATTTCCGCTAATTTTCCGCAACGTACGAAACGGTTTTTCGTAAAAATTCTAGAATCTCTAAAAATTCCTCGAACGATGAGTCGGCTTTCCTAAAATAGATCGTGACACGACAGGACTTTCAATTTCTGAAATCGGACTCAAATTCACGGTTAATTTTCATTTGGCGCGTTTTTAGTGTAAATGACTCGTGGTCAATTTTCTTCAAGCCACAATGAACCCACTCGACACATTGGCGACTCTCGGTTGTCGTGAAAATCTCGAGAATTCAAATACGGACACAGGGTACCAAAACGATAGAAAAATCAGTCTAGTGATGGTCGACGAGAATTTTCCAATTTAGTGGTGTCATCCACGATTAGCCACACATCTTAGTCGAACCGACCTATCTCTGATCTTGAATCGATTTATATATATGCCGTAATGACCTCTAGAGATGGACACGGTCGAGAAGCCGATTCCTAGTCAAATTCTCAAGTCTATTGCATTAAAATTCCTTAATAGCTTCCCCAGATAGTCTAGTTATCTCGAGAGTGATTAGCTCTGAGAACAGCCCTATAGGCGCGTCAATGAAATGCCAAATTTTATTCAGTAGAAAACATAATTGAAAATCTGGGATGTCACACGCAATCCCATTCTGCATTTTGCATCCACGTATTTAAATGCATATTGCCAAAGATAAAAAGTACTTAAACAAAAAAGAAAGAAACACAAAATATAAAGACCAAAAAGGAGCAATCTTACATTTCAGCTCATGCAGATCAGCACATATCTACGTCTCATAGGTCATATATTTATTCAATTATAAGAGATTAAGGAATCTCCAAAAGATCAGTATATGGTAGAATGTTAGTTGGTAGAATAAGGATAACGTCATTTCCGTATTTGACAGAAGATCTAGGAACTATTATGCTTCTCATGAATATCACTCTATTTCAGTGAGATGCAAGATCATAAGTTAATCATGGTGGCAAGTACTAACCTTCACAACAGAGGCAAAATTATCATCCAAAATAATGATATCAGAGCTCTCCTTAGCAACTTTTGTCCCTTGAATACCCATTGCAAGGCCAATATGTACCTAAACACCATAAAAAGTTTTCGTCCCAACAACAATATCAGAGAGTAAATATATCCAATCTGTGAATATTATACCATTAGCAGGAAATGCAAAATATGCGTAATGTACCAATTATAATATACCATAAGACATCAGGACCAAATTAAGGTGTACAAACCAATTTGATAACATTTATTGCACCCAAGTTACTTTCACTGTCTACTAGTCAACTAGTGAATTTAGGAGCCTATGGACAAATGAGCAACATAATGCGAATGTGGCCAATATTGCCAATCCATCGAGGTGGGTTGTAATGCAAATGTGCTGCCACCATAACCACATCATAAATAGATCCGAACCTTCCCAAAAAAATAAAAGATAAACAACGAAATATTGGAACCTCATTTAGTGTAGGAGCATCATTTGTGCCATCTCCAGTAACAGCAACTACATGTCCTCGTTTCTTCACAGCTTGCACAAGCAGAAGCTTGTCATTTGGTGAGGATCATCCCATCACCTAAACATGCAAGGCACGATGAGATTTCACTCTGTACCAGAAGAGGGTAAAACAATGGAACTAATCAGCCAAAACATACATATATTCCATAAGGAGCCTGCTCTACTTCTGTGTTTGAGAAGTTGTCCACCCCATCACACTCATTCATATAGCAAGCACTCCCCCATCCATATATTCAAGAAGGCCTTTTGGAATTGACTTGTATAAGTTCGGTGCCTTACGCAGCTTGTATACAGTGGAGAAAAGTGACAACGGTGTATGCACAGAAGCAGAATGGGCGAGCAACTTGAAGGGCGGCCGGGTGAGCGGTGAACATCGTCGGGCGGCAAGCGGTGTCAAGGGACGGCTGGGTGAGCGGTGAGCGGCATCGGCTGGCGAGCAGCGAGCATCGTCGGCTGGCGAGCAGCATCAAGGGCCGACTGGGCAAGCGACAAGCGGCGTCAAGGGCCGACTGGGCCAGCGGTGTTAGAGGCGGCTGGCCGAGCATTGTCAGGGGTGAGCAGCATCGAGGGTGTGTGAGCAGCGAGCGGCCTCCACCAAGAGGATGAGCGGCGTCCACTGGCAAAGTCAACGGCGAGGCAAGTGAGGGGTGATGGCATCCAGGGAGCAGGAGGCAAGGGTGAGATGAGCACGGGCTGACTGGCATCCAGCGGCGTCCGACGGCAGCGTCGGTGTCACGGCCCGATTCTTAGGCACGCACCCATCCCTCACCTGGTCGATATAATAGCGACGTCCCAGGACGTATCGCCGATCCATTCATTTTAATACACATGCGGAAGCAGATATAAAATCCACAGACAATAAAACAATGGGATAGGAAAGTAGGACTATAAAATCCCAAACCTGAAAAACGAACACACTTATAAACATTGCAAACCCTTATGAAAATATATACAAGGCAAACTATTAGTTCAGGTCCTGATCAAACAAGTTCACAAAACAAAGTCTGAAAACAAGGGTAGGGTCTTAGTCCTCCTCTGGGCCATCTTCTGGATCCTCCTTAGGGTCCTCTTATGGATCCTCCTTTGAGTCCTCCTCTTTCTCAAAGATCTCTCCTTCCTCCTCACTCCAGCTGGAGCCCACGGCTGAGTACTCCGGAGAGTCAGGATCATCACCAAGTTTAGGATCCTTCGCATCAACCACCGATCCACCCTTAGGATCTGCCGTACCCTTCCCGAATGCTACCTCTAAAACATACAAAGGCACATCACATTCCAGTACAGGGCCCACCCTTCGACCATCATTGTAATGGTGATACCACGACCGGTATTTGTGGGGCACCTTTTGGAGTTTACCCACATCTACCAATACGGTAGATTTCACCAATACATACTCAAGTCCCTCAGGGTTGTGGTGTATCGGAATGTGATAACCTATCTCTGTGATCTCCTCAGGTATACCAAAATGCATGGGAGGGGGTGAAGGTGCTGCCATCTACGGGCCTGAAATGTTATCCCACAATGGGGTGAGACTACGTCTCAAAGAGTTTTACCCCATAAGACTCAATTAGAAAGCCAATACGCCATAAGGGTTGCCTATGCACAATACGGGTAAGAGGATTTACCTTGGCCTTAGATTCCACCTGCAATTCAACACAATTCGAATAGGCACCCAATCATTCACCACAGATCGAAACATCGATCAATCGACCTAGTCAATTACATGTCAATCAGACCATTCCTCGATTATTCCATTCAATACTGTCCATTCTCCAAGATAACATATCGAGTTACCAAGCCAGTATATTAATTGTTCTCTAAAATGACATATCTAGTCACTGAGCATATCTATATAGCATAACGTCCTTTCTCCAAGATGACATATCTAGTCACCGAGCCGTTATTGCATACCGTCCTTTCTCCAAGATCACATATAAAGTCACCGAGCCGGTATAGTATATCGTCCTTTCTCCAAAATGACATATAGAGTCACCGAGCCGATATTGCATACCGTCCTTTCTCTAAGATGACATATAGAGTCACCGAGCCGATATAGTATATTATTTTGATCGTACAATCAATTTGCCATTTTTATCACACCTGATAAAAATACACGTGTGTGGGTACACGGCCGACTTTAGCAAAAAATACGAGGTTTTCACTTTTAAACCTCTCATTATTTTCAGCAGTCCCAAAATAGATTTTTCGCGCTGTAGACCAACGCTCGGTAATTTTCCAATTAATTACGAAAATTATACATTTTTGGAATAAAATACCCACCAACACTAATTTCACTCAATTTGCACAATCAGGTACTCAAATAAATAAACTGAGAGCACCACTATAATCAGCACGAAATTCCAATCATCGACTATCCCGATCTAATTTCTGAAAAATAAATAAATAAATACGGAAAATATTAAATAAATGCCAATAAATCCAACTTAGGCTCGTAATGCCTAATTGGACGCCGAAACGGACCTGGAAAAATTCCGAGTCACTCTAGATACATACTATAACCTATTTACTTGCTAATTGCCACAACTAACCACCCATGCATCGGTAAAGCACTAAATTAATTGCTCTAATCTAATCTATTCACCTAATCACACTTAATTAAATCTAATCAACCCCTAAGCATCATTAGCCTACTAAGCAAGAATTAGTGAGTTAAACTCACTTGTTTCAAGAGCCGGTGGGTTGAAAATGTCGGAAACGCAATGAGGCTCAGTTCTTCCTAAGGCGGGCCTAGCAATCGAGGTCTGGAACCACCTCAAAATAGGCTGAACAGTGGTCTCGAGACCCACTGACCTTCGATTCTAAGCTGTGAAGATCGGGGCTGCTTCGGTGGCTAAATGGTCGTGACAAAGCCAACTGTGGATTGGCAGCGCTCCTGCGGTCTAGGCGAGGGCAGACTGGCAGCAGAACAGCTCAAACGGTGGCTCACGTCGGTCCGGCGCGCTGGCCGGTGCACGAACAACGGTGGAACAGATTGGAACGCGTGCGGGGTTGGGCGAACGCGCCGAGGGCAGCGAGCAGCGAGAACCCAGCGGTGGTGTGCGACGGCAAGGCAGCTTCGGCGACTCCTCTGCAGCTTGCTCAGGCTTTGAAGTCTTCAAAACACACCAAGGAAGGAGGAGGGATAGTCGAACAGCAGGGGAAAGAGAGCAAAGATCTAGGGAGCAAAGGGGGACCACAAGTCTCATTTTCTCTTCCTTTGTTCCCCCTTGATCGGTCCTCCTGCCTAGCTGGCTTGCCAGCCCATTTTTCAAACGATTAGACCCTTCTAGAAGCTTGAAATGGTCCATATGTTGTGGGGGTGGAGGACATACGAATTTGACAAGGTTTTGTTCCAATTGGACACTTGTTCTTGTTTAAATCAATCCAATTTGGCCTCAATAAATCCCGTTGTCAAGTGTTCGATTAAATTGCTATTTTTCATCACCAATACAACTCACTTGCTTCCAAATTTTGCAACAAAAAATGATCCCTGACTTTTTCTAGACAAAACGGCCTTAGGACGACTTTTTCCCAAAAAGTCTCGAGTTGCAGAAAAATCTTCTAAGACTGAGTTGACGTTCCTAGAATTAATTGTGACATGACAGAACTTTCAATTTCTAAAATCGGACTCAACTTCACGGTTAATTTCAATTCAGCGTGTTTTTAGCCTGACCTAGGCTACTGGGTAACTTTCAAAAATTTTTAGGGCAAATAACCCGTGGTAGATTTTCTTCGATCCACGATGAACCCACTCGACACATTAGCGACTCTCGATTGTCGTGAAAATCTCGAGTATTCAAATACAGACACAGGGTACCAAAACGATAGAAAAATCAATCTAGTGCTGGTTGACGAGAATTTTCCAATTTAGTGGTGTCACCCACGATTAGCCACACATCTTTGTCGAACCGACCTATCTCTGATCTCAAATCGATTTTTAACTATGCCGTAATGACCTCTAAAGATTAGTACGGTCAAGAAGCCGATTCCTGGTCGAATTCTCAAGTCTATTGCATTAAAAATCCTTAATGGCTTTCCCAGATAGTCTAGTTATCTCGAGAGTGATCAGCTCTGAGAAAGCCCTATAGGCGCATCAATGAAATGCCCGATTTATTCAATAGAAAATAGAATCGAAAATCTGGATGTCATAACTCTTCCCCTCTTATAAAAATTTCGTCCTCGAAATTGAAACCATTACAATACTTAAGCAAAAAGGTGGGGGTACAATTGTCTCATTAACTCTTCAGTCTCCCATGTTGCTCCTTCAGTACCGTGGTATTGCCAGACCACTTTGACCAACGGGATGGTCTTTGTACGCAGAACTTGTTCTTTTTGATCCACTATCTAAACCGGGCTTTCCACGTATGACACACGGTCATCCACGTTTAATTCTTCAAAATTAAGCACGTGGATCGGGTTAGGCTTGTACTTCCTCAACATCGACACGTGAAAGACATTATGTACTTTCGTCAATCTCGGCGGCAATGCAAGACGATACGTTATGGTCCCGATTCTCTCTAGAATTTCAAATGGACCTACGTACCTCGGACTCAGTTTGCCTTTCTTTCTAAAGCACGAAGTTCCCCTCATTGGTGCCACCTTTAGAAAAACTTGATCACCAACTTGGAATTCCAATGATCTCCAGCGCTTATTTGCATAGCTTTTCTGTCTGCTCTGAACGGTCTTTAATCTATCTTTGATAGCTACGACACCATCCATTGACTGTTGGACCAACTCTGGGCCTGTAATCTTTATTTCCTTGACTTCATCCCAACACACTGGTGTTTTGCACACTTTGCCATACAATGCTTCGAATGGAGCCATCTGAATGCTCTGCTGATAACTGTTGTTGTAGGCAAATTCCTCCAGGTGTAGCTGATCTTCTCAACTTCCTTTGAAGTCTAGTACACAAGCTCTCAACATGTCCACGAGCGTCTAAATTGTTCTCTTAGACTAGCCATCCGTCTGAGGATGATATGCCATGCTGTACTACAACTTGGTACCTAAGGCACTCTATAAGCTCTTCCAAAAAGCGGCAGTAAACCTCGGGTCTCTATTTGAGGTTATCGTAATCGGCACTCCATGCATATGAACTACCTGACGCACGTACAGATCTATGTGTCTATCCATACTGAGGTCCTTTCGTACTGCAATGAAGTGAGCCGACTTTATCAGTCTGTCGACTACTATCCAAATTGAATTGTTTCCTCTCTGACTCCTTGGTAATCCGGTCACAAAATCTATCGTGATATGCTCTCATTTCTATTTTGGGATCGCGAGAAGTTGCAGAAGTCCTCCCGGCTTGGAATGCTAAGCTTTAACATGCTAACATGTCAAACATTTGGCGACATGCTTGGCAATGTCTGCCTTCATACCTGACCACCAATAGTGTTGACGTAGATTCTGATACATCTTGGTATTACCAGGGTAAATACTGTAACTGCTACAATATGCTTCTAATAAGATATCCTTTCTAAGCTCCACGTCGTCAGATACAACCAAACTTCCTCGGAATCTCATTGTTCCTTCATCAGAAATCTGAAAGTCAGCCTTTCTTTTCTCAATGTCTTCCTGTAGAATTTTCTGTACATCTGGATCTATTGATTAGAGTAACTTGATTTTGATCTGAACATCTGGTTCAATTCTGAGGGTGGCCATAAGACTCGAAAGGTGGCCTACCTAAAACTTGAATACCGAATCTCGAGCTCTCTCAATTAGATTCCACTCCTTAATCATAATATGAGCGACTGAAGACTTTCGACTTAAAGCATCGGCGACCTTGTTCGTCTATCAGCAATTCCATCCATCGATGTTGTCTCATGTTCAATTCCTTCTAAAAGAATAGATACTCGAGGCTTTGATGGTCCGTGAAGATCTGGAATTTTTTCTCGCACAAATAATGTCTCCAAATCTTCAAGGCAAAGATGATTGCCGCGAGTTCTAAGTCATGCGTTGGGTAGTTTTGTTCATGAGGTCTCAACTGACGGGAGGCGTATGCAACAACTTTGCCGTGTTGCATCAACACACATCCCAACCCTCTGAATGATGCATCACTGTAGATCTCAAATCCTCCAAGATCATATGGAATGGTCAGTACAGGTGCGGTTGTCAGCTTTTCCTTCAGCTCTTGAAAACTACGCTCACACTTGTCTATCCACACAAACTTTTCTTCCTTCTTCAGGAGCTTTGTCAGTGGTGATGCTAAAGATGAGAACCCTTCTACAAACCGTCTATAATACCCAGCCAAACTTTGAAAACTTCTGATCTCAATCACTGTAGTTGGTCTTGACCAATTGATCACGGCTTCTATCTTGCTCAGGTCCATGGAGATTCCTTCGCTTGAAATCACGTGGCCTAAGAAAGCAACACGAGTCAACCAAAACTCGCACTTACTGAACTTGGCGTATAACTAATGAACTCTCAGCGTTTGCAGCACTAATCTTAGATGATTCTCGTGCTCTTCTTCACTTTTTGAATACACCAGAATATCATCGATGAACACAATCAAAAACTAATCTAGATATTCTTTGAATACTCGATTCATCAAATCCATGAAGGCAGTTAGAGCATTCGTCAACTCGAATGTGAACTCGTAATGACCATACCGAGTACAGAATGCTGACTTAGGAATGTCCTCCTTTCTAATTCTCAGTTGATGATATCCTATCCTCAAGTCGATCTTCGAGAATATCGACACCCCTTGCAATTGATCAAATAAGTCATCGATCCTCGGGAGTGGATACTTATTCTTGATCGGTACCTGATTGATTTGTCGATAGTCAATGCACAGGCGCAATGAACCATCTTTCTTCTTTACAAATAGTACTGGTGCTCCCCAAGGTGATGCACTAGGACGAATGAATCCTTTATCCAATAATTTTTGCATCTGCACCTTCAGTTCCTTCAGTTTAGATAACACCATTTGGTAAAGAGCCTTAGAGATTGGTCTGTCCTGGGTGCTAGCTCGATCACGAACTCGATTTCTCTCTCTAGCGGTAATCCTGGCAATTCCTTTAGGAAAACATCTGGGAATTCTTGCACTACGGCGATGTCTTCCATCTTCAGCTCCTCAACTGTCGTATCCACGACTGTTGCCAGGTAACCTTGGCAACCCTCGTCTAACAAACGAGTTGCCTTCGGCGACGAGATCAGGTAATTGAGGGTCCTCCTCGATTCCCGACAAACTCGAAGCTCTCACTCTCTAACGGGTTAAACTAAATCGCCTTGCGATAACAGTCCATTTTAGCTCGTTACTTGGTAAGTCAGTCCATGCCAATAATTAAATCAAAGCCATACATGGCTAGGACTGATAGATCTATTTTCCCCTCTCGTTCACCAATCACTAACTTGCAACCAGAACAACCCAAAGCAGCAATAACTTTATCCTTCAATGGTGTAGATATACTAACTGCCGACTCCAATAATATAGGATTAACCCCTATCAACTTAACGTATTGCTCGGCAATAAAAGAATGGGTTGCTCCCGAATCAAACAAAGCATAAGTAGGATGGTGGCAGAAGTACAGCCCAAGTGCCAAAACTTGGCACGAGGGGACACTTAAGTGCCAAAACTTTGAAAATGCACACTTAAGTGCCACTTTCTTTGAAAAGTGGGACACTTAAGTGCCACCTCCGGCGAACCTTGCCGGAAATCCTACGTGGCAATATTTTATTATTTTTTCTTGCTTACGTGGCTCGCCGGAGAGCTGACTCGGTTGAAACTCACCCGAAACGACGCCGTTTGCAAAATAAAGATTAAACTACTAGCTAAAATATTCTAAAAAATAAAATGTATAAATAATTAATATAAAAATTAATTAAATTAAATTTAAAATTAAATTTATTTAAAATATTCTAAAAAAACTTTAAAATAAAAAACTTAAAATTTAAAATTTAAAATTAAAAAAAAAAAGGTGGGGAGGCCGAAGGAGGTGGCCGAGGGCCGAGCCCTCACCGTCGCTGCCTCCCCGCCGCCCCGCCGCCGATCGGCCGGGGGCCGGCCACCTCGGCCGACCCGGCCCCCTCCGTCGTCGGCCCTTCCCGGCGACGGCAAGAGGTGGCGAGGGCTTAGGCCCTCGCCCGGATCCGGCGAGGGCTCATGGCCCTCACGCCGGTCGGTCGGGGTCGGCCACCTCGGCCGACCCTCCCCCACCCCGCCGGCCCTTCCCGACGGCGGCGAGGAGGGCGGCGGCGGCGAGGGCTCGGCCCTCGGCCCGCCCCCCTTCGGCTCCCCCCCTTTTTTAATTTTAGGTTTTTTTAATTATAGGTTTTTTAATTTTAAGTTTTTTAGTTTTAGAATATTTTAAATAAAACTAAGTTTAAATTTTATTTAATTAATTTTTATATTAATTATTTACACATCGATACAAAACGACGTCATTTTTGTATTTTCTCGCCACATTAGCGAGCAAAACGACGCCGTTTTGCACCAAACTCGCCGGAAAATTGCCACGTCAGCAATTTGGTCGGATTTTGGCCGAAGTGGCACTTAAGTGTTCCACTTTACTTCGAAACTGGCACTTAAATGTACCTTTCCGATGTTTTGGCACTTAAGTGTCCCCCCGTGCCAAGTTTTGGCACTCCAGGTGTCCCTACCTCGTAGGATGGTCGTTCAATGAAACCATACCAGTGATGTTATTTCCAGCAATTCTTAGATCACTTAAAATCATGCAACTTCCCTAGTTTGTTGAGATTTCTCCATAGAACTTGTTGAAACTAACGTAAATAATGGTCAGGTTGGAGTAGACGCCAAAGATCTTGGATATGTTTCCAGTTAACTGGTTTTTCTCGAGGCGTAGTTTGATTAAGCTTATGCAATTTTACAAGCTTCTATAGATAGAACCAATTAAATTGTTGCCACTCACTGCAAGGTTTTAGAGCAATCCACCTTAGCATAAGTTCTTTAGTAAGGAGCCGGTTAACTTGTTGGCATCCAATTCTAGCATTGTTAAGTTCATTAGATCCCCTCAAGATCCAGGAATTGATCTAGAAAGATGATTCTCGCGGAGGAACAAATATAATAGGTCGGTCAAGTGACCCAAAGAAGAAGGAATTGGGCCAATAAGCTACTTTCTACTCAGCTCTAAGGCAAGCATAGCACGGAGATTTCCTATCTCATCAGGAATGTGACCGAAAAGCTGGTTAGTATAGAGATAAAGAAGGGTAAGTTTTGTCAAATTGCCTAATGTTGGCAGGATTGAACCTATAAGATTATTATCATAAAGGCTCAACGAGCTAAGAAGGTTTGAATTCCCTAGTTCTAAGGGGATGCGACCAGTAAGCTTATTAGTAGATAGCTACAACTCTCTCAATTTGGTTAAGTTTCCCCAAGTGGAAGGAATTGATCTTGTCAGGTCATTGAAATCCATGTGGAGAACTTCCAAATTTGTCATATTTCCTATTTCAAGGGGAATAGAACCAGAAAGGGAGTTGTTGTAGACATACAAGGCAACTAATTTGCTCAAATTACCCAATGAGAAAGGTATGGGTCCATTCAACTTATTCTAATATAGCACAACTTCACTAAACAAATGCAACTGCCCAATTTCTTGGGGAATGGAGCCATTTAACTCATTGGAGACCAAGTGTAAGACCTTCAATTTCATTAGACGACTGATCTCTAGAGGTATTGTCCCCGAGAACTGATTGATAGAGAGGTCGAGATAGGTGAGATTGCTAAGGAGACTGATTTGAGGCGAAATGTGGCCAGAGAGACTATTTATGCTTAGATCCATATACATGAGATGAGACAAAGATGAAAATGGGAATTCATCAAGCGTAACTTAAACATCAGCGCAGGTGAAGTTAAATCCAACCACACTTCCTGCCTGATTGTAGGAGATGCCATACCAAGCGCATGGACTCATGATTGAATTGAAACCGGTGGCATTACGAGGAGAGGAAGTCCTTGAAGAGAGGGAAGAAACCGAATGGTTGCCAAGACTGGACTTCCACTTGAGGAGGGCTTGTGCTTCTGCAGAGAAGCATGAGCAGGAAGTGGAATGACAAAGGTGGTGAAAAGGGTAAGCGTAACCACAAGGCTCATGACCCTCTTGAATTCTAGTAAAGAATCCATGGATTCTTTTTTGGTTCGGGTAAGTTGGTTTGTCTTTCCCTGAGGTAACGAGCGATGCTTAAATAGGCTGTGAAAACTCACGTTCCTATCATTTTCCATGATAATGGGAATGCAATAAAACGGCAACCAACCAGTGGAGACTAAGAAAAGGTACGTTTATATTGTTTTGTACGCCGTAGGGGACCAGGGGCAGTCATCTTGAGACGAATTTTAGGTTCTTTGAAGACTTCGGAATTTGTTACTTTGGTGGTCTTCGTAGGTCACTTTTCTGACTCGGTCAGTCCCCATTTCGGATACTTTTTGTGTTTTTGGTCTGACCTATTTCGGTACCGAGTCCCACCCTCCCATTGTACGAAAACCGGTGGCTTCGAAAGAGAAGTCTCGGAGGAAAGTGACGTATAGTCAACGTCTTTCGTGAGGCGTGGATGCACCCACCTTTCCGCGAGATCAGACCCTACGTTGTGCTGCACGATTTTGAATTCAAAGCGCAAAAGGAAAGTGTTCTCACTCGACATTCACGAAGCCAAATCTAGACGCGGTCCACCCCATTCTTACAGAAATCACAGCTGATGATCTGGCCACATGGCCCTAGAACACGGTTCAAAAAAAAAAATCTAATGGCATAATTGAAGTGAAAAATTGCTAAAAATTGGAACTTGCATTGAGTTGGGTCCGATTTGGGTCCAAGTGTGATTGAGTGTGGGTTGCCAAAATTGTATTACAAAAATATAAGTTAGTATGGGTAATATTGGTCAATTTGAATTGGATCTTTTTCTACCCATTCATACTTGATCCCATCCTTTACTGGGAATAACACCACATAAATCTAAAAATGTAGAGAAAACCATAATCAATAATTATATTATAATAAATGTCATATAGTGTAGCCCAAATTTCTTTAAGATCTATTCTTGATTTAGATAATCACAAAGGCATTTTGATTTTTTCAATCACTTCTCTCCTTCCTAAATGACCATAATTTCCAAAGTACCTCAAATCCAATCGAAACAAAAATGTGTATGGGCTCGAACTGCTAATTAGCTAATCCCATTTACCTATTCTTAAAAGTCTAAAATTTACTTCTTTGGAATAAAGCTAAGGCTTCGCAAGGTTCTCTAGCTTGGAGAAAAGATAAGCTTTCAATATGGTCAAATACAACCTATCATTCTGTCGCAACTTAGAACATTCAAGATGAAAGTAAAATGAAATTGGAAAATAAGTACATGACCGTACAGTCATTTTACAAAATAAATAGTGAAATGTCAGCTAACGATTTTAAAGTTGGGAGGAGGGATACTGACTTGCCAATTTCATAATTTTTTTGTCGACAAATCGGTGGGATTTCCACTATTTTACAACAAGATGGGATTTATTGTTTTCTTTTGTTTTAAAAAAATCAAAGTGATAATATTCAATTACAACTTTTAAAATAGTGGATATTATTCTCCAGCCAAAGAAAATATTTGAATGATATTGCTCCTAAATAAAAGAAATTTAAGAACTAAATATATATATATATATATATATATATATATATATATATATATATATATAGAATATGAATATCTTGTATACTTTGAACTTTCGATTATTTTAGAATATTGTGGATTGGCACATGGCCGTCGAGAAAAGTTATTAATCCTTACTTCTTTGATTACAAGAAAGTAAGATGTACTACGATGCCGAATTTTAGTTGGTTACATGTGTGTGTGTATAGACAAACACACACACATTATAGAAAAACAATGCTTAATTTTTTTTTCGCTTATCTTGTTCAGATGAATGGATTTCATGTTGGAAGCAACTTTAT
The DNA here is from genome assembly GCA_014182365.1 of Eucalyptus tenuipes. Taxonomy (NCBI): domain Eukaryota; kingdom Viridiplantae; phylum Streptophyta; class Magnoliopsida; order Myrtales; family Myrtaceae; genus Eucalyptus; species Eucalyptus tenuipes. The sequence continues at coordinate 5,653,642 of CM024542.1, forward strand.
TGATGAAAATAATATTAGTAATTAAGATGAGATGAACAATTCAATTAAAGATGCTAGTGATGAATGAGTCAAGACACAAAGCAATCCTTAGTAGTGATGAAAGCTAATGTGACATCCCGAATTTTTCACTTATGCTTTCAATTAAATTAATTGGGCCTTTCATCGACGTGCCTATAGTGCTATTTTCAGAGCTGATCACTCGTAAGATAACTAGACCATCTAGGGAAGCCATTAAGAAATTTTAATGCATTAGACTTGAGAATTCGACCAGGAATCGGCTACTCGACCGTGCGCATCTTTAGAGGTCATTACGGCACAGTTAAAAATCGATCATGAATCAGAAATAGGTTGGTTCGACTGAGATGTGTGGCTAAACTTGAATGATTCCACTAAATTACAAAATTCTCGTCGACCGGCACTAGACTGATTTTTCTGTCGTTTTGGTACCCTGTGTCCGTAATCGAAACCTTGAGATTTTCACGACAACTTAGAGTCACCAATGTGTCGAATGGGTACATTGTGGCTCGAAGAAAATCGACCACAGGTCATTTGCACTAAAAATTTCTAAAAGCTACCCAGTGGCCTAGGTTACGCTAAAATCGCGCCGAATTGAAATTAATCGCGAATTTGAATCCGATTTCAGAAATTGAAAGTTATATCATGTCACAAATCATTTTAGAAACGTCGACTCAGTCTCCGAAGATTTTTCTACAAACCGAGACTTTTTGGCAAAAAGTCGAGGTAGGGTCGTTTTTGTCTAGAAAATTCAGATGACCGTTTTTTATCACGAAATTGGGATGCAAGTGGGATCAATAGGTGAGAAAAAATACCAATTTGATCGAGGACTCGACGGTTGAATTTTCAAAGGCCAGATTGAGTGAATTCAAGAAGCATTTGGCGTACAACTGAAGGAAATTCAAGCCAAATTCGTAACACCCTATGGACTCGACCTTTTGGACCACTTCAAGCTTCTAGAAGAGGGCATTTGGGTCTGAAAATTTGTTGTGGACACCAACTGTGGAGGGGGCACCGATCAAGGGAACACAAGGGATAGAAAGAGACCATGGTAGGTCCCCTCCAAGCCAACTTGTCCCCTTGCTCCTCCTTCCTCTTCCCCATCCATCGACCACCATTCCCCCCTTCTTCTTGCTACTATTCGAACTCCAGCAAACCTAGAGGAAGCCAACGAGTCGTTGAACAGCCCGCCGGACCACCACACACCATCGTCGCACCTGTTGCAGCTGCTCACCACCCCCGCGTGCACTCCTGGCCGTCGCGCCTCACCACCAGCCTAGTCACGCTATTTCGCTTAGTATGTACGACCAGGAGGCCCTCCGACCAGCTCAGGCCGCCGTCCAGCTTGCCATCGCCGTTGTGGAGCCTTGCCTGGACCCGATTTGGCCCCCTAAGCTCCTCTCGGCCCATCTCCACCTCAATCAGCCACCGTTCCTCCTCCTTCGGCCTAGCCACAGCACCGGTTTGTGGTGGGCTTTTCAACTGCTGTTAGGCCCATTTTTGTGGCCTTCTGGACCCCGTTTGCCAAGCCCACTTTAGAGTAGATCGAGCCTCGCCGCGTCCCCGTCGTTTTGATCAAAGCGAATAAATTAACAAGTGAGTTTAATCATTGCTTAGTAATTCAATGACATTTAAGGGTTGATTAGTTTAGGCTAAGCATGGATTAGGTGGTTAGTTAGATTAGATTAGTAAATTGATTAATTATCGATGCATGTTAGGTGGTTAGTTTAGTGCAATTAGGGCCTAGACAAACTCTAGTATTTACTTAGAGTGGTTCAGAAATTTTCCGAGCCCGTCTCGGCTTTCGATTATGCTTTACGGGTCTAAGTTCTATTTATTGGCATTTATTAATTAATTTCTGTAATTATTTATTTATTTATTTATTTTCCGAAAATTAGACCGAGATAGTCAGTGATCGGAATTTTATGCCGATTGCCATGGTGTGATTTATTTATTTAATTGAGTTCTAATATATACTAATTAAGTGTGAATTGTGATTGTGGGTAATTATCTCAAAAATTGATAATTTTGGTAATTAAATAGAAAAAATTACCGAGCGTCAGTCTACAGCGCCAAAAATCTATTTTTGGACTGCTAAAATTAGTGGGACGTTCAAAAGCGAAAGTATTGTATTTTGGCTAAGGCCAACCGAGTACCCACACATGGCTATTTTTATCGGGTATGATAATAATGAGGAATTGGTTATATGGTTGAGGTGGTATACTATATCAGCCTATGGGCGATATGTCAGCTTAGCACGAGCAATATACCGGTATACTATATCAACCTACGGGCTCTGATATGTCAGCTTAACGCGAGCAGTATATGTTATCAGCTTAGAGCGAGCTATATTATTGATCAGCTTAGAGTGAGCATGGTTAGTATACTATATCAACTTGCGGGCGATATGTCAGTTTAGCGCGAGAAGTATACTATTTATCAGCTTAGAGCGAGCTATACTATCTATTTTCAACTTAGAGTGAGCAGTCCTGATTATGATCGGACTTATTAGATAGTATTGATTTGGCCGACCGAGAGAAGGTCATGATGACATGTAATTGACCGGGTCGATTGATCGATAGTTCGATCTGATTTGGTGAATTGAAATGATTAGTTGAGTTTTGAAATATACTGACTTGCAGAAAGAGACTAAGGGCAAGGTAAGTCCTCCAATCTATGTTTGTGCTTAGGCAGCCCTCAGGGCGTTTTTTCTTCCTAGTCAGGTCTTGGGGAGTTGAACTTGCTGAGACGTCGTTTCACCCCGTTGTGGGATAACATTTCAGGTCCATAGATGGCCGCTACTCTTGAGCATTTTGGGCAACCCAAGAAGATAACCGAACAGAGGCATTACATTTCGATTCATGGGAACCTTAATGGGTTAAAGAACGAGCTGGTGCAGTCCATACCCTGGGTTGATGCGGGACTACCTAAAAAGGTACCCCATCAGTACAGATCGTGGAATTGCCAGGATCGTAACAAACTGAGAGAGGGTCCCATACCAGAATCAGAGATACCTCTGTCTGTGCTGGAGGTTGCGTTTGGGAAGGGTACTGCAAACCCTAAAGGTGGATCGGTGGTAGACCCGGTGGGCCCTGAGCTTGAAAAGCTAGAATCTCCTGTGTATTCTGTTGTAGGCTCCAGTTGGAGTGTGGAAGAAGGAGAAATCGAGGATGAGAGCCCGTAGTTTTGTGAAAACCCCACCCCTATTTGCAAACTCTGTTTTCTAAACTGGTTTTGTGTAGGACCTAACTTTGTTGTTCGTATTGTAATATATATACATTATGGCTTGATATGTATATATAAGTATAGTTAATTTTAGTTCGAAAATTATGGCCCTACTTTCCTATCCCATTGTGTGTTGTCTGGGAATTACTTATATGCTTCCACATGCGTATTAAAATGAAAGGGTCAGTGATGCGTCATGGGATGTCGCTATTTCATCAACCAATGAGGTATGGGCACTCGCTCGAGGATCAGCGCGTGACAGCTTTAGGCCACTAGAGAGTCCTTTCAGAGCAATGAATCGAGCGAAACAAATGAGAAGTCATAATGCATAATGATTTTGTTATTAGTTGTAAAGCCAACATTTCAAGTGTTTTTCATCTTCGGAATTTAATAAATCTTTCTCATGACATTAATGATTTTCTTAACTTAGTGATAATCCTTTTTTACTTGTGATTATTTATTTCGTTGTATGTATTTTTTTTCTTTTTTAAATAGAATTCAAGGGTTTTAACTTACTAGGATATGTAGGATACATTTGATAACGTTTCTATTTTTCCCAATTTCTATTTTTTTGTTCCGCGGAACAAAAGGAGAACAAAAATCCGTTTAGTAGCATCAACTAATTTTGCTATTCCCCAGAATAGAATAGTGGCCAAGGAGTAAATTTGGAACGAAAACAAAAAGTAGAAAAAAAAGTAACTTTTTATTCCTAGGAACAGTTTCTAGAAATAAGTTATCTTTTTTGTTTTTTTCTTTTATTCTTCCTCACAGCTCACCGCCCCTGCTGTCCAACCGCTACCGCCACCGCCTATTGCTGTCGCCGTTGGCCAAAGGCCGACAGCCGAAGAAAAAAAAATCTTAAAAAATATTCAAAAATTTAAAGGAATTCTACGTTACAAAACAATTTATAGATCGTACCAAATACGTTCTTCTTCTTTTTCTTCTTCTTTTCATTTTGAGAATAGAAATTTTGTGTAATTACGAAACGCATTATTTTACTGAGAAATTGTTCTTGAGAATAGAAATAGAAAAAGATTATTCTCAAAAGAAATTGTTTCCCAGACTACAAGCGTTACCAAACAGATCCATTAAGATAGGTAGAGTTTCCCCATTCCGATAGGTACTTTTTGGGCCTTAATAAATCTTCTAATCCTAAATTAAGCCAAGAGCAAATGGAAACGATGTAAAGTAAAAAAACAAAAAAACAAACAAACAAACAAACAAACAAGAAACCGGTCGAAGCATTGTCCGATTTTCCTCCATTAAAAGCTGTGGCTGGCATTAGACGATTAGAAAATTAAAATTACAGCACCAATAAGATGGACGAGCTCATTGAATTATATGTTAAATGTGGACACTCGGATTTATTGCTCCGAGATCACAACATGTGATGCTAAGGGCCCAACCAATGCCCGGACGCTTTCCTCATATAATTCCTACCGTACACCAATTTGGGGCTGTCACGCCCCAAACCTCGAGCGTGTGCCCATCCCTCGGTGGTCGATAATAAATTTGCACCTTCCCAGGACGAGTCACCGACCCTTTCATTTTATTGCACATGCGGAAGCGAATAATAAATCCCCTGACAGTAACCATCTCAGGATAGAAAAGAAGGACAATAGATTCACAAACAAAACATGCTTTCATATACACACTGAGTCATGTACCAAAGTCTATAACCAAAAGACTTCAAAAGACTACCTCACAAAAAGGAACTGTCCTATCTGACCTATACTTCAGATCCCCTCAACTCGGCTCCAAGTCCTCCGCCCTACGGTCCTGAAAAGAATTGAGCCCACAACGGGGTGGGATATAAATATCAGCATGTTCACACACTAAATCCTGATTAAGAGGGTAATATGCCTAGAGGCGTCCTAACCACACAATCATACAACTACAGAGACTTACCTCGTCTCAGATCCACCCTGTAGGTCAGCACAGTTCATATACACCGTGCATAAAATTGATGCACATAACAATTGAAACGCCTCACTCAACTCAATAAATCATAGGGGTCCCGATTATAAGGCCAAACTGTTATGACACGTCCCATACTATGCCACACAGTTTTGTCTCATAATCAGGCTCAGCTAACTCAACCAACCATGCATTCCAATTGTTAATTACACCCCTCAAGGGTACGGCCAACTCTAAGTTTGGCGGTCTTCTGGCATTGCCAAGTGGCGTCTCACCTCCTTTGAGCACGGCTACGTCTCTCAAAGACGGCTTTCCTAAAGGAGCGTAGGTCCGAAATCTACTGCGACCCGAGTCCCAAATGAATGGGTAATGTCCGGCGTAAACGCTTAGGATAGGTTCTCTTAACCAACACACGACCAATCAATCTCGGCCCAGGACACCGTGCATTGCACTCAAATGCCTCCATTAAAATAGTAAACCTGGCCTATTTTCTTCATATTAAAAACACCTAGTGAAAATAATCGTGTGTGGGTACACAGTCAGATCGAACACGAGAAACTGATATACTTCCTTTTTAAAATCCCACTATTTTATATAGTATGTAACACCATTTTCGGTGTCAAAATCCGACACCCGAGATTTTCTAAATAAATATTGAAATTCACGAATTTTGGAATAAATAACCAAAATTCCAATCAACACTCAATTTGCATAAATTAACACTCGATTGCAGAAACTGAACATACCATTACAATCAGCAAGAAATTCCGGTCACCGGCTATCCTAATCTAATTTCTAAAAAATATTAAATAATTAAATAATTACCAAAATTAATTAAATAAATCAATTTAAATACCAAAAAGGCTAACTTAAGCCAGAAATGCCCAATTAAACACTGAAACGGGCCCGAAAATTTAACGAACCAATCTAGATAAATAATACGATCTATCTAGTCTTTAATTTAGCCATTCTAACCACCTAACATGCAATAACGAATAATTAAATCACTATTCTAATCTAACTAACCACAGAATCCCTAATTAACTTAAACTAAACACCCCTTAAACGTCATTAGCTTACTAAGTAGAGTTTAGTGCATAAACTCACCGGTTTAGCGCGAAAATCGGTTCATCGCGACTGCGGCCGAAACTCAGGCCTACAACGACTCTGAGGGGAGCTTGGACCGGGCCGAGAAGCCTTGCAAGCCCATAACAAACAGCTGGGCTTGATTCTGGACTTGCGTGGGCTAAAGTTCACAGGCTGGACTGAGCTTGATGAGGCTAAGTTTGCGGCTTCGAGTGGGCTGGGCCGTTGATGGCTGAAGATGGGCTGGCTTCGGTGGCGATGGGCCAGGTAGGCTGGTAAAATTCGATGGAATGGGATGATTTTGTGAAGATGGACTTCGGTGGAGGAAGGGCACGATGAGCTGGGAAAATGGGGGGGAAATGGACGTGTGGCGGGGATTTCAAATGGAGGAGCTGCTTCGATCGTTGATGCTGGTGGCGTCGATTTGGTGGAGACATGGGCAGCAAAGCTTTAGTGAAGCAGAAGTGAAGCAGCTACTAGCATCTTCGAGTCAGCTTCAGGGGAGCTTCGCTGGAACGCTGGAATTGACTAGTGGCAGCTGAAGGGAGACACGGGGAAGTGGATGGCAGCAGCGAAGGAAGCGGACGAATGAGGGCGTGAACTGCAGGCTGTGCTTCGAAGGAAATGAAAGAAAGAGTGGCAGAAAACCGAGGGAGTCGGGGAAAAGAAATGCTCGAACGAGGGAGATGAGACTAAAGCAGAAACAACGAAGGGGGAAGAACCGGCGTAGGCCGGCGTGCAATAGAAGCGGTGGGGGAAAAGGAAAGTCAAACAAACCTATCCACTTAATTGAATGCTTGTCCCCTAATTCTTTCTAGCATAATAATTCCACAATTAATCCAATTGATGCCAAAGTTGCTGCCTCATGCCTCTCCGAATTTCCTTAAATTTGGACTTTAATTTCCTCACCAAATCCCCCAATTTGTTGTCCAATTTTGCTAAGAAAAAAACCCACACCATTTCCACAAGTTCCCATCGCCAAATAGCTTGGTTTGGAAGCCAAAAATTCCTTCAATTTGGCTAATCCGAATTTCCATTATTTTTTGAATCATCCGAAACGATTTTCCGTAAAAATCCCAAGCTCGCCGAAAAATCTTCGGAGGATGAGTCGACGTTCCTTAAATAAATCGTGACATGACAAAACTTTCAATTTTTGAAATCAGGTCCAAATTCGCAGTTAAGTTCAATCTGACTAGAGGTGTTAAATGGGTTGTGCAACCCATTTATTGACCCATTTATGGTTAAATGGGTCGTTAATGGGTCAAGCTTTATTTCCTAAAACACCCATAATGAGTTTTAATGGGTCAAGATTAAAATATATGGGTCTTAAATGGGTCAGCTCTATGACCCATTTGAGACCCATTTATCAACCCATTAAAAATGAACCTACTTATTTTAACTCAAAACCTCACCATCTCTCTCTTCTCTCTTTACCTTTACAATTTTTTTTTTATAAAAACCGAAAATATAATTATTTTTTTATTTTTTCTTTCCTTTTAATTCTTTCTTCTTCCTCCGGTCGCCGGCACGGCGATGGCCGGCGACCGGCCAAGCAAGCCTCGAGCTCGCCGGCGTCGGGCGAGACTCGAGCTCGCCCGACGCTAGCGAGCTCGCAACTCCCCAGATCTAGCGAGCTCGAGCTCGCCCGACGCCGCCGAGCCTCAAGCTCTCCAAATCGGGCGAGGCGAAGGCCTCGCCAAAGTCCGGCGAGGCTCGAGCCTCGCCGGATCGGCGAGCCGCGAGCTCGCCGGCGTCGGGCGAGCTCAAGCTCGCCGGATCGGCGAGCCGCGAGCTCGTCGGCGTCGGGCGAGCCCGAGCTCGCCGGATCGGCGAGGGCAAGCTCGAGCTCGCCGGATCTCGGCAAGCCGCGAGCTCGCCGGCATCGGCGAGCCGGCGAGCTCGAGGCTCGCCCGTGGCCGGCCGCCGGCCGTCGTCGTGGCCTGGCAGCCAGCCAAAGAAGAAGAAGAAAAAAAAAAAGAAAAAGAAAAAAGAAAATTAAAATTAAAAATTATATTTAAAAAAATTAAAAAATAATAATAATTAATTTAATTTTTTTAAAATTAAAAAAATAAAAAAATTAATTTTAAAAAAATAAAAAGAATTAAAATTTTAAATTTTAAAAAATAAAAATAATTAAAATTCGATTTTAAAAAAATAAAAATAATTAAAATTCGATTTTTAAAATAATTATTTTAAAAATTATAAAAAAATTCCATTAAATTTGTGTTGTATAAAACTATTTTAGTTTTTAAAATATATATATATAATTTTTTTGAAAAATTATAAAAAATTGAAAAATTATTAATTGGATTTGTATTGTTTGGAATTTTTTAGTAATATAATCTTTAAAAAAAAAACATAAGAATAAGTTTTCCTAAATTTGGTTAAATATGAAAATATTTTATTAATATGGGTCGGGTCGGGTATGGGTTAGGTCGGGTATGGCTCAAAAAATTTACATTAGACATAAATCGGTCATAAATGGGTTAATGGGTCAATTTGGGTCGACCCATTAATGACCTGACCCAAACCCGACCCGACCCTACCCACTCGTTTAACAACTCTAAATCTGACGTGATTTTAGCGTGACCTAACCTATCGGATAGCTTTTAGGAATTTTTAGTGCAATTGATCTGTGGTCGATTATTTTCAAGTCACATTGTACATCTTCAACACATTAGCGACTTTCGGTTGTCGTGAAAATCTCGAGATTTCAAATATGGATACAGGGTACAAAAATGACAGAAAAATTGGTTTAGTCCCGTTTGACAGAAATTTTGCAATTAGGTGGAATCACCCACACACTAATCACATATCTCTATCGAATTGACCTATCTCCGGTCTCTGATCAATTTTTTACTGTGCCGTAATGACCCTTGTAGATCAACACGATTGAGCAGTCGTTTCCTAGTCGATCAGTTCAGGGAAAAGAACTATAGGTGCGTCGATGAAAGGCCCAACTTATTCAGTTGAAAATAGACCTTGAAATTCAAGATGTCACAGGGGCACCACAACCTCTATCAGATACATTCGATAAGGGCTTCATGGCGCCCTTTTTGTCCCATCCTATATTCCATATCGCCATTAATCTTCACAAAACCACCATATTTGCGGGTTAACCCTTCACTTTTAGATGCAAGGATACCCTCGTAAAGAATCGAGAGACGAGGAAGTAGCCCACGGTTGCAGAGTCCGAACACTTAATAAGATCAATCGTGCTGTATTTTTTTACAAGATCGCTAATGCCTTGACTTTTCATCGATGTCGCATGTCAGAATCTCGCAACTAATGCGTTGGCTGAAAGTAAGGTCTATTGCAAACCCATTTTCTAGAAAACTTTGTCAAGACCCAAAAAAATTACCAAAGTGGAACACTTGCAGCTGTAAGAATATAACCACATTGTGCTTATGTCAATACTTTGTTTCATTCGGTTAAGCTTATATCAAACTTGATTGTTTTAATTCCGCAATATTTATCAAGTTTATGGAAATCACCTATCCACTCCCTTTAAGTAACACCATTAGCCAGTATAATAGAATACCAAAAGGACACTAGTTAGAAAATTAGTATAATCAAGTACCCGATCTCATATCTTTAGTTGCGTAAAAGTATTTTTCACTTGACTCCCAGATAGCCTCAATAGGCTAGTGGTGAACCCCATTTAAGTTGGATTTCATAGATAGGTCTATTTCAATTGTAATAATTCAATGGCACACGAGGTAAGAGTTTAGGAGAACCCTAGTCGTTTGAGGACCATCAATTTTTGTGACATCCTAATTTTCGACCCTGTCCCGACTTTATGAACTGGGCTTTTCATCAACGTGCTTATATATTTTTCTCTGAGTTGGCCACTAACTAATCTATCTGGTGAAGCCGTTAAGGAATATAAATGCGACAGACTTGAGAATTCGATCAGAAATCGACTGCTCGATCATGATAATCGACAAGAGTCAATACGGCACCGTTATAAGCTATTAGTGATTGGATATAGGTCGATTCGACATAAGCATGCAATTGAAGTGTGGGTGATTCCACCTGATTGCAAAAGTCGCGTCGAACGGCACTAACAAAATTTTCTATCGATTCAGTACCCGGTACCCGTAATTGTAACCTTGAAATTTTTACAACAGCCGAGAGTCGCCTATGAGTCGGAGATGCACAATGTGGATCAAAAATAATCGACCACGGGTCAATTGTATTAAAAATTCCTAAAAGCTACATGGTAGGTTAGGTCACGCTAAAATCGTGTGTGGTTGAAATTAACCATGAAATTGAACCCGATTTCAGGAATCGAAAATTCTGGCATGTCACGATTTATTTTAGGAACGTCGACTCATCCTCTAAAGAATTTTTGGCAAGCTCGGATTTTCAGTGAAAAATCAAAATTGGACGATTGTTGACTGGGAAATTTGAAGGCCCGTTTTTTAACATACTTTTGGCCATCAAGTTGGATCAAATGATAAGGAAAATTGTGGAATTGAGTGTGGACTTCCTCCTTGGCATTTTAGCCATTGATTTGAGGCCATTTGGTGTGAAATTGAAGAGGAATGCCATAAAATTCGTAGGCCTTAGTGGGGTGCAACATTTCAGCTCTATACTTGGCTTCTTGGAGAAGATTGGCGAGGGAAAAGGGGGCTGTGGATGAGGCTGAAGGTGGTGGAGGCATGCACTTGAGTTCTTGAGATAATTGTGAAGACTTTGGAAGCACTTGGTCCCCTCTACCAACTGCAGCTCCCCTCCTTCTTCTTCCTTGCCTCACCTTTCTCCATTGTTGCTGTTTTTGAAGAAGAAATCCAGCCAACAAACCAGCCAACAAACCAGCCAAGACCAGCAGCAGCCTAGAGCAAACCAGCTCACTCGCAAGCCACCGCTAACTTGCCCTTGTGCCGTCTGAGCAACCTATGCTCAACCCCTTCGCGCCTCACCACTCCTCTGTCCAGCTTGCCTCCTTCGTGTCTCAGCCCGCTCCACCCCTCACGCTGTCACTGCTTCCATTCGACCAGCTCCGGCCGTCTCAGCCCCTCACTGCCTCACGGTCCGCCTCTCCTCCACCTCAGCCCCTCAGCCCATTGCTGTAAGCTCGATCCAGCCACCAACAGCTCCAGAATCGAGCAAAGACAGAGCCGAAGCCAGCAACAAGTAGTGAGGCTTGCAAGACTTTTTCAGCCTCTTCCGAGCCTCCTTGGGAGCCACCATAGTCATGGGTCTTCACCGCCTTCGCGTCACCGTTGCCATGAACCCGTTTGCTCACTAATCCTGTGAGTTAACTTCCTACTCCTTGGTTAGGTTGTTAATTTCACTTAAGGGGTTAGATTAGTGCTAATTGGCTTACTTAAATTAGTACTAAGTGAGATTAGCCTTAAGATGGATTAGTGCTAATCGAGAATGGTTATATTAGTCTTAAGATGGATTATTTTTTATATAATTGGTGAGATTAGCACTAATGAGGTTGGATTAGTCCAATTCAGTGGACTTTCTTCAGTTCTGATTTCTGGACCTTTGTCATTTGCCATTTTTGTGGATCGAAATGTGTTAATATTTTGAAGTCAGTTCCTTCTTGAGAAATTTTTTAAACATCTTCATCTATAACATATATTTTACTCAAGATTTTTAGGGATTTAAAAGAATGAGATATCAGCTTCGTCATTTGCAAACAGAACCTCTATTTGTGCTGAAACTAGTGACCTTTTGGGATTCAAAGGATTTGTATCAACTCTTCGGGTTTGAGTTTCGAAATGGTTTCTTCACGAAAAGTTGTTTGTCACATCTTCTAATTTAACATGGTCAAATTGCAGATCAAATGCATAAATTTTGGATCTCGAACCAAACTGATTTCGGAAAACAGACTTTCTGGAAATGGACTCAATTTTTTGTACATGATTGAGCGATTTACTGGGTTTAATCTAGAAGGATTTGGGTTAAGATGTCTTCATAAAGAATATTTGCTAATGTGTCTTTTACAACATATTAAAAGTTGGGAATTTTCCAAACTCATTTGATTAGGTTTCTGAATTTAAACTTGGAGACGCGCGAGTGGACTGTTTCTGCTGATTAGGGCCGGTAGTAGTTTGTGATTGTTCTTGAAGCTTTGCTTATTAGAAATTGCCTATTTGATGATGTGGTTGCTTTGTGATATGCTTAGAAGTTATGTGTGATGATGCGCAAATGGTTGCGCCATGGTTGTGGTTTATTGTTATTGCTTTATGTGGCGACTATTGAAAGAGGATGTGTTGTGTTGAGAAAACCGAATGGTTGTGAGCAGCTAAAGGACTAAGTGTGCACGATAGTGAAATTTTGTATGAGCCACCTCTAGAACCTTATACCATTACTTATGATAGTCCAGAACTAAGTGCTACATGACAGCGTGACTTCGTGGGAGCCACCTCTAGTACCTTGAGCCATTGGTTATGATAGTCAAGAACTAAGTGCTACACGATAGCGTGACTTCGTGGGAGCCACCTCTAGTACCTTGAACTATTGCTTATGATAGTCGAGAACTAAGTGCTACACGACAGCGTGACTTCGTGGGAGCCACCTCTAGTATCTTATACTCTGGCTGATTGTGGTCAAGGACTAAGTGCCACACGATATCGGAACTTCGTGGGAGGGGGCACCTCTAGAACCTTGAGTATGACATTGAGTTTGAATTTGGAGTTTGAATATTGAGAGTGAATATTGGGTGTGGATTAAACCACCAATATGAGTTACCCATGCCTGATTATGGGACGAAATTGTGTGGCATGGAATGGGACGTGTCATAACGATTTGGCCTTATAATCGAGACTCTTGTGAATTGTTTGATGAGTGATATGATGTGTTCCAGTTCTTGAATGCATTTGCTATATGCATAAGTGTTTATGTGATGAACTAATGTGCAGGAAGGTGCTGAGGAGAGGTAAGTTCTTAGTGGTGCATGTTTAGGACACTTTTGAGTGAATTCTCGTCCTAATCGGGGTTTAGAGTGTTGACTTACTGAGACGTATTCTCACCCCCTCGCGGTTTACAATTTTCAGGTCCTTAGTCTGCAGATATCGAAGGGTGTCGTGGAGGATCCTGAGCCAGAGTCGAAGGGATCCAGAGTAGAGGTTGTCCAGTAGTTCTTTTAGGGCAGACCTTAGTGTGCAGACTTGTTTTCAAGTCAACAATACCTCTAAACTTGTTTTCTCATCTTCACCTTGCCGTAAGGGTCGCGACAGATACATCCATGTCACATTTATCCTAAACTAATTTTCGTGTCACAAAAAGATTGAAACTAGTATGCCCGTGCCTAAGGGACCCTGGAATTTTGCAATGAGATTACTTTGAATCTAATCTTCAAAGATGCTTTGAGGTTTGAACCTTTAGTACCACTGTTCACTATTGCAAACGAGTATGACAGGAGCAAGACTACAAGTCAAAGGTCTGATACAGACTGACAATTTGAACAGAAATACAGACTATCACGATGACACTATGACGATGACAAGTTTAGTGATCCTTAAGGACATTAAATGGCACATTTAATCATGTAAACTCAAATAAATGAATAAAATCATCTTAACCCGGGCCAAATGATCTTTCACAACTCTTGATCTCTGTTCCCATGGACAAATAAGAATGGCATACACTAACAAGAAAAATGACATATAGGAGTTAATGATGCAAAGAGAGCATGCTCATCTAGTCAATCAACCCAATTTGGACATCACACTTAAAAGAAGAAGATAATAAAATAATATAAGCGAGCATCCATATGCCAAATTGCATTTTAATCTGACAAAAATTGGATTCCTTGATCTACATTGCACATAGTTCAAAGGGATCACTTCCCAACAATTTCATTGGCCTGCATGAAATTTGATGGCCTTCTGCATTGGCTTCTTCATCCATTTGGCCCCTCTTCTTTCCATTCTTCTTACTTTTGAGGCAAACCATTTGGGTCTTCTAATTTCACATGTAACATACGCTATGGACATTCCAATCACAATTCCAGATGCATAGCCTATCCAGACTGCTTTTCCATCATACCCACTACCATGCTTTGTTGTATTATTCTCAAGGAAGAATGATGGTGGTGGTGGTGGAGGCTGAGCATCACCAGGGCATGTGTTTCGTAATGGAGTTCCACATAAGCCTAGGTTTCCACGAAATGAATCGCCTGTGAATGTGCTCAGTTGCTTTTCTTGAGGTATGGGGCCTGTGAGTTGATTCTCTGAGAGGTTCAAATATTCAAGGAATGACAAATCATCCAATTCTCTAGGAACCCTTCCACTAAGCTTGTTTGAAGATAAATCTAACCATTCAAGGTTAGTCAAATTTCCAAGGGTTGAAGGAATGGGGCCCACGAGATGGTTGTGGGAAAGGTTGAGCCCTATGAGAAAATGAAGATTTCCAATAGCACTTGGGATGTTCCCTTGAAAAGAGTTGTGCGATAAGTCAATGGTTGTGAAGATGGTCAAGATCCTCTCTAGCCGAATCTCCTTTCCTTTCATGGTCACATTCACAGAAGCTTCATAGAATCGCGTTCCAGCTTCTTGCCTCATGTACAGTGATTTCTTTTGCGGCTCTTGGCCATCTTGTCCATTCATCATCCCTTCAAGTTTTGCTATCAAATTGGCTGGTAAAGGACCGACAAAGTCGTTGTTTGAGAGATCCAAAATGTGCAACTTAGGAAAGAGATGAGATACCTTTGGAAAATCTAAAAGACCATTAAAATTGTTGGACCTCAAAGTAAGAACTTTTAGGTCTGGCAATCTTCCCAACCATGCCGGGAACTTATCTACTATCTTATTGTTGCTCAAATCTAGGACTTCCATGTTTTTGCAATTGACAAGGGATTGTGGCAATGTGCCTTCAAATTGATTTTGACTCAAGTCAAGAGTTCTCAAGCTACTTTGTAGTGAAAATGTTCGAGGGATCGTGCCTGAAAGACTATTCATTCGCAAGTTCAAAACAGATAAACCAATGCTCAAAAGTGATAAGCACTGGGGTAGGTTGCCGGTTAAGCTATTATTAGACAAGATGAGGAGTGAAAGGTTGGTGGCATTGCAAATCGATAAAGGGATCTTCCTCGAAAGTTTATTCTCACTGAGGCGTAAATAGACTAGGTTACTCAAATTACCGAAAGAAAAAGGAATTGGACCGGTGAGCTGATTTGTACTTAGATGCAATAGGTCCATAGTTTGAATTTTTCCTAAGTCATTAGGAATGTTACCAGAAAGATGGTTGTAGCTCAATAGCAGCACCTTCAAGTTCATTAGATCCCCTTAGGATCTAGGAATCAAACCAAAAAGCTGATTGAGTTGGAGGCGCAAATAGACTAGACTGGTCAAGTTACCCAAAGATGAAGGAATTGGGCCGGTGAGTTGATTTCCACTTAGCTTTAAGTCATGCATAGCGTGAAGATTTCCCATCTCATCGGGAATGTGACCCAAAAGCTGGTTATCATGGAGGTAAAGAAGGATAAGCTCTGTCAAATTGCTTAATATCGGTGGGATTGAACCAGAAAGATTATTATTGTAAAGACTCAACGACCTAAGAAGGTTCAAATTCCCAAGCTCTAGGGGGATGGAACCGTTAAGCTTATTAACAAATAGGTGCAGCTCTCTCAATTTGGTTAAGTTACCTAGAGTAGAAGGAATTGGTCCTGTCAAGAAGTTGGTGTCCATGTGGAGCACTTCCAAATTTATCATATTTCCCATTTCAGGAGGTATAGAACCAGAAAGAGAGTTGTTGTAAACATACACCCTAGCTAATTTGCTCAAATTACCCAATGAGGAAGGGATGGATCCATGCAATTGATTCAAACACAGCGCGATCTCACTGAGCAAATGCAATTGCCCGATTTCTAGGGGAATGGAGCCATTTAACCCATTGAAAGCTAGGTGTAGGACCTCCAATTTCGTTAGATGGCTGATTTCTGGTGGTATCATCCCTGAGAACCGATTGATAGAGAGGTTGAGATAGTTGATATTGCTCAAGAGACCGATTTGAGGCGGAATGTCGCCAAATAGACTATTTACGCTCAAGTCCATGTATATGATATTGGACAAAGATGAGAATGGGAATTTGTGGAGCGTACCTTCAATATCTACGCTGGTGAGATTAATCCTAATCACACTCCCTGCTTGATTGCAAGAAATGCCATACCAAGCGCATGGACTCATAGTCAAATCGAAGCCGGTGGTATTATGAGGAGAGGGAGTCCAAGAAGAGAGGGAAGAAACCGAATGGTTGCCAAGACTGGACTTCCAATTGAGG
This sequence comes from Eucalyptus tenuipes, assembly GCA_014182365.1. NCBI lineage: Eukaryota > Viridiplantae > Streptophyta > Magnoliopsida > Myrtales > Myrtaceae > Eucalyptus > Eucalyptus tenuipes. Next base: position 5,670,124 of record CM024542.1, read on the forward strand.
AGGGCTTGTGCTTCTGTAGGGGAAGCATGAGTAGAAAGTGAAATGACAAAGGTAGTGAAAAGGGCAAGGGCAGCCACAAGGCTAATGACCCTCTTGAATTCTAATGAAGAATCCATCGATTCTTCTCTTTGGGTTCTGGTATGTTGGTTTTTCTTTTCCCGAGGCACTGAGCGATGCTTAAAATGTTTGTCCGCAGCATCTAAAAGCTGACTGAACGAATTTTTGGTTCCTTGAAGACTTTGGAACTTTTTATTTTGTAGTCTTCGTTGGTGACTTTTCTGACTTGGTTAGTTTCTATTTCGGAATTGAGTTCCCCTCGTTAAATGAAATCCAGAGACTTTGACGGAGTCTCTTAAGAAAGTGCTGTAAAAGTCATGGTCTTTCATGACCTGTGTGAACAATCAACTTTCCACGCGATCAAATCGTAATCTGCGCCGCGCATTATGCAATCTTAAGCGCACAAAAGGAAAGTCTACTCACTCGGCATTAATGAAGCCAAATCTTCCCCCGTTGACCCGTTCATGTAGAAACGAGAGCACCGTCAAAATAAAAAAGGATGAAGGCACGAAGATCTTAAAATTTATTTAAAAAATGTAATTTAACTTTAAAATTTTTAAAAAATATAATAAAATCTCAAAACTTGTCCAGAAAATATAAACAAGTCTTAAAATTTGTCACGAAAAAACAATCGAGTTCTAAAATTCATATAAATGCAATCAACGGAGGGATTTGATTGGACTAGTATGACAATTTTTATGGCTTAATTATGCTTTTTGAAAGTTTTTAAAACTCAGTTGCACTTTTATGATAAATTTTTGGTCCTATCATTATACTTGGGTGCGCTTTAGTCTCCGCGACGATTTGGACTTTTGCTATGGCTCTTGCTCCAGTGACGATAACTCCTTTCCCTATCTCTGTACCTGTCACAATCATATCTTCCCCTGCTTCTACGACGACTTCTCCTGTGATTGCGGTCTCTATATTCGTCTCTACACCTAAAAATCGACATAAAGACACCAAGAGTGCCAAAACTTGGCACAAATGGACACTGAAGTGCCAAAACTTACAAAAGTAACACTTAAGTGCCAAAATCGAAGCAAAATGGATCAGTTAAGTGCCAACGGTAAGAAAATCCGACCAAAACGCTGACGTGGCAATTTTCTGAGGAGCTTAATGCAAAACAACGTCATTTTAGTGCGACGTGGTAAATAATTAATATAATAATTAATTAAATTAAATTAAAAATAAATTTATTTATTTATTAAAAAAAAAGGGGAGGAGGAGTGAGGCGGCGGGTGGCCGAGGGTTGTCGGCCCCGCCCGCCCGAGCCAAGGGCCGCCGTTGGCTAGGAGGTCGCCCCAATGGGCAACGCCCCCGGGCGGCGGCGACCCTCGACCCGGCCGGGCGAGGGCCGGCAACCCTCACCTCAGATCTAGGGGAGGGCCGCGACCCTCGCCTAGATCGGGCAAGGGCACGCAAGCCCTCGCCGCCAGTTGGCTAGGGTCGCCGATCCCCGGCCAAGGCTCGGTGGCCTCAGCCGACCCTTCCCCACCTTTCCAGCATCGTTGTCGCCACCGCCTCCCTCCTCCTCCTTCCCCTCCTTTTTTTTATAAAAAAAAAAATAACTAATTTGTTGTAAATTTAATTTAATTAATTTTTATATTAAAATTCAAATTATACAAAAACTACGTCGTTTTTGGGTGTGTTTTGCTAAGTCAGCCTTTCGACGAGTCACGTAAGCGAGAAAATTAATAAAAAATTGCCACATAGGATTTCTAATGGGGTTCGCCGGATACAGCATTCAAGTGTCCCATTTTTTCATAAAAAGTAGCACTTAAGTATCACTTTCGTAAATTTTGACACTTAAGTGTCCATTTGTGTCAAGTTTTGGCACTTGGGGTGTTCTTTTGCCCCTAAAAATCTGTTTATTAGTTGCAACAGAGAATGTGAGGGAATCACATGCGACACTAAAAGATACAAGCACCACTACTTAATGGCACGTCAGTGCAAATTTTACCAGTTTACTACGAACGAAGAACAAGGTGCAACAAGCTTGGATGTCCCGTAATAACATGGTTCGGAGCTTAAATGACCAAAAAGAAGAATCTAGAAACCAACAACTCAAAAATAGCTAAAAGAAATTAGCAGTGCCACATTGATATAATCTACTTGTTATGAAGGATCATACGACTTTAGGAGTTTACAATGTCATGTGTAAACATCTTACTTAAGGCGCCTCAGTCACGTTCTTCATCTAACTAGGAAGTGTCATCAAATTGATGATGATGGAGTAAGTCCAAGTTCATAAGCTCTTCATCCAGCACGAATTAATATAAAAAACTTTTGGAACAAGTGCAAAACAAATCCTAAACGTTTTACCCACTGTCTCATACTCAATTGAGTTTTAAATCTTTTCAGAAATATTCAATCGGCCATCATCTTGCTGCCGATGCCATTTTTTCCCTAAAGAATGGAATCCACTCAATATACGTGAAATTAATCTATACTTTTTTACTACTAAGTAAGAAATAAGACAATGAATTTTTTAATTACAAGACTCACATCAAGACTGAAGCTCAAATATTCATTTAAATTGAGGAAAATTTGGAGATTTACAAAACATAATAAAGATAATTTAAGAGAAAATTCTAAATAGGCGCCCGAAGTGCTCATTTTTTTTAGGGATGAGTGCATTAGAAGTCCTAAAACTTATCATAAAAATGCTTAAACTTATCACGAAAGTTCAATCAAGTTCTAAAACTTTCAAAAGGTTCAATAAAGTCCTAAAACTTGTCTCAAAAGTATAACCGAGTCTTAAAACTTTCAAAAAATGCAATCAATAAAAGGACTTAGATTGAACCACTTTGATAAGTTTTAGAACTTGATTGCACTTTTTTTTTTAAGTTTTAGGACTTAATTGTATTTTTTGAAAATTTTAGAACTTAATTGCATTTTCATTACAAATTTTAGGACTTTCAATGCACTTATCATTTTTTTTAAAATAAGGATCTGAGGTGGATCTTGTTTCAAATAAGGGTCTGAAGTGGCAATATCAGTCCCAAAGAAAGGCCGAAAGTGTTTATAGTTGTTTCAAATAAAGATCTAGCCTCGTCAACTTATCAGCCTGCAAAATATTCTGGCCAATCAATGATTTTTCATCCAAAAACAAGTTAAATTTAAATTAAATTAGATTAATTTTTTTGTAAATAATAAAACTTAAAGAAAAAGAGGAAAAATGGTGGGTGCCGCCCCCTCATGTGTCTGGGTGAGGGTTGGCAACCCACACCAACCAAAGGCGAGGACTAGCATGCCCTCGCTAGAAGCGGGAGAGGGTGACGACCCTCTCTTAGTTCTAGGTGCGGGTCACTAGCCCTCGTGTAAGCTTAGCGGTCCTCGCCTAGCGCCTCTAAACCTCTCCCCAGGTCTAGGGGCATTGGGCAAAGGCCACCGAGCATGTGCAAGGGCCAACAACCCTTGCTGAGGCTGAGGCCGAGGCAAAGGCAAGCGACCCTCGCCCAAACCTGAGAGAGGGTCGCCACCCTCTCCCCGCTTATAGGTCACTAGCACTTGCCTAGGTGCTAACAACCCTGCTAACCTTTGTCGCCACTCTGCTGGCAATGGGGTAGCTCCTTGCCGCCTGTGTTTTCCTTTTTCTTAAGTTATTTTTAGTGAAAAGAAACAAAAAAGGAAAAAAAATTAAAAATTAAAAATTTTAAAAGACAAATTGCCCTTCACAGCCTGTGAATTCAAGCCCTTTTTTGAGACTTCTCGCTGATTCAGTCCATCCACCTCAAGCTCTTATTTAGAATTTTCCCATAAATTAATGGATTAGTAAACAAGAGATTACATTGATATAACTTATTTTTAGTGCACTTCTTAATATCGATATTCTCTTATAACTATTTTTGACTTGGTTATCATATACAAAAACAAGTGAAAAAATATATTATAACTAACTTGATTAAAATTATCATACTGTAAATCTATTACAATATACTTTCCGCCAATTTGAATTTTAATATAATTCATTTATAGTTTTTTCATCTTATTTCTTGTTATCAATATGCTTGATGTAAATAGGGAAAGAGATATGAAACATAAAATAAAGATCAAATTCCTTAAAATAACATATTTGTTGTTGAGGATCATAAGCTTTTCGTAAACCATTCTAGTTTATCTCATCATGGTGGTCTTACTTCATCTCATCAGTTTCTGTCAGTTTCGGTAGTTCGTAGTAAAGGGGGTAATGTCCAGCAAACGGCGATATTCGAAGGTAAGAGCCGATGACATGGGTCTTGTGATGAATATAGGAGATCGATTGTTAAGTATATACGTTCAAAATTTCGGTGTTCTAGTGTGATAAACTCCGATTGTTGATGCGCTGCCATGATGAGCTTTGATTTTGGTTGTATTCTCGGTTGGTATTAAGCGAGGCGACAGGAAGAAGACGATGGGAGAGAGAAAATAAATTAATTAGCAAATGGAAAATAAAGGAAAGAAAATATTTAAAATGGGTTGAATTAGGTTTAGGCTTCGTTTGTTTTTCGAAAAATGAATAATTTGGAAAATATTTTTTCTGAAAACAATTCCTTGTAACGCATATATATTGTTATCTATAATGGCAATATTTTCAATTGACTAATTATTTCAAGTGATTAATTTTAGAAAATATTCTCTAAATTATTTATTTTCCCAAAAACAAAAGAAGCCTTAACGACATTGAGAACATTGAATTTAATTAGTTAATGGATTTGGGCTTAGCCTGGTCTGATGAATATGAGTCAAGTTGAGTCAGCTGTTTCAAGACTTAGCTCCGCTCGGGTGTCGTTTTGCTTGTTCATAATTTAAGTCCTAATATGTCCATGGTTTCCAATCACTTTTAGCATGTTTTTAGGTTTCCTTTCTATAATTAAATTGTTGAAAACTTGCTGGTCATTCCTCACGGAGTGTGATTTGAGTTAATCTCAAGGTCATTTGATGATCATTCTGATTGCTCTTAATGGCACGTCGAGATGTGGTTAATTTTCTAGTCGTTTTAATATGCTTAGGCGCTATTTTCATGTGAAGCTCGGGATTGTTGCTTCTGCCTTCGTAGACGTTGCGGGTCTCTTTCCGTGTTTTTTGGGCGTGAATTTGAATTGAGTCGAGCCCCGTTCAGGTGTCGATTTGATTTGCTTATGTTGAACTATTAGCATGGCGATTTCCTGATTGGAGACGTCTAGGCTTGTTCAGTATAATTTAGATGTCTACGACCATGCCAAAACAAATTTGATAAAAAAAATTTGGCATGGTTGAACACCATTTGCATGAGCGGAATGGGCTTATTTGCATACCGAAAGATGCTGTCGACTGTGGATTGGGCGTGATTTGAAAGTGTACTGATGTGATTGGTGACTTCATTTCGTAGTTCATGTTAGCCACAAAGGCACAGGATTCATGTAATAGCATTCTAGTTTAGTTTAGGTTTAGGTAGGGTAGAAAAAATTGGATTCAATTTGAACATAGTTCACGGGATGCTGTCTCGGAGCTTAATAATAAGGCCATGTAAATTCTTTGTTTGACACTTAATTGAATTTACTTCTATATGCTTTATTTTATGTTGGCTACACCGGAAAATTGACAAATATTGTGGAATTAAGACAATAAAGTTTTATATAAGCTAAATCGGGCAAGACAAAATGTTAATATAAGCACAAGCTAGTTATATCAGGCAATGTAGTGTGGTGCTTCTATCGGGCAATAAGTGAATATGAGCATAGAGATGGAAAATAATGCACGCAGAAATTATAGTGGTTCGGCTTGGTCGAAGCTTACACCCACTAGCTTTACTAGATGGATTCTACTAAAAATCTTCTTGAAGATACATTTGAATGTTCTACTTATACTTAAAGACTTATCCTCAAAACCGGCGCTACTTATACTCAACTTAATAAGACTCACTATTTCACACCAAAATACAAACTATAACACTACCAACACTTCTCGAATGATTACAATTTAAAGCTCACATAAGACAATGTAAAGCTTTCTCTAAATTTAAATTTTATGAACTCTTGATCTATCTCTCTTTCTTCGACATCTTAATCTCCCTTTATACTCATCACCATCCAAACTTCCTATTGGACAATCTTTAAGAGGATCAATCTCCAAACTAGCCGTTAGACAATTGTTGAGAACATCAATTAGTCATTGAAGTCAATCAATAAGAATTCTCGAAGATTCAGTCGCACGGACAATCAAATCTTGATTCCAAAAGACAGAGTGCTTCAACTATAAAAAGTATCTCCCAGGATATCTCACAAGATCGAATATTTCAGTATATAAGATTGATAGTCATTCAAGATCTAATAAATAAGGAATCCATACTAGATCATAAGCTATCGAGAGTTAAGATAAAATATCTCAAAATAATAATTTTGGAATTCGAGACAAGATTGTTGTCATAGGTAGTTTGAGTATTTAGCTTATGTCAGCAGTTCTAGTTATATCCGGTTTTCCAACTATCAGATGATGTCAGACTTTTGCCGTATTCTGCTTATATCTAGCTTTTGCAAGATTTTGCTTTTATCCACTCAACACGCTGTTGACATCCACGTAGTACACTGCTTATATCAAGCTTTTTACTTATATTCAACCTCACTTTAGCTTCTATTTTTGGTCCTTCCAATCATATTGACAATCGTAACTCTAGCTTGTTGTTCATCTATCCATGGGACCTCCAAGCTTTACTAAACTCCCCATTCTAGGCTTATTCACCTTGTACTTAGGTACATCCATCTTGTAGACACCTCTACGCCCAATGCCTTCTTCACCATTGATAGACTAGTGTACTCCTCATTTTTAGACGATCTTGTTAGGATATCATCTGCATAATGAGTTGTACATCTTTTACCTAGTTACTCGACCATTAAACACATTAGTAGCATATTTTCAAAACATCACAAGAGATTTTCCTAACATTATTCTCATCATGCTGAATGTGATTATTTACATTTTGTTTATTACGCACTCACACACGGACATCGTTTAATGGCATAGGGTCATAAAAGGGATAAGGATTGTGTGAATTATTTAAGCAACTATTTAACAAGTTAAAGGTTCTGAAAGGGCACACTGGTTAGAGAATTAGTGTAATCAAGTCCCAATTTCAAATTTTTGGTTGTGTAAAAGTTAGGTACTTCCCGTGCTTCACTTGGCTCCTAGGCCACCTCAACAAGCTAGTGGTGACTTTTAGTCAGGGCAAACTTCATAGATAAATCTATTTCAATTGTAATTTTCCAACCTCACATGAGGGGAGGGTTTGGAAGAATCTGTGCTGCTTGAGGACTGTCAGATTTTAACTCGAAATTAACTCCAAACTCGTGTTGCCTTGTTGCAACAAGTATATCCATGGTACATTTACCCTAAATTAATTTTGGAGTCATAAAAAGCTTCAAATTGATATACGCCTGTCACATTTATCTTAAATTAATTTTCATGTTACAAAAATGCCAAACTAGTACACTATTTTGGCATTGACACTCTTGAAAATAGTTTTTTACCTTTTTGCCCATTCGACCCTATTTAATTCAACTTTCCCAAGGGACTTTAAGCCCCCAAAGCCCCTTGGGAAAAATATGAAGTGTTTGGTTCATCTTTTTGAGGCCTTTTTGGAAATATGCTAGCATTTGGAATGCTAAAAGCCCAAAGCATGTAAGGAGGACTTTGAGCATGTTCGAAATGCTATTATGAGGTTTAATGACTTTTTTCTTTCCAATATTGCCTTCACTGATAATCGTATTTTTCTCTTTTGCCCTCAAAAACTAAATTTTCATCACCTTCTTCCTTAAGCTTACTAGTTCATCATTGAGGTGAGGTGCAAGTGAAGGTCACTGTCGACGAGGTTGAGATCAAGGGCCATGCATGTCATTGAGCTGATCACCAGAGCTATTCTCTTTGCCGGAGCTGCTACATCAAGATCAAGGTCGACGATCGTGTGACCCAAATTTGGCCCTTTGACCGTGGTCGTGCGACCTTGGCATCGCGCATCCTTGGCATCGCGGGTTGCATACATTCAAAGGGCTCCAATCATTTGCAAGACTGATTGCCGGTGAAGCTCCGACCTTGTAAATCTCCAAATCAAAAACCCTATAATCGACAAGATTGGAATGGCCCCTCAACCTCTATAGCCCTGCATCCGACAAGCACCCCGAGGTCGCCCCCCTCCCCAGAGGCGGGAGCGGGGGTAGCTGTAGCACCGCAGGGGTGTACAGAATTGGTTGTCGAAGGGGGAGGTATCCGTGGGCTTTAAGAATATCGCCCAGGCATCTACATCTCCTACATTGTTTTTCTTTCTTCTTTTTTTTCTTTTTCTTTTCAATTCAAAATTGTTTTACAAAATATACACTAAAAAATGAGTATCCAAAGATACTTGGGGAAATACAAAGCTATTTTCTTAAAGTTAAACCAAACGGTCGTCTCACATGCTTTGGTTAAATTTTTATCCCTTCTTGTTTATTTATCCCTTTTCTTTTCTTGTAGGACCCACGTTCCTCCTTCTTCCTTCCTTTTCTTTTGCGCAGAATCTTTGACGACAAAACTTCAGCTCCACTTGCATTGACATTCATTTTCTTCTTCTCCCCTTCATACTCAAGATCAACCGTCGGCAACTCAAACCAGCAAATCAGACACGTGTTCCTCCCACCCTACCACGGCACGATGCTATCCCCAGGATAACCATGCCCACAAGGCGATGTCTTCGTCATCTCGTCGACGGTCACCGTATCCTTACAAATCGCACACACGAAGATTTCGTCCTTTGATCTAGTCACCACAGTTGGAGGCTAAGAGCTGATTTCACAACTGGTGGAGCTCTTCTTCTTCCACTGTCCCTCTCCACCAAATTCTGAAGCAACACCTGGTGCCCAATGTCATCAATATAATCCTCCGAATTGGCTATGTACCTGTCTGATTCAAGCACTTTGAGCCTCAGTTTTTTGGGGTTATCATCCAATTTCCATTAAAATCTCTGTCCAATCGAGAATCCGTTTATGCACACTTTGAGATCACATTACAAAGTCTCGGATCCGGAGCCTGAGTACATCATGCCGCTTTGATGCACATCGTCCTCATCATATTTATCAATGTTCTCTCTTCCGTTCTCGTTATCCGATTATTATCACCTTTCCTCTCCGCTTCGCCTCATTCATATCCCTCGCAAATCCTCATTGTCCTCGTCTCACACGGAGGGACATCCTCGTCACGCACTGCCTACGTGATCAACTGGCCATTCAAGCAATTGAGCCTAAGCTCATTGAGCGGTTCGGGCAACTTGTGCAGTTGGTTTCCCTGCTGCTAGCAGTGTGTGGGAGAGATGTTTGCCGGACATCAAGACGTTATAGGAGACGTTGAGGAGCTTGAGTTTCCTTCTCCTACGAAGGAGGAGGAACGTGGGACTTGAAGAAAAGAAAAGGAATAAATAAACAAAAAAGGGAAGAGAGGGGGGGACAAGAGCAAAACATGTGAGACAAAGGGGCAAAAAGGTAAAGACACTGTTTTTGGAGTGTCAAAGCTGAAACTTGAGTGGAAGTAGGTGGATTAAATGTGGTACGACAGTATACTAATTTGAGATTTTTTTGTAACATAAAACTTAATTTGAGGTAAATGTAGCGCATGTATAATAGTTTGGAATTTTTTGCTTGGTTTTGTTAAATGTGGTATGGATATACTAATTTGAGATTTTTAATGATATTAATGGTAGAATTTAGAAGAAGTTATTAATTGACTATGGACTTGATAAATTCATTATGATTTTGATAATTATTGACAAGTTAACTTATGAGCAAGCTACCGGTTATATATATATATATATATATATATATATATATATATATATATTGCCAACACTATTTGAAAATTATTAGCAAATTCACAAATCCACAAACATGAAAAGTCAGTTTTTTGGCCTAAAAGATCCAAGAATTTTGCAATTAGATTACTTTGAATCTAAATTTCGAAGATGCTCTGAGGCTTGAACCTTTAGTACCCTTGTTTACTATAGCAGACAAGTATGATAGGCTAGGTTGCACGGACACTCTCCGGAATCCTTCGTGTCGTGTCTGACACTCTGACACGCTCCGACACATTTCGACACGTGGTCAACTGCCTTCGACAAGCTCTGACACGTGACTCCGACACGCACGAGGTTATTTTCACAAATTTCCAAAAATTCTGGGGTCTAAATATAAATATATGAAAAAAATAAAAAATAATAATAATAAAAGCTAAAACAAATTTCCAATACTAGTTTGAAGATGTTGGGGTGCTTGAAGTTGCAAATCTTTCACTTGATGAGCCGGAGATGAAGTTTTTTCTTCTTTTTTTTTATTTTTATTCAGAAGAAGTGGATAATGTGGATGAATGACTTTTTGTTATATTTGATGATGGAATGTTGATTGCTTTTTTTTTCTTATTGTTAAATTTTAAATTTAATAGTGGAACATGGATTACTTGTTTTTTCCTCCAAGTTTTATGGATTATTACAATGAAATATAGTTGAATTTATCAAATTAAAACAATGAATGATATTAACAAATGTAATATTAATGTTTTTAGTATAGATTAATTCAAGGCTCTTTTTATTATTATTATTTAGTTATTTATGCATTTATATATTAAAATATTTATTTAATATATAACGTGTTGGAACGTGTCGGAATTATCTACTTTTGAGAAATGACGTGTCGGCGTGTCGTGTCGTGTCGTGTTGCGTGTCACGTGTCCGTATCGGTGCAACCTAGATGATAGGTGCAAGAACAAGTTAACGATCTAATACCAACCTGCAACTTCAATAGAAATATGTGGTGGGAAAATGACAAATTTAGAAATCCTCAAGGACATATTTCAATAGCAAATTCAATCATGCAACCCCGCATTAAATGGGCTTCGATAGCTCTTCATCTTTCTTTCTTTTCCATGCAACCTCGCATTAAATGGGCTTCGATAGCTCTTCATCTTTCTTTCTTTTCCATGGAGAAATAAGGATGTCATTCACTAAACATGAAAAGGACATATAGGGTGTAAATGATGCAAAGCAATTTTTCAAAAGATATCTTTCATGTTCATCTATTCAATCGACCTGATTCAGAAATCATACTTAAAGAAGAAGATGACAACATAACAAAAAAAGCATCCATATGCAAAACTACATTTCAATCCAACAAAGAGTGTATTCCTTGAACTACATTGCAGATAGTTCAAACTTCCCAACAATTTAATCGGCCTTAATGAAATTTGATGGCCTTCTACTTAGGCTTCTTCATCAATTTGACTCTTCTCTCCATGCTTCTCACTTTTCCCACAAGTCATTTAAGTCTTCCAATTTCCCATGAAATGTATGCTATGGAGATTCCAATCACAATTCCGAATGCATAGCCTATCCCAACTACTTTCCCATCAAACCATCTACCATGCTCTCTTGTACTATCCTCTTGGAAGAAAGATCATGGCGGTGGAGGTGATTGAGCATCACCAGGGCATGTGTTTTGTAATGGAATTCCACATAAGCCCAAATTTCCCCGAAATGAGTCACTCGTGAACGTGCTCAATTGCATGTCTTAAGGTATAAGGCCTATGAGTTGGTTCTTTGAAGGGTCCAAACACCCAAGAAATGACAAATCTCCGAGTTCTCTAGGAACCCTTCCACTAAGCTTGTTTGAAGATAAATCTAACCATTCAAGGTTAGTCAAATTTTCAAGGGTTGAGGGAATGGAACTCACCAGGTGGTTGTGGGAAAGGTTGAGCCCTATCGGAAAATGAAGATTTCCAATAATACTAGGGATGTTCCCTTGAAAGGAGTTGAGCGATAAGTCAATGGTTGTGAAGATGGTCAAAATCCTCTCTAGCCAAATCTCCTTTCCTTTCATGATCACATTCACGGAATCTTCATAGAACCCTCTTCCATATACAATCTCATGCCTCATGTACAATGATTTGTCTTGCAGCTCTTGCCCAATTTGTCCAATCATCATCCCTTGAAGTTTCCCTATCAAATTGACCGGTAGAGGACCAAGAGGTTCAAAATGTGCAACTTGGGAAAGAGATGAGCTACCTTTGGAAAATCTAAAATACCCTTAAAATTGTTGAACTTCAAACTAAGAACTTTTAGCTCAGGTAGTGTTCCTAGCCATGTTGGGAACTTATCCTCTATCTTATTGTTGCTTAAATCTAGAACTTCTAGGTTTTTACAATTGACAAGGATTTGGGGCAATGTGCCTTCGAATTGATTTTAACTGATGTCAAGAATTCTCAAGCTACTTTGCAGTTTAAAGATGGTAACGCGTTCAACGGCTATCATTAATAGCTGCAAAAGACCTCTTCAAGTGTCATAACTTGCCACAAAGGGACACTTAAGTGCCACAACTTACGAAAGGTACACTTAAGTGCCACATTCGAAGAAAAATGGATCACTTAAGTGCCACTCCGGCAAAAATCCGGCCAAAACGCTGACATGTGCAATTTCCGACGAAGTGAGTACAAAACGACGCCGTTTTGCACGTTGACGTGGTAAAAAAATAATATAAAAATTAATTAAATTTATTTAAAATATTTAATAATAATAATTTTTAATAAAAATTTTAAAAAATTTAAAAAAAAAAAAAAAAAAAAAAAAAAAAAAAAAGTGGGGGAGGCGGGCGAGGGATCAACCCTCGCCCGCCACCACCACCGGGAAGGGCCAGCAACGGCGGGGGAGGGTCGGGCGACCGGCGGCGAGGGTTGCGGCCCTCGCCGGATCCGGATGAGGGCCGCAACCCTCGCCCGAATCGTGGCAAGGGCTACGACCCTCGCCTCGATCTGGGGCGAGGGCTCGCGAGCCCTCGCCGCTGGTTGGCCAAGGTCGCGATCCCTAGCCGGGGGCCCGGCGACCCCGGCCAACCTTCCCCGTCGTCGCCAGCCCTTCTTGGCGGCGATGGCGACTAAGGGCGATCCCTCGGCCACCTACCCCCTTTTTTAAAAAAAAAAAAATTAATTTTTTAAATTTTTTAATATTAAAAATTATTATTCTTAAATATTTTAAATAAATTTAGTTTTAAATTTAATTTAATTAATTTTTATATTAAATTTTTTACCACATCAGCACCAAAACGACGCCGTTTCGCACTCGCTTTGCCGGAAAATTGACACGTCAGCATTTTGGCAGGAGTGACACGCAAGTGATCCATTTTGCTCCGATTTTGGCACTTAAGTGTACCTTTCGTAAGTTATGGCACTTAAGTGTCCCTTTCTGCTAAGTTATGACACTTCAAGGGTCCGCATGCCATTAATAGGGAAGAAAATGAAACTAGTCACTATCTTTTTGCTGAGACTTTGTGACTACAGAACACGTAATTTTACTGAGAGCATTTACTCGATAAAATAAATAAATCTTTTTAAGACCAAGTGGATCTGCGCTTTGGATATTGTATATGACCTAATTCTTCCTTGCTAGAAGCACTTATGACGGAATCGCCTTCCAAGCAGTTGACTGAGAGAGACTGAAGATGAACAGTGTGACATAGAATAAAGGACCTTCACGTTAAGTTTCTTTTTGAACCTTTCTATGGTTTTAACCCATTTGCTCTTTCCTTCTTGAGGAAGGAAGATATTTATTCGTCGCTTCTTGCTGAATCTGATTGATTATTTGAATAGTTTAGGTACCTCTTTTAGTATGTGAATTTCGACTAGATATGCTCTTCTAGAAGAAAAGGAGGAGAAAATGTACCCGTGTGAACCTTTTAAATGTATTTTGTTCACGCAATACCCAAATAGACTCACATCAAAGGGAAAAAGAAAATGACCAATAAGAAAGAACTGCTATTTTGGCTTTAAGATGCGTTCTTTAGATTGAAAATCGAGTTTATAATCTCTATATGTCACAACCTTATTTATACAAGTGGGAAACTGCCATGGAATACACGAATTCTAAGTATACAACGATCTAAATTATCATTTCTATATAAATTCATTGCTTAATCACTCATCAATCGAACCTTGAAGACTTTGTAATTTTTTATTTTTTATTCTTCAGTTAGTGACTTTTCTGACTTGGTCAGTTTCTATTTCGGAATTGAGTCCCACTCATTAAATGACATCTAGAGACTTTGACAACTATGTCTTTTAGGAAAGTGATGTAAAAGTCATGGTCTTTCGTGGCCTGCGTGAACGCTCAACTTTCCACGGATCAAATCATAATTTGCGCCACAAATTATGCAATTTTAAGCGCACAAAAGGAAAGTTTACTCGCTTGGCATTAATGAAGCCAAATCTTGCCCCGGTTGAACCATTCTTGCATAAACGATAGCCGATGATCTAGCCAAATGTAGGGATGATCAGTTCTTGATCTGGTCTGGTTCCACCTAGAAACTGGGAACCGGAATGGGAGAACCGGTTCTTAATTTTTGGGAGCGGGAACTGGACCAAACCGACCTAGATCGGGAACCAGATGGGACTGACCGGACCGACCTAGGACCAAGAATTGGTCGGGTCGGTCTGGTCCCATGGAACTGTGGCATCCCAAAATTCAAGGCAACCTCTAAATGTATTAAAGACTATGATTAAGTAATGAAATTGCCTTTGGTTTATGCTTTAGCCATTGATTTTCTTTTAAGACTGAGTGTTATGTGGATGGAAATGTATCTTGTGTTCATGGGTTATTAAAATTAGTAATATAGAATAATTTGATAAGAAGAATTTGTTCTTGGCTATGCACCTCATAGATTGGATTCTTATAGTTTAACGTTACAAGTTTTATGGCCATATGAAATTGTAAATTTGGAATTTATAAAAGAAGGAATTAAGATGAATTATTTAAAAGTAAAATTCGATTTAATTAAGCTTGGGTCTTAGGCCCAAGAGGGATGGGCCTAAGATGGGCCGAGATGGCTGGCCCATAAGCCCATGAAAGGGGCCATCGACGCAAGAGAAGGGGGGGATCCGGTTTGTGCATGCCCTCCCCCATTTGTCCCTCCTAGTTGCCAAGTGTTCCTCATGCACATTCAATGATTTCTAATCATTGAGGGGAAGAAAAATTTAGGGAATTGATGGCCGGCTTAAGCGAGAAAGAGAGGGATAGAGAGAGGTGTCGTCCAAAGTGAGAGAGAGCTACCGAGAGAGTGAGGGAACCAAGAGAGAGGAGGAGAAGGCCGCGCGAGGAAGAAGTCCGCCCGTGCGTCCGTCGTTCGCCGCCGTTGTGCTCGCCATAGCTCAATTTGGAGGCAAGTTGGGATCCTTTGATCTGCTCTTGCATGTTGTGTCTAGAATGTGCTATTGAAGGGTGATGTATTTCGGATGTCTAGGGTGAAAAACCGAAGTTTAAAGAGTGTTGTTTTGAAAGTTGTAATCTGTTCTCGAGTAAACAGCTTAACCCAGAATGTTGTGATGGCTTGCATGCGATGTTTGAATCGAATTTTGGCTCCGACTTCTTCATGAAAGTTGTAGATAACATCTCAAAGTATAACATACTAAAATTTGAGACAAAATGGTTGAGTTTTGAGGGGTGAAACCCTCCCTCTACGAAAATGTTAGATCTGAAGCTGTTTTGTTGACCTCTTGGTGATTTTGTGTGTTGCATGTAACTTTTTACTGAAAATTTCACTTCGACTTCTTCACGAAAGTTATATAGAACATCTTGAAGACTAACATACTCAAATTTGGGGTAAAACGAACAAGTATAGCCTAGTGAAACGATTTTTCTTTTGAAGACATTAGATCTGGAAATGTTGAACTAAACCCCAGTGACTTCATGGACTATAAAGTGACTTTCCTTCAAAAATCTCACTTTGATTCCTTGATGAAAGTTGTAGTATACCTCTTGAGGCAAAACATATCAGAAAAATTCAGAGGAAAAGATGGAAGATAAGTAGGTGAAATCACGACTTTTCGGAGACAGCTAAACCTGGAATGTTCGGTACTAGGAACAGGGGTTTCGACCGTTCATAATTAATTATCTAGGACAAATATGACTTCGGTGTCTCCATTAAAAATATACCTTAGGGTCTTGACTACCACATATTTAAATTTCATAATTTTTGAAGGTCATTAGAGCTTTTAATCGGAAATATTTCAAAACCGAGTAATCTGATGCGTTCGGTTTAGTCAGTTTCAATGCATGGGTCATATCTTTGTGTATGAAGCTCTTTCGGCAATGTGTTCTTCACGAAGTATCTTTATGTATGTCTTCTCTACAACATATTCAAATTTCATAATTTTTGAAGTTCAATTACCTATTTAACCAAAAATATTTCAAAAACTGTGCAAGCTGTATTGATAGAAAAGAAATGCTGTGATGCGTGATCTATATCAAATTGTATGAGGATCTTTTGGTGCAGTGTCCTTCATGAAATATCTGCCATTATGTCTTGACTATCACATATTCGAATTTTATAATTTTTAAAGACCATTTGGGTATTTAATGGAAATATTTTCTAAAACTGTGCAAGCTGGATTGTGCGAATTTCAAATGCTGAAACTATGATTATTCTGTTTTGATGAGCCCTATTAATTATATTGGTTGAGGTGATTGAATCTTGCTGAGCATGTGATAATATTTGGCATTGCATATAGGATCAAATGCTGAATTTGACTTTGTTGCCATTACATCATGTGTCATGTTGATTGTGAGACATAAATTGGTGAATATGAATTATGATGAATGAGGAAACTGTTGGAGGAGGGTCGATAATGCCCTGGGAGTGTCAGGATGCCCGGGATGGGGGGTGCTAGATGCCCGGATGTATTGTGATACATGCCCGGATGTCCTCGGGAGTTTCGAGATGCCCGGAATGGTTGGGTGCCGGAAGCCTCGGAGGTTTGTGCCCGAGGAATGCCTCGTGATGCCAGTTGGGATGCGAGATGCCCGGAATGTGGGGGTGCCGGATGCCCGGTAGTGTGTACCGGAGCTTTCTCGCGATGCCAGGTTGGGGTGCGAGTGATAAAAATGTGGGATGCAATTACTGGTCCCGGGAAAGAAAGATGTGGAGATTAAATTGAAAGCTAAAAGTGGAAATTAAATCATGCACGTATGATATGTTGACATATGCATGACTATATGACATGATGATGATGAGTGCATGGTTGTATTTGTACCTATGGCATGATGGTACATGCATGACATGATGATGATGAGTGCATGGTTGTATGTGCACCTATGGCATGATGGTACATGCATGACATGATGATGATGAGTGCATGGTTGTATTTGTACCTATGGCATGATGGTACATGCATGACATGATGATGATGAGTGCATGGTTGTATGTGCACCTATGGCATGATGGTACATGCATGACATGATGATGATGAGTGCATGGTTGTGTGTGCACCTATGGCATGGTATATGTATGACATGATGGTGATGAGTACATGAGGATGTATGTACATATAGTATGATGACATATGCATGGCCGCAAGGTA
The DNA here is from genome assembly GCA_014182365.1 of Eucalyptus tenuipes. NCBI lineage: Eukaryota > Viridiplantae > Streptophyta > Magnoliopsida > Myrtales > Myrtaceae > Eucalyptus > Eucalyptus tenuipes. Next base: position 5,687,551 of record CM024542.1, read on the forward strand.
AGTTATGCTTGGATGCATGAATGACATATACTATACCATGATTATTATGATTGTATTGTATGATGCATTGAGTGGTTTATTGGATCTTTTACTTGCTGAGTGGCTGTACTCACCCCTTCGGGGACCAACATTTCAGATTAGAAAGATGCCGCTCCCTACTGTCACGCGGGGCACTTTTTACGGCCTTCCATCTGACGTGGAGGTCAAGTGTATGGAGATCGACTGTCCTACTATCCCTGGTTTGACGTTTATTCGGGTTCGTGCACTAGTGATGTATGACGTGGGCCTGGTTGGGGGCCCGATCATTCAGGAGTTCGTTTCTGTCCACGTCCGCCATGACAGAGTGATGCGGGGGATGTTGCCACCGCCACCGCCCGACGCACCAGGATGGGTGTGATGGCCCGCATGAGGAGTAGAGAGCTAATGTTTCTTTTTGGGGGTTAGCCGACACTTATAGATGGAGGATTATACACGCAATCGACATAGAGGGTCGAGTTGTCTCTTTTTGAGTTGTGGCCAAGTCTAGCTAAGAGTCTTGGCTTTCCTTTTTGGTTGTACCGACCCGTGAAATCCATCTTGAAAAATATGTAAATAAAAGTGGCTCGGCTTTATCTTTTCATATGGTGTGTAGTTGGTGTGCATTACATTATGGTTATTGGAGGGAGAGATGGTGAGATTCAATTATGCTTCCGCTAATAAGTTGCGCTGGGACCCTTTTTTTTTTTTTTTAAATGCCTATGAACCACGATGCTTCTACTAAGAGATGTAACTAGTGTTCTTTAGGTATAGCGATAGGCACTTGTGGCTACCTTAGGTGTTTTGGGGTGCCACAGGAACTGATTACTTAGCAAAAAAAATTAAAAAATTAAGAAAAACACAAGAACTGTTACTAACTTACTATCTTTGAGTTTTATTATTATTTTTAAGAAATTAAAAATATATACATATTTTTAAAAAAGGGTCGGTCCGGCATGCTCACCCCTAGCCAAATGGCACCAAGAGGACGGTCAAAATAAAATAAAAATAAAAATAATAAAAAGATAAAGGCACTGAAGATCTTAAAATTTATTTAAAAGGTGTAATTTAATTTTAAAACTATCAAAAAATGTAATAAAGTCTTAAAATTTATCAAGAAAATGCAAACGAGTCCTAAATTTTATCACAAAAATACAATCAAATCCTAAAATTTTAATAAGTGCAATCAATGGAATGATTTGATTGGACTAGTATGACAATTTTTGTGACTTGATTGCACTTTTGAAAACTTTTCAAAACTCAATTGCACTTTCATGATAAGTTTTAAGATTTTCAATGCACCTATCTTAATAAAATAAAATAAAAACCCATATATCCGATAAAATTGATGATTGCGTTTAAGTACAGGGAAAAGTGTCAAAATGGCTCAAAGAACTCCCAGCTAAAGTTTAAAGAATGGTTGTCATGTGTTTAACATAAGAAAGTCCAATCAGATATTTGTTTTAGTGAGTCTACACTGTACCTACCCGCCACCCACGTTAATCAAACAGGAAGATTGGAAATGAAAAATCAACATTTTTTTGGGGCCCGCTCGTTTGAGCCACTTTGACATACGATAACGAGATTATTTGGGAATTTGGAAGTGCTCGATGGTTCCAATAGAGATATTCCCGATGTTACACGGGATAAAGATATTGTCGTTGGATTACGTTCTAGAAGTAAACTTGATTATATCAAAGTTTAATGACCATCATTAAATTCTACTCATAATAAGAACTTATTTTCCTTTATTTGTAAGCTTTGCGATTCTTTTTTACTTATTGCGTTTATGATTTTTGTAATAAATTAAATAGTAGGTAGCAGTGCATTGCTTGATTAAAAATTCCAACGACTGCCCAAAAAAATTTAAAAAAAAAAAAACAATCAATGTCATTTTTTTAATGGGGTAAATTGTTAAGAATTGAAGTCTAGGTTGAGTTGAGTATGACTTGGGTCCAAGGGATTGGGTATGTGTTGCCAAAATTGTATTATGAGAATATGAGTCAATATTTGTTAAATTGGTCAATTTAAGTTAGACCTAATTTCAACCCACCCAAACTTGACCTTGTAAAGAATCGAGAGATATAAGAAAGTAGCGTGCAGTCATGGAGTCCGAACAATTCATAAGACCAATCGCGTCATATCTTTTTACAGGATCACTAATGCCGTGATTTGTCATCAGCATCGCACGTTAGAATCCCGCAACTGATGCTTCAGCTGAGAGTAAGGCCGACAAATTGAACCAATCGGGCAAGATCGTCAAGACCCAACAAAATTGGCAAAGTAGAAGGGTGCCAAAGTGGAAAACCTACCGCTGTAAGGTTAAAAAAAAACCATATGGCACTCTGAGCAGATGACCTTTGGAGATGGCAACTGGATTATGACCAAAAAAGGGCAAACGAAGAGTGCAGGATGGACTATGTGCAGATGAAGTAGGGGAATCAGCAGGACGTGCACTAGGCACATCTCTGTGGAGCCGAGAAGCTCTTTCATCGTGTCGCACAGGACGACTCTCGAGTGTAGATTGTCTCTGATTTGGAGACGTAACTCCTCTCATATTCAGCTTCAAGCGGGCTACGGGATGATATGAAAATGAGGGGAAAAAAAGAGTTCTCCAACATATGAAAATTCTCGACAGTCAAGAAGGATCATTAAGGAAGAGTGAGGAGGGCCCTCACCATCTGTATGATCCACTCCCACTTTGGTCCTCATCATCATACTCGGGTGCCCTTCGGTCACTGCGACGATCTGGACTTGTGCTAGAGCTCCTGCTCTGGTGACGGTAACTCCTTTCCCTATCTCTGTACCTGTCACGATCATATCGTCCCCTGCTTCTGCTGCGACTTCTCCTCCTGTGATTGCGGTCTCTATATTCGTCTCTGCACCTGAAAATTTATCTTACTATCAGTTGCAGCAGAGACTGAGAGGGAATCACATGCGACACTAAAAGATACAACCACCACTACTTAATGGCACGTCAATGGAAATTTTATCCAATTTACTACGAACGAAGAACAAGGTGCAACAAGCTTGGATGTCCCCTAATAACCTGGTTCGGAGCTTAAATGACCCAAAAGCAGAATCTAGGAACCAACAACTCAATGGCATAATAGAAAATAGCTAAAAGAAATTTGCAATACCACATTGATAACCTACTTGTTATGGAGGATCATAGGACTTTAGGCGTTTACAATGTCGTGGGCAAAAATATTACTTAAGGCGCCATGGTCACATTCCTCATCAAACTAGGACGTGTCATCAAATTGCTGATGATGGAGTAAGTCCAAGTTTATAAGCTCTTCATCCAGCACAAATTAATAAAAATACTTTTGGGACAAGTGCAAAACAAATTTCAAGTGTATTACCCACAGTCTTATAGTTAATGGAATTTTAAATCATTTCATAAATATTCAATTGGCCGTCATCTTACTGCCATGGCATTTTTTCGTTAGAAAATTGATTCCACTCAGTGTACGTGAAATTAACTATACATTTTTACTGCAAAGAAGAAATAAGACACTGGATTTTTTAATTATAAGTCTCACATGAAGACTAAAGCTCAAATGTTCATTTAAATTGAGGAAAAACTGGAGATTTACAAAAATTAGTAAAGATAATTTAATGGATTTAGTAAAGAAGAGATAAAATTGATAAACTTATTTTTAGGGACTTTTTAATATCGATAGTCTTATTTTAATACTTAAACAAGTGAAAAATTCAATTATACCTAACTTGATTAAAATTGTCATACTGTAAATTCAATACAATATACTTTACGAAATTTGAATATTCATATAAATCATTTATAGTTTTTTGATCTTGTATCTTTGTTATCAATATGCTTGATGTAAAAAGCGAAAGAGATATGAGACATTAAATAAAGATTAAATTCCTTAAAATAACACACTTGTTCTTGAGGTTTATAAGCTTTTCTATTAAATAAAACCGAGACCCATGGAACCTGAACTTCAATCTCTAAAGCTCAATCCATCACGTCTGAAACGTGAGGAGGAAGAGCGGAGCCCGCAGACACGGCCGAGGGAGAGGGCAGAAGGTGGAGAAGGCGGTGATCAATTCCTCTGTCCATAACCACTAAAAAATCGTTCGGGAGAGTGACCAACACAGATAGGAGGAATCGGTTTTGAGGAGAGAGGGGGCGAACGCCGGATTTTTACTTTCTGTGGGGAATTGGTTTAGACGCTGGAGGGAGAGCATTTTTCGGGGTGAGAAACGATCTCTCTTCGGAAAGAAAGATCTATGAAATGTGGGCCAGTGAGTTTGGTACCGAGTATGTTTAGATCTATGAAAACGAGTTTCTATAAGTGTTTCGAGCTTATTGTGCCGTTTTGGTATCAACATGGAATTGAGTCGCTGTATCTAGATCATTCCGTTGAGATGCCCATCACCTATTCGATGAAATGTTTATGAGAATTTAGTGCAAGTTGACGGTTTTTTTTTTTTTTTTTTCGGTTGAGACGCCCATCACCTATTCGATGAAATGTTTATCAGAATTTAGTGCAAGTTAACCGTGTTTTTCATGTAATCTGAAAGTATACCGATTTACTTTTGAGTCCCAGTGATTTTTCAATAGCTAAATCTGTTTCTAAACTCTAGGTTCATTATTTTTGTGTTTTATGTTCTAATGCCTATAAATGATGGCTACTGGTGAGAGCTTAGCTGGAGTTGATGTTACATTTACCGATTGTTCGTAAATAATTCTAGTTTATCTCCACACGGTGGTCTTACTTCATATTTTCAGTTTCCATCCATTCCAATAAGTCGTAGTAAAGGGGGTAATGTCTGGCGAACGGCAATGGTCAAATATTATAGCTGATGGCATGGGTCTTGTGATGAATCTAGGAAAGAAAATTGTTATGGATATCATCTACATGATGGTTTGTACATCTTTCACCTAGTAACTCAACCATTAAACACATTAGTAGCATTTGATTATTTTGTCATCTTCAAAACATCACAAGAGATTTTCCCAACATTGTTCTTATCATCCTGATTGTGATTGTCTATTTTCTTTTTCTAATTGCACACTCATGCATGGACATCGTTTAATGGCATAGAGTTATAAAATGGATAAGGATCATGTGAATTATTCAAGCAACTATTCAATCAACTTAAGGTACCAAAAAGGCACAATAGTTAGAGAGTGTAATCAAGTCCCAATGTCAAATATTTTGTTGTGTAAAAGTTAGGTAACTCCCGTGCTTCACTTGGCTCCAAACTCACCTCAATAGGCTAGTGGTGATGGTTAGTTATGTTGGACTTCATAAATAGATCCATTTTAATTGTAATTTTCCAACCTCATGTGAGATAAAGGTTTGGGAGAATCCGTGCCGATTGAGGACTATCAGATTTCTACTCGAAATTAACTTTAAACCAATCTACCGAGAGGGTTGCATCATAGCAACAGGTGTACCCATGTTACATTTACCTTAAATTAATTTTCATGTCATAAAAATTCCAAATTGATATATCCATATCCTATTTATTCTAAACTAATTTTCATGTTAAAAAAATGCCAAACTGGTATGCTAGTGACACATATTTCCTAAACTAATTTGTGTCATAAAAAATCCCAAATCATCAAAATCTTTGATTGGGAAATTTGCCAAAATATGTTGATTTTGCTCTAAGAGCTCCTTCAAGTTTAGGAAATATGCTAAAAGTCATAATTTTTTATAACTTGAAAATTAGTTTGGAGTAGATGTGGCACGAGAGTGTACTAGTTTCGAATTTTTTTGCGGCACAAAAATTAATTTGAAGTAAATATGATACGAGTATAGTTTAGGATTTTTTGTTGTTTGGTTAAATTGTGATATAGATATACCAATTTGAGATTTTAAGTGATACTAACGGCAAATTTAGAAGGAGTTACTAATTGACTATGGACTTGATAAATTCATGATGACGTTGGTAATTATCAACAATTTCAGTTATGAGCAAGCTATCGATAATATTTTTTTGCCAACGGTATTTGAAAATTATTGGCAATTTCAAAAATCCACGAACATGAAAAAATCAGTTTTTTGGCCTAGAAGACTCGAGAATTTTGCAATTAGGTAACCTTGAATCTAAATTTCAAAGATGCTTTGAGGCTTGAACCTTTAGTGCCCCTGTTCCCTATTGTAGACAAGTACGATAGGTGCAGAAGCAAGTCAACAAACTAATACCGGCCTGCAACTTCAACAAAAATGTGTAGTGGGACCATGGCAGATTTAGAAATCCTTAAGGACATACTTCAATGGCACATTCAATCATGCAACCCCAGGCTAAATGGGCTTCGACAGCTCTTCATCTTTCTTTCTTTCCCATGGATAAATAAGAGTGGCATACACTAAACAAGAAAGGGACATATATGGTGTTAATGATGTAGCGCAAGTTTCTGAAAGATCTTTCGTGTTCATCTATTCATTCAACCCGATTCAGAAATCACACTTAAAAGAAGAAGATGACAGCATAATAAGATAGGCATACATATGCAAAATTGCATTTCAATTTGACAAAAAATGTGTTCCTTGAAGTACATTACACATAGTTCAAAGAGACCACTTCCCAGCAATTTCATCGGCCTTCATGAAATTTGATGGCCTTTTGCTTTGGCTTGTTCATCAATTTGATTCCACTCTCCATCCTTCCCACTTCTCTCACAAGCCATTTGGGTCTTCCAGTTTCACATAAAATGTGTGCTATGGAGATTCCAATCACAATTCCGGATGCATATCCTATCCGACTACTTTCCAATCAAAACCATTACCATGCTTTCTTGTACTATTCTCTTGAAAGAATGATCGTGGTGGTGGAGAAGGCAAAGCATCACCGCGGCATATGTTTTGTAATGGAGTTCCACATAAACCTGAGTTTCCACGAAATGAATCACTTGTGAATGTGCTCAATTGCTTATCTTGAGGTATGGGGCCTATAAGTTGGTTCTCTGAGAGGTCCAAACACCCAAGGAATGACAAATCTCCCAGTTCTCTAGGAACCCTCCCACTAAGCTTGTTTTAAGTTAAATCCAGCCATTCAAGGTTACTTAAATTTCCAAGGGTTGAAGGAATGGAACCCATGAGGTGGTTGTGAGAAAGGTTGAGCCTTGTGAAAGAATGAAGATTTCCAATAACACTCGGGATGTTCCCTTGAAAAGAGTTAAAGGATAAGTCTGGTTCTAAACATGGTCAAGATCCTCTCTAGCCAAATCTCCTTTCTTTTCATGATCACATTCACGGAATCTTCATAGTAACTCCATCCATATCCGACTTCCCGCCTCATGTACAATGATTTGTCTTGCGGCTCATGTGTATTTTGTCCATTCATCATCCCTTGAAGTTTCACTATCAAATTGGCTGGTAAAGGACCAACGAAGTTGTTGTTCGAGAGGTCTAAAATGTGCAACTGGGGAAAGAGATGAGCTGCCCTTAGAAAATCTAATAAACTCTTAAAATTGTTGGACCTCAAAATAAGAACTTTTAGCTTAGGGAGTTTTCCCAACCATGCTTGGAACTTATCCTCTATCTTATTGTTGCTGAAATCCAAACCTTCCAACTTTGTACAATTGACAAGGGATTGTGGCAATGCTCCTTCAAATTGATTTTCACTCAAGTCAAGAGTGCCCAAGCTACTTCATTGAGAAAATGTTCCCGGGATTGTACCCAAAAGACTATTCATTCGCAAGTTCAAAACTGATAAACCAATGCTTGAGTTTGATAAGCACTTGGGTAGGCTACCAGCTAACCTATTATTAGACAAGATGAGGATGCTGAGGTTGGTGGCATTGCATATCGATGAAGGGATCTTTCCCGCTATTTTATTATATGTGATAGTATAGTAATTTGTGAATGGTGATGGAAGTCGAAGTGGACCTTCAAAGTTGTTGTAAGACAAAATAATTGTTGACAACGAGGTTTTTGAGAAACCAAGAATTGAGCCAGAAAGGTTATTCTGGCAGAGGGACAAAGGTCTTAGGTGGGTCAAGTTACCTAGAGAAGAAGGAATCAGTCCTGTTAGGAGGTTGGTGTCCATGTGGAGCACTTCCAGATTTGTCATACTTCCTATTTCAGGAGGAATATAACCAGAAAAGGGAGTTGTTGTAGACATACAATATCGCCAATTTGCTCAAATTACCCAATGAGGAAGGTATGGGTCCATTCAACTGATTCGAATACAGCGCGACCTCATTGAGCAAATGCAATTGCCCGATTTCTTAGGGAATGGAGCCATTTAACTCATTGGAGACAGGGTGCAATACCTCCAATTTCGTTAGACGGCCAATCTCTGGCAGTATTTTCCCTGAGAACTGATTGATAGAGAGGTCGAGATAGGTGAGATTGCTCAGGAGACTGATTTGAGGCGGAATGTGGCCAGAAAGACTATTTATACTTAAGTCCATATACATGAGATGAGATAATGATGAGAATGGGAATTCATCAAGCGTACCTTCAACATCAGCGCTGGTGAGATTAATGCCGACCACGCTTCCTACCCGATTGCAAGAGATGCCATGCCAAGTGTTAAAATATGTCTCGAGTTTGAGTCCAATGTGAAATTCCGAATATTCTGAATTGGATATATTGCAGATGTTTGAAATTGGGCAAAGAAGCTCCGAAGATCAACTTCCCAAAGTTTGAATCTGCGTTGGAGAATTTGGCCGCTGAAATAGGAAAGTTCAAATTTGACTTGGATTTGGATTTTGTTTAAAACATACAGAGATATGTTTTGGATAAAATTGTTTTAAATAGGAAACAGAATCCTATGAGAAATTAGCAAAATAATAAGGGTTTTACTTATATATAAACTTGTGGCCGTGGGTGGTAGCTGTGGATCACAAATTGTCTTGAAGGGCGGCATGAGTGTTTGGTGTTCCGCCGTTAATCATGAAAAGTTGGTCTTGAAGCGCCGTCTAGTCGTCGAGTGCTTGGGAGGGATTTTTTTTGTCGTTCTTGTACGTGAATTACATCCAAGAAAGATTAGTGTTTGTAGCCAATTAAATCTTGTGGTAAGATTTAGTGTAATTCCTTCGTGAGATTGAGAGATTATTTCTTGAGGAATTTCGGGACTAAACAATGTGTGCGTTGTTGGGTGTAATTGGGGCTTAGGAAACACCGAGAGAGTTTTTGAGTAACTTGAGTGTGTAATCTCATTGTATCGCTTAATCTATAGTGAAATTCGCTACTGCTCTTCCCATTGACGTAAGTTTTTACGACTGAACCACATAAATTCGATGTCTGATTTATTTTCTTCTTTTGTCTATATTATTGTTCGATCGCTCGCCTTTTTGCAACACCAAGTGCACGGACTCGTGGTTGAATTGGAACCAGTGGCATTACGAGGAAAGGGAGTCCATGAAGAGAGGGAAGAAACCGAACGGTTGCCAAGACCAGACTTCCACTTGAGGAGGGCTTGTGCTTCTGCAGGGGAAGCATGAGCAAGAAGTGGAATGGCAAAGGTAGCGAAAAGGGCAAGGGCAGCCACAAGGCTCATGACCGTCTTGAATTCTGGCGAAGAGTCCATGGATTCTTCTTCTCCTTCTCCTGTTTTAGTTCGGATAAGTTGGTTTGTGTTTCCTTGAGGCTACAAGCGATGCTTAAATAGGCTGTGAAAAGTCACGATCCTATCATTTTCATGATAATGGGAATGCAATTAAATGGCCTAAGTGGAGACTGACAAAAGGTACGTTTGCATTACTTTTACGCCGTAGGTGGACCGGGGTAGTTATCTTTTCTGAGAGCTGACCTAGACGAATTTTTGGTTCTTTGAAGACTTGTTACTTTTGAAGTCTTCGTATGTCACTTTTCTGACTGGGTCAGTCTCCATTTCGGAGGTTTATTGTTTTTTTGGTCTGACCTATTTATGAGTCCCACCCTCCCATTGTAAGAAAAGCAGAGGCTTCGACAGAGAGGTCTTCGAGGAAAGTGATGTCAAGTCAACGTCTTTCGTGAGGTGTGGGTACACCCAATTTTCCGCAAGATCAGACCCCACGTCGTGCTGCACGATTTTAAATTCAAAGCGTATAAGGAAAGTGTTCTCCCACTGCATTCACGAAGCCAAATCTAGACGCGGTCCACCCCATTCTTGCAGAAATGACAGCTGATCTAGAACACGGTAAAAAAGAAAACTAACAGCATATGTGAAGTGAAAAATTGCTAAAATTTGGAGCTTGCGTTGAGTTGCATATGATTTGGGTCCAAGTGAGATTGAGTGTGGATTGCCATAATTATATTACAGAAATAGTGGTTAGATTGAATCTTTTTTCTACCCATTCATATTTAACCTATCTTTTATTAGGAATAATACCAGATAAATTTAAAAAATTATCAATTCTAAAAATGTAAAGAAAACTATAATCAATAATCATATAATAAATGTTGTATGATGTAGCCCAAATTTCTTTAAGACCTATTTAGATAACCACAAAGGCACTTCGATGTTTTTAGTCACTTCTCTCCTTCCTAAATGACCATAATTTCCAAAGGACCTCAAATCCAAACAAAACAGAAGTGTATATGAGCTCGAGCTGCTAATGAGCTAATCCCATTTACCTATTCTTAAAAGTCTAGAATTTACTTCTTTGGAGTAAAGCTAAGGCTTCACAAGGTTCTCCAGCCTGGAGGAAAGATAAGCTTTCAATATGGTAAAATACAACCTACCATTTTGTCGCAACTTAGAACACTCAAGACAGTAGTAAATTGAAACTGGAAAGTGAAAACCGTATGGTCATTTTACAAAATAGATAGTGGAATGTCAGCCAATGATTTTGAAGTTGGGAGCAAGGAAAATGACTTGCCGGTTTCATAAAAAAATTTTGTCAACAAATTGGTGGGACTTATTTATTTTTCTCTTTTATATTAAGGAAATCAAAGTGATAATATTCGAACAATAAGTAGTATAGGAAGAATTCAATCGCAACTTTTTGAATAGTTAATATTAATCTTTGGCCACAAAAAAAAAAAGGATTTGGTGGATTTTGTTCCTAAACAAAAGAAATTTAAGAACTCAAAAAAAAAAATTGAATGTGAATATCTAGTATACTTTGAACTTTCGATTATTTTAGGATATTGTAATGGATTAACACATGACCGTGGAGAAAAGTTATTAATCTTTACTTCTTTGATTACAAGAAAGTAAAATGTACCGTGACGCTGAATTTTAGTTGATATATACACACACACACATACACACATATTATAGACATTTCCTTTTATCTTGTTCAGATGAATGGATTTCGTGTTGGAAGCAACTTTACTAATGAAAATAATGTTACCGATTAAGATGAGATGAACAACTCAATTGAAGATGCTAGTGATGAATGAGTCATGACACCAAGCAATCCTAAGTTAGTAGTAATGAAAGCGAATGTTTTTAGGCCACTAGAGAGTCCTTTTAGAGCAATGAATCAAGCGGAACGAATGAGAAGTCATGATGCACAATGATTTTGTTATTAGTTGTAAAGCCAACATTTCAAAATTTAATAGATCTTTCTAATGACATTAATGATTTCTTTTAGCTAGTGATAATACCTTTTCACTTGTGATTATCTATTTTGTGGAATGTAATTTTTTTTTCTTTTATTCAAATTCAAGGGTTTGAACTTACTGGGATATGTAGAGTTTCCCCCATTCAGATAGGTGCTTTTTGGGCCTTAATCAATATTCTAATCCTAAATTAAGCCAAGAGAAAATGGAAACAATGTAAAAAAGAAAAAAAGAAAGAAACCGGTCAAAGTATTGTCCTGTTTTCCTCCATTAAAAGCCGTGGCTGGTATTAGACGGTTAGAAAATTAAAAGTACGGCACCAATAAGATGGCCGAGATCATTGAAATTATATGTTAGATGTGGACACTCTGATTTGTTGCTCCGAGATCACAACATGTGATGCTAATTCCCCAACCAGAACACCAATTTGGGCCACCCCAACCTCCGGCAGATACATTCAATAAGGGCTTCATGGCGCACTTTTGGTTCCATCCTATATTCCTTATCGTCCTGAATCTTCACAAAACCACCATATTTACGGGTTGACCTTGCACTTTCAGATACGAGGAGACCCTTGTAAAGAATCGAGAGAAAAGGAAGCAGCGAAAGGTCACGGAGTCCAAACACTTAATAAGATCAATCGCGCTATATCTTTTTACAAGACCGATAATGCCATGGCTTTTCATCGCCGTTGCATGTCAGAATCTCACAACTAATGCGTTGGCCGAAAGTAAGGCCAACGAATCGAACCCATTTTCTGGAAACCTCGTCAGGACCCAAAAAAAATTGTCAAAGTGGAACACCTACTGCTCTAAGAATATGAACAGACTGCTTATATCAAGACTTTTGTTCATCCGATTAAGCTTATATCAAACTTGATTGTTTTAATTCCGCAATTCTTGTCAAGTTCACTGAAATCACCCATTCACCCCCACTAGATAATACCATTAGCCGACATTAGTTAGCATACCAAAAGAAAACTAGTTCAAAAGTACCCCATCTCATATCTTTAGTTACGTAAAATTAATTTTCACTTGGCTCCCAGACAGCCTCAATAGGCTAGTGATGACCCCTAGTTAGGTTAGATTTCATAGATAGGTCTATTTCAATGGTACTTTTCCAATCGCACCCGATGTAAGGGTTTGGGAGAACCCTAGCCGATTGAAGACTGTTGGTCTTCAAGTCAACATTACCTCTAAACTCGTTTTCTCATCTTTGCCTTGCCGGAAGGGTCGCAACAGGTACATTCGGGTCACATTTATCTTAAACTAATTTTCTTGTCGCAAAAAGATTCAAACTAATATACTCGTGCCTAAGGGACCTTGGAATTTTGTAATGAGATTACTTTGAATCTAAACTTCGAAGATGCTTTGAGGTTTGAATCTTTAGTACCCCTTTTCACTATTGCAAATGAGTATGATAGGTGCAGGATTACAAGTCAAAGATCTAATACTGACCTACAACTTGAACATAAATCTGGAGTATGACAATGACAAATTTAGTGATCCTTAAGGACATTAGATGGCACATTCAATCATGTTAACCCGAGCCAAATGAGCTTTGACAGTTCTTGATCTTCGTTCCCATGGACAAATAAGAATAGCGTACGCTAACAAGAAAAATGGCATAGGAGTTAATGATGCAAAGTGAGCATGCTCATCTAGTCAATCAACCCAATTCAGACATCACACTTAAAAGAAGAAGATGATAAAATAATATAAACGAGCATTGACATGCCGAATTGCATTTTAATCTGACAAAAATTGTACTCCTTGATTTACATTGCACATAGTTCAAAGGGACCGCTTCCCAACAATTTCATCCGCCCCCATGAAATTTGATGGCCTTCCGCTTTGGCTCCTTCATCCATTTGGCTCATCTTCTTTCCATCCTTCTCACTTTTGACACAAGCCATTTGGGTCTTCCAACTTCAGTTCACTTGCAATGAAGAATCACAATGAAAACTATCATAACATTACAACTCGAACAGTCAAGAGATGTAATATATTCAGTTGCATCAGATGATTTGTACCCATACATTGCAGGTTTATTTTTTTGTAATGAATCACTTTGATGCTCATACGGTCTGTCTGTCCTAGATCCCCAAAGAATCTTAGGTTAGCCTCTGATTTAAGACGAACTAGGCATTAAACGAGTCAAATTCAGTAGCGCTGAAATACTAACGATGAACTTACTACTCTGCAAACTGTAAACTTCTGATGGTAGAAAATAAGCAAAATGAACAAGCAAAGACAAACCTGACAGAGAACATCCATTTGTACTTTGAGAACCACTTCCAGGCAAGAGCTTCACCCTAAACTTCTGGACCCCACTCTTTACATCCTGCTGCGTCTCCGCCTTGGGCACCGCTCTTACAATCTTCGGTGAGCTGACTGAAGACTCCTTCCCCGAGGAAAAACTGATTGGTCTTCCATAATCATCGAACGCAGACCAGGTCGATGATTTCGAAGAAGTGCCTCGAGCACCATATGGCTCGACTTTCCCTCCTTCGTAAGCAAACACACCATCTCCATACGCGTCCTGCCGCCTCGAACCCGAACCGTGCTGCGAAACATCCGATTGCTTCCTGTAGAAGTCCGACCCGTAATCGGACATGCTACGACCGTATTCCCCGCCATACCTATCATCGAGGAACGATCCCCCCTGATCGTACTTCAAGGAATTATCATACGTCGGCTCATACGGCGCGTTGTACGGAGCCGACGAGGCGTAGATGGACGAGTACGGCGAATTCGTGCTCGGATTGGCGACCGAGCTAGGGTTCAGGGCGGGGGGCGCGATCGAGGTCTGCGGAGGGTAGCTCGCGGCGGCCTGAAGCTGATCGTAGGGCCCAAGTAGAGGAGAAAACCCATACAAACAGAATGATGGTTTTCATAAGTAAAGTTTCTTCATTTAGAAATGTATTATTTGACTATCTTGAGGCCTTGTGAATACATGGCCATTTTTCTCTTTTGGTTTGGAAGTCGTTTTTTCTCAGGTTCACGAGTATTCCTCAATCTTATTTTCCTGGGATTTTCCTATTTGAAAATGGAAATCCATCAGCAAGCATTAACTCGTGGAATGCATATTGGTATATGCCAATTGGCATAATGAAAATGTTGACAATTCCCATCGGGTCGTTCTTTCTTGACATTGTATATTTCTTGTTGCCTTTCTTTTAAAAAGAACAATCAAGAATTGAGATGAATTGACACAACTACTCGAGAAGGTTGGGTGCACATAACTCATTGTCTCGCTACGCCTTGATTCGAATAGCTGTCCCTTCATTGTTTTCTTTTATACTATTCATTGGCGAAGTTTTTTGGAACTTTGATTTTACGATGTGGGGTTTTACACGAATGATCGAGGGTGATATCAAACATTGGTCTACTATGGTTTCCTTGCTCAAATTCACAAAACTACGAGCTCTCAGAGGCTAAGTCTATTGTTTTCCATATGAAGTTTATGAGGGGACTCTGTTCTGACATGTTTTGCGCAAGGCTATTTTGCCAAATCTAAGCTCTTTGTTCTGAAAAATAGAAAAGATGGTTGATGATGAGCTAAAACCCAAATGAGTTCTACTTGTATTTGACAATGGAGCTAGGCGTAGCAAAACCAGCCCATCATGATTTAAAAACTCCAAGATTTTGGAGGGCTGGATATCATCTACCTTCACGCTCTTAAAATGTAAGGTAGCGCTAGAACAGAACTTGTAGTCTTTCTAAAACAATGGATAATTTCCTCTTGAGATGAAATGGTGATCAGTGATCTTCCTAATTTGAGCACTTCAAGTTCGAAGCTCTAATGAAAATGAGGTCCGGATTTCTCTATTTTGGACAATCAAAAGCTACTGAACTTCTATTAACGACTCATGCCATGGCAACATGCACATAGCACTCCGAATAGGAACGGATTGATCGCCCTCTGTCATGATACACGGTTGTAGTAATTGCACAAAACCCAAAATTATGGTGGATGGCCATGATTAGGAACAATTAGCTTCTGATTGAATGCACTCTGAAAAGATCCATAATTGAAACTCTTCTACAAGTAAGTCAATTTTGCATCTACATAAATAAAAAATAAACATATAGAAGGACTAATAATGATCAAGAGTTTAGAGACTTCATATAAATGTTCCATTTCATCCTTACATGGACATTTCAGTTTCAAGATAACAACACTGGATACATCATCAACTTTACGTTAATACAAAAGTAATATTTTCTAAGTCTAACTTGACATGGATACATCGACTCCATGGACACTAGTCTGGTTAAGACTAGATACAGAAATAGTTTGAAATATCACTTGAGTTCAGCTGTTGTCTCTACAAACCAAACTAGATGCCAGAATGTTCTAGTTTTGCTTCTTCCAAAACAAAAGGCGATTCTATCCTTGCTTGGGCATGAACGAAACATAATCCGCATCCTCATACTGATATGAAACACTCCACTTTGGTTGACGGTCAAAATATTTATCCTAAATGCAAATAAAGTAAACACAAAAGTGAGGGAAACAATATATTGAAAAAAGTTAGAGACTTAATCAATTAGTTCAAGTGACTCTATTTTTCATTAAAGAAGTTCTTAGACCTTCTTGCGTGTGGTTGACAGAGCAACATCATTAATCAGATGATATCTTCTACGAATTGATCTGGGAAATGGCTTGAAGCTGTTGTATCTCTCACAGGATCAGCAGCTGTCTCTGAATATGGAACGCCATGGAAAGTGGTTGAACGAGCTGATAGTCTCTGAGAAATCGTGTCCATCGATGGCCTAAGTTGGGGATTAGCAGATAAGCAAGCGACTGCAAGCTTGAAGATGGTCAGAAGTTTATCCTCAATGCCTAGTGTGGGCGTTGGCAGGCGTGAATCCAATATATTCCTCAAAACAACTGAGATCTCTATGTCGACTGGAGCTACTAGAGATGAAATGCTGTCACCCGGATGTCTTCCTTTGATCAACTCAATGGCCACTATTCCAAAGCTATACACATCACATTTCTCCGTCACCTTCATTGTGTAAGCAAGCTCTGCACAAAGATGGTGATATATCTATTAGCACGAAGACATTGCTTTAGCTCAATCTTCAAATCAAGAGTTGATTTTAGAGTTTACCTGGAGCTACATAACCATATGTGCCGACGACTGCAGTCCAGTTTGATGTATCCAGCTTAAGAAGCTTAGCCGTGCCAAAGTCAGAAACATGTGCCTCGTACTCAGAATCAAGCAGAATGTTGTTACTGGAAATATCTCGATGAATGATAGGAGGGTTACAATCATGGTGCATATAAGAAAGAGCATATGCCACGCCTTTTATTATATTCACCCTCTTGTTCCAGTCCAACTCTTTAGCTTCTTCTTCATTGCTCAAGATTGTAGACAAGCTTCCTCTGTCCAAGTACTCGTACACTAAGAAAGAGTGTTGTGCATGCGAACAATAGCCCTCAAGTTTCACAATATTGCGGTGTCGAATTTCTGTCAAAGCCCTGATCTCATTTAAAAATTCCTTTCGATCTGTTTGCCCACTATCAACTGTTTGATGGATCTTCTTTACGGCTACTATATCACCCGATCTTAATTTGGCCTTGAAGACACTTCCACAGCCCCCCCGTCCAATACAATAAATCTCATCAAATGCCCCGGTGGCTTCTATGATGTCTTCATATAAGATCTTCCCATCGTACTTTGATAGAGAAAAGACTTCAGTTGTCTTGGGTGCTATTCGATGGATCTTCTTTCTACGGAAAATGAAGAATATTCCAAAGAAAATAAACGGAAGAACTGCTCCTAGCAGAGGAAACACAATAAGAAACACTTTGCCTCCAGCCCGAGAGTTTTCCCTATCCACCACCGCTTGATTACATGGCTTAAGTCCTTCGACATTGCCACACAATCCGTTGTTGCCTTCAAACGCTTCTTTTGTTGCATTTTGGAATGCCGTGGTGTTGGGGATGGGACCCTCAAACTTGTTGTGGGAGATGTCCACCTCCGCCAAACCTCGCATATCCTCGAAAGTCTTGTATATAAGGCCAGAAAGATTATTGTGTGAAAGGTTGAGTTTCACTAGGTCTTTCAGCTTGTTAAATTCAATTGGGATGTCACCGCTTAACAAGTTACAACTCAAGTCTAGCTCGTTTAAATGAGTTAGCATCCCTAATTGCCTTGGAATATCTTGGCTCAACTGGTTGTTGCTCAGATACAAGTGGGTTAACTTTGAAGAATTCCCAATAGCCTGTGGGATAGACCTGCTTAATCTATTCCTCGACAAATCCAATTTTAGAAGACTAGGATTCGATACAACCTCTGGACTTATTTTGCCAGAAAGTTGGTTCCTGCTTAGATTCAAATTCTCCAAAGAAGTCAATTTTCCAAATTCTTTCGGAACCTCACCAACTAAACCATTGAAAGATAGATCAATTGCACTTAGTTTAGTCGCATTTCCTATCTCAAGAGGCAAGCTACCAGTAATGTTATTTCCAGCAATTCTTAGATCACTTAAACTCATGCAACTTCCCCAGTTTGTTGAGATTTCTCCATAGAACTTGTTGGAACTCAAGTCAATAAATGTCAAGTTGGGGTAGACACCAAAGATCTCAGATATGTTTCCAGTCAATTGGTTTTTCTCGAGGCGAAGTCTGACTAAGCTTGTGCAGTTTTTCAAGCTTCTAGGGATAGAACCAGTTAACTTATTGCCACTCATTGAGAGGTTTTTGAGCAATCCACCTTGGCACAAGTTCTCTGGTAAGGAGCCGGTTAACTCGTTGGCATCCAATTCCAGCATCTCTAAGTTCATCAGATCCCCTAAGGATTCAGGAACTAAACCAGAAAGTTGATTCTCGCGAAGGAACAAATATACTAGGTCAGTCAAGTGACCCAACGAAGAAGGAATTGGGCCAGTGAGCTGATTTCTACTCAACTCTAAGTCAAGCATAGCATGGAGATTTCCTATCTCATTAGGAATATGACCAGAAAGCTGGTTACCGTAGAGATAAAGAAGGGAAAGCTTCGTCAAATTGCCTAATATTGGTGGGATTGAGCCCGTAAGATTATTTTCGTATAGGGTCAACGAGCTAAGAAGGTTCAAATTCCCCAGTTCTAGGGGGATGGGACCGGTAAGCTTATTAGCAAATAGCTGCAACTCTCTTAATTTGGTTAAGTTCCCCAAAGTAAAAGGAATTGATCCTATCAAGTTGTTGGAATCCATTTGGAGTACTTCCAAATTTGTCATATCTCCTATTTCAGGAGGAATAGAACCAGAAAGAGAGTTGTTGTAGACATACAAGAAAGCTAATTTGCTCAAATTACCTAATGAGGAAGGTATGGGTCCATTCAACTTATTCGAATATAGCGCAACTTCACTAAGCAAATGCAATTGCCCGATTTCTTGAGGAATGGAGCCATTTAACTCATTGGAGAACAGGTGCAAGACCTCCAATTTCGTTAGACGGCCAATCTCTGGCAATATTTTCCCCGAGAACTGATTGATAGAGAGGTCAAGATAGGTGAGATTGTTTAGGAGACTGATTTGAGGCGGAATGTGGCCAGAAAGACTATTTATGCTTAGGTCCATATTCATGAGGTGAGACAAAGATGAGAATGGGAATTCGTTAAGCGTACCTTCAAGACCAGCACTGGTGAGATTAATGCCGACCACGCTTCCTGCCCGATTACAGGAGATGCCATGCCAAGTGCACGGACTCATGGTTGAATTGGAACCAGTGGCATTATGAGGAGAGGGAGTCCACGAAGAGAGGGAAGAAACCGAATGATTGCCAAGACTAGACTTCCACTTTAGGAGGTTTTGTGCTTCTACAGGGGAAGCATGAGCAGGAAGTGAAATGGCAAAGGTAGTGAAAAGGGTGAGGGCAGCCACAAGGCTCATGACTCTCTTGAATTCTGATGAAGAATCCATGGATTCTTCTTCTCCTTCTCCTGTTTTGGTTCGGGTAAGTTGGTTTGTCTTTCCCTGAGGCTACAAGCGTTAGCTTAAATAGGCTGTGGAAATTCACGTTCCTATATAATGGGAATGCAATGAAACGGCCTAAGTGGAGACTAACAAAAGGTACGTTTATATTACTTTTACGCCGTAGGGGGACAAGGGGTAGTTATCTTATTGCGAGCTGAACGAGACGAATTTTTGGTTGTCTAGAGACTTTGGAATTTGTTACTTTTGAAGTCTTCGTATGTCACTTTTCTGACTGGGTCAGTCTCCATTTCGGAGGCTTTTTGCTTTTTTTGGTCTGATCTACTTATGGGTCCCACCCTCCCATTGTGCGAAAAGGAGAGGCTTCGACAGACAAGTCTTTGAGGAAAGCTATGTCAAGTCAACGTCTTTCGTGAGGTCTGGGTACACCCAAATTTCCGCAAGATCAGACCCCACGTCGTGCTGCACGATTTTGAATTCAAAGCGCGTAAGGAAAGTGTCCTCACTCGGCATTCGCGAAGCCAAATCTAGACGCGGTCCACCCCATTCTTGCAGAAATACCAGCTGATCTAGAACACGGTAAAAAAAAAAAAATCTAACGGCTTATTTGAAGTGAAAAATTGCTAAAATTTGGAGCTTGTGTTGAGTTGAATATGATTTGGGTCCAAGTGAGATTGAGTGTGGGTTGCCAAAATTATATTACAAAAATATTGGTTCATATGGATTATATTGGTCAATTTGAATTGAATCTTTTTTCTACCCATTCATATTTGACCCCATCCTTTATTAGGAATAACATCATATAAATTTAAAAGATTATCGATTCTAAAAATGTAGAGAAAACCATAATAAATAATTATATTAGAATAAATGTTGTATGGTGTAGCCCAAATTTCTTTAAGATCTATTTAAATAATCACAAAGGCACTTCGATTTTTTAATCACTTCTCTCCTTCCTAATTGACCATAATTTCCAAAGTACCTCAAATCCAAACAAAACAGAAATGTATATGGGCTCGAGCTGCTAATGAGCTGATCCCATTTACCTATTCTTAAAAGTCTAGAATTTACTTCTTTGGAATAAAGCTAAGGCTTCACAAGGTTCTCTAGCTTGGAAGGAAAGATAAGCTTTCAATATGGTCAAATACAACCTACCATTTTGTCGCAACTTAGAACATTCAAGATGATAGTAAATTGAAATTGGAAAATGAATACATGACCGTATGGTCATTTTACAAAATAGACAGTGGAATGTCAACCAATGATTTTGAAGTTGGGAGCAAGGATACTGACTTGCCGGTTTCATAATTTTTTCGTCAACAAATTGGTGGGATTTATTTATTTCTCTTTTATTTATAAAAAAAAACAAAGTGATAATATTCGAACAATAAGTAATATAGTAAAAATTCAATCGCAACTTTTAGAATAGTTAATATTATTCTCTAGCCAAAAAAAAATGATTTGGTGGATTTTGTTCCTAAATAAAAGAAATTTAAGAACTCAAAACAAAAATTGAATGTCAATACTAGTATACTTTGAACTTTTGATTATTTTAGGATATTATAATGGATTGACCCATGACCATGGAGAAAAGTTAATAATCTTTACTTCTTTGATTATAGGAAAGTAAGATGTACTGTGATGCTGAATTTTAGTTTATATATATATATATATATATATATATATATATATATGTATATATACACACACACATATTATAGACATACAATGCTTAATTTTTCTCCTTTTATCTTGTTTAGATGAATGGATTTCGTGTTGGAAGCAACTTTACTGATGAAAATAATGATAGCAATTAAGATGAGACGAACAATTCAATTGAAGATGCTAGTGATGAATGAGTCATGACACCAAGCAATCCTAAGTTAGTAGTGGTGAAAGCTAATGTTTTTAGGCCACTAGAGAGTCCTTTTAGAACAATGAATAGAGTGGAACGAATGAGAAGTCACAATGCACAGTCTTGCTATTAGTTGTAAAACCAATATTTCAAGTGTTTTTCATCTTTTAAATTTAATAGATCATTCTAATGACATTAATGATTTCTTTTTAACTTAGTGATAATACTTTTTTACTTGTGATTTTCTATCTTATAGAATGTAATATTTTTTCTTTTTTCAAATTCAAGGGTTTTAACTTACTGGGATATGTAGAGTTGATATGTAGAGTTTCCCCCATTCAAATAGGTGCTTTTTGCACCTTTATAAATCTTCTAATCCTAAATTAAGCCAAGAGAAAATGGAAACGATGTTAAAAAAAAAAAAAAAAAACCGGTCAAAGTGTTGTCCTGTTTTCCTCCATTAAAAGTTGTGGCTGGTATTAGACGGTTAGAAAATTAAAAGTACGGCACCAGTAAGATGGCCGAACTCATTGAAATTATATGTTAGATGTGGACACTTGGATTTGTTGCTTGGAGATCACAACATGTGATGCTAGGTAGGGGTAAACGGTTTCAGGTTCCGTACAGGTTTCACCTAAAACCTGAAACTTACCATTGGGTACAAGTTCTTCATTTTTTGGACCTTGAAACCTACTTGTCAGAACTTGAAACCTAGAACCTACCCTATCACAGGTTTCAGGGTCGGTTCCAAGGTCCAACAAGTTCTTTTTATTTTTTGTTATTTTTAGTTAAACAAAATGAAAATGAACGCAACAATAATAAACAAGCCTGTCATTCATCAAAAAGAATACAAAACGAACAAAACTATCACTAGAGAAAAAGGAATTCTTGACAAGGAATTCAACTAAATAAAAATAGGGGTGAGTAATTCCAGATTTCATACGAGTTCCACCTAGAATTTGGAATCTACCCGTTGGAAGAGGTTTCTCATTTTTTGAAATCTAAAACCTACCTTGCATAGCCTAGAACCTGGAACCTATCACAAGCACCAAGGTCAGTATTAGGCTCTACCAAGATTCCACCTATATTATTATTTAAACGATTACAATTCAGTAACCATAATTTATATTTAGACACACGAAAAATATGAACGTTAATAAAGTAAAATCTTAGCCATAAAATGGAAACTCGAACTAGTGCTTCTAAATTATACACTCATCATCGAATGGTATGGAATATAGGATGATCGCATGGAGATATGGATCAAGAAAAACATTAAAACTTGTTTCAGATTCTAGGTCATAGGTTCTAGCTTCCAGGTTCCAGGTTCCTCCAACTAAAAACCTGGAATCTACCCAAGTTCCTCATTTTTTGGAACCTAGAACCTATCCCGTATACCTTGAAACCTAGAACTTACAGGTTCCCATCGGTTTGGTTCTCAAGTTCCAAGTTCTATCCTAAAACCATGCTCACTCCTAATGCTAAGCAGATATATTCAATAAGGGCTTCATGGCGCACTTTTGGTCCCATCCTATATTCCTTATCTCCCTGAATCTTCACAAAACCACCATATATACGGGTTAACCTTGCACTTTCAGATACGAGGAGACCCTTGTAAAGAATCGAGAGAAAAGGAAGCAGCGCATGGTCACGGAGTCCGAACACTTAATAAGATCAATCGTGCTATATATTTTTACAAGACTGCTAATGCCTTGACTTTTGTCGCATGTCAAGATCCCGCAACTAATGCGTTGGCCGAAAGTAAGGCCAACGAATCGAGCCCATTTTCTAGAAACTTTGTCAGGACCCAAAAAAATTGCCAAAATGGAACACCTACCACTATAAGAATATAAACAGACTACTTATATCAAGACTTTGTTTCATCCGATTAAGCTTATATCAAACTTGATTGTTTTAAGTTCATTGAAATCACCTATTCACCCCAACTAGGTAATACCGCTAGCCAACATTAGTTAGCATACCAAAAGATCACTAGTTTAAGAATTAGTGTAATCAAGTACCCGATCTCATATCTTTAGTTGCATAAAATTACTTTTCACTTGGCTCCCAGACAGCTTCAATAGGCTAGTGATGACCCCTAATTAGGTTGGATTTCATAGATAGGTCACTTTCAATTGTAATTTTCCAATCGCACCCGATGTAAAGGTTTGGAAGAACCCCAGCCAATTGAAGACCCTTGGTTTTCAAGGCAACATTACCTCTAAACTCGTTTTCTCATTTTTGCCTTGCTGAAAGGGTCGCGACTGGTATATCCATGTCACATTTATCCTAAACTAATTTTCTTGTCGCAAAAAAATTCAAACTAATATACTCGTGCCTAGGGGACCCTGGAATTTTTTACTTTGAATCGAAACTTCAAAGATCCTTTGAGGTTTGAATCTTTAGTACCCCTCTTCACTATTGCAATCGAGTATGATAGGTGCAAGACTACAAGTCAAAGATCTAATACCGACCTACAACTTGAACAGAAATCTGGAGTATGACAATGACAAATTTAGTGATCCTTAAGGACATTGGACGGCACATTCAATCATGTAAACCTGGGCCAAATGAGCTTTGATAGCTCTTGACCTTTGTTCCCATGGACAAATAAGAATGGCGTACACTAACAAGAAAAAGGACATATAGGAGTTAATGATGCAAAGCGAGCATGCTCATCTAGTCAATCAACCCATTCAGACATCACACTTAAAAGAAGAAGATGATAAAATAATATAAACGAGCATCCATATGCCGAATTGCATTTTGATCTAACAAAAATTGTACTTCTTGATCTACATTGCACATAGTTCGAAGGGACCGCTTCCCAACAATTTCATCCACCCCCATGAAATTTGATGGCCTTCTGTTTTGGCTCCTTCATTTATTTGGCTCATCTTCTTTCCATCCCCTTCTCACTTTTGACGCAAGCCATATGGGTCTTCCAATTTCACATGTAACATATGCTATGGAGATTCCAATTACGATTCAGGATGCATAGCCTATCTTGACTGCATTTTTATCAAACCCACTACCATGCTCTCTCGTGTTATCCTCTTGGAAGAATGATGGTGTTGGTGCTGGTGGCAGCTGAGCATCATTAAGGCATGTGTTTCGTAATGGAGTTTCACATAAGCCTAGGTTTCGACAAAATGAGTCGCTTGTGAATGTGCTTAGTTACTTGTCTTGAGGTATAGGGCCTATTTCTCTGAAAGGTTCAAATACTCAAGGAATGACAAATCACCTAGTTCTCTAGGAACCCTCCCACTAAGCTTGTTTGAAGATAAATCTAGCTATTCAAGGTTAGTCAAATTTCCAAGGCGTGAAGGAATGGAACCTATGATATGGTTATGGGAAAGGTTGAGCCCTATGAAAAAATGAAGATCTCCAATAGCACTTGGGATGTTCCCTTGAAAAGAATTGTGTGATAAATCGATGGTTGTGAAGATGGTCAATATCCTCTCTAGCTAAATCTCCCTTCCTTTCATGGTCACATTCACGGAAGCTTCATAGAATCGTATTCCAGCTTCTTGCCTCATGTATAGTGATTTTTTTTTTTTTTTGCGGCTCTTGCTCATTTTGTCCATTCATCATCCCTTCAAGTTTCGCTATCAAACTTATTGGTAAATGACCAGCAAAGTCGTCATTTGAGAGATCCAAAATGTGCAACTTAGGAAAGAGATGAGCTACCCTTGGAAATTCTAAAAGACCATTAAATTTGTTGGACCTGTTGGAATATAATACGCGGAAATGATAGGATCTTACAATTTACATCAACACGAAATCACCAGAGAAATAAACGAGAAATTATAAGGACACCAGAAATTTACGTGGTTCAGTCCGATAACCTATGTCCACAAGGAGAGCCAGCAGCAAATAATCCACTATAATCGGAAAATCAGAGTTTACAATCGCTCACACGCTCGAGTGTTTTCCACACCTAGATTTAACCCCAAACCCAAAATGTTTATAAATAAATAACTCACTTGGACATAAACTTACGGCACAAAATTACCGCGCGTTCAAGCTCAAACGAAACACTCTACGTACACCAAATTCAAGAACTCCGGCGTTCGTCTTTGGTCCACGTACGTAAATCTTCGCGTTTATTTGGAAAGCTTCGCGTGGCTTGCGTGGACGTGCGGCTCCTCTCTCTCGCAAAGCTGCAGCGACTTCTTCTATGTAGGCTTCAGGTGCTTCTAAGGAGAAGGAAGGAAGAATTACCAAAAAAGTCCTAAACCTATTGCAATTGTGCCAATTTAGTCATAAACTTTTTTTTTTGTCAATTTAGTCCTAAACCTTTTATAATTGTGCCAATTCAGTCCATCTGGCCAAAATTGACCGGCCGGCGAGGCAATTTTTTAATATTTTTTCTAATTTTTTAATATTTTTTAAATTTTTTAATTCTTTTTTTTTCACCTTCTTCTTCCTCTGACCGGCGAGATCAGCCTCGCCGACCACTGGCGAGGCTCGCCCCTGTCAGTCGAAGGCGAGGGCCGGCAAGGGCGAGGCCCTACCAGATCAAGCGGGGTTAGCCTCGCTGGCCACTGGCAAGGGCGAGGCTGAGCCTCGCCGGATCGGCGAGCTCGGCCCTCGCCAAAGCCGGGCGAGGCTGCCGTCGCCAAGGGCTGCGGTAGAGGCGGGGAGGAGAGGATGAGGAGGAGGAGGAGGAGGAGGAGGCGGCGAAGCGGCTGCGGAGATAGGAGAGTTGCTCTAGCGCCAGAGAAACCCGACATCCCCGTCGTTGTCGTCACCGTCGCCGTCGCCGTCATCCCCGCACTCATACACGAGATCTCGCCCCCACCTCGCTCTCCCCGCCCACGCCGCTCCGCCGCCGCCTCCTCCTCCTCCTTATCCTCTCCCTCCCCGCCTCCACCGCAGCCCTTGGCCACGGCAGCCTCGCCCAGCCTTGGCGATGGCCGAGCTCGCTAGATCTGGCGAGGCTCGGCCTCGCCCTCACCTCCGACCGATGGGGGCAAGCCTCGCCAGTGGCCGGCGAGGCTGACCTCACCGGCGCTCGCCTTTAGCCGACCGGCCAGAGGAAGAAGAAGGTGAAAAAAAATTCGAAAAAAAATATTAAAAATTGCCTCGCTGGCCGGCTATCCCCCGCCGGCATCCATGTCAGCGCCGGCCGACCAATTTTGGCTGGATGGACTGAATTGGCACAATTATAAAAGGTTTAGGACTATTTTGGCAAAAAAAAAAGTTTATGACTGAATTAGCATAATTACAATAAGTTTAGGACTTTTTTGGTAATTCTCCTAGAGAATGAAAGAAGACCTGCAACAAATTCTATTTTTATTCATGTGTGCCCAAGTCAAAGTTATCCTGGGCCCACCATGTTTTTGTCTCCACGCGTGCAGACTTAATCTTCACGTTTCGGATTCCGCAGCAAAGAGGAAACTTTGCTTCCATTTATTTTATATTTCCTTTTTGTAAATCTTCAAGAGTCCAGCGAATTTTCTTCTACTTGAGAAATCTTTATCAACAAATTTGAATTAACAAATCGTTATCCGAATCCAAACTAGAAACATTAATTTAACAGGACCTCAGAGTAAGAACTTTTAGGTCTGGCAATCTTCCCAATCATATCGGGAACATATCTACTGTCTTATTATTGCTCAAATCTAGGACTTCCAGGTTTTTGCAATTGACAGGGATTGAGGCAATGTGCCTTCAAATTGATTTTGACTCAAGTCAAGAGTTCTCAAGCTACTTCATAGTGAAAATGTTCGAGGGATCGTGTCCAAAAGACTATTCATTTCCAAGTTCAAAACAGATAAACCAATGCTCAAATATGATTAGCACTGAGGTAGGCTGCTGGTTAAGCTATTATTAGACAAGATGAGGAGTGAAAGGTTGGTGGCATTGCAAATCGATGGAGGGATCTTCCCCGAAAGTTGATTCTCATTGAGGCGTAAGTAGACTAAGTTAGTCAAATTACTGAAAGAAAAAAGAATCGGAGTGGTGAACTAATTTGCACTCAAATGCAACAGGTCCATAGTTTGATTTTTTTCTAAGTCATTAAAAATACTACCAGAAATTGTAGCTCAATAGCAACACCTCCAAGTTCATTAGATCCCCATAAGGATCTAGGAAGCAAACCAGAAAGTTGATTAAGGTGGAGGCGCAAATAAACTAGGCTGGTCAAGTTACTTAGAGATGAAGAAATTGGGCTGATGAGCTGATTTCCACTTAACTTTAAGTCATGCACAACGTGGAGATTTCCCAACTCATCAGGAATGTGACCCAAAAGCTTATTATCATAGAGGTAAAGAAGGGTAAGCTTCGTCAAATTCCCTAGCTCTAGGGGGATGGAACCATTAAGCTTATTAGCAAATAGGTGCAACTCTCTCAATTCGGTTAAGTTACCTAGAGTTGAAGGAATTGGTCCTGTTAGGAAGTTGGTGTCCATGTGGAACACTTCCAAATTGATCATATTTCCCATTTTGGGAGGTATAGAACTAGAAAGAGAGTTGTTATAGACATACACCCTAGCTAATTTGGTTAGACTACCCAATGAGGAAGGGATGGATCCATGCAATTGATTCAAACA
Organism: Eucalyptus tenuipes; assembly: GCA_014182365.1. NCBI lineage: Eukaryota > Viridiplantae > Streptophyta > Magnoliopsida > Myrtales > Myrtaceae > Eucalyptus > Eucalyptus tenuipes. The sequence goes on from CM024542.1 coordinate 5,715,385, forward strand.
CAACGCGATCTCATCGAGCAAATGCAATTGCCCAATTTCTAGGGGAATGGAGCCATTTAACTCATTGAAAGCCAGGTGTAGGACCTCTAGTTTCGTTAAACGGTCGATCTGTGGTGGTATTATCCTCGAGAGCTGATTGATTGAGAGGTCAAAATAAGTGAGATTGCTCAAAAGACCGATTTGAGGTGGAATGTGGCCAAAGAGACTATATTCACTCAGGTTCATGTACATGAGATGAGACAAAGATGAGAATTGGAATTTGTCAAGCGAACCTTCAACAATAGCTCTGGTGAGATTTATTTTTATCACCCTCTTGGCTTGATTGCAAGAGATGCCATACCAAGCACATGGACTGTGCCACCGCCCCATCGGCGATGAAGCGACTCGCTCTCACTTGTGTTTTCCTTTTATTAAGTCTTTTATAAAAAGAAAAAACAAAAAAAAGGTAAATAATAAAAAAATTTAAAACACAAAATTGTCCTTCATAGCCAGTGAGTTTAGGCCGTTCTTTGACACTGATATGGGCACTTCAAGTCTTTATTTAAAATAATATCCAAGTCCTTATTTGAGAAAATGATAACACTTTAAACGCTGATTTAAAACAATGTTCACTTCAAACCCTTATTTGAAATTTTCCCATAAATTAATGGATTTAGTAAAGAAGAGATTAAATTAATATAACTTATTTTTAGTGTACTTCTTAATATCGATATTGTCTTGTAACCTATTTTTGACTTGGTTATCATATACACAAACGAGTGAAAAAAATAAATTATAACTAACTTGATTAAAATCATCATACTGTAAATCTAATACAATATACTTTATGCCAATTTGAATTTTAATATAACTCATTTATAGTTTTTTCATCTTATTTCTTGTTATCGATATGCTTGATGTAAATAGGGAAAGAGATATGAAACATAAAATAAGATCAAATTCCTTAAAATAAGATACTTGTTCTTGAGGATAATAAGCTTTTCTATTAAATAAAAGCAAGACACATGGAGCTGAACTTCAATCTCTAAAGCTCAATCCATCACGTCTGAAACGTGAGGAGGAAGAGCAGAGCACGCAGACGCGGCTAAAGGATAGGGCGGAAGGTGGAGGAGGCGGTGATCAATTCCTCTGCTTATAACCACGAAAAATCGTTTGGGAGAGTGACCAACACGGAGAGGAGGAATCAGTTTTGAGGAAAGATAACATTTTTCGGGGTGAGGAAGGATATTTGCTGGGAAAGAAAGGTCTATGAAATGTAGGCCAGAGAGTTTTAGTACCGATTACGCTTTGGTTTATGACAACGAGTATCTACAAGTGTTTCGAACTTATTGAGCAGTTTTGGTACCAATATAGTATTGAGTCGCATCTAGATCATTCAGTTGAGAGCCATCGCCTGTTTGATGAAATGTTTATGAGAATTCTAGGACACAGACGAAAATGACTTATTGAGCAGCTTTGGTATCAATATGGAATTGAGTCGTTGCCTCTACATCATTCAGTTAAGATGCCCATCAACTATTCGATCAAATGCTTATGAGGATTTAGAGGAAGTTAACCTCGTTTTTGTGTAATCTGAAAGTAAAGCGATTTAGGTCGAATGATCTTAACTGGTCTTCAAGTCATTTACGTCTAACTCCTAGTGATTTCTCAATATTTGAATCTGTTTCTGAACTCTAATTTGTTGTTTTTGTGTTTTATGTTCCAATGCCAGTAAATGATCGTTAATGGTGAGAGCTTGGCTAGAGTTGAGGTCACACTTACTGATACTTCGTAAAAACGTTCTAGTTAATCTCCACATGGTCATCTTACTTCATACCCTCAGTTTCCGTTCATTTCAGTAAGTCGTAGTAAAGGGGGTGAAGTCCAATGAACAATGATGGTCAAAGGTAATAGCTAATGGCATAGGTCTTGTGATGAATATAGGGTTCGATTTTTAAGTATATATGTTCAATACTTCGGTGTTCGGGCGTGATAAGCTCCGATTGTTAATGTAGTGGTATGGTGACTTTTGATTTTGTGTATTCTCGATTGGTACCGAAGGAAAGTGGTGGTCATTAAAAATAATAATTCATTACAATTATACAATTAACAATAGATATGAAACCTGAATAGACCTTGAAATCGACCATAAAACTCAAGATAAGTAGGTTTTAAGTTTCAGAATATACAGAACAGATTCTAAATTTCAAAAAATAATAAAACTCTTTCAGCGAGTAGGTTCCAAATGGAACTCGTATTGAACCTAGGACCACTCTAATGGGTATTCCCTATTTTCATTCCGGGCATAATTCCATGACTAGAAAGAGCTAGAGGGCTCATTTTAGAGGACGAGCATTCCCTATTAGACTTTGTCCAATCTCTTGGACCATTTGAATACCCTGTAGCGGAACGGAGTCGACTTTTCACTGGGGCGCTGGGGGGACGCACAGATTATCGTCCTCGGTGTCTCGCTCACAACCACTAAGAAAATCCTCAGACAGTGTGGGATGATGAATACCTTTCTATAGTATATAAAAACACCTGGCATAAATGAACATGATTAAACTGCATCCCATCACAATTAAGCCACTTTCTTGCAACTTATCCCCTGGATCTTGATGATTATGAGGTATGCGACAGGGTACGCCTAAGCAAACGGTAGCTATAATTCAAACTACAAAGAAGATACTTGCAAGAAGAAAAATGCAAATAAGTCACGGGAATAACATGATCAAATATTTTTTACATCGAAAGGCAACTTGCGACAAGCCACTGGCATGCGATATGCATACCACAATACCCGCACCAACAATTCTGCAGTTCATCCATGTACAAAAGTCACTATCACACTCAGCACCAACTCAAATCTCAATTTACAGTAATATATCGTGAACTACCAACATTGGCTCAAATTCTTCAAAGAAAGCAAAGGAATTTACTAAATAGGTCGCTAATCTCGTTGTAGCCATCCAAAGCCCTTTTCCACATGCTGAACAATTCAAAGAAGTTAATGCAGAAGCCTCATCGCCCAAAGAGGGTGGCACTAGTGGGCACTCACGAGGAAGGGATGCTGACACACTCCACATTCAATAGTCTCAGAACCAGAGGTTGGAACCTGGACCTGCAATTATTCCAGAGCACACCCCTTTTAATATCGAAGTATTTAACAATAGGACCAACATAACACATCTGAGCTGTTGTTGGGGAAGGGTCTCATACCTGCAAATGAACAGTGCATATGGGACAGGCAACTTCCTTCATCCTCCTTCCAGAACCATCTGACTGGGAGCCTGTAAAAAGAAAGTTCCTCTGTCAACACTAGACAGGAGCTCAACTAACAACGAGCCAAAAAAGGGTACTTTCATGACAGAATCCATCAGGTACATCAAACAGACGGATCCTCTGAAAATAAACAGCTGCATTGAGAACACGTGTATCCAGTTAAGATTAGAGAATTACCCGCCGATCCTTTGCGATTCCTCTCCATTTCCTCCTGTCACATACAAATAATATCAGAAAGTTATAGCGTGACAACACACTTTCTTCAAAAGAGCCTCAAAAAAGATTGCGCAAAGTTGTCCGAAGACTTTGCCACAGAAATTACAGGGAAAATGTCTACCTGAAGCTATCTATGCAAAGTATCAGAAAAACTACCTGAAGCTTTCTTGCAAGGTCCTCATGACTCTGAAATCCCACCGGTTTACTAGATGCTTCCTTCGCATTGCTCAGTCGCTGAGTAACTTCAGCCTACAAAACCCCATTGTTTAGAGTGACAAGGTATGAGGAGTGTAATATGCCAGCCTATTGCAAGTTGTAATAGGTCCCAGGCCCAAGCACATACTAAGATACATGTGGGTTACATTCGCTTCAAAGAAACTAGAAATATACCAAACAACGGTCACAAACGCGAACTGGTTGAGCATTTTCTTCGGCAGTTAGGGCAATCCTACCATGGGTACATTTATCGCAGAAAATATCTCCACAATTCCTGCAGTGGTGCTGAATCCAAAAAAACCAGACATGAGGGAAAACAATACAGATGAACACTGAAGAGACTAGTAGTGATATAAAAGTATGTACCCTGCGAATAAAAGCACTAAAATCCGTTCCACAACCTGTACACTTTGAAACTGCTTCATCGGGAACCTAATAAGGAAAAACCAAGGAATGTGAGTAGCTTTTATGGCAAACAAGGCTGATATGAGATCCTAAGGAAACCAATGATTTGATACTTCCATGCTTTTGATAGTAACTTCTCATTCTTCTCATTAAGAATGAGAATAAATGCATACAAAACGCCTGGTAAAACACGATATAATACCATTTCAAAGGGTGGTAACTTTTTACACAAAAAGGATTTACTGAGAGACATCAGCATTTGGTGACTTATGATTAATTCAAAGACGACACACTTGGCATGTTTTGATCCATATTTTCACTTTATGTTTATGACATAAATGACCAACACAAATACAAAAAGAAAAACACAATTTTGATGGCATGGCACAAGTTGCTAGCCAATTTTGGTCTGCACAAGATCTCTATGTAGCTAGTCTAAGCCCTCGTAAAGAGGGAGATCCAGGAGACAAAAGGATGTCAACATCTATAATTGTCAGATCTTCCATGAAATGGACAATAAAATAGGGATGATAAAGTGTAAAATCTTGTAGAGTACACTCTGGTAAATACTCACGCCAAATGGATTTCAAGGCATCAAATATGCATAAGCAATTTGAAGATGTTTGGTGCATGTGTGATTGCTCGAGAATTGATATAGCTCGAAATGGAAATCCTTAAAAAAGCTGGAGGAGCCACATAAAATAAGACGATAAAAAACCTCCTTAAGAGTCCATTTCAAAGACTACCACTTGATGCTTTGAAACAAAGGCAATTTTATGGTAAGGCCACAAGAGAACCAATCAAACAGGTGTGCAAAGACATAAGGTAAGCATATCCGTACAGAGACTCTAGCAAAGCTGGAAGAATTCTAAATAGTTTAAAATTTCCATCCCATTGCCTAATGGAGCATCCAAGTTCATGTAAATGCATGCGTTCAAGTCCACATGAAGCAAGTTTGTTTCTTCAATAGAGTTCCACAAATCTAGACAGATCAAGATCTCCAAACAATCCTGTTTTCCCGAAAGCCTACTTGCAAACCATTGCAGCAAAAATTAAACCAAAGCTTAAACAGAAGCTGTCACCGACTGAAGGAACTTTTACCTCAGCATCAGGGAAAATGCCACAAGCAACAAAAAAACTAACGCATGCTTGCCCAAATAGCCAATGCAACAAAATAACATCAATTCCATCAGCATACGGCCTGGGGGGAGATGAAGAAGATAAAAATGGATTTTGCGTTATACCCAGTGATCTTTCTCTTCATTGCCAGGCTTCATCAAATTCATCCAGTCAGCAATACCTTTCTTCCTCTCTGCAGGCTGTTCACTTGTCTTTACAGGATCAGAAGGCCTGCTCCTTCCACCCATTTCCTTTAACTGGAGCATGTAAAACATTTACTTTCAGTCCAGAAAGCACATAAACCATCAGCTGAACTATGGAGCTATTTAAAGTTATATAAAAAAAATTAAAAAAAAAAAACTATGGTGCTATTTAAGGTCCACAAAAAAAATTAACTATGGAGTTATTTTCTATTGATGGTCTAACGCAGGGATATGGATCCTTAATTGAATTCATCTCTTTGCAAGTATGGGCAAGGTGTGGTCTAACAGTTCAAGTGCACAAGTGCATCTCGATCCTTGGACCCCGGTCAAAGGTTCAAATCCACAAAGACTATGGTTCAGCCGATGAACGGCTGGTGTGAACAATGTACATCCAATAGTAAGTCCCTGGATGAAAACTCTAAAACATCCAATGCCAGTTTAGCCACAAACAATTTAGTAGTCTAAATCTGACCAGACCTAAGACCAGTTCCAGTCAAACTAGCCAATCCAGTGAGGTTTCAAAGTTTAGAAATGAGTGAAGGCCTGGCTTGCATTTCTGCAAGGCCTTGCAAGTCCCACCAATATGCATGTGAAAGGAAGGACTTTGGCCTTGCGCCAGTATGCACATGAAAGCAAGGAAAAAGGCAGGAAATACTCAATATCTAAGCAATGGCGATAGAGTGTGAGAATTCATTCATAAGTGGCTACAAATTATAACATATTAACATAACAGGGTAAAAAGTCTTCTTCACACACACATTGGACAAGCCTTGTCAGCCCACTAATTTATCCATCCACCACATCATGCACATAATTGGTAAATGCAGATGTAGCATTCTACCTGAACAGTCGCAGCTGTCACCGTATCAAGGAGTGTGTTAGTTGTGTAACGATTTGATTGTAATCTAATACGCCTGGGTTCAATATCCACAGAACTCTTTGACCAAAATGAAAATATAGATGAATCCGTCACCTGCGTGGCACCATGCATCCATAGGTCAACATTAAGTTAAAAACTGTAAAAGAACGCGTAAACAAGGACAATTAACTCACTTCACATCTGGTGATGGTCTCTAAAGGGTATATCCTCAAAGTCCGACTCGTTGAAGGATCAAGCATACGAATTCCATCCAAGCCTATCTGAAAGAGTATATGTAACATCAAGAATCAGTCGCAATAGAATCAACCCCCAAATGACTGAAGGATAAAAGCAAGAAAGAGACAAAATGATCTACCGTATTGTCGCAACTCTTGTTTACAATAGGTATATCTTACAACAAAACAAAGAGATGTTTAAGATCTTTGAATTAATATTAAGAACATGGTAAGGAGATAATATGAATAGTAACGAAATCAGTGAGTTCAATTATAGGTGTTCTCCACCTCATATTTCCCCCCAGGTGTGGGGGAACGAAACACAGAGTGCACGCACACCATGATTTATCAATGCCAAAGGGAATTATGTTGGTTTACTAATAGGTGTTCTATTCCTCCTCTTGCAATAATTGGCACTCGGCAAGAGGGTGAAAGTAACTATTAATGAGATTGAGAAATCAATGAACAGCTTGTATGATAAATTTGAAAAATAAGTTCTCAGAATTTAGACACTGAATATGTTTGATTTGTATGGATTTTAAGTTATTTTTTTCAAATCCTGCAGTGCTTATAATTCGATTTTTAGTTTATGCAAAACACGACATCTTTCAGAAAAATGCAAATATTGACATGTATACACCTATAAAATGTTAAATTTTCAAATTAGTAGGAAAGAAAATTTTTAAAGCAAACAAAACAAGTGCTTAACAAAAGATTGTTCAATATAAGCTTTGGAAGATAAACATTGCATCTTGTTAGTTTCTCAGCAAAAAGGAGTTGCAGATGTGATAATAGGCTTTAGCAATATAATTGGTAAAGTTCTAACTCCCACAAAAGTTTTTCCATCAAACAAATTAAGTAACTGCTTCCTTACTTCATCTTGAGTGAAATTTTTGCTTAAATGAATCTGTTTAGTCGAAATTAGTCAGTATTACCAGACTCTTTTAATCTTATTAAGTGTCAAATTTTTCAGTTATCGGCATTTGATAAAGTTGTCAAAGAGGACCTAACTATTTGGGCTCATAGGGGTTTTAAACAAGAAACCTTCTAGGTATACCAATTTTCACCATTCCTCTTTTAGCTAGTCTAGGTTGTTTACAAATGTTTCCTACAGCAAATGCAGTCAATGTCCTTCCCCCATTATATAATTTGGCCAGTAATAGTTACATTATTGATTGATTTTATGGTGACTTATGTAATTTTTATTATATTAGTCTTTTGAAGGCATCTACAAACAGTGATTGCTAACATCACATTTATCTCTAACATATACAATCCTCATAATCCACATAATTTTATGATAAATCCACATAACACATCTATCAAGCAATTATTTCGTCAAGCAGTGATCTTCAAGACATTTAAAGATCAAAAGGGCATATCTTCAACTTCTTAAGACATGAGCTAATGGAAAAAAAAATATTAGCATTAGCATCTAAGGCAGGCAATCCTTTTACTTGCTTCAGTAATAAGCAAAGAGTATAACAGGAACTGGAATAATGAAGACAGTACAAAACTACAACCTTGCATCTCTTACAAGCTATTAGTGTAGGATGTGCTAAGGTTTTCCAGAACAAAAACAGGTGTTGCCCGATAAAGGAAAGTTCTTTGCTTTTTATTTTAAAATCATTATGGCAGTTTAGCCAAAACATCATTTACTTCAGTTCACTTGCAATGAAGAATCACAATGAAAACTATCATAACATTACAACTCGAACAGTCAAGAGATGTAATATATTCAGCTGCATCAGATGATTTGTACCCATACATTGCAGGTTTATTTTTTTTGTAATGAATCACTTCGATGCTCATACGGTCTATCTGTCCTAGAACCCCAAAGAATCTTAGGTTAGCCTCTGATTTAAGACGAACTAGGCATTAAACGAGTCAAATTCAGTAGCGCTGAAATACTAACGATGAACTTACTACTCTGCACACTATAAACTTCTAAAGGTAGAAATTAAGCAAAATGAACAAGCAAAGACAAACCTGACAGAGAACATCCATTGTACTTTGAGAACCACTTTCAGGCAAGAGCTTTACCCTAAACTTCTGGACCCCACTCTTTACATCCTGCTGCGTCTCCGCCTTGGGCACCGCTCTTACAATCTTCGGTGAGCTGACCGAAGACTCCTTCCCAGAGGGAAAACTGATTGGTCTTCCATAATCATCGAACGCAGACCAGGTCGATGATTTCGAAGAAGTGCCTCGAGCACCGTATGGCTCGACTTTCCCTCCTTCGTAAGCAAACACACCCTCTCCATACGCGTCCTCCCGCCTCGAACCCGAACGATACTGCGAAACATCCGATTGCTTCCTGTAGAAATCCGACCCGTAATCGGACATGCTACGACCGTATCCCCCGCCATACCTATCATCGAGGAACGATCCCCCCTGATCGTACTTCACGGAATTATCATACGTCGGCTCATACGGCGCGTTGTACGGAGCCGAGGAGGAGTAGATGGACGAGTACGGCGAATTCGTGCTCGGATTGGGGACCGAGCTAGGGTTCAGGGCCGGGGGCGCGATCGAGGTCTGCGGAGGGTAGCTCGCGGCGGCCTGAAGCTGATCGTAGGGCCCGGGCGGAGGAGGCGCGGGCGCGGGGGCGGGCGGAGGGGTCGGGGGCGGCGCGTAATAAGACTGCTGCGGCGGCAGCGGCGGGGGCGGCTGGTAGGGGGCGTGGGAGTCGAAGGGAGGGAAGGAGGACGGGGCCTGCGGGGTGGAAGGGACAAAGGAGGACACCGGCGGCGGGGGCGGCGGCGGCGCCTGGGGGTTGGAGCCGGAGATCGGGGGCGGGGCGAAGGAGGGGGCGGTCGGGGGCCGATCGGATCGGGGGCGGGGGCGCCGTAGGGGGTAGGCGGGGTAGTCGGAGGGGGAGTAGCCGGAGGAGAAGGGGGCGCGGAGGCGAAGGACATCGGCGGCGGATCGGCGGGGGCGGCGGCGGGGTGGTTAGGGTTCGGCGGGAGGTGAGGGTAGTGGTAGTATGGGGCGGAGGAGTAGTCGCCTTGCTGCATGATGAGGGCGGAGAGAGATCGGATTGGATTGGATTTTGGGTCGATGAAGATGGAGGAGGAAAGATGATTCCGTTGCTTAGGAACGCGGAAACGAGAGGAGAGAGAAAAAGAGGGAGGGGGTTCGTTCCTGGGGGAGAGGGGAGATCGGGTGGAGCCCCGCGCACGCCGAGTTATGGTGAGCCCGCGATGGTGGGGTGGTTGCTCCGCGAGGCCGAGGTCAAGATGGGAATTTCGGGGTTCCGGGGCAGTGGGGAAGGGCGTGGACACGCGTGCCGACGGGAGAGGCCGGTGGCGGTGGGGTCCAGAGCCCCGGTCTTTCCACCGCCGTCTCGTCTGGCGTCCGATGGCGTTGGACGGTTGACTTTTGATGAAATTTTATGTAGAGGTGGCTCCCGATTCGATTCTCAAGAATCGGAATTAGGGGCTGGATCGGCTGATCTAAGGTCGGGACCGGACTAAACCAATAATTTGGTCTAGTTCTAACTCGATACAATAGAACTAATCACTTATTTTTTCTTATTACCTTTTTTTCATTAATTTTTTTTCTTATTATTTGGAACCGAATCGAGATAGTATTTAACTCACATTTTATTAATTTTTTGAAAAAATATACTTAGTCGGTGAGATTCAATCCAGTCACCGAAAATCAAACCATCTAGACACCAATGCCACTTTTGGGAACAGGAACCGAACCGACACTCAAACAAAATCGACTAATCCAATTCAATTCGGGTAGTCCATTTTGCACACCTCTAATTTTATGACTCCTTCTAGTGATTAACACAATCGGTTTGGTATGTAAATTTGCAATAGTAACAAAAATCTTCAAATGTTGGATATGATAAAAAGGCAATAATTTTACGAATTTTTTGTAAAAAAATTACTGACCATAAGTATAAAAACTAAAATATTGAAGAATAATTACCATTGAAGATATGTTTTGTAATTGCCTTGTTTTTTTCTTATTTTTCTGCTCTTTTGTTTTTCAAAACAAAAAAATAATAAAAATTGTTAGCTAATTATTTTATTTTACTAGAATAGAAAAGTAGCCAATGAATAGATATGGAGTAGAACCAAAAGGTAAAAAAAAAAATTTCTTTATTCTCAAAAATAGAAATAGATAAATTATTTTTTAATAGAAATTGTTATCAGAGACGAAAAGTTATCACATGCACCCTAATAAGGCTTTCCATTAAAGTGTTGTGATCACGAAAGCAAGTTCGAAGACAAAAAAACAAAAAAGAATTGCACTAAATTCAGATTTTTTATAATCTTTCACCGAAATTTGCCAGCATGAAAATATTCAACCGTGCGAGACTAAAATTGCTAGATGTGAAGAGGCGGTTCTAATTTGTCGTTTGTAGAAACTCATTGGAGAATTACAACTATCAAGTATAATCACGAAATATAAGTACCTTCGCTCATGACAATGTGAGGCATTTTACTATATTAGTGTTTTATTAAGTGCAGAAAATGCAGAAAAGTGAATGTGAATGATCCCTGGAGTTGGTTGGCGTTGACTGTTCAGGAACTTGCCAAAGGATCCAGTCAAGGGTCGAAATCCCAAACAACTCGGTTAGAAGATGCACAGACTCTGCTATCATTTTATCGACAAGGGTTCGACTTAAATGTCTCAACACATGCTGTGGCGACTTCTGTGACGCTTAAAAAGCTTCTCCACAGTCAAGCAGCAGCAGAGGGCGAGCCTCGGAACATAGACCGCAACCCAAGCATCAGGTCACCAGTGCACATACATTCGTAGAACACTAACAACCGCTCACAGATTCTGGCACCGGCTTATCAGTGCATACAATTTATTGAAGTGCGTGTCAAATTGGCGAAAATGACTTATTGACACGGTACTCTATCAATGCTATAAGAACGGCAGATATGGCTCAAAATGCCGACAGAAAAAAAAGAAGGGGGGTGTTTCTTATGAGACTCAGGGCATTGCCAACTCGACAACATCGTCCGCCTTGCTCTAAATTTTTTCCCTAGACTCCTGCCACGACTTGAGTCATTGCTCTCGTAGAATTCCCCACGGCATGCTGCATTCTGTCATACCATTCACCTATCCAAGTATGCTCAACCATATCTTTCCCAGATTGGAGGTGCCAGATCGGCCTCAGCACGCCAAAAACAGCAAGATCAGCTAAATTAGGCTCTGCCCCACCTGTTGCAGATAACCATCAGAAAAGAGAGTCAAGTCTTGCAGCATTCTTCTCGCAGCTTCTGACCAACCAATGAGCAGAACCGATCGAGCTTACCACAAAATGGCCTCCCCTTAAGAGCATCCACCCATGTTTCAGCTGCTTCATACAAGGCTGCGCGTTCGTCTGCAATGTTGTGTCTCTTCTTCAACTTCTTCGACACCATATACATAGCTGCAGCTCCGCTGTACTTGGCAATTAACCTCTCCATGAAGCTGAAGTTGCCTATAATTGTGGATTCTCATCATACTATAATCATAATCCATTGAAGTATATAGAGCAAGTATGCTACTCAATAAGTAGATATTCATCACAATTAGCAGGAGAAATACACCGAGGAGTACAGAAAAGGTGCACTGTAAATTGTTTGTTTAGAATAAGAAACATCACCAAAAGAAATGGCGCAAATCAAACTAGTATTTATTGAAATTATAGTACACAAGAAATTCACAAGATCAGAGAGAAAAAGAATTGACAAACTAAAACAGGCAACGATAGAAAGGGATGAAAGTAGAGTATGGATCTCATAAAAGCTCAGAATACACTAGAAATAGATGAAACTAGAGTTTAGATATTGGATCCTCTAAGCGCTTAGCAAAGACTTAAGATTATGAAAACTAGTGCACTTCAACTACAGGTCCTAGAGCCAAACCCTAGCCGAACAATGAATTACAGTGAGTCTAGTACTAAACATGATTAAAAGAAATAAAATATCACGATTAACAGCAACATTAGCCCAACCACAAAAGGTTAGATCAGTCACATGATGGAAGGAAGACCACATGGATGTTGACTAAGTCTTTGTGGTGCCTTTGCATGTCTAATGTTATATCATGAATCAGTTGCAGACTTTTGCCACAGTGTATAACTCTTAGTATCCTAAAATGTGTCAAAAGATGTGGGCATTCAGAAAATCCAGACTTGTTTATCTTCAAAAAAAGAAACTTCACAGATTAACAGAAAGCTCTGGATATGCTCAAAACAGCTATGATCTGGGAATAAAGGATGGTTTCTGGATTCAAAACCCTCCTATGCTCAACACAGCCATGATCTAAGAATTAAGGATGCTTTAAAATTGATGTCCTACGATAGACAGCAAGTGTGATACCATATCACTGCAGAAATAAATGAAAACTTGAGCCAATGGACCAAGCTCCCTACGGGGTTGATCAGAGTTTACTTGCTTTTTCCTTAAACAAACAGCTTGACTCATCGTCAACTCTTGCTGCTATACCAAAATAAACCATTCCAGAAAAAGGGCACTGCCAAGTCAACTACTGTGAACTAAAGCATAACAACCCACATAGCTTAGCCTCACTACTCATGTCTCAGTAAAAGGTAAACATTGATCAACAATGATCATGCTCTTTGGAAAAATAGATGCTTGAGCACATCCATAGGTTGAGCTTCCAATTGTTTACTTGCTAGCTACCAGTAAAGTGCACAATGCTTTCACACAGCTTGTAGACAGCTCTTTCACTTGTAAAGCAATAGCAAGTACAGTTAAGTATTAAAATAACAGTGCCAGCAAATTTTTCCACACTAATTGCTTCTTTTTGTTGGAATTGGTACAAGAACAGTTAGCAACTAAATGGTGTAAAAATTTAAAAAAAGGGAGGGGGGGCACAGTCAGCAAGCTGCTTCCTCGAAAGACACAGATACGTTGCCAAAAACAACTCAGGAACACCAATGCATATGTTGCCCTTACCATGGGTAGTAATATAGTCGAATGACTCGAGGGCCTCTGAAGGAGTTCTGTATATATTTGGTGATAAAACATGAACCAAATGATTATCAACCCACCTACATCCAGTCATATTACACACCAATGGTGAGTTGGTACATTGCGTGAAACATAACAGGAGATGTCCAAGGTAACTTGGACGAAAGGAAATGAAGTCACAGAATCCCCAGAAACAAAAAGAGAATGGCAGAGAAGTTAATTGTACCCACGCCACTTCCTCTCCTCTTCATTTCCGCTAAGTCTTCAGGATGAATTTTTTCGAACAACTGATCAATGATAGCTGCACACACCAAAATGTGTCATTGCAGAGTGTAAATGAAAATCAAAAGACATTCAAAAACTTGCGTGTTCAGCAGAATAGGCTTGAATGCTCCAAAGTTAGATATCACTAATCGCATCAACATGAAAGACCAAACATGAGATAAAAAGGATAAGGGAAATGACCAACAACCTGAAGAGCCATTCATCTGCTTTCCATTTACCATCAGTATAGGCACCTTCTTGGAATCAGACCATTTGATCTCTTTCTTGCTGATGGGTTGACCTCCACAACTTTGTACGGTATTTTGTAGTAATTTAAGAATGCTGAAGGAAAAGAAAAAAGAAAAAATCAAACAACATCATAATGAAATTAATGATACCCACACACGAGATTAATAATGGACAACAACTGACATACTGACAATCATGAGAGATGCGGTAATACCAGCAGCACAAGCGAAGCCACACTTCAGCATTTTAAATTCTCTCACTTTAGTTTGGTTTTCCTGGCCAAGAACTATTTTCCTACATATTCTGTAGATACTGGTTACCTGTCAATGCGATCCGATTAACTTCATCGTTATCATTTTACATTTCCCCGAGCCTCAACTTCCCTTTGTGATGATAAGAGGAAAGAAGGAATGCTACAAATACAAAGAAACCACTGTGAGAGAACAAAATCTCGAGGACACTCTGATTCGAACCAGAGAAAGGGATCAGCCAAAGCGTACATCCCCAAGATGCATCTCTCAGTGCATACACACCACTAGGCTGAACTCTCTTTCAGCAAAACTTTGCATGCTCAGCCTTCGAGGGCCAAAGAACGCCGATTACTTCCCACGCAAACCAGAAGCAGCACGTACCGAAACGGCGAAGCGCATCCCTCGTTGAACGATTCTAGCTTCTTAAGAGATTCTAGAGAAAGCCCGGTAGCTAACTTTAAACTTTGTTGCAGAAAGGGCAAGCCTCGTACTGGTAGAGGACGACGTCGCCGGGGAGAAACCTCGCCCCTCGCGAGCCCTCTTCCCGCGCCGCAGACGTCGCCGCGGCGGCGGCGGAGGACACGAGCCTGGCCCCCGCGGCGCCATTGGCAACGGAGGGGATCGACGGCCAGCGCCGGCCGGTCAGTACCTCGGAGAGCCACGGGGAGCTCGTGCCCGCCCGGGGATTGCGGAGCGCGGCTCGAAGGAGGCGGTGCTGGGAGGCGCCGGCAGCGGCTGCTCCGCCTGCCGCGGCGGCTCGGGTCAAAGCGGCGGCTCCTCTGATCGACCTCGTCGTCATCGTTCGAATTCCGGAACCGGGAGAGACATTTTCAGTGCAAGAGGAATCGCGAAGCGGCGGGGGTTGAAAGTGCAGCAAGGAAGAGTCCCATCACGTAGAAGGTTCTCTGTGTATGAGCTTGGAAGAACTCACGAGTCACGACCATATGCATGGAAACTCATAAATGGTTCGTCCTGACATCTTTATGGATGCTCTCATGATCAAATGATCAAGTACTTTTAAACTTGACCTTTTCCCATCCATTTGAGTCTCGACAATGTCAGGTCGCGACATAACCAAGATGTTCATTGGCTTCTCGTCGCCCGTCTTACCAAGAGCAATATTGAGGGTCAGCTACATTGATTGATAGAGACCCAATATCAATAGGAGATAACCTGGTACAGAAACGGAAATGGAACTTGAAATCCACGCTGTCTCTTCGTAATGACCAAGGCGAAATCGGTTGTAAGTTGCGGATGAACTTTTGACCACGACCAGCTCGTTGACTACCCAAAAATAAACCAACCAAACATAGCCCTGAATTCGTGCCTGCACGTCAACTACAAAGAATGCAATTCTCTCTCTCTCTTCTTGATTCGCCCCTTACAACTTCCAAACCAAACCAACACCAAAGCCAAAACAATCCCGAAAAAACTATCATATTCTACCTCAGAGAGGGGAAAAGAAACCTTCCTCTCTCCTTCCTCTCCCTCCTCCTCCTCCTTCCCTCTCTCATTGGAGGGTCAAAAAGAAAGACGAGAAATCCTTCGAGCGAGAAGTATATAGATAAAGAGACAATCAATGTACGCGACGACGTCGTCTTGGTCGTCGCTGTCGATGAGGAAGCTGTGCCCCAACTTTGACAGGGAGGACGGCCTTGACACCGTCCTGGAGGTGCCCATCCCAGAGGAGATGTTCACCAGCATGGGTAGCAATGCTGTGCTGAGGTGGCAGAACCTCCGCGCTCTGATGAAGGCCCAGTCCTCGTCCTCATCCGCCACCGATTATTGCAACAAGTCCTCCTCCTCTGGTTCGTATGCTTCGTCTTCTTCGTCGTCAGAATCGCCGCCACAGCAGCGTCTGTCATCCGGGTCGAGGAACGAGTTCATGGCTCTGCTCAAGCTCGTCGGGTCGCCTCTCATTCCTTTCCAGGTCCAGTCGGATCAGGCTCTAACCCGACCCCTCAAGGGTTGCACCATTGTAAGCCTACTCCTAACCTCCGTTCGACTTTGGTCGCTGCAAAAGTTTACGCACCAGAAGATCCTGTGTCGATGGGTCAGGAAACCATGTTTGATTTATTTGCAAAAAGTTTTTTCATGATAGGGTATTCGTGGCTTCCATATGTAATTGTTTGATATATTCTCCTTTATTTTCCTAGTGTTTTGAGAATGAAATTAAAGTAAATCTCTCTGTGGCGTTATGATAAACAGGAAGCCTCGACCGCGCAGTACATAATTCAGCAGTACTTGGCGGCCACAGGGGGGCAAGGGGCGTTGAACGCTGTGCACAGCATGTACGCGGTGGGGCAGGTGAAGATGGCGGCGTCGGAGATGCGGCAGGGCGATGGCAGCGTACACGCCACCGGGAGCAGTGAGGTCGGCGGGTTCGTGCTGTGGCAGAAGAACCCCGATCTCTGGTACCTCGAGCTGGTGGTTGCGGGACTCAAGGTGAGCGCGGGCAGCGACGGCAAAGTCGCTTGGAACCAGTCTTCCTCTCAGCCTTGCCATGCCAATCGCGGTCCTCCTAGACCCCTTCGTCGCTTCTTTCAGGTATCCTAGAAACGTGTGTCGGGCTTGGGTAGCTTCACGGTTCGAAATCTTGGTAAAAAGTGACTACATTTGTGAGATATGAGCGTTCTCGTAGAAACAAAGCAGGAAGAAGTCATTTTTGAAACAAGGAATGATTGGAGATTCTTTCTGCAGAACCAGAAAGGATCAGATTTTCCAGGGAAAGAACTTCAAATCAAAAATAATCAACAATTGTCATCATCAATGATGAATTTATTGGAGTTGGGGGATGGTATTAACAATCAATTTGTTCAGTTTTATTGGTCCCTTTTGGGAGTCTGATCTAAATTTTCTAAATTTCATTACTTATGATTAGGGCTTGGACCCAAGATCGACGGCCAACCTATTCCTGGATGCAGTATGCATTGGGGAGAAGACGATCAACGGGGAAGACTGCTTTGCTCTAAAGATCGAGGCGACCCAAAATATCCTCAAAGCACAGAGCTCCCCAAACACCGAGCTCGCCCATCACAAGGTGTGGGGCTACTTCAGCCAGAGGACCGGCCTCTTGGTCCACTTCGAGGACAGCAAGTTAGTGAGGATGAAGTCGATAAGGGGGAACGACAGTGTTTTCTGGGAAACCACAATGGAGTCGACCATCGAGGACTACAGAAACGTCGATGGGATCAACATCGCTCATGGTGGGAAGACTTCGGTGACCATGTTCAGGTATGGAGCTGCGCAAAATCACAAGCGGAAGATCGAGGAGACTTGGAGGATCGAGGAGGTAGACTTCAACATATGTGGGTTGTCCATGGATTGCTTTCTACCACCTGCAGATTTGAAGAGGGAACAAGAAGGTGGAGATCAGGGAATGTCATGAGTCAAGCTGCTGCTTGTTGAATTGAATTACATAGCAAATACGTGGACAAAGAACAAAAGAAAGGCAATGTAAATACAGGAAAGAGTATGAATTAAGAGGATCGGTGAAGCTTTGTCTTTTCTTCAAGGCTCCGTTCGCTTACTTTCAAGAATGTTTTCCGAAGTTTTCAATGTTCAATTCATGAAAAATAAAGGAAAACGCATTCTTTCATTACTCATTTTAATTATTTATTATTTTCTATTTTCCTTTTTTCTTTCCCTTTTTTGATTGAAATTTTAATTATATTTTATTTTTGTCTTTTTTTCTTTTTTCTTCTTCTTCAACCAATTGCTAGCTACAACATAGGTTGGCGACCAACCACAGGCTAGCTCGAATGGCCCTAGAGGGTAGCAAGGCTCGAGCATAGCTTGAGAATAGGAGGCTCAAGCCTTGCCAAATCGACGACACTCGATCGTCATTAGAGGGGCAATAAGGCTCTAGCCTCATAGATCGACAATGCTCAAGCATCATCAGAGGCTGGCGAGCTCATCCCTCAGCTTGTTAGCCATCGCCTTGGCTGGCAACTTCTCAAGGAAAAGGAAAAAAGAAAAAAGAAAAAGAAAATTAATTAAAATTTTGAATTTTTAAAGAAAATAAAAAAGAATAGAAAAATGAAAAAAAAAATGATCAAAAGGAGTGCATAGAGGAAAATTAAATCAAATACCGAATGGAAAAAGATAATTTTCACTTCATTTTCAGGTTTGAGCCGAACAACTAGATATGTTGTTATTTTCCTGAAAAATAAGTTCTTGAAAAATATTTTCTAGAAACAACACATTTTCCATGAAATTAACAAAGCCTTAATTGCTTGCACAATGCCGGTTGAATATCCTTGAACCGAGTCGAGGCTACTAGCTGCTTAATGGGGAAAATTATATTAAAAAAAAAACATTAATCTATTCAATACTAAATCTTTCAATTGAGTATTTCAACTTTTTCAAGTTTTGCCAATTGCATTCATCCGTTGGAAATCGCTAACATATATATTAGCCGTCCTACATGTATATAGCATGGCTGATATTGATATAGAGAATTTTTAATAATATTTTAATACTTTTTCGAATTTTTCTTTTTTTTCTTTTTTCTTTTCTTCTTTTTTTTCAACTGTGACTAGGGAGGGCTGCCTAGACGGAAAACAGTAAAAAAGAAAAAGAGAATTAAAGGAAAAAAAGTAAAAAGAATTTTTTTAAAATTTTTGAAATTATAAAATAATAAATATCCACATCAATTCTAATTGTATCACATAGGATCAACATTCATGCAGTGACTTTGACCATTAACAAAACGTAAAAATGTATAAAACTTAATTGATATAATTAAAAAATTTAGGATTAAATTAATAAAAATTATAATAGGGTTAAAAAAAAATTGGTAATTTTCGCTTGTTAAGGTAATAGTCCGCAGCTGGATATTAGGGTTTACTATTGTTATTAACAAATCAGAAACTTCAGAAAATTCTTGCATACAGGTCATAGGAATCGAGCTGCCCTAGATCATCAGAATTCACATCTCCGGCACCACTGACAAGAGGTGCCTTCCCATCATTCCGACTTTGAAAGGCAATTTCAAGCACGTCTGCTGGTAACAATTCCTTGTAATTCAGGAATTTGTCAATGAACTCATGATCGGGATCAAAGGATCCAAGATTCTCAATCAAAAGCATCTCGGCCTCTGATCGTGACTGCTTCAAGCAATATTCCAGGAAACTTGTATCTACAGAAAAATAATGATGATTGCATTATACTCGAGTGGAAGTAGATATCTGCAAAAATCAAGTAAATGATATTTTGCTACAATAACACGATCAAATGCACTAAGGTCCTTTTTATTTTGAAGCTTCATGCTCTTTACTAAGCTATATTACTGGTAAAGAAAATGTTGCATAGGCTGGAAATTGAGCAGTCATTACAAAGGTTCATTCACGCTCTTGCCGACAATCTTTTGTTTCATTTGCTACCACTTATCGCATTATGAATGGTCCACAGTATGACCAAATTAAACTCTAAAGGAATACTGTAGAAATTGTGGGGAAGTACCTTTAATCCCAATAAGCCTCACACACTCACTTTCCCACCAATCTTTGAAGTCCATGGCCTCTGCAAGAGGTATTCAAAAATTGAATATCAGTAGGAGTCAATTTTCCTACTACTTTTTCTCCATTAACTTTTTTCTCATTATTTGAATTTAAACTATAAGTTTAGATAGTATTTAGCTGATGACTTATTTTTTCCTACTACCTTTTTTTCCATTAATTTTTTAAAGAAATAAAAAATAGTGTTTAGCTCACATTTTATTAATTTTTTTAAAGAAATAAAAAAATAAAAAAATAAAAAGATACTTAGTTGGTTCGGTTTGGTCCAGTCATCAGGATTTGGACCATCTAGACATCAATTCCACTTTTAGGAACCAAAACCGAATCGACACTCAAATAAAATCGACTAATCCGATTAGTTTGATAGTCAAGTTTTGCACACTCCTAATTTTATGACTCCTTTTGGCGATTTACACAATTGGTTTGGTATGTAAATTTGCAATAATAAGTAACAAAAATCTTCAAATGTTGGATATGCTAAAAAGGCAATAATTTTACTAATTTTTTTGTAAAAAATTACTCACCATAAGTATAAAAACTAAAAGTTTGAAGATAATTACCATTGAGGATATGTTTTGTAATTATCTTGATTTTTTATTTTTCTGTTTTTTTGTTTCTCAAAACAAAACAAAAAAAATAATAGAAATTGTCAGCTAATTATTCTATTTTGCCGAAATGGAAAAGTAGCCAACGAATATATATGGAACAAAAACAAAAGGTAAAAAAAAATTTATTTTTTTTTTCAAGAACATAAATTGATAAAATTATTTCTAAACAAATTTTTTTTTAGAGATAGAAAAGTTATCAAATGCACTCTAATAAAGTTTTCCGTTAAAGAGTATCGCAATCATGAAAGCAAGTTCGAAGAGAAAAAAACAAAAAAGAATTGCACTAAATTCAGATTTTTATAATCTTTCACTGAAATTTGCTAGCGTGAAAATATTCAACCGTGCGAGACTAAAATTGCTAGATGTGAAGGGGCGGTTCTAATTTGTCATTTGTCAAAACTTATCGGAGAATTACAACCATCAAGTATAATCACTAAAGTCCTATTTGGTTCAGCTTTCCCAAAGAGTTGTCCCTTGGAGAAAATATTAGGCATTTGGGAAGCATTTTTAGAAGTACATTAACCAAATGTAGTATTGGAAATGTTGAAAGTCCAAAACAGTTGAACTTTTTTTGACATTTTGGAAATACAGGTCCACTCCTACTGTTCATTTGTTGACCTTTTTTCTTTTTTTTCTTTTTTTTGGTGCGACCATTCATCTTATGGAGGCCAGATCTAGTGAAGGCCAACCTCGGGCGAGGCTGCTGAAGGCTAGATCTAGCGGAGGCCAACCTCAAGCAAGGCTGCCAGAGGCCGACCAATCGCTAACGACCAAATCTAGCCACTGAACAGCCTCGCCGAAGGTTGCGTGACCTCAAGTGTCATCGCCCGAGTCTCACGCGACCTCAAGCGATGTCACATGGGTTCGTGTGGCTTTGTCAAGTGGGCTCACAACCTTAGGCGTTGCCGCCTAGGTTCGAGTGACCTAAGCGGCAGCACTTGAAGTCGCAACTTTAGGCTACCTTGCCTACAGCTAGATCGACCGCCTAGTGGTTGGCCAAACGTCGGATGATGACAATGCTTCATTAGATTTGATTTTAATTTTTTAAAAAATTAATAAAAGCCCTATGTAAATGTAGAATTTACCAAAAAGTATTTACGCTAAAGTGACTTTCTAATACACTTTATGGTTATAATTTGCCAAATACTAAAACATTTCGGAAAACTCCTCTACCCCAAGGATCCGTTCGTTTTGCGGAAAATGGACCATTTTCAAAAATATTTTCCAGAAGTCATTTTCCAGAAAATGACAATATTTTCTCAGTGTTTGTCTAAAACCCGAAAATATTTTGAAATTTTTTCTCGGTGCTCGGTAAGGAAAATATTTTCTAAGATTTCACAACTTAGGCATGCATCATTTCTTGACCTATAAATCCATCAAATATGAACTTGCCTTTAAATCATGTCAAACTTGTTTCATATCTTTGTTCCCTTATTGTCGCCAACCGCTTATCTACTCTTAAAAATGTTCATATGGATTTTAAAAAGAAACAAAAGAGAAAAGAAGCAAAGCATGTACAGCCCTAATGAGAATCTTCTCTTCCTGCGTCTTTTGTGTTCTAATAAACAAAAAATAAAAGAAGCAAAGCTGTAGAACCATTTGCTTGAACAATGTACAACTATAGGGTAGAGTAAATAAAAAATAGGATAAGCAAGAGTGTAGAGCGCGAGCTTGAGATTGACGAGCTCGAAGTTCGCCAAGTAACGGCCAACGACTGCAAGCCAAAAAAAGAAGAAGATGAGAAAAAAAAAAAAAAAAAAGAAAAAGAAAAAGAAAAGAAAAAGGAAATTAAAAATAATTCAAATTAAAAATGAAAAATGAAAAATAAAAAATAATTCAAATAAAAAAAAAGAAAAGAATATTAAGAAAGGGGAGGAGGAAGTAAGGATTTATAGAGATATGAGATAAGAGAGATCAAGTGAGGAAAATATTTTCCACTTTTCCTCTAATTTAGAAGACTTTTTTCCTTTCATGGAAAACATTATCCCCAAGGAATTTATTTTTCAGAAAAACGAACGTATTTGGAAAATCGAAAAACGTTTTCCGAAAATTATTTTCCGCGAAACAAATGGGTAATGTTTTGCATTTTCCCAAACTCATTTCCTCATAGTCAAACCAAATGGGCTCTCTAAATATAAGTACCTTCGCTCATGACAATTTGAGGCATTTTACTATATTATCATTTTATTAGGTGCAGAAAAAGCAGAAAATTGAATGTTAATAATCCCTGGAGTTGGCTGGCCTGTCGACTGTTGAGGAACTTACCAAAGGATCCAGTCAAGGGTCAAAATCCCAAACAACTCGGTTAGAAGATGCACAGACTCTGCTATCATTTTATCGGCAAGGGTTCGACTTCAATGTCTCAACACATGCCGTGCCGACTTCTGTGATGCTTAGAAAGCTTCTCCACGGTCAAGCAGCAGCAGAGGGCGAGCCTCAGAACATAGACCGCAAAACAAGCATCAGGTCACCAGTGCACATACATTCGTAGAACACTAACCACCGCTTGCAGATTTTATCACCGGCTTAGAGTGCAATCAGTGCATACAATTCATTGAAGTGCGTGTCAAAATGGCGAAAACAACTTATTGATACGGTACTCTATCAATGCTATAAGAACAGCAGATATGGCTCAAAATGCCAACAGAAAAAAAAGAAAGGGGTGTTCCTTATGAGACTCAGGGCATTGCCAACTCCACAACATCGTCCGCCCTTGCTCTAAATTTTTTCCGTAGACTCCTGCCACGACTGAGTCATTGCTCTAGTAGAATTCCCCACGGCATGCTGCATTCTGTCATACCATTCACCTATCCGCGTATGCTCAACCATATCTTTCCCAGATTGGAGGTGCCGGATCGGCCTCAGCACGCCAAAAACAGCGAGATCAGCTAAATTGGGCTCTGCGCCACCTGTTGCAGATAACCACCAGAAAAGAGAGTCAAGTCTTGCAGCATTCTTCTTGCAGCTTCTGACCAACCAATGAGCAGAACCGATTGAGCTTACCACAAAATGGCCTCCCCTTAAGAGCATCTACCCATGTTTCAGCAGCTTCATACAAGGCTGCGCGTTCGTCTGTAATGTTGTGTCGCTTCTTCAACTTCTTCGACACCATATACATAGCTGCAGCTCCACTGTACTTGGCAATTAACCTCTCCATGAAGCTGAAGTTGCCTATAATTGTGGATCCTCATCATACTATAATCATAATCCATTGAAGTATATAGAGCAAGTATGGTACTCAATAAGTAGATATTCATCACAATTAGCAGGAGAAATACACCGAGGAGTACAGAAAAGGTGCACTGTAAACTGTTTGTTTAGAATAAAAAACATC
The DNA here is from genome assembly GCA_014182365.1 of Eucalyptus tenuipes. NCBI lineage: Eukaryota > Viridiplantae > Streptophyta > Magnoliopsida > Myrtales > Myrtaceae > Eucalyptus > Eucalyptus tenuipes. Next base: position 5,739,075 of record CM024542.1, read on the forward strand.
ACCAAAAGAAATGGTGCAAATCAAACTAGTATTTATTGAAATTATAGTACACAAGAAATTCACAAGATCAGAGAGAAAAGAATTGACAAACTAAAACAGGCAACAATAGAAAGGGATGAAAGTAGAGTATGGATCTCATAAAAGCTCAGAATACACTAGAAATAGACGAAACTAGAGTATAGATATTGGATCCTCTAAGTGCTTAGCAAAGACTTAAGAGTATGAAAACTAGTGCACTTCAACTACAGGTCCTAGAGCCAAACCCAACCCGACCAATGAATTACAGTGAGTCTAGTACTAAACATTATTATAAGAAATGAAAGATCGCGATCAACTGCAACATTAGCCCAACCACAAAAGCTTAGATCAGTCATATGATGGAAGGAAGACCATGTGGATGATGACTTTGTCTTTGTAGTGCCTTTGTATGTCTAATGTTATATCATGAATCAGTTGCAGACTTTTGCCACAGTGTATAACTCTTAGTATCCTAATTGTCTACACATTTTACTGGGTTGTATGTGTCAAAAGATGTGGGCATTCAGAAAATCTAAACTTGTTTATCTTTAAAAAAAGAAACTTCACAGATTCGCAGAAAGCTCTGGATATGCTCAAAACAGCTATGATCTGGGAATAAAGGATGGTTCTGGATTCAAAACCCTCCTATGCTCAAAACAGCCATGATCTAAGAATTAAGGATGCTTTAAAATTGATGTCCTACGATAGACAGCAAGTGTGATACCATATCACTGCAGAAATAAATGAAAACTTGAGCCAATGGACCAAGCTCCCTACAGGGTTGATCAGAGTTTACTTGCTTTTTCCTTAAACGAACAGCTTGACTCATTGTCAACTCTCGCTGCTATTCCAAAATAAACCATTCCAGAAAAAGGGCACTGCCAAGTCAACTACTGTGAACTAAAGCACAACAACACACCTAGCTTAGCCTCACTACTCATGTCTCAGTAAAAGGTAAACAATGATCAACAATGATCATGCTCTTCGGAAAAATAGATGCTTGAGCACATCCATAGGTTGAACTTCCAATTGTTTACTTGCTAGCTACCAGTAAAGTGCACAATGCTTTCACAAAGCTTGTAGACAGCTCTTTCACTTGTAAAGCAATAGCGAGTCCAGTTAAGTATTAAAATTACAGTGCCAGCAAATTTTTCACACTAAGTGCTTCTTTTTGTTGAAATTGGGACAAGTTATCAACAGTTAGCAACTAAATGGTGTAAAACTTTATAATAAAAAAAGGGAGAAAAAAAGAGGAAGGGTGGGGGGGGCACGGTCAGCAAACTGCTTCCTCAAAAGACACAGATATGTTGCCAAAAATAACTCAGGGACACCAATGCATATGTTGCCCTTACCATGGGTAGTAATATAGTCGAATGACTCGAGGGCCTCTGAAGGAGTTCTGTATATATTTGGTGATAAAACATGAACCAAATGATTATCGACCCACCTACATCCAGTCGTATTACACACCAATGGTGAGTTGGTGACATTGCATGAAACATAACAGGAGATGTCTAAGGTAACTTGGATGAAAGGAAATGAAGTCACAGAATCCCCAGAAATGAAAAGAGAATGGCAGAAAAGTTAATTGTACCCACGCCACTTCCTCTCCTCCTCATTTTCCGCCAAGTCATCAGGATGAATTTTTCCGAACAACTGATCAATTATAGCTGCACACACCAAAATGTGTCATTGCAGAGTGTAACTGAAAATCAAGAGACCTTCAAAAACTTGCGTGTTCAGCAGAATAGGCTTGAATGCTCCAAAGTTAGATATCATTAATCGCATCAACATGAAAGAACAAGCATGAGATAAAAAGGATAAGGGAAATGACCAACAACCTGAAGAGTCATTCATCTGCTTTCCATCTACCATCAGTATAGGCACCTTCTTGTAATCAGACCATTTGATCTCTTTCTTGTTGATGGGGTTGACCTCCACAACTTTGTATGGTATTTTGTAGTAATCCAAGAATGCTGAAGGAAAAGAAAAGAAAATCAAACAACATCATAATGAAGTTAATGATGCTCAAATGCGAGGTTAATTATTTGACAACTGACATACTAACAATCACTAATATGGCCGCACAAGCAAAGCCACACTTCAGCATCTTAAATTCGCTCACTTTAGTTTGGTTTTCCTGGTTAATAACTATTTTTCCGCATATTCTGTAGATACTGGTTATGGTGTCCAATGCGATCTGATTAATTTCATCGTTATCATTTTACATTTCCCCAAGCCTCAACTTCCCTTTGTGATGATAAGAGTAAAAAAGGAATGCCACAAATACAAAGAAACCGCTGTGAGCGAACAAAATCTCGAGGACACTCTGATTCGAACCAGAGAAAGGGATCAGCCAAAGCGTACACCCCCACGATGCATCTCTCAGTGCATACACTCCACCACGCTGAACTCTCTTTCAGCAAAACTTCGCATGCTCAGCCTTCGAGGGCCAAAGAACGCCGATTACTTCCCACGCAAACAAGAAGCGGCACGTACCGAAACGGCAAAGCGCTTCCCTCGCTGAACTATTCTAGCTTCTTAAGAGATTCTACAGAAAGCCCGGTAGCTAACCTTTAACTTTGTTGCAGAAAGGGCAAGCCTCGTACTGGTAGAGGACGACGTCGCCGGGGAGAAACCTCGCCCCTCGCGAGCCCTCTTCCCGCGCCGCAGACGTCGCCGCCGCGGCGGCGGAGGACACGAGCCTGGCCCCCGCGGCGCCATTGGCAACGGAGGGGATCGACGGCCAGCGCCGGCCGCTCAGTACCTCGGAGAGCCACGGGGAGCTCGTGCCCGCCCGGGGATTGCGGAGCGCGGCTCGAAGGAGGCGGTGCCGGGAGGCGCCGGCGGAGGCTGCTCCGCCGGCCGCGGCGGCGCGGGTCAAAGCGGTGGCTCCTCTGGTCGACCTCGTCGTCATCGTTCGGATTCCGGAACCGGGAGAGACTTTTTCAGTGCAAGAGGAATGGCGCAGCGGCGGGGGTTGAAATGCCCCCGTAGAAGATTCTCCACGGAACTGGCGCGTGACGGAAAATGCTACGGTGGCGCGTGTTGCTGCAAGCTGTACGTTCGGCACCGATACATTGAAAATCACGGCACGTGAGGAAAGAAAATTACATGGATGATCTCAAAATTTAGATGAAAAGTACCTTTGTTTTTTTTAATTTTATTTATTCAATATAATTTCTAAATATTAGCATAATATGTAATATCATCTTTGAAAATTTAATTTGTATGATATAGTCCAAAACTAAAAAAGTCTAAAAAGTCATTTCATTAATTCAAGTTAAGAGATAATATCGAATATTTTTATATAATTTAGAAACTAAATTAAATATGTTCAACAAAAAATTTTTGAACCCTATTAAATAAAATAAAAGTCTGTAAACGACATTAAATATTAATTAAAAAAATTCAATAACATACATTGAACAAATTAAAAGTTCATAAATACATTGCACATTAATTCAAAATTAAGGGACCATCTGTATAATCATCCAAGTACTAAAGCAACATATGGGTTTTCTTTTTTTCTTTTTTTGGTTAGTAAGATATGGCTAAATTACATGGTGCAAATTAAGAATATAAAAGAAAAATCTATACAAGTAAGTACACCTATGCTTGAGCTTATGAGAAATCAAAAGAGCACCGCTTATTTTGTTAATTCAAAAATTAAATTCGAATTTTCAGGTACCGTATATTCGAACAAGATTCGAAACCGGTCTCGACATTTTAATCTAACCTCATCCTTTGGAACTTTTCCAATAATGAGAGGTGGTCATGAGCTCGAAGGATTAGTAATCTCTTCGCGGAATGGAGTTCCGCTTGTCCACTTCGATCCGTCAAAGGATATTTTAAGGCATTAGTATATCTGTGAAATGGGCGGGCCCAACTAAGAAATCGTCAGGCCCAATGCAAGGCCCGACCCGGCGGCGATCGGGTCTCTTTGGGAACCGGAAGCGCAATGCGCATTACGGTTGGCATCACGGCCACGCGACCTTAAGTCGGTCGAGGTCTGCTATAAATACGACGCCTCTTCCCAGCAAAAGGCTATATAGAAATCAGAATCTTTTGGGGGCTAGGGTTTTCTTCTTCCTCTCTCCCGCGTTCTCGTCTGCTCTCCATCTTCCTCCCTTCTGTCGCGTTCTCGTCTGCAGCCGGATTCCGTCCCTGCTCCTCCTCCTCCTCCTCTCCGGCCTCGCCTCGCCTCGCCTGGGTTCGGGATTCGAATCGGGGTTTCGATCCGACCGCGTTTTTCTCGGTCCTCTCTCGTGTCGGCGCGCGCACGAACGATGTCTCGTTGCTTTCCCTACACGCCTCGCGAGGGATGCGTGAAGAGGGGGACGCTGAGGGAGACTTTGATGGGGTCTCTTAAGGTTGGTTGAGCAAACTTCTCGGTTTTGTCTCGCAATTTCTCGGTTTTGTCTACGGCCTTGGGTTTTGCTCCGGCCCCCCCGGTGATTGGCGGGGGGTCTGTGTAGCGATTTGTACGTGTGATGTGAGGTTTGCCTGGATCTTGAGGTTGGACCGGACCCGCCGGGTGGAAGGTTGTGTTGCGCGTAGCGGTAGACGCTGGTTGCCCGTGTATTTTCTGGATCTTGTAATTATGGGGTTCTCTGTTTTGTACATGATGGGGCAAGAGCTGTGGAGTTTGCAAGTGAAAGGAGCAAGCTTTGTCCATATTCTGTGTTTTGTGAGGCGTTGTTTTCAGATTTGCGCTCTATAACATAGATTCCGATCTACGCAGCTTGGGTGCCATTCTTTTTTCTTGTAAAGATTGTAGTTCCTGCCTGGGTGCGTTTGCTAGGTATTTGGTGCACTTGTAATTTGAACTTAAATACGAAATATGCTGACTGAAGTGCTAGATGCACCTACGAAATATGGTGACTGAAGGGCAAGATGCACCTATCCTTTCTTTTGTTGGGTTAATTTCAGTGATTTGGACTAAAACAGTTTTTCTGACCCAAAAAAAAAAAAAACACTAAAACCGTTTTGGAGATGTTTAATCGTGCATCTAATCTTCCATCCTGCTATTATGTCAAGTTTACAATGATTAACAATAAACTGGGTGTATGGATTGTTTTAAATGGCGACCGTGACAGCTGTTTCACGTATTCTCCAAGTTATTTCCTGAGATTGACGAGCGCACTCAATCTTGTCTGTTTATTTGTACTGGTTTCGCATCCTTGTATGGATTTCTGAAATTGGTTTATTATCAATTGGATTTGATGGTGCCGAAAGATTGTCATATTGGCTGCTGATGCTAGCCTTTTTAGATGTTCACTAGCAACAGGTAGAAATAATGTTATCTACCTCTGTCTATGTTGTTTTTTCTGCTGGTTGGGGGAGGGTGAGTGGATTGATTGGACCTGAATGTGTCGGGGATTTCATGTGGAAAGAACTAGAAAACTTGTCTTATTGCGACCAATGCTTTATGATAATGCTTGGTCGTGCTTGCTTCTTGGTTTCCTGGTCCCCTGGTTTCCTGTCTCTGTGCTAAATGTTCTTCTGGTGCTTTAAAGCTCCAGAAGGAAAAGCAGAAGGTGGCTGAGACAAAAAGAAGTAAGCCAAACAAGAGGGAAAAGGAGGAGACAGAAAACCCCCTGAAACCTTTTGCTGTTAATGATAGTAAGGTAAAGAGATCAGTTCATGAGAAACCACCGGCAGGAGTGAGGAAGAGAAAAGTTTTTGATTCAGACTCCCCTCCAGTAAGTAAAGACTCCGGAGTGGGGAAGAGAAAAGTTTTTGATTCAGACTCCCCTCCCATGAGTAAAGACTCCTCTGAGCAGGGGGAGAAGAGTTCAATTACAGAAGAGCATGAGCAACCAGTTGGTTACCTATCTGATGGGAGCAAGAGCTGCAACAAGAGTAGACAAGATGCCTCGACCTCTAGCATTGAACGGCGTGGTAAAGTTTTGTTCATTTGCATTAATATTGGTGCTGGTTTGGTCCTGGTGATTAGATTTGACATATCTATTTTTTTGACACCACAGGCGGCAACATTCTCAGAATCCGGTTGAAACGAGCTGCAGCACCTGAGAGTCCACTTGTTGGACAACCTGAGTGCACTACATCCGGAAGAACAGATTTTCTGCATGAGACGAGTCACGCGCCTTGTCAAATAAACATTCCTTCGGCTAATGCGAAGGAGGCTTTATTGGTGAAGACAGAAGCGTCTCCTCAATTGGATACAGCATTTCAGACTGTCCCTCCATCGGCCAGAAATGAATTGTCAGAGCTTGAATCCACATATGAAACTCTGATAGAGCATTGGGTGCCCCTTCCTTTGGATCACGGACTTGGTGAACCTGATGATGAAGACTGGCTTTTCAAGACGAAACGCGCAGAGGGTAAATCTCCGAAGCGGCCTAAAGCAGGGGACAACACAGCAATTCCTTTTACTTGGCCACCGCAAGCCCATTATTTGCCTGAGGCCGAGATTTACGCCCTGCCTTATACTGTCCCCTTTTGATTCTTTTTTCCCCGTTCAAATTATTTTGTAAAGCGGCACAGATGTACATATGTTGAGCAAAATGAAAGAGAAATTTTGTCCCTTTGCCTTGTCTAGCGTGGAAATTGTCACTGTTTGATTCAAAGATGAAAGGGGTGAGAAATGGCGCTTGGATAAGGTCCGTTGTACGATCTCGTGGACCCTGCTCGAAAACCATTCACGATGTGATGAATGGAAGTGATTTGCGTTTCATATACTAAACCAAAACCTCGTATGCAGCCGGAAATGCAGGCGTTGAAAAACGGTTATTATGTTGGTTGGTAGATCTCGACATCACATTCTCGAAGTCATACCGACCCGTTTTGTAGGCCCGCCGTGTGGCGAATCATTTCGTAGCGCAGGAAAAATTGGCTTCTGCCAATTCGGGAGTGGCTGAACAGGGTCGCGTACGGCTCCCGGCATAATTCGTTCTTCTTCCCGTTCGCCCGTGATTAAGCACGAACAGCTTCTTCTCCGTTTCTCTCTCTCTCTCTCTCTCTCTCTCTCTCTAGCTTCTGTGGTCAATCTCTCGGACCGGCGTCGATGGTGCTGGAAAGAGCCGAGGACGAGGAGAAATGGCTGGCCGAAGGGATCGCCGCCATCCAGCAGAACGCCTTCTACATGCATCGCGCCCTGGTACTCTCTCGCCGCCCCGTCTCCGAACTCTTCCTGCCCCCTCCGCCTCCGATCGCCGCCGTCGCCGGTCGCATCGGGGTGTCGTTAAAAACCTGGCTTTTCTGATCTCGCTGTTCTCGCTCGATCCTTTCTCGTTTCAGGACGCCAACAACCTGAGAGAAGCTCTCAAGTACTCGGCCCTGATGCTGTCCGAGCTCCGGACTTCGAATCTCTCGCCCCACAAGTATTACGATCTCTGTACGTCCTCTCTCGCTCTCTCTGTCCCCTCCCTGGACTTGCTGGCGTGGAGTGATTCTGTTGCTATCGGAATTGGTCTCTTTCGATGCGGTCCGGTAGTTTTTGAACTTGGAAGGCGATTGAGCAAGGTGTGTTCGGTTGGTTTGGTTTCGTTTTGTCGGTGATTTAGCCGTTTTTCGGTTTGGTTGACCACTAGATATGAGAGCTTTCGATGAACTGAGGGGGCTGGAGATGTTCTTCAAGGACGAGGGCAGGCACGGCGTTTCCATAGTCGATTTGTATGAGCTCGTGCAGCATGCTGGCAACATATTGCCCCGACTGTAAGTGACGGGAATGTGCATAAACGCCATTTGGTTGGCAAAGCTTTTTGATTATGGCCTCATTCTTCTCTTCTTCTTTTTTTTGGGCGGAACTCCTTTCTTTTGGTTATTTGTGTCTTCTCAGCTTTGCTATAACGTATTTGTTTTGATTTGCCAACTGTACAAATTTAATCCACGATCTTCATAACTGAATTCAGCTGTTACAGCATCGTAGCTTCTGGTGTGTGGTTTAACCTTCTCTACCCCTGCAATCCATCTACAAACCCTTTTTATGAGTAGCCATGATGGATAAAGTCAGGCGATTATTGTAAGTTGTTAAGTGAGAAAAAAGCATTAGCTCATACTACCGTTTGCATGAGCTGGAGTAGTCCCTAATTGATAGAGAGATCGATTATCGGCCGATATACAAGTGAGCCCCACCCAGAAAGGCCACCACCTCTAGTGCTCCTTGGGGGCTTGGCCCACATGAATCGGGCTGAGTCGTTATAAACAATATCTGAGAAGTGCACCAGCCAAAAGTATGGGATTATCCTACCTGAAATTTATAGTGATGCATAAGTGTGCAACCCACCACCAAAAGGCCTTTACTTTTAATACTTCGTGGATTGGTAGCCAGAAAAAATAAAGTCTGGATGTTTGTAATATGCATGAAGGTGGCAATGACATTCTATTTCACACAATGACCATGTGGATCAGAGAACTATGTATGAGTGCGATTTGTTTCGCACCATGTACGCAAATCAATCTATTCATAGCATGTATGTTAATCAATCACACTTTACTGTATTGCCAGAGAAGAATGCCAATCAAGATTCTCATATGAAATGACCCTAATTCCAGGAGTTGATGTTGCCTCATCCAATGCACTTGTTACATCTGTTGTAACTTTTTCTTTATTACGACGCTTCATTTCTAACTCCATGCGAATGTGTCTTTTTTCTCAACGACATTTCTGTAGCTGTATTACTATCTTCATCTTGTCATGTGTATCCTTCACTCACACTTAGATCACATAATTGTTTCCCTGCCAATGTCTTCTGAGTGCATTTTGAGCTTTTTCTTGGAATTTCAGCTATCTGCTATGTACTGTGGGATCTGTGTACATCAAGTCCAAGGAAGCACCTGCCAAGGATATCCTTAAAGATCTTGTTGAGATGTGCCGTGGTGTTCAGCATCCAATACGGGGCCTGTTTTTAAGAAGTTACCTATCTCAAGTCAGTAGAGATAAGTTACCTGACATTGGTTCTGAATATGAAGGGTATGAGTACTTGTTCTATGCTTTTCCACTTCACATTCAAGTTCATTAATAGGACCAGCCTTCTCTTCCTGGATACAGATCTGCATGCGAGACAGGCTGACATTATGATGAGGCTTGCACTCTAATAGGCAAATATATTGGTATCTGCTCGCTCAATGAAAAAGTCACAAAATACATGTTAATGACTGATGCTCTATTTCTTATTTCTGTCCCTTGTTGGTTCTGTTCAAGGTGGAGATTGACTCTTCAAGGAAGTACGAAGAGACAAAGAATCATGTCTGAGTTTGTACTTGTAGTGAAATTTCACTAAGATGCAAACTTTTTCTTCCTTCCTTCCTTTCTTCTTCCCATCCAGGATAATGTGGTCAGATTTGATGCATTCTCTCTGTATACTGTGTTTGGCAAGCTTGTAGTTCAATAGTACTTCTTCTACATACATTGAGTTGTTTATTGGTAATTAAATCCTCTTATAGATCCAAACTATAGAATACATCTAGTGCTGAGGTATTGTGGCTCTATTAGTTTCGCCTTGTAGTTATATCTTTTCTGGGAATGTCGGTCGCTTCATATATCCTTATGTGGTATATAGTAACAAATTGGACATGATTGGTGATTGGCTACAAGTTAATCGTCTTGATCAGTTGGCCTCTTGATTTATTGGCTTTCATGTCGACCTGCAGAGGTGGCGACACTGTTATGGATGCTGTTGAATTTGTGCTGCAAAATTTTACTGAAATGAATAAGCTTTGGGTCCGCCTGCAGCATCAGGTGAACCTTGCTCATCCTTATGATATACTTCAATGACATTTTTGGTGCCATGGTATCTGCAATTACATGCTACAAGTGAATCATGAAATTATAATTTTTTTGGCATGTAGGTTTTATGGTGCTTGTCTGTCATTCATTGTCTTTGGTGATCCTGGGTTGAGGCATTCAATTTGACATTCTAGTCGCAGGGTCTTGGTCGGATTAGAGGGAAGCAGGAAAAAGAAAGGAGTGAGCTTCGTGATCTTGTAATAATCTGACATTGTCTCCATCCAAGGTTCAGCTCTGTTATATTAAGACACATAAATTAACCATGACTAATTTTCCCAGGTAGGGAAAAACCTCCATGTTCTTAGTCAGATAGAGGGTGTGGATCTTGAAATATACAAAGAAACTGTTCTTCCTGGGGTCTTGGAGCAGGTATCATGATTGATTATAGGCATTCACTGTTATTTTCATTCTGGTTACTGACTTTGAATTTTGTTTCTTCCAAAGCTTGGATCATAGTCTTTGATAATATCATGATAAAATTGTCTTTGAACAGGTTGTCAACTGTAAAGATGATCTTGCCCAGTATTATCTGATGGAATGCCTGATCCAGGTCTTCCCAGATGTATACCATTTGCAGACCCTTGAGGCGTTATTGGGTTCTTGCTCTCAGCTTCAGGTGGGCAGCTCTTTGTATACTTACCTCATTGATTTTATTAGCATGTTTGTTGCTATGAATAGAACACAGCATCTTGCCATCACCGCCACTGCTGCTATGATGACATTGCTTCTACCACCTTTTCCCTTATTAATCTGTATTGACTCTATTTCTCACAAAATTGAACTTAAATGAAGATTACTTGTGTATTTGAAAACGAGTTTACTGTTGCGAGACTGGCATAGAGTTCCTGGTCGATTATTTCAGTGTAGCAGTCATCCTATTACAGTTTCCATGAGACTTGCCTAAACGTCCAGATCTTTTAGCCAGTAAAACAACTATTGCATGGGAAGATCAAGGTATCACTAAATTGGATGGGAAGCTTGTCAGCTTTGCAATTGGGGGCTACGTTCTATCAGAACTTTGAATTCACTGATGAGTATCAGAACTTCCTTTCAACTGGCTCTATGGCAGTGTGAAATTGTCAGTATCAATTTACATGCTTATTTTAAGATACAAAAAAATTTCCTTTCAAACTGGCTCGTTATCACTGCCAAATTGCAAATATTATTTACAGCTCATCTTAAGATATAAAACGGTGGATCTTGGAAAAACAATGGCTTATTTATTTGTTCTCTAAAAGAAAGAAATTGACCTCTCCCGTGGTCATCCTGCATTGAGCAGTATACTTTCAAGTTTTTCCTTTCCTTTCCTTTCCAACTGATATTATGCAGGGCTGTGTGGTAGAGCTTCTCATAAGTAGGTATTTGTCATCTTCAAGAACCCATTAGTACGATATAATTAATGCTGCTAGTCGTCGAAGAAAGATAAACTGATAGATCCCGTAGAGATTTGAACTTTTATTCTTTCATTCATCTGACTTAATTTTGGTACTCAGCCAACTGTTGACATCAAGATGCTGCTGTCTCAGTTGATGGATAGATTGTCAAATTATGCTGCCTCAAGCCCAGATGTAAGTTAGCTTAATAAAAGCTTGTGCAGATCTTCTTTCCCAACTTTATTGACATTTTCTTTGGTTAATGTCAGGTATTACCAGAATTTCTGCAAGTGGAGGCATTTGCTAAGTTGAGCAGTGCCATTTGGAAGGTGAATAGCTAAGTTTGTGTCCTGAAGGAAATTCAGGCATCAGTTTCTTGTAAAGATCCCAAAATTCAATTCATGATAGTTCTTTTAGCTGTTCTGAGCTTACACCAAGCTGCAGACTCTTCCCAAATTTTAGGTAGTCATATGGAAAATATAGATCTGGATTTCAAAGGACATTAAGTCTTTATGAGAGTAGCTGAACAATTAATCACAAAAACAAATTTAGGGATATAGTGCCAGTGGTCCTTAAAAAATTCACCCAAACTTAATGCTCTTTCTTTTGCAAACTATCCCTTAAGTATTCATTTTGACAATAGTTGGTCTTCATCCTCATTTAGGCGAATTTGAGTCATGGGTTTTGGATGGCAGCTTCCTGGTTGGAACCCAAGATTTGCAGTTATATTTTACTTAAATTTCTTGAACTTCTCCCATTATATGCTTCACATGGAAGAAACACTATCAGCATGTACTTAATATGAGGTCTAGGGTAGGGACCAATTGATTCTAAATGATTATTGAGGAAATTAGATGTTCTAATGTATAGAATTTGGGACTAAAATTGAAGTGTGGAAATTGATAAATGGGGAGGCAAACAAAAACATAGAGAGATTTGAGCAAAGGACCTATTTTGATACTATGCAAAATTTAAGGGATGACAGTAAATTAATTTGAAAGCTTAGGCTATTACATGAAAGCATTTTTTTATACTTAAATGAAGTAACTATAGGAAAGAATTTATCCTAGTAAGGATGTATTCTAGAACATGTAACTGCTAATTGCATTTACTTGTTTGAGTTTGACAAGAATGCATTGAAACAGCGAATAAATATGTGGAGACGAAGAATTCATATTGCTTGAGAGCATTAGATTACAACTTTAAAAGTCTGAGTAACCATATAATCCAAGCTTATAGGAAATACCTAGAGCAAACCCAATCTAGGTCTTCTCTATTTCCTTCAATGATTTATGTCTTCATGGAAAAATTTTGGAACTTAAAGTATGTAGGATCCAGGTTAACAAGTTACAATCTAATGGCAGGTTATAGATGCCCACACTGAGATGCCAGTTGTTGGAGCAATTTCTTTGTATGTTTCTCTTCTCACATTTACTCTCCGTGTCCACCCTGATCGGCTTGATTATGTGGATCAAGTTCTGGTATGTGCTCTTCTGATACTTATTGGACTGATTTCAGTGACAATGGATCATGTCTTGAGATCATACTTCGTGTCACCATCAATTTAGAGAGGTGTGTGGGCATGATCTATCAATTCTGTGAAAACTGTTGTGCAGGGAGCATGTGTTAAGAAGCTCTCTGGCAAACCAAAGCTTGAAGACAGAAGAGCAACAAAACAAATCGTTGCACTCCTGAGTGCTCCAATAGAGAAATACAATGATGTTGTCAGAGCCTTGACACTTCCTAATTATCCACGCGTCATGGAATACCTTGATAGTTCGACAAACAAACAAATGGCATTGGTTATAATTCAAAGCATCATGAAGAATAACACCTGCATCAAGGAGGCTGATAAGGTCTGTATCACCCCTTCGCTTTGTATTTCTTATTATGAATTTGTGACTAAATTCTGAATTTGGTTTGTAGGTTGAGGTGTTGTTTGAATTAATCGAAGGACTTGTTAAAGATGTGAAGGGAATAGCTGAGGATGAGGTACTGATAAGTATGTTATCATATTTTTATTTGCAAATTGTGTCAATAGGTACTGTTAAATAATGTTATTTGGCATATATCTTTGTTTGTTTAACATTACTTCACTTCATGCTCTTTCCTGCTCACTTTTATCATATCAAACATTTACTGTAGCTTGATGAGGAAGACTTCAACGAAGAGCAAAATTCTGTTGCTCGCCTTATACATATGCTATATAACGATGACCCAGAAGAAATGCTTAAGGTAAATCATGTTCTGATGCATGTTTTATGCTAATTCTCTATGGTAATAATGACTTAGAGAGCAGAGTTATCTGTTATTGGTGTTCTGCATATGTGCTTTTATGAAGAGAATGGGGATTTGACACGAAGGCAGAAAACTTGTCTTGTTTGTTAAGGACAAATGACATCACCTGGGAAATTTAAAAAAGTGGTCTGATCACATTGCATGTGTACATCTTGGACTATGGAAAAGTTAGATTGTCTCGTATCTGTTTGTGAATTACTGCCGTATATCTGTTAAGAGTTCCAGTTCAGGAACAATATTTTTTAACATTTCTACTGAAAAATTTCTTTCTGACTGATGAAGAAATCCTTTTGATAGTGTTTTACAGAGTTATGATGGTTAGCTTTATCATAGGGAGAAATGTGGTCTGGGTATCTTGAGTAGAGATTAGAACTGATCCTGATTAATGGGTTATTTAATTAAGTTTCATATGTTATTTATGATGTAACCAATACTTTTCTAACTTCAAGCAACAATGGGTATCATCCAGTGTCCTCTGCTTTTATCATTGCTTAATGTTTCTTTGACCATGAAACGGCTGGTAATTGATTCCATAATTTTTCTAATTTGCAGATTATATGTGCGGTGCAAAAGCACATTATGGGTGGAGGTCCAAATCGCCTGCCTTTTACAGTTCCTCCGCTTGTTTTTTCTGCCCTCAGGGTATGCTTTATTTCCCCCTCTCGACTGACCTGTTGAAAACTTTTAATTGATTATCCACATGGAAAGTAGACAGTGAGATCCGAAAGGATGAAAATTCGCTGAAATAGAATCATCTGAGAATTGGTATAGTATGTTTCTTTATTCCTGCCCCCTTTCCATTTACTTTGTTGTTGGATTGCCCGTCAGTTAGACATTTATATATATGCGAAGAAGGGGCTCCTCCAAAATAAGTAAGCTTATATTAGTCACTTTTGGGTTCTCTAACTGCTGATTTTCATCTCCTCTTTTAGCAGGTATTAGATGTGCATAAATTACTTATTAGAGGTCTAGAATTCAGTGTTTGATGGAGGAACAACTGGGTAATGGTATCATTACATCTGAAGCATAATTTACTAATTAGAGTCTAGATAATCTGTGTTTTAGATGAACTAGCAAACTGAATGCAGGTAAATAGACCTGCTTAGCTTCAGCCTTCAGCACTAACTTTTGAATCTGAGTTCTTTTTGGTCTCTCATTTAACAACCTAAAGACAATGCATCCGTTAGGCAAAAGTTTCCAGGTTGCCATGAATTAATACTGCATTATGCATCCATTAGAGCTCTTTTATGATGAATATATCAGGAGTTGTGAGGTAGAGTTTACTTTTGGCAGCATCATCTATTCCAATATAAAAAGGAGATGCATAGATGCTTAAGCAAAACGTTTACGTGGCTCCCATTACTTTATCATATAAAGGGGGTTGCTACAACAGTCACAATCAAAAGCTTGATAAAGCCGATTGCTTGGAGTCATTACTTTATTGATAATTTACTCTTTGCATTTGTTAAAATTCCTTTTTCCCCTTTTGTCCCCTACCCACCTTCAGACAATATGAGCTCAGATTTTCTTTGCTTAAATATTCTCAACCAGCTGGATAGTTTGCTACGATAAATCCTATTATTTCTTTAGTTTTGTGACTGTACTCTGGCATCAATTTGAATATTCTGAACTGGAAGTGAATCAAGGCAACAGTTTTTTGTCAGCTTGCATTTCATGTATCCGTGTTTTCCCCCTGTTGTATCCATGTAAGCATGAGTTGGATTTTGAGAAATATCTGTACTCTGGAGAGATATGAATATGATTTTAAACCTGCTTGCTTGTATTTTCACTTTGTGATTCTGGAGAGGGAAGCATACACAAGGATAAATACTGCAACTTTTGAAGAATGTAAGCTTAAAATATTTCTACTTACTAATTCTGTAAGAATGGAACAAATGTTAACCCAAAGAGACTTATCCGGAGTAGTTGGCCATCTTCAGAGATTTAGGTCCAGCAGTTAGTCTTCAATTTTCACCTGGAATTGTGTAGTTTGATCTTGAAAACTATATATTAACTGTGTGGGACATTGTGTTGCAATCTACAGTTGGTCAGGCGATTGCAAAGTCAAGATGGTGAAGTTGTGGGAGAAGAATTGCCTGCAACTCCTAGAAAACTTTTCCAGCTTTTGAGCCAGGTGTAGTTATTTAAGTTTGTTACTGCAACTCTTTGTAGGTCAAGTTACCTTTTTATGCACATGGACTTTTTCATCTTTCCATTCTCAGTTTTTTGGCAATTTTAATATTCTAGTACTGAATGATTAAAACTCAAACGACCCCATACCTGGTCTCCTGCTTAGTATGAATTCGCATCCTAGGAGCCCATGCCCCCACTGTTCTAATTTTTCACGACTCTGCTCTTCTTGCTTGCCCTGGCATAGTCAGGGAGGAACCCCAAACCCAAAAAACACAAAAACCCTTCTAAGGATTGGTCAGCCTTCCCAGCTTGTTCCATATGACTTGTAGTGGTTTCAACCTCAGATGATCCATTGATAGCTCATTCTTCTTCACCACAAAATAGCTCATTCTTCTTCACCACAAAATTGGACATTGATGGGCGAAGTCTTTACTGGAACCATTTTCTAAAATTACTATTGTTACCTTGCCTGCAGTTTTTTTTCTTTATTCTGCTAATTATTTTGCAATTTTTTCTTACTTGCTAAGATGCAATTCTCACCTATCATCACTTTTGTTTCAGATAATTGAGGCTCTTTCATCTGTACCATCACCTGAACTTGCACTAAGGTTATATCTGCAATGTGCAGAGGTACGCTATGACCTTCTCCTTTCCCCGTCCTCTTCTACCAAATGAGGTGTAGTATGATTAAGTTCCTCATCAAGGTAGAAGAAAGAATTTCTCGCTTTTATTTTTGCTCAGAACTGAGAAGCTGCTAATGCTTTTAACATCATATGCATTAGATTTTTCAGAAAGATATAGGTGACCCTAATTTTGATGACTTTTAAGAGAATTTATTCTACTTCTGAAATTACTGCAATTGGGATCACTTTTGTCGACATTACCTGACTGAAGATTTTAAAAGTGTTAGTGACCTGATTCAAGATAGAGCCAACATTGAATAACCACTTTCGTGAGATACCCAAAAATTCTGTTTTTTTCAAGTAATAAGCCTTTATCTAATTTGATCCCTTGTCAGTGTCTAAATGAGTTCCATGTTAGTCTTGCCCTTTCACTTGCTATGTTTAGTCGGGAAAATAATGTCTCAGGCTTTCAGATCATGTGCATAGATTTTGTACATTACTCTAATACTCATAATATTTTCCATTACAAAGAGACACTCATGATTTCCTTATCAGTAATTGTGTGTAGTGGCTAACAAGGCTGTCCTATGTGCAACAATTTTAACTCATAGTCTGCATTACTTTTTTGGCATTGCATGTGGAATGCTAGGCTGCCGGCGATTGTGATCTTGAACCAGTGGCTTATGAATTTTTTACCCAGGCTTTTGTACTATATGAAGAAGAAGTTGCGGTAATTGCTTCACACTGTTAATATGATTAGTTATGAGATTTCGAGTCTTTGACTGACAAATGAGGAACTAAGATTTTATGCTTTGGACCCATTTTCTTTTACAATATTTTTAAGGACTCCAAAGCCCAGGTTACAGCAATACATTTAATTATTGGGAGTCTCCAGCGGATGACTGTATTTGGTGTTGAGAATAGAGATACTTTAACACACAAGGCAACTGGGGTAATAATGCTTGTAGATTTTTCTGCTTCTTTCTCTAATTAAATTATTTAGGATATAACCTAAATTTTCTCCCATGTCTCTCAGTATTCTGCAAAGCTTCTGAAGAAGCATGACCAGTGCAGAGCAGTTTATGCATGTTCCCACCTTTTCTGGGTCGACAATCAGGGAGGCATTAAAGATGGAGAAAGGTGCCCGCTTCCCAACTTTTACCTTTTCACTTCTTTCAGCTTCTGTTGGGGACTTGTTCTTGTTTATGCAATAGGAAAAGGAAAAGGAAAAGGAATACTTGTGTCAATATTCTCCTTTGGGGGATTCATTTTTGCTATTGGATCAAGGAAGTTATTCCTTTGCTGGGATGACGAGTATAATTTTCTTCATTGTATTTGACCTTCGTTAGTTTTTGGGGTGTGCTCCTCATTTCAAATGTTATGCAAGAGCATGAAATTTTCGATATATTTCCTGTAACTGCAGGGTTCTACTTTGTCTTAAACGTGCTTTGAGAATAGCAAATGCAGCGCAACAGATGGCCAGCGTTACACGGGGTAGTGCTGGCCCAGTCACGCTTTTTGTGGAAATCTTGAACAAGTGAGTGAGATTTTAAAAAATTGCGGTCTTCTTTTTTGGTTCCTTGGTGCAGTTGACGAGAATTTGTGTTTCAGGTACCTCTACTTTTTTGAGAAAGGCAACCCACAGGTCACAAGCTCTGCAATTCAGAGCCTGGTTGAGCTAATAAAGAACGAGATGCAAAGCGATTCCACAACCCAGGATCCAGCTTCAGATACATTCTTTGTCAGCACAGTTCGGTACATCCAATATCAAAAAGAGAAGGGAGGCATGATGGGCGAGAAGTACGAGCCAATTAAGGTGTGATCTCCAATTGAATCGTAGATGATATATTCAAAACACAATGCGGGCACGCGTGTGATTCTTTTGGCCGGGGCACATGTTTTTGGGGAAGAAGAAGCCTGACCAGAGTTTTGGACTGGTTTCTTCAAGAAAAGAGGTGGCTTGGTTTGCTTCGACATAGATTATGATGGTCTGGGAAAGATAAGTTATTTGGTTCAGATCAACAAGTGGTTTACCGTAATTCGAATGTGAATGGGATAAACACGCCTCTCTTGTACAGCTATTCTTTTGTTCTTTTAGACCTTTCCGTTCCCCGTGAGGCAAGATTTCTTTGTGTCTTCGCTTGAGTTACATACATACCCATCTTCCCTTCTTGCTTTGACGAAAAACCAAACACGTTACCTCCAAGAAAACAATAAATAAATAAAATAACGACGACAGCTATAAATAATCGAGATTTTGTGCTGTTGGTAGTGCTGGCTAGCATATAAAAAGCGATCATGCTTTTGAGTTTTATTGAAAAAATCAAGAAAATTATTTAACCAATTACACTGCCAAGAAAGCTATAACGTAATCAGGTTTTTAAACCTGTGCATGTATCTTCTTATGCCCTGGACAAAGTACTCAGGATCTTCTACTCAAAGGCTAAACAATTCTTAATGAGAGATGTATTCAAGCTCACCAGTAGGTTTTGGCTACTATCTGTTAGGCTTCAATAACTCGATAATCGTTGCCTCGCTACGTGCTGGCTATGAAATTGCTTCCAGGTTCTTCTGCTCCTGTTGCAGGCTGACCAATTTCTTGTAGAGTCCATTGGGTTTTGCAATGAGCTGGTCGTGACGGCCGATTTCTGCTACCCTGCCATTTTGCAGCACGGCGATTCTATTGGCGTCTCGGATGGTCGTCAGCCTGTGCGCCACTAAGATCGTCGTCCGGCCTTTCATGAGCTTATCAAGAGCGTCTTGGACCAACTTCTCCGACGACGTGTCCAAAGCACTCGTCGCTTCGTCCAGGAGGAGGATTGAAGGGTCCTTCAGGATTGCCCTTGCTATGGCCACCCTCTGTTTCTGTCCTCCCGACAATTGCACTCCCCTATTCCCGACGTGTGTTTGGTACCCTTCCGGCATCGTGCTGATAAACTCATGGGCATTCGCTGCTTTGGCCGCCTCCATCACCTCTATTTCCGAAGCTTCTGAATTTCCGTACTTTATGTTCTCATATATCGTCGTGGCGAATAACGCCGGCTCCTGCTGGACCAAACCTATCCTTAACCTTAGCATTCTCAAGTTCAGGAATTTTAGATCACAGCCATCTATAAGAACTGATCCAGAGGTGGGGTCATAAAATCTCATCACTAGGGAGATCACCGTACTCTTTCCCGACCCACTTTGTCCCACCACCGCAAGACTCTTCCCCGCCGAAACTTTCAAATTCAAATCTTCGAAGATGCGTACATCCGGCCTGGTTGGATACCTGAAACTGACGCTCCTGAATTCTATATTTCCTCGGACCGTGAGCACCATTTTTGACATGCGGCTGTAAGGATGTATAGCCGTCCGCCTCTTGAGGATACGAAAAACTGACCCTAGCGCTTGCTTGCCCTTCACAATGTCTGGCGTGAGAGCCAGGGTCTCTGCAATGGCTAGTGCAGTAACTATCAAAACCATGAAGGATTTGATGATGTCTCCAAAGTTCGATTCCCTGTGCTTGATTAGAACGGAAGCATACCAAAGGCCGAGCGAGTAGGAACAGAATGCAAAGAACTGTGATACGCCATAGCCGAACCCCGATATGTGCCCTCGGATAAGTGCTTGCCGGTTTGGTTGGGCTAATTCAGAAGCAAACTGATCTGAGATCTGGTCTTCAGCACCAAATGCAGCGACGGTGCGAATGTTTGCAATTGCTTCGCGTGCCAATGAAGTGGCCCGAGAATAGGCACTGCTGTAGTCTCCTCCGAATCCCTTAAGAAATAATTGCTGCATTTTTTTGGGGGGGATGCAAGGACACACTCAAGAAGTTATTTTGAGCACTCAACAGTCTTGAAAGCAAAAACATCAGTTGGCGGAATGGGATGAGCTGAATTCGGTCGACAAGTTCATTTTGGCCTATTTGGCAGATGATGAATTCACGCAAGCAACCTCTATCATTATTTAGGATGGTTTCAGAAATTTACCTCAGTTATTGATGCTCCAACAAGGAGAGGGAAGGAAGCAATGACAACAGCCGCTATCCGCCAGCTTAATTTGAAGGCAATGACAAACGCCGTCACTGTGAGTGCTACATTCTGCGTAACGGTCGATAGACGGTCAGCCAGAGCACTCCGCACCAGTGTTGCATCTGCTGCTAAAATCGTTGTTAGGGAACCGGTGCTATTCTCATCCAAATCAAACCACCCAATCTCGTTGGTGAGGATAGCTGCATTAAAGGTAATGCATTATTCCAAGATAGTCTTAAATTGAATTGATCTCGTGAATGGAAATACTTATGGAAGCCTAGTGAAGTTCATTTTTGTGTTGATTTGATTATCTGGATCTGAAAGTAAAATTTTCAAATTATTCTACCAATCAAGTTAGCTGAAGCAAAAGAACCTGAGAACATCAATGAGCGAACACGGGTTGTGAGGCGCTCCCCCATCAGTGTGTAGAAGAAATGCTGTATCAAGTAAATCGGGATGGTAATAGCAGCTACTCCGACAAATAAGAGTGCAATCCGATTGACCTCTTGCTTAGCACGATGAGCATCAGGTGAATAAAACGCAGACAAGATGTGGGTGATCCCAATCGCAAATAGAGGAGCTTCCATGCCTGCCAGGACCGCACCAACCGACCCGAGCAATGCAAAAGGCCATTCAGGCGCATTCAGTTTTATCAGCTCCCAGATTGATACAGAGGGAGCAGTGTCCGTTGAGGAAATGTTTTGGTAAATCCTCTGTGGCAGTGTAGTGTGCTCACTGTTAAAACTTCCTCGGAAGCTAGAATTTGCAGAAGAACCCGAGCAATATATTGAGCTCGATTGAGTGTCATTTTCAGTTAACTGTAAGCTCACAAGGGTTGCATACTCGCCTTCCTTAGATAACAACTCTGAATGGTTTCCACTTTCAACTACCTGGCCGTTTTTCAGGACAACGATACAATCAACATCTCGTACTGTGGATAAACGGTGTGCAATGATTATTGTTGTCCTATTCGTCATTATTCTGTCAAGTGCTTCTTGGACAACAAGTTCCGATTCTGCGTCAAGGGCACTGGTCGCCTCATCCAAAAGTAGTATCTTTGGGTTCCGTAGCACAGCTCTTGCAATGGCAATCCTCTGCTTCTGTCCTCCAGAAAGTTGGGTTCCTCCCTCTCCCACCTGAATTAATGTTAGTTGTCAAGTATCATTCATTTGAAGCAATTACCAAGTGACAGTCTGGACAGAAAAAAGGGTACTATCCTGTCCGTGGACTCATAAGATGAACTATACTCCCATATTCTATGTGGCCAGGCAAATTGGAAAAGTATAGGTATGCAACTTTCTATGCACATACTTCAGTGACTGCATTTGATGACTGAAGGGAAACTCCATTTATGAGAGGAAGGTTCTCTTGTGCTTTTCCCATGTAAAGATGTTTCATGTGTTCCGCTCAAAGGGACTCTGAAGTGGAGCTCCCATAAGTAATAACCTTCTGGATGTAAATGTTAGAAAAAAAGAGGTAGTTTGATTACTTTCGAGTAGGAGATGGATTGGGTGTTTTTCTCAGGATTTGACTTGACAAATTAGATTGCCTCTACAGAGCGAGCAGTGGAAATGACTGAACATTTTTAAAGCAAAAGAGAATATCTTGTCTGTTAAAAGTTCGAACGCAGAAAATGGCTGCACCATCAGCAAAGTGAACTTAAATGTTGAAACCTTTAGTCTGCAGCTCTTCTAGAGAGACGAGCCCTGATAATCAGAGGAACGCACCTGAGTGTAATAACAATTGGGAAGCTTTTGGATGAAGGAATGTGCATTTGAAGCTTTAGCAGCTTCTACGAGTTGATCCGTTTCAGCATCTGCTTTACCAAATAGAATGTTATCGGCTATAGTAGTGGCAAACAGTGCTGGCTCTTGGCTAACCAATCCCATTTGCTCTCTCAGCCATTTTAGTTGAAGAGTCTTGAGATCATGTCCGTCAAGCAGAATTTGGCCTACAAGCATCATAACCGATGGATTGATTTGATTAGCCATCAGCGACAGAATTTTGACCGTATGACGATCAGTGTAAAATTTGGCTTAAACTCATTGCATGATGACAGATACCTGAAGTTGGGTCATAGAACCGTTGTACCAAGGAGATTATGGTACTCTTTCCAGAACCGCTCGGACCAACAATCGCTATGCTCTTGCCGGCCCCGATGGTGAAGCTCAAATTCTCAAATACCATGTTGGGACGGGATGGATAAGCAAAGCAGACCTCGCGAAATTCAATTTCTCCAGCTACTTCTGACAATTTCGTTCCTTCATCGGATCCCTTAGACGGCTTATTATCTGTTTGTATCATGCTAACGATGTTGGCAACAGCCGCCTGCCCTTTTGCAATGGCGGCAAGGTTTGGGGCAGCTTGACCCAGCGCACTGCAAAGATGAAAGTACTTAAATCTTATCAGAAGAAACAATGAACAGTGTCCTGAGAAAACTGGAGGCCGGATGTTACCAGCGGTGTGCTAGACTTACAAACCACTAAAGATAACGTTTATGATGGTCGTGAATGCTTTCCCTCCGTTTGTATGGTGGTGCCGGACGAGAATGCTGGCATACCACAGAAGCAATGCCCAAGCACAGAATAAGAGAGCATATGTAAAGCCGACACCCATTCCTTTGGCAAAACCGCTCTTCTTCCCCAGTTTTAGTGCAACCTTAAGTGACTTAGAATATGCTTGGACTGCTCTGTCCTCCCCTACAAAAGAGTATACCGTTCGAATCTGCGAGATAACCTGATCCATGCAAAGTGGATTAGAATAGAGTTGCTCCTTCAGTTACTTTAATCAACTTGTGGGGTGAAGTAAGCAGCTAAGTAAAACATAATTTGGGTTTTAGGAGGAGAGGTTGAGTGAAGCGTCTGAAACAGAATTTTTCATTATATTGATTGAAAAAAGAAGACAATGCTATCGCTTACTAAGAAAAACACTTTCACTGGAAAAGCTAGTGTCTACCTCTTCCGCAACCTTCCCTGCTTCAGCATATGCAGCTTCACCTTTCTCTGATAGAGAAGACATGATAACAGTATAAGCTCCTCCCGCAAACGCTATCAACGGAACAACAGCCAAGGTCAGAAGCGTGAGCTGCCACACCGACGTAAATCCAACAGCAAATCCTACAATGAATTGCGAAAGGTAACGCAGAGCATGGCCTGTCTGCAGTGCATAAAAGGAATAAGTTGAGGAATTATACCCTTATCGCAACAGGTATTGAGAATACAAATATGCATGCAGATTTCTTTTGTCATATACCTTGTCGCCTATTGCATCTTGTACTAGTATTGCATCGCTTGTAATGTGGTGAAGAATGTTACAGTCCTTAGCTTCTGTATCAAAAAAGTTGATGTCTTTCCTAAGAACTGCCTGCAGATACTTAAGCCGCAAACGGGCTGTTTGCCTCTCCCCGGTTTGCGTCCACAATGCAACACCTAAAGACTTATATGACCAGGAATTAAGCTCGGACAGGGATGGATTAATGGAATTTGTACAGTTAAAAGAAAAAAATTCATCCATAACAAGCTTGATGCATACCTATCCATGCCGATGCGAACACAATGAGTCCTAGATACACGAGGTAGAGAGCATCCTGCAAAGTTAGAAGGATGTCAGATGCATGCGTCTGGCCTTTTGACGATGTATTAGCTTGCAAAAGAAAGCATCAATTTAAACCTGTAAACTCCTAAGAAAATCGGTTACTATATTCTCTCATAAATCTATTCGAAAGCACGGCTGATCACACTGGTCTGTACTCCAAGAAGAATGAAGCCAAACGGCCAGGCATTACCTCAGAAACACGCGAAGACAGCCCGTGGGGATCGGAAGACAGCTTTCCAAGAGAATCGATCATTCGGCCAAACAGAACAAAGAACACAGGGAGCGCGGCACCGTGGACGCACGCACCGGCGCTTCCGAAGAACATCAAAACGTAATCAATCCTGTCAGCAGCCACAAACAAGCCGAAGAAGGAAACGCTCGGCTTCTCCTTCTCCTTCTCCTGCTCCTTCGTTGGTTCCGGCAGCGTCGGAGTCCGATCATCACGAACCGGGTCATTTGCAGGCTCGTGCTCAAGCTCAAGTGCTTTCATGATCGCTCGACGACGGGCACAGAGGATTTAAAATGCAAAGCTTCAGGAAACGGGAACAGAGCATGAGAAAGAGCTCACTTCCGTGGTCATGGGTGGCTTGTGCGGGGGGGGGGGAGGGAACGTCACAGGCCAGTTTTCCCGCCAATAAATGCAGAGAGGAAATAGTTGGCCAACTAACAACCAGGCTTCATTACTACCTGCAGCTTCGAGAGAGACAGAGAGATTCGAGAGAGACAGGAAGAGACAGAAAGGATGAGAATGTAGAAGACGAAGAGCGATTGGCTGGCGAGAGAGTGTCATACCCATGAAGCTTCGAACGGTTTGGTTTTGCCCCTTCTGCACAGAGCTTTTCCGGCTATGGAGGTCCCTCCTATTCAATGTGGTCCCTCTGTCTTCTTCCAGGCGACGTGTGCCCGATCGAAACAATCGACTACGATGTTGCGGGCTCTCATCAGAGCCACATGATATCATGTTCACATACATGTCAAAACTTCTCTAGAATCACTACTTCATGGCTCACCTAGGAATCTATATAGATGTATAATTTCCATAAGAAGTGAAAGTCCGGTGCATGGCATGATTGAAATCGGAGTTCAGTGGCCGGTTTGATTAAAAGTGTTGAATGTGGATCATCTTAGCCATCGGATCACAAAGCCATGAACCCGTTCTGCTCGGTGTATATGTCTTGATAGAGATGCGATTGGAGCAATGTACCCCGAACATGTACTAACAAACTTATTGTTCTGAATTACACAATCAACTTGATTTTGGGTAGAACGGGTCGTTTAGACGATATTGGTTTCGAATCCTCCATTCTAGAGGGAGAGGTTCGAAATGAGACACAGCGTGCAATTACACATCTCTCTCACCGTGCGTTGATGGAGAGTATACTTACGTTTCAAGGTATGTTGCATCCATGTCATGTAAAACGAGGTGATCCCAGACCACCGTGGGCATGGTGATGGACAGAAGTAGAACCAAACCCAACCAACCAGCAATTTGCATACATAGATTAGGGCTCAGGAATTCTCATCAGTCCATTTAGGCGCCATGGAAAATGTGAGCCAAGCGTGGTCAAGTTAGCTAGTGTCATTTATTACGGATGCATCATTGAGAGCTGTAGGGTTGGGGTATTGATGACTCATCTACCAAAGGTAGTTACTTTGGGTCACCATCTCGACTGACCGTACAATTTGTCATGAATTTGGGTTAGTCAGAATTTATTTGTAGAAACTTAGGTGACTATGATATTGGCCTTTCAGGCTAGCCCTTTTTCCCATTCCAATGTGAAACTCAATTAGTAAAAAGGATTAAATTCTAGGGAATAGGCGATTTCGCGGCAATTTGTCACGTGACGTATGGAATAATAAGATAGTTCTTGGCAAAGGAGGGAGGAGAAGTTAGGATACGTAGAACCAAACGTCTAAAGGTGGCCTGATCGATCCCTGGTCCCTATGGAATGTTAACATAAGGGAGGTGGCTTGATCAATCCCTTGTCCCAATCGAATGTTATCGAGTTTGTCCGAATTTAGAACATGAGGGAGGATCCGAAGTGGGTACTTCAATGTGGGATAAAAACAGCATCTCTATGTACGCATCAACTCGTGGGGCGAGATGGAAGAGGTGAGGGGTCAAACTCCTCGCCTCCTAGATCCCAAGTGGGTACTTTGCCACAGGGCTTAGAGCCCAATGGTTTATTACCACATTATTATTCAAATGTGTTGTTGAGGTTTAAGTTTCGTCATGGATAAATTACCTACAATTAGACCTGTCAAAATGGATCATAACCTATTTTTTAGAATATGTTTGATTGATTGAATTGTTATATGGGATAGTCATATTCACTAAATGAATTATAAACTGGTTTAGAATGGTAAAACCTAAAATAATATAGGTGTTAAAGGGGTTCGCAGCTTATTTAAACCTAACTCTTTTCTATGACTTTCTTTACTCTTTCTTGTCCTCAACCGATTTCACACTCGCTCACTCATATCTCTAAATTCAGTTTGGATATGAGTTTTCTTATATTTAGTTAAATATAAAAATATTTTAGTAATATGAATCGATCATGTATAAGTTATTCAATCTACATGTAATTAATTTGAATCGAATAATTTTCGATCGGACTCAAACTTAATCCGACTTACGGATCTGCCTCCAATTAATGGAAATATGTCCACATCCTACGACTTCAGGTTTTTAGCCACAGTTGATGCCATTATTTTGCCGACTGTTTTAGCTGCAAAAGCGGTGCACGAGCGGAGTTATCCTTGGATAGGGAGTCATGTCTTGATAAGACTTTGTAGATGGAGATGCAGACCAATTTCTTGAGTACCAATCCGACCGCTTCTCTTCCACGTTGCTCTTCTTGAATGGTGGAGGAATTTATTGAAGTCATTATAGCAAAATCTGCCCTAGCCCTGCCACATCGACCTGAAAATTACATTCAAAACATACTAATCATGCGGAGATATCTTGGATGGTTTTTAGTGATATATATGGCCAATTTTTCATTATCTTTCTTTGGTTGAGTGAAATGTATTTCTACATAGCCGACTAACCCAACTTATATTGGACCTGCTGTGCAGGTGGCTTGGCCAATACTAGACCAAAAGTGTCGTTCAATGATATGACTGGGTTTCCAACGGAACATAATCTAAAGTAGAGAGAATTCTATATACGAGGGGATGTTTCAATCGTTGTATATCTCAAGACATCAAGATGTTGCAACCATCCATCGCTTATTACGAAAGGTGGGTTTGGTGTTGAACAACAACCACATTGATTATGAGATCGCACTATCCGTCTCTAATTATCACGGCAAAGAATCGGAGCCGCCTTTTGGAGTCTCGATCCAAACATGCATCTTTTGTGAAACAGATGAAGGATGTGCCAAGTTTAGGTTGGCGTGGCATTAGTAATAGAGCAGAAGACGAATGAAACTGAGTGCAAACAAGACGTCCCTATTTGGACTACGGATTGCAGTCTCAACTGGATTGAGAGGCTATTAAGGTATTTCAGAGGTCCATATTGACCTTGTTGGACAATTCATGGTTTCCTCGAACAACCGAAGAACGCAGCGGGAAACCATGTCAGTTTCAGGATTCATTGATTTCACACTAAGATCAAACCAACTTCAGTGTTTTGCACTTCACGAAGGAAGAGGTTCAGCCACAAGTCCTTACCTACTTCTCACTTACAAGTTACAACTATCAACTGGTCCCAGTAGCCCGTGATTTATCCTATTGTTCACAATCTTGAAAACGCATGTAAAAAGAGAGAGAGGAACAGGATCGGTCTAAAGTGTTGCTGTATGTATCGGGGTAGTACGGTTGTCGACCTGATCTATGTAAAGTACAGACATGACATGTATTTCTGGCCAATTTAAGACAGGTGACCCTTTTTAAAAGAGACTGCTTGCGTCGCGTGCAAGTCGACCTTTTGAGCTCATATATAACAAGTTTAAATAGGGCTAGTAATTTTTGACACGAACCTGTTTACCTAACAGTGTAGACAGATTGAAAGGGTCGACTCATAAGCAAAACGTTTTGTCATTCGTGTCTAAACGGATTGCTTGTTTCTGACACAAACATAATCAAGCTCAATCCAAACATGTTCAACTATATGTCCAGGTGCTCATCACGTTTACCTTGCTGTTTGCAGTGGAATAGAAGAGAGTGGTGGGTGGTGGAATTGGAAGAGGACTTCAGATTCATTGTTGGATAAATTAACCATTCACAAATTCAACCTGTGGAGAAAATATTTATCAGCCCATTGACGAGGGAAGAAATTGAGCAGTCGGAGGATCGATCTGGCCATAAAATTCATTCCGCAAATTGATGCTCCCTAAAGAAGGTGCTTCTAGTAACCACTTTGGAAAAGTATCACTGATTTAGTTGCGACTGAAATTTAGATTGAACAATCGTGCACAGTTGTCTAAAGACTGCAGTAATGTCCATTCAAACTTGTTGGCACTCAAGTCTAGTTCAGAGAGGTTTGTCAAATTTCCCAAACATTAGGAATAGAGACAAAGGGATTGTTACTGACCAAGCGTAGAGTATCAAGGGAGCTTAATACGCAGATGGAAGATGGAATCTCTCCGTGAGTCGCTTCGTAAATTACAATGGATAACATGACAGGCAGGTCATCAATTGGACAAATTTACCAATGCGATTGAAATGGGAAAAACGTGAGCGCCGAAGATGGTCCTCTTGAGTAATAACCAACCTGCAAGATCCATTGCCAAGGATTCACAAACCGTGACAACCTCAATTTTATTATTATTTTTAATTATTAGTCCAACAGGTTTCATGGGTTACACGGAGAAGCTACAAGTCATTTCGAGTCCCCCAAACTGCATGTCATCGATCTCTCTCAAAGAATTTTTTGTGGAATTATTTGGAATTTAAAGATACTTTGAATATTGCACTCAACATTTTTCTAATCCATCAAAGACAACGTATTATAGCTTCCAGTTCACAATCTTCTGCTGACCTGAAACTTCAAAATTTTAGTGTTGATTCTTGGGGACATATTTCCTCGGTAGATTAATTTATTAATAACTTTGGCTGAATGGGTTAAAGCCAGCTTTCACTTCATGGACAAATAAAAGCCGCGCATACGGGATGATAGAAAAGATATCTAGAGAGATTAATGGCCTTTTCATTTTTCTATTTTTAGCTTCTTTTTTTCTTTAAAGCTGTGTGCTTGACAAAGAAACAAGAATCAATGAATCTCTTTTCTATTTCTTTTTTTTTCTCATTATTAATTTTCTCAATTAATGTGATACACAATTGCACAAAGAAACAAGAATAGAAGACATTAGAAACAAGCCTCAATAAGGGAAATGACATTTCAAGCTTGTCTAGTTACATCTTTATTCAATGAATCTACATTGTGTAGTTTAAAGAAACAACTCCTCAAACAATTTCATTGTCTATGAAATCTAATGGTCTTCTGCTTTGGCTTCTCCATCCACTCAGCTGCTCTTCTCTCTAGCATTCTCACACCTTGCGCAAGCCATTTAGGCCTTCCTGTTTCAACTGCAATGTATGCCATGGAAATCCCAATTACAATTCCTGATGAATAACCTATCCACACTGTTTTCTGTTTGAACCAATTCTTATGCCCGTTGCAGTCATAAGTTGACGAGAACGATCCTGGAGAGCATTCTTTTGAAAGTGGAGTTCCACATAAGCCTGGATTCTCACTAAATGAGTCTTTTGAAAATGTGGACAACATTTTGTCTTGAGGAATTCGACCAGCAAGTTGGTTGTTCGAAAGGTTTAAGACCACAAGGAACGACATATCCCCCAATTCTCTAGGAATTCCCCCACAAAGCTTGTTCAAAGAAAGATCAAGCCATTCAAGTACGGTCAAGTTCCCTAGAGTCTGAGGGATGGAACCTGTAAGGTGATTATAAGAAAGATTGAGCCCTTTGAGGAGGTGAAGATGTCCAATATCTCTTGGGATATTCCCTTTGAAAGAGTTGTGCGATAAGTCAATGATTGTGAGGACGGTGAGGATTTTCACAAGCCTAAATTTTGTGCTTTTTAGGGTTATGGACAAAGAATTTTCATATGAACTCTTTTCAAAAGACTGTGTCATGTAAAATGGTTTTCCTCGCTCATATTTGACATTCATCATTGCTTTAAGGTTCATAATCAATTTGGCTGGCAAAGGACGGCCAAGGTTATTGTTGGAGAGGTCTAAAATATGTAACTTGGGAAAGAGGTCAACTCGCATGGGAATATCCACAAAACCCTTAAAATTATTGGACCTCAAATTAAGAACTTTTAGTTGCGGGAGTGTTCCCAACCATTCTGGGAATGTATCCTTAATCCAATTGTTACTGACATCTAGAATTTCTAGAAATTCACATTTTTCAAGGGATCGGGGCAATTTGCCTTCAAATCGATTTTGACTCAAGTCAAGAGTCATCAAGCCATTTCTCCAAGAAAATGATTGAGGAATTATGCCCTCAAGGAAATTCATTCCCAAGTTCAAAATTGATAGATCGGTGCTAAAATTTGTTATGCATAGAGGCAAGCTACTCGTTAAGCTATTGTTAGACGAGTCAATCATCTCGAGCTTGGTGGCATTGCATATCAAAGAAGGGATCTTCCCTGCAAAATTATTTCTTGCAATGGAGTAGTAAATGGTGATGGGAGATGGAAGTGGAATTGGCCCTCCAAACTTGTTGTTGGCCAAATCTATTACAATCAATGAGGTGTTTGAGAAATCCTCTGTGAGCCACCATCCCAAAAAATTGTTGTTGGAAAGAAATAAATATGCAAGAGAAGGGAAAGAGAGTCCAAAGGCAGTGAAGTTGATCCTATCATAAAATTTGTTGGATCGTAAATCAAGTGAGAACAATTTCGATGCTTGCAGCCAATTTGGGAAAATATCACTGAACTCGTTGTGATTGAGAACTAGCGAAGATAACTTCACACATTTGACTAGGGTGTGAGGTAATGATCCTTGTAATATATTGTTGCTCAAATCTAGATCCACGAGATTGGATAAATTACCAAAACATGATGGCATATTTCCAGAGAGATTATTGTTAGACAAATGTAAAAACTTGAGTGAACTCAATTGGCAAATTGAAGAAGGGATCTCCCCGGTGAAACCACTATTGGAGGCAAAACAGGAAGAAGTAGAAGGTGGAGGGATAGGGAGTGGTCCTTGGAATGAGTTGCTCTCAAGGTTAATATATGACAATCGCTTCTAGTGCAATTGTTGTATACCTCCCCTCAGAAGGTTGTCAGAAATATCTAATCTTTCCAACGTACCATGGCTTATTCCCCAAAACCACTCTGGGATCTCCCCAGTGATCGTATTGGAAGAGAGGTCTAGATATGTTAGTCCTTTAGACAAATTCAAGAAATAGGGAAACTTGATCAAATTGCGAGATCGCAATATCAGCTCCTCAAGCTTCAGGAGAAGGAGGGAACTATTGGAATAAAGAGCGCCATGAAACGTGCTGCAAGTGAGATCAAGATTGATGACATTATCGGTTGCATTGTCGCAAGTGACACCGCCCCACGAGCAACAATCCATGGCCTTGTTCCATGAGTTTGTCTTTGGATAATATGGGTAATGTGAATGACAATAGTCCGACAACACGACATCAAGCACGAACGAATTTTTAAAATGGAGCAAGGCATCGCGCTGGTCAGGAGGGCAAAGGGGCGAGGCAAAGGGAAGGGAGGAATGTAAGAAAAGGAGAAAAGGGAGGAGGGTGAGGATTTGATGCCACCCCATCTTGTAATTTGGTATGCAAGTGAGTTTATTGGCAGTGGAAGGTGCTTCAACTTATATAGCCCTTCTCAAGTGTGAAGTCATTGAAACAAGTCTTCTCTAAGTGTCCGTTGGTGGACCCACAACGTGTGTTACCTGCTCTAAAAGCTCTGTTGGTCGACATGCGAGTAATTTCATATAAGATTCGGTCAGAATGATTTCTCATTTTGTCATGGTTAAGGAAGATCAGAATTTCCGTCGAAGTTAGTTTAGTCATAGGTGCACAAGCGTGTAAAATAAATATTCAAGTTAAAAGAATTTTTCTTTCCTAGACCCAAACTCGTTACAGTGTTCGTTAATTTATAACAATCATAAGGAGGATGGACAGAAAGAAACATTAACACGGAGTAATATCCGATGTAGGCTTTGTCATGCCGATCCTCAGGGCGTATACTACATGCCGGAGATGAACACTGCAACAGCTTAACATCGAACACTTCACGCAGAATGAAAAGGAATTTTTTTATGTGTTATTTTCATATGTGATTTGGTAACTTTTTATGATCCGAGGTGAATTTTTTATATTAATAGATCAGTAAATTTACCAAAGTGACATTAACTTTTCCTCTGATCTTATAAGTACCGGTCATAGATCATAGTCGGTGAATTGGGTTATAAATTCTCCATCGTAGAGTCGTCCCTCTTATCGACGACATTCTTTGATCAGGCCCACTGCGGTGCTTTAGAAAACGAGTACTGCACGTGTTTGTGAATGTAAATTGGAAGCGCTTTCTTCCCAGCATCAATCGGCACTGCATTTCTCCATCTTAATATTCCATGAAATAGGTAAAAATCGCTTCAAATTATTGAAACGTCTATAGGTGATTTAACTATCCATTACAACTAAATTGCTCTAATTACACCAATAGAAAAGCTACCTAAGGTTGCAAAAGTTTTTGCGACAAAAATAATTTTGTCGCCGTCGATATGCCTAAGGCGACGAAAGAAACTGTTCTTTTGTTGCCTTAGGTAGAGTTAAGGCGACGGAATTCGATTTTGTTGCCATAGGTATGCCGGAGTCGACAAAATCTGTTTCTTTTATGGCGTTAGAATGAGTTAGGGCGACAATCAACCGCAATTAAAAAGAAAAAAAAAATCCTTGTGGAGAGGTCTGCATAATTGCTCGGGAGGGTGAGGATTTGATGCGTTCCTATTTTGCACTGCACATGTTGGCATAATTAAAGAAGACGTTGCAAGAATTGCCGGATTGGGATACCTGCAGGTTGCTAGCTGCCCCATCATCAAGTATTGTTCAACACAACTTCATCGTTCGTATGACAAACCTAATCAAGGGGAAAAGAGAACTGGCAATCGCGAGAGCGAGCCTCACTAGTGGCCGGCGAGGTCAACCTCGCCAGCAAGTGGAAGAAGGAAAGAAAAAAAAAAAAAAAAAAATTGAAAAAATCGAAAAAAAATTTATAAAAATTGTCATGTCGGTGTCGGTAGGACAGCTTAAGGCACTAGCCAACTAAAACTAGCTGAAGGGATTGAATTGACACAATGCAAAATGTTTAAGATTGAATTGGCAAAAAAAAAAATATTTATGACTGAATCAAAAAAAATTATAATAGGTTTGGGACTATTTTGATAATTTTCTCCGATGCACTCAAGAAAAAAAAAGTTGTAACTTGTAAGTGCTCTGCCTTTCAGTTCATCCGTCCAAGTGCAGAGTCAAGTCTCCTCCATTTTTTGTAAGGCTCCATGCATACGTTGTTATTCGCAGTTGTCATACGTTGTACGTTGTGCAAGTTCCATTGTCATTAGCAGAGAAGCTTTGTTTTTCCTTTGGTGTTACTCTTTTTTTCCGACGATTTTCAGACTAACAGAATTCTCGGAGCACTCGATTAATTATAATTCGCATCAAGCACGGTAGTCCTCTCATCCTATTCGGATGTTCCTACATGCATCTGATAATAATTGCTTTTCTACATAGATTAGTATGCTTATAACAGTTGCCCTTGCCCGACTAAATGTTTTTCAGTCGAGCACAGTGGCTCTAGGACAGTGGTGCACTTAAATTCTAAAGCAAAGAAGTCAAAGTCTCCTTGAGATGACATTACTGGGGTCACAAATTTGACTCTCTTGATGGATTTACTTGGATGTGGAAAATTCTTACTGCTTGGCTCTGTATATACATGACGTGAAAGTCTTCTCCGCCTTTCTTGAAAAGTTTATTAGTCAATTTTGTGATGGCTTTTTTTCATTTCAAAAGATATGTATGACTCTGATCATCACTTTCTGATAAACAAATTTAGAAAATTCATTATAAATAGGGTAGTCATTTATGAATTTTTTCCTTTAAGATAGCTTTGAATTGTTAGATACTTTGAATCTCCAATATCCTTTCTTGTTTCATATTGAGCTTGTTAAACAATTAAGAGCTACAATAATAACTTTCAACTTTTAGAGAATTGCCTCACAACTTTAAGATGTTGTGACTTTAAAATATGTTTTACCAAATACACAAATTGCAATACTTTACACCATAGTTACAACGCAGCACAACTGCAACTATATTCAATATATATTTTTTTTTATTAATTTGATTCAAAGTTAAAGTGATCATTGCATGCTGCTAAATATACACAACATAAATTCACTTGATTACTAAGTTACTACTCGCATAATTGTCAAGTCAAATCTCTTTATGTATCCACTTACAATTGGCAGATGAATGTTAAATATATGAAAGAAGAAGAACGTAGAAACATAGGTTAGGGAAGGCAACGTAAAGTAAACTTCAGTACCTAGTTATGCGAGTGAGATATATAAATTTTCCACGATGATTTCACAAAAATGATAGGCAGTTGGTAAAAGTTGGACGAAAAAGCAAGCGGCCCTGAGGGGCGGCGGTGCCCGTCCTTGTCAACCCAAGCAGACAATATAAACAATCACCAAAGATTAGGATTAGCAGTTATGGAATCGCATCGTGCTATAATGTTGTATCGTCATTTCCCGGAACTTTCGTCCTTCCACCACGGACTCTAGTCTTAGCTTCAATTTCCAGGCAGAATCGAAAGACTTGCATAAAGTCCTTGTGGAAAGGTCTGCATAACTGCACGGGAGGATGAGGATTTGACGCCACCTCAATCTTCCACGGCGGAAGTACGCATAATTAAAGAGGATTTTGCGAGAATTGTAGGTTTGGGTTTTATTGTTCTTTTCTTACTTTTTCTTTCTTTTTCCGATCTAGTTCTCGATTTGAGAGTCCAAATTCTCTCGATCTAGTTCTAAATTTGGATATTATCTTCTCCCGATCTAGATCTGGGAATTTAATAAATATACTTTTGAGGATCCAATATCCATCTACTTTGTTTGTGTGCATGTTCTCTGCCTCCAGTCTCAATAATGATTGTAGGAGTTTTGACAACTCGTTAAATTAAGAAGATTTGCTCCTTTACATGTTAGATCTATGTTTATTTAACCTATTATGATTGTTTCCATACGACGATGGTGTAGAGAAAGCCAAACTTAGATGTGTACTGCCAATTGACAAAGTCATAATTATTGAAGAAGAAATTTTCGACATGTATTCATCAAGACATGAGATCCAATAATCGGCCGCCGATTTTGTTTGATAGATATGTTTACGTGGAACGAGTTTGTGCTTAATTTTGATCCTCCTTGTGTTCTGGATTTGGTTTTATTCTATGCTCTGTTTTAATTTGTTTTGTCATAAAGATTATGTACCTTTTGTATCCTTTTGAGTAATTAATACAATTTTCTTTTGACCAAAAAAATTGGCATCCTAATTTTCTCTTTTTACCAATTAATGATTGTCGTGAACTCAATTGCAAAGTCAAGTCTCCTCCGTGTTTTAAACGCCAAATGTCGTCGCAAGCCTCCACACATAAGTAGTTTCCAACAATTTTCAAGCTGACGGAATTCTTCAATCACTCGATTAATTATAATTCGCGATAGGCCCCTCATCCTACTGGGATGTTTCTACTCTCATCTAATAATAATTGCTTTATAGTTGCCCATGCCC
This sequence comes from Eucalyptus tenuipes, assembly GCA_014182365.1. Lineage (NCBI taxonomy): Eukaryota > Viridiplantae > Streptophyta > Magnoliopsida > Myrtales > Myrtaceae > Eucalyptus > Eucalyptus tenuipes. Next base: position 5,774,661 of record CM024542.1, read on the forward strand.
AACTTAATTTATCAAGTTATGTATCACAAAAAATTACAGATGTATCCTTACCAAAAAAAAATTACAGATGTATTTAACCTTCCGTTTCAATCATTAATCATCATGGTAGGGATTACCAACGTTAGTTAAGTAGAAGATCTAGTGATTTCTTACTTTTAAGATTTTAAGATATTATATATGTATATATACCATATATCCTTTGAATTAATCTGAAACAAAATAAACTCTTTAAAAATCTCAACAAGATCGTGCTCTAACTTTATATGGAGTTGCCCCATCAGAATTTTAAACTCTTGTAAAGTGTTTCAGTGCAATGACAAGATTGAATGCACAAATGCAAATAATTACAGAGAGACAGATCTCAAAAATGATTGAAATAAATCAAGTGCTAATTAAATTGCCATTATGTCCTTTTCTACTCTCAAGCTGAGATGAGCGGAAAAGGAAACCAAAGCTCAGGAGGCAGATATAAGCAATGGAGAATCTTAGGTACAAATCTTTAGGTACAAATCTTAGGACTAAATTGACGATATTATCTCTGGTATTTTGATATTCAGCTCTTCCAAAAGCTTATTGATGGCTGTATTATCGTCAACATCGAATATTCTATCTGATCACATTGTTACTAGCCCGTTTTTCTTCTCGATTTCCTCTGTTATACCCAAGATATCACTGGGAATAAAATTCGGTAGAACAGCAAATTCACTGATGTATACGAAGAAATGTTTCAGCATTGTGTCATATCTAGTGGCTTATGGAAATAACAATGCCTAGTTCAAATCTCACAATTGACTATTATAATTCTTCTTTTTTATAGTCTATATGTGTTGAGGAAACAAGTGCGAGAAGGAGTTCTATTCTAAATCAAAAAGAATTACAAAGCCCATGGGAAATTCACCTGATAATTCTAAATGTGTCATTATTGGGGAGCCATTTAAGAAACTTGTCTCTGCCTAGTTGACAATTTATTTACATATAAAGATACCGTGAAGCTAAGAATATTATATTGCCCTGTTCATAGATCTGTCTTTTCTATAGTTAGCCTTTATGAAAAGTTTGTTTTGGGCAACTATCCATAACTAATTTTGTAAGACATAACGCTCCAGAAAGCTCGTCTATCAAAGCATATGTCCATCAAATTTGTTCTACCTACAGTAGGGATCCCCATTTACATGCTACCCAGCCGCCGACAACAGTTGCAAGATTTCAGTTATTCATAATAAAGTGCAGTATAGATAATATGTTTTCCCAAAGAACTTAACCTAAGATTTCGCTGCCTGCTTCATTACTGAATTAAATCTCTAAGGTTGCTAAATCATATGGAACAAAATTTAACTCAAATAAGGTTACAAACTGATTACATTGCAAGTATCGCAACGCATATCAACTTACAAATAACATTTCACAATCATAGTTCACTCGACCGAGACCAATAAAATTACATCATAAAGTACACCAAAATTTGTCCATATTCACGTCAATCCAGCACCAAAAGCGCAATCAAAATGTATAACTGAATTGACACGTAAGTCAGCTGGCATCAATGTCAGTAATATCATGCTAAAATTAGCTGGAATGACCGAATTGATACCAAATTAAAATATTTAGAATTAAATTGAAACTAATTCAAAATGTTTATGATTAAATTAGCATCATGAAAAGGTCTACTGAATTGATATAATTAAAAGGTTTATGAATAAATTGACATTAATGTAATAAGTTTATAAATTTTTTTGATACTTTTCTTCCTTCTAAAGTGTGAAGTGGCCGACACACGTCTTCTCTCTAAGGTCTGCTGGTGGGCTCACAACGTGTGTTACCCGTTCGAAAAGTTCCGCTGCTTGGATTCTTGACTATACCATTGCCATAATGATGTTTTATTGCGGGCCAAAGAAGTCCTAATTGATTGATGTTACCGAGAGATTTTGAAATATATTGGCAAAGTACAATTCACATCGGTGGGCTGACATAGGGTTTGGTAGGATTCCATGTTTTTTGGTCAAGCACAATGGCTCTTACGACAGCGGTGCACTTAAATTATAAAGCAAAGAAGTTAATGTCTCCTTTAGATGAAATTATTGGGGTAACAAATTTGATTCTCTTGATTCTCTCGGTGGGTTTAGTTGGATGTGGAAATTCTTATCTGATTGGCTCTGCATATACGCGATGCGAAAGTCTTCTTGACTTTTCTTGAAAGGTTTATTGGTCAAGTTTGTGATGGCATTTTACATTTCAAAAGATATTTATGGTTCTGGTCCTCATCATCTAGTAGACAAATTTAGAAATTTTATTATAAAGAGGGCAGTCATTTTTAAGTTTAATAATGTGCTTGTTAAACATTTTAGACTACAATAATAACTTTCAACTTTTAGAAAATTGCCTCACAACTTTAAGATACCATGACCTTAAAATATACATTACGGAATACACAAATCACAACACTTTTACATCATTACTACAACTATATCAAATATATTTTACTTTTATTAGTTTAATTCAAAGTTAAAGTGATCATTGCGTACTGCTGAATATAGACAACATAAATTCACTTGGTTAAAAAAAGAAAATTCACTTGATTACTAAATTACCACTCTGCGTGTCAAGTCAAATCTCCTTATATATCGACTTCGTAATTGACAAATGAATGTTAAAAATCAAATCCGAAACGATGAAAGAAGAAGAATGTAGAAACATAGCTCAGGAGAGGCGACATAAAGTAAGCTCCAGTAACTAATTATGAAGGTGAGATACTAAAATGTCTTACGATGATTTAATAAAATGATACGTATTTGATAAAATTCGGACAAAAAAAAAAGCAGCTCCGAGGGGCAGCGGTCCCTGTCCTCGTCAGCACTAGAAGACAATAAAGATCAACAATTGGTCCAAAGATTAGGATTGATAGTCATGGAATTGCCTCAAGCAATAACGTGGGAATCTTTACCGTCATTTCCGGGAACTTTCTTCCTCCTACCGTAGAGTCTAGTCTTAGCTTCAGTTTCGGGGCGGAATCCAAAGACCTGCATAAAGTCCTTGTGGAAAGGTCTGCATAATTGCTCGGTTGGATGAGGATTTGACGCCACCCCACCTTCCATGGCAGAAGGATGCATGATTGCAGAGGATTTTGCAAGAATTGCAGGTTTGGGACATCTCCGCGTCTGGCAAGGCAAGCCGCCCATCAGCCGCAGAGACTAGAAGACGACAAACGTCTAGTTAAATGAAAATGGGGAAGCCCCAATTATCTGATTTTGGCATAATTGAAGGCATGTTTGGCAATTTAATTGGCATCCTACTTTTCTTTTTTAATTAATGTTTGCCGTGCGAAATCAATTTTGTTGGACTCGGTGGAACGTGAAAACCAAGAATCAAATCATCATCAATTTTCTCATACGAATTGACTCTTGATGACCCACGCTTTCGTATTGTAAGTCAGACAGTCAGTCTTTACGTGGCAAAAGTATCGTAAACACACATTATTATATGTGACAACGTCCTAATTACGGGGAATAGAAAGTGGCTTCACATAAAGTGAGAATGCACTCAGGTCATCCACGTTCTGCTTTTTATCTCATCCATCCAACTTGCAAAGTCAAGTCTCCTCCGTTTTTTATACGCCTAAAGTTAGGGCAAGCCTCCATGCATTGTTCTTCACGGTTTCGTATGTCTTTCGTTGTGTAACTTCCATTGTCATCTATAGAGAAACATTGTCATTTATTTAGTGTTGTCTTTTCTTCCAACAATTTTCGGACCGATGGCATCCTTTAATCACTCAATTAATTATAATTCACGATAGTCCCCTCATCCTATTAGTTGCTTTTCTACATGGATCAATATGCTTATAACAGTTGCCCTTGCCCAACTTAATTTATCTAGTTATGTTTGATGACAAATTACTAATGTATTATACTTTCCGTTTTAGTCATTAATAATCATGGTAGGGACTATTAACGTTAGCTAAGTAGAAGAGTCGGTGATTTCTTACTTTGAGATATATATATATATATATGTATATGTTTGTATATATTAGATATTATATCCTCTAAATCACTCTCAAGACAAAGTAAACTCCCTAAAATTTCTACATGATCATGCTCTAAGCTTATATGGAGTTGCCCCATGAGAATTTTAAACTCTTCTAAAGTGTTTCAGTGCAATGACAAGATTGAATGCACAAACGCAAATAATTACAGAGAGACAGATTTTAAAAATCATTGAAATAAATCAAGTGCTAATTAAATTCCCATTATGTCCTTTTCTACCCTCAAGTCTTCTCATCTTCCCAGCCGTCTTTTCTTATCAGGGCAAACATGAGGAGCGTGAGAAATTTAATCTCATGTGCATGATGGTTTATATATACAGAATATCAAGATCTATGGAGGATTAGCATGTCTGGAATCTTCATGTTAAGATTTTTGGTAACCCTTTCGTTGCTCAACTTCTGAGGTGAACTACCGACCCAAAAAAAAAAAAAAAAAAAAAACTTCTGAAGTGAACTGGACGGACTAGGCCCATATACAAGCCCAATATCACAATAATGGTACCAAGTCCTTACGACTTACAAATCCATCAACAACCTACAAACCGAAATTCACAGGGCTCATCAGAACATCCAGAATTTCTCCAAAGCCCAAAATCAGATTTGCTCTTATCAACCACAGCCCAATGCCCCCATCTCGAACACGAAGCTTCATCTGCATCTGTCAAAAACAAATTCGTTTCCTGCAACACGGCTTGAATTCGAACCCGGACAGAGAAAACGACCAACTTAATGACTCGAACAATCTGAGGAACAACATGATCATGCAAGACATCATTTCTCTTCCTCCCAATATGATAGATAGCCCCATTCCAAGCAAGCTTTAGCACAGTTTTAAGCAGAGATCTCCCCTTACCCATTCAAACTCTAAATCCCATGCTGTGTTTGAAAGGATAGTTTACTTCAAGCAGAGATGAGCGGAAAAGGATCCAAAGCTCCGGAGGCAGATACAAGCAATGAAGAATCTCGGGTACAAATCTTAGGACTAAAGTGACGATATTACCTCTGGCATTTTGATATTCAGCTCTTCCGAAAGCTGATTGATGGCTGTGTTATTGTCAACATCAAATATTCTATCTGATCACATTGTCACTAGTCAGTTTTTCTTCTCGACTTCCTCCTGTTATACCCAAGATATCACTGGGAATAAAATTCTGTAGAATAGCAAATTCAATGATGTATGCAAAGAAATGTTTCAGCATCATATCATATATGTTGGCTCGTGGAAATAACAATTTCGAGTTTAAATCTCACACTTGATTATTATACTTCTTTTTGATAGTCTGTCTGTATTGAGAAAGCGAGTGCGAGAAGGAGTCCTATTCTAAATTGGAGAGAATTACGAAGCCTGGGGGCAATTCACCACATAATTCTAAATGTGTCATTATCGGAGAGCCATTTAAGAAATGATTCTTGGATATTAATTAATGCCATAACTGAAACGAAGCTAAAATGGCAGCTTGCTGCTCTTTAGGATCAAATTTTGAACTTCCCTTGGCCATGATGATATCCTTATATGTCTTGTTCTTCATGAAGCCACTTTTTTTCTATCTGCTGGTGAAACACATTGCAATTGGAGATAATACTTGTCCTAACATACTACGCACACCATTGAAGTCACTGCTTCAACCCTCTGTCATGTTTGTGGTTCTAATCTTATTCAGATTAAAATTGACTTTGATTTTGCAAGTGACAGCGTGGCTTTACTCTTGTTTTCTTTGCAATGCCTTGAAAGGTGCCTGTACTCATGGAGCTCAAGAAAAGCTAATAAATCTGAACTGAAGTAGAAGCTTCAACTACAAGCAGGCACTACACTTCGTAAATGCCAGATGATCACATAAAAAGTCTGATGGACTAACTTTTGAATCATTTTCATCAAGAATTTCTTCAACACATTCCTCAACCACATCTTCCAAAGTCATTGCAACTTACATTGGAATCGTTTTCATTAAGAATTTCACCAACACATTCATCAATCACAACTTCCAAAGTACCTATCTGTTTCAGCTATCCCAACATAACATGGGTAAGGTACAATATAAGAATATTAATGCAATGTCATCACAGAAACATCACATTGTGCATTTTTGAGAAAAGCATTTTGACATGTGAAAAACCCCAAGTATGTATGTTGCTACCAGAGGCAACTTATATCCCACTTTGAGACCAAAACATCGCTTCAGTCAAAAAGCTCTCTTAAGCGCAGTGAAGTAATCTTGTCACTGCCAAGATGACAATTTATTTACATATAAATATACCGTGAAGCTGACAAAAATATATTACCATGTTCATAGATTTGTCATTTCTATAGTTAGCCTTTATAAAAGCCTGTTTTGTACAACTACCCATTACTGGTTTTGGAAGACATGCTTGAGAAAGTTTACCTACCAAAGCATTTGTCCATCAAAGTTGTTCTACCTACAGTAGCTTTCCCCATTTACATGCTCCCCTGCCGCTGATAACAGTCGCAAAATTTCAATTATTCATGATAAAGTGCACTCCGTATAATATTTTTTCACAAAGAATTTAGTTTGAGATTTCGCTGCTTGCTTAGTTACTGAGTTGAATCTCTAAGGTTGTCAAATCGTATGGAATAAAATTCAACTCAAATAAGGTGATGATCTGATTACATTGCACGCATCACAACGGATATCAACTTACAAACAACATTTTACAATCACAAATCACTTGACAAAGAATGATTGATTACATCATAAAGAATACCAAAATTCGTCCATATTCACGTTAATCCAGCACCAACAATGTAATCAAACATTAATTTGTTGAAACAAAAGCAGTCATCTCTCAAAGTGGCAAAGGCAAGCTCTTGAAAATAGTACAGCAGATCAAGAGCATATGCAACTCCTGCTATATTATCACAACCCGCCAAAAAAAAAAAAAAAAAAAAAAACTAGTCGATACTCATCCATGAGAAGGGGTACTAGCTGGAACATAGCGCTGCCAGAACAAATGAATTGATGAGTCATTTGCAACTGTGAAAATCCACAGGGTTTTAGCTGGAATTGACCGAAGCATCATTGAATTTGTACGGCTAATTATTGGGAATGGCCGTGTGGTAGGCAAATTACTTTGAATTTGTACGGCTAATGATTGGAGGTGTCATTCTCTTCTTCTTTTTTTAATGTTTTAGTAGATTTATTTGGAATTTGAAGATTATTTAATACTTCACATGACATTTTCCTCTTTCACTTTGACCTATTTTCTCTATTAAAGACAGATGTATAATAGCATTTAGTCCACAATCTACTGCTGGCTTGCAACGTTAAAGATTTTGGTGTTGATTCTTTGGAAGAAAAAGACACTAAAAATGTCATAATTTCCATACAATACTCACTTTAATGCAAAAACTTTTTGTCTAATTACTTTAATGTCATATTGAAGCAAAAATGATCACTTAAGTACTTTCAGCAAAAAATTTTAACAAAAAGTTTTACATGGCTTTTTTACAATAAAAAAACAAGTCCAATGTGAACAATAAAGTCACCTTTTATGACAAAACAACGTGGCATCTTTTGTTGACTACATCATTACCATAGTGCTATTTTATTGCGGGCCAAATTAGTACCAACGGACTTATATTGCCGAAAGACTTTGAAATGTATTGGTAGACTCCCATTCATATTGGTGTACTCCCGCTGGGTTTGGTAGAATTCCATATTTTTTGGTCGAGTACAATGGGTCACAAATTTGGTTTTTGTTGATTTTCTTGGTGGGGTTACTACTTGGATGTGAGACATTCTAATTTACTTGGCTCTATATATACATGACGCATAAACCTTCTCTGCTTTTTTAGTCAAGTCTATGGTGGCATTCTTCATTTTAAAGACACGCGTGGCTCGTCATCACCATCTAATATATAAAATGGATAATCCATTATGAAGAGGTAGTCATTTATGAATTTATTTCCCCGTAAGATAACTTTGAATTTGTAGATACTTTGAATCTATTTCTTTAAGTTGAATGAAGTGCTTGTCAAATATTTTATGGCTACGATAACTTTTAAAAACTACCTCACACAACTCAAAATTATTGTAACTTAGAGATGTTGTACCTTTAAAATATGCAGTGCCAAATACATAATTGCAATATTTATATTTAATACCATAGTTACAATGCAACACAATCATAGCTACACCACACATATCTTAGTTTTATCAGTTCAATTTAAAGTGAAGATTGCACGCTACTCAACATGCACAACAGAGATCTTAGCTCTACTCGAAGCTTTGAAGTGTTTTCGTTCGAGGAGAGAGATTGAACTGGAGATAGAGACCGACTGTGAAGAACTCGTGAAAGAAGTACAGGGGAAGACTCACATGGAATGGGAGATGGACCCGCTGCTGGAAGAAATCTAGATCCGGATGTCCCAATTCAAGAAGATTTCATTGGCCCATTGTTATTGGTCCACGAATCAAGTAGTTGATTGGGTCGCTAAGGCCCATCGTTCGAATACCCTTTCATCTTTTTGGATAGCTAATCTCCCTTAATTTCCGTGGGACCTTTTATGTTTGGATGCCCCTAGGTTGGGCTTTTTGTTTAAAAACTCTTGAGTTTCAATGAAAAACGAAGTACCTTTTTGACCAAAAAACAACATGCACAGCATTTTCATCCAAAAAAAAAAAAACATTCACAACATGAATTGATTACTAAGCTATTAGTCTGCATAATTTTCAAGTAAAACTCCTTTACGTCTCCACTAGTATTTGGTATATGAATGTTAAATGTCAACTTTGTAATGATGAAAAAATTCAGTGAAGGATTTAGAAACATAGCTCAGTAGAGGGGACACAAAGCAAACTGCGAGTACCAAACTTTGAGGGTGAGATATTTATACGATGTAAATTATGATATATATTTTATGAAGGCAGACCAAAAACCAAGCAGCCCAGAGGCAGCAGCCCCCTTTCTCGTCAACCCAAGTATAAAATCAATGAGAAAATTAAAAAAAAAAAAATTGGCCAATTCAATTTTAAACTTTTCAATTGTATCAATTAAATTTTAAATATTTTCACATTTTGCCAATTAAAAGTCCATTCGAAAATTACTAATGTGGACTTGGGCAGTTCTATATGATATGATCAGTGCTAACATAGACCTCTTGTACAATAAATAATTTGACTACCAACAACATGTATATGATTCTTTCGATAACTTGAGAAATTAAATAAAACAATCTTGACAAAATAATGTACCAGATAATTAGAGGCAACATCTTTTTATTTTTAGGATTTTAGGATGTAAGTATTACATAAAACAGAGGTGTCAAAATGGGTACACAACCCATTTATGAACCCATATTTATTTAAATGGGTCGTTAATAGATCAAGCTTTATTTCTCAAGGCACTCATAATGAATTCTAAAAATAAAGAGATCGATATAAATGGGTTTTAAATGGGTCTAATCTGCACTCATTTAAAACCCATTTATCAACCCATTAAAAAAGAACCCATTTACAGGGACACAAACGCAATTAATCTCCCTCTTCAACATCTTTGTTCTCTTCGTTTTCTAGCTTAACCTCCATCTTCTTCTCCTCCTTCTCCTTCCGCCGTCAACCGCCGCCACCGCCGTCTTGGCCATCTGCGGAAAGTAGAGGGAGCAGCAGGGTAGAGAGAGAATTTTCTGGAAAGGGGGGCGATCGAATTCACTCGCGGAAAGCGATTGCGCTTTGATTGGGCGGATCTGCGGATCTGCGTTCTTTTAGATCTCCGTCGCCCCGTCTCCAAGGACGAGGCCGCCGCCTCCGACCGCGAAGCTTTCCGCCTCGGCATCAACTTGTTCGACACCTCCCCGTAAGCCAAATTCGAAAAAAAATTCGCTTTCCTTTTCCCTGTACTTTTTGTCAATCCCAGCGAGAGAGAGAGAGAGAGGATTCGGCGAATTGGCGACATTTTGTTTCCTGAATCTCGAGAATGGATGAAGGTCTAGGATAGAGAAAGGGGCAGGTTTTGCGTTCTTGAGCTATGTCTGGATTGGTGATGATCATCTCTTTGTTGCTGAGAATGTGGGCACGAGTGGCTTAGGAATCAGAGTGAGCTAATGGTGCAATTGTTGTAATTTGAGAGAGGGGATGTTGAGATAGTTGAAAGATTTTGAGAATTTGTTTCTCAGGATGTGGTCATGAGTGGCTTAGGATTCAGAGTGAGCTAATGGTACAATTGTTGTAATTTGAGAGAGGGGTCTTGGAGACAGTTGAAAGATTTTGAGATAGTACGATGATGTCTGCGATGGTTCATTGGCGGAGGATCGTGGAGTGAGGGGATTTGTTCATTTGCTCAAAATCTTGATGAGCGATGAGATCAGTGGGAGTTAATCACATAGGAAGAGGACTAGTGCAAGTTGCTGAGATAACAGTGTTTATAATTCTTCGATGGTGGAGATAAGCGATTATCTACATTAATTATGTTAAAGGTGGCATACATAATACTTGCCTTCCAAATTTGCTACTCTGTGTGAGCATTGAACCGATGTGAAGTGGAGAAATTGAAGACTAGAATCAATAAGCATGGGTCATAAGTGGAATACTTAGCAATTTTTTTTTTGGTCGGTTGATGTTTAGTGATTTAATGGGTTTTAAATAGATTGGCCGGCAAACCTCTCTCGATGCAGAAGAAAAAAAGGAAAAGAAAGAAAAAGAAATTTTTTTTTTTGAAAAATTATTAATTGGATTTGTATTGCTTTGAAGTTTTTTAGTAATATAATCTTTAAAAAAAACATAAGAATAAGTTTTCCTAAATTTGGTTAAATATGAAAACATTTTATTAATATGGGTCGGGTCGGGTATGAGTCGAAAAATTTACATTATGCATAAACGGGTTAATGGTCAATTTGGGTCGGACCATTAATGACCCGACCCAAACTCGACCCGACCCGACCCACCCGTTTAATAGCTCTACAAAAACTTAAATATACAAGAAAAGAGAACATTGTCTAAAATCTAAATTAAGTATAATGACACAATTATTCTATGATTTACATATTGATATGAAAATCTAAAATAAACAAATTTGGATTTTGATGCATGTGTATTGATGAAGATTTGAATTGTATGTAATAATTTGAAAAAGAAAAAGAGAAAACAATTTCAACAAAATAATATACTCGATAATCATAGACCGCGTCTATTTATTTTTAGGTCTTAACACGAACGGTTCTTCCCTCTGACCTCACCCACTCTGCCTCCAGCTCCGGCGGCGCAGTCGCGCCCTCTCGCCGCAGCAATCCTCGCCGCCGCCGCCGCCGTCGCCGTCGCCGGACCTCTTTTCGTCTCTCTCTCTTTCTTTTCGCAGCAACCAGCTCCGCCGCCGCCGGACGCTGAGGTGAGTCTCGTCTTCCCTTTGAAGCTATCGAAGGGCTTGGGCTCTAAGAAGTAGAGTAGTTTGGGGACATGTCGATTTTTTCTGGAATGCTTCTTTTGCAGGCGACGCCCTCGTATGACTTTGTATGCTTTCGGCTGTTTGTAAGGGAAAAAGAGGAGGAAAAAAATCTGATTTTGCGTTGTCCTCTGCAGGCTGACTCATGGCGCGTTCCCGAGATCGTGACTTCTTGTTTTGCGACTTCTGTGGGACGATGCTTACGTTAAGTTCGGTCAAGTTTGCAAAGTGCCCTTTGTGCAATTTTAAGCGGAGCACTAAAGGTTGGGATCTCCGTTTTCAATCGCTCAGTATACTTGATTAATAATTATAGAGATGGTTCTGTTTTTGGAGTCTCTTTTTCTGGGTCTTGAAGGTGGCATGAGATTGAATTTTATATAAAGTCTCAAGATTGTCAAGTGTTGCTTCTCAGGGTAGGCTGTTGTGTCCTGCCCTTTCTGTGTTCTGCTCTTTTTATAATGTTATTGTCTGTGTTCTGCCCTTTTATAGTGGCATTGTTCACCATTGTTCTTTTATACTGCAAAGATTTGATTTTTTTTTTTCCGTGATGCATTGGAAAGAACTAGTTTCTTTGCCTAGGATATCAGAAAGTTTTCATCTTTCCATCTGCAAATGTTCCATTTTGAGCCTTCTGCATACCTTGGGACAATTCCCCTTGTAAGTTTGTATTGGTTAGAAGTATCTTAGTTCTTGATTTTGGATGATGAGGATGATGATCCATTGAGAGACACCCTGAGAATTTGATAATTGAGGAGGAAAAGGAAAAGGCTAAAGAAAAATTCCTTTTATGCCACCCTACCTGTAATACTGGCTAATATGAACTTGGAGAAACTATTGTGCCGGCCAAAATCATTACTCAGTAGGCTTTTCACAGAATTTGTTACTGGTTACACCCGAGACCACTAGTTTGGGGAAAAAATAGCCATTTCAGGTCAAACCACTAATGTGAAATGCATATCTTAGCACGGTCATCTCATTCTCTGACTATGTCTGCTGTCTTTTTGTTTGGAGTGGTTTGGCTGTTCGGTCATTGTGTGCTTTTATTGTTATTTTTCAAATAGTAGTTGCCGGTTAGCTATTTATTAGACCTTACCAATTTGCTCTTCGAGTCAATTTCTACTTTTCTCAATAATGTGCCTTATTGATGACTTTGCTCTCAGATATTGCTGGAAAAGAAATTAAGTATAGAGTAACTGCTCAGGTATGCCTTGAACTAGCTGACTGATTGATGCATGCACTCTGTTGGATCTTAAAATCATGAGTTAAGTGCGTACGTACATGTTCTACTAGTTCAACAATTTAAGAGAATATAGTTATATTTCGTCATGTTCTCCTGCCTAGGTAGTCATTTTTAGAGTGAACATAAAATATAGAAAATGCTAGAAATTTGAATGGCTATGGTGACTCTTCAGTACTGAAGAACATTTGAGGCTTAGAAAGAGCACCAACTTGGCAAAAATGTGAACTCCTACTCACGATGGAAAAAATACGTCAAGTTTTCTCGCTTCTGGAAGGCCTTCAATTCGCTGGCCACAACCTAAATATGAGGCTGTCTGTTGTTAGTGAAGCTTTATTTTTCACAACTACCTATTGTTGCTTCCAATTACTGACCTCTGATGTTGAGATTGAAAGGTACTGAGATGAGTGGTTCTGCTGCAAAATAGATGCGCATACCTCTTGAAGGTTTCTCTAACATTATTGAATTAAACAGTGCCCACATCATGTAGAATTCATGACATTGTTGAGTGAATTTGGTAGGGATCACTAGTCTTCTGTTTTTGTCCTGTTAAAAGAGGATTAAAATAATAATAATAATTTCACCTTAAACCTTTTCTTGTTAACACATTGAATCACGGACCCTTATTTATCTACTTTGAAGCAACACCTAGAGTAGTACTTTAGTTGAGAAAAGGCTTTGTCCTCCTTAATCTTCCCTATGCTTTGGATCACACATTTGAAAATGTCAAGCTTCTCATGATCATCTACCATATCTCAGGACATAAGGAGGGAGCTTGGCATGTCTACCTTCGAGGAGGGGGAGCTGAAATTGGCAACGGTAGTGGCTACATTCTGCTATATTAGTATAACGGCATGATGTTTCTTTGTGGACCGATTGTGATGTTCTCGTATATCGGCCTTGCCTCGCAGATAGCTTGGAAGTGTGAAAAATGTGGCAACGATGAATTCGAGTATACTCGGAAGCAGGTAATGTACAAGTTCAGCACGCTGCTATTCTCTCTCACGCCAATCTTCCCTAACACAAGTATTTCCCATCTTCCCTTTTCTCGTCATTCACTCCTTGATATCTGACCCTGTTGCAGATGAGATCGGCAGATGAAGGACAAACTACATTTTTGACATGTACCAAATGCAGGGATACCATTACGGAAAATTAACTGTACGACTTATCGGATTATTATGCAATTTTGAGTCCGCAGGGAGCTTTGTACTGTGTGGTGATGTTTACACTGCTAAGTTTCTTGTTTCAAGCATGTGCATCTCCTTGTGGAATTTCCAGAATGAGCTTCCTAGAGTTTCACTGGAGCAATTGCTCTTGCTGTTATCAAGTGGTCTAAGCTCACTCACTACTCAAGAGAAGATGAAAATAACCCCTTAAGCAAAAGCCCGTAGGGCTGTACTGTGTCCGAAACCGATATTAGCTTTTTCTTTCTTATGGGTAGATTCAAGCACTAAAGTCTAAATCATCAGTGAGACTGTAGTTCATGGCCATAGGAAACAAGGGTTGAACGTATAGAGGCCAGAGATAAAAGCCGATAAAAGCCACTGTTGGCTTGATGATTGTTCTTGGGAGTATGTATACGTAGGTTCAAAAGGAAGTGAAGTCTGCCGGATGGAATGCATCCCCAGATTTGAATTGCATGCCGGCCGTGCATTCTAGCAGATATGGAAGACAGCTAGCAACAGGGCTGTCATCAATCTAGTAATACTTTAAGGGGATTTAGCCGAAATCCTTCTGAACTTTTCAAGATGATGCACGCCTGCCTCCCAAAGTTCAATAATAAAAATCTTCATTTTGTCACGGCTGCCAATGCCTCTCTTTTTTTCCCCTGTTTGCACGCGCTTGATATGTCAATTTCCCAGGGTAAAACTGTAATTCTCCTTTATTTTCAGTCAAATAACTCCTCTGCCGCGGCACTAATTGCGCAAAAATAAATTTAATACTAGAGAAAAATGTAGTGATATGAAAAAGAAATATCTTTAAAATAATTAGAGAACAACAATACTAAGAAGGAGGAGGAGGAGGAGGAGTAAAGCCAAGCGAAGGGATGGATGTATGATGATATATAAATAGAATATAACAACAACGACAACAATAATTATTGTAATCTTAGTTTCCTTTTCATTTTTTTCTTTGATTATAATTTTATTCTAAAACTATTTATCTCATCTTCTATTTTCTAACTAAGAAACTACTCCTGGCGAAGTCAATATTGCTAGTCATTGTCACAAAGTCGTTTATTCGTTCACATTGTGTAAATGATATTTCTCTAATGGAAAGATGGCTCGATTTGATTCTCTTTTGTTTCTTCTAGCATTTTAAGAATCTCATCACTTAGTCTTGTTTTCATAACTCTTTTAGTGTGCATAATTAAGTAAAATAGTGTCTAAAATTACAATAGTGCATAATTATCCCATGCCAATGGCTTGGTCTTTTTAAAGTGCTAACTAATGGAGGATATATATGGAAAATAAAATAAAAATAAAGATTATTGCATTTTTTATGTCTTAATTTCTTTAAATAGATCATTGCATTTTTTTGCCTTTTTTTCCCATATTCAGTATATCATTTTCAATTTATCTTACCATATCATGGGCAAAAGAGTGATTTGTCTAAAAGTTAGAGAAAGATTACAACTTCATCTTTGAAAAATCACGTGCAAAGAAAGTGTGAGCCGAAAAATGCACAGAAGATCGATGGATATAACGAAGTAAGAGTTTAGGAGCATTTTGTATAGGCTAAAAATGCGAGGTATGGAACCTACTTAGTGAGGCCAAGAAGATGTTGCCTAGGCCCTAGGGCATGTCTTTCAGTTAATATTAAATTAAGAAGAGAAAAACAAAAAGCGAATATTACACGGGATCAGTCCTGCAGATTAAGGGAAACAGTCGATGAATGGAAGTTTGAATTTTAGTGAGAGGCAAGAAAAATGTGCGGTTCTCTCACCGGAGAATAATTGCTAAATTAATGCACTATGTGAAAAATATGAATCAATATGCGTGTATGGACTGCCCAAATCTGAATGGACCCACATCACCTAATACTATCCGGCCGGCTGGTCGTCTAACATAAGAGGAGAAGAATATTTATGATAACATAATTTAAAATCAGAGAAGAAGGAAACCAATGATAATTTGGGAAAAAGTTACAAAAAACCCCAAATTATACCTATTGTAATACATTTATTTTAAATTTTTTTATACTCAAAATCTCAAACTTGTATTTATGCGACGCATTTACCCTCTATCAAGATTCTGTCAATAAGCATCATTGAAAATAAATGCTGAAAGGCAAATAGTATTGATATAGTGCCCATAAAACTTAAGTGAAATAAAAACAACGTTATTTTGATTAGAAAATCATTTGACGGAATCTTGACTGAGAATAAATATGTTACATAAGTACAAATTTGACTTTTTTATATCACAAAAAAAGTTTAAGGTAATTGTATTATACTTGACATAATTTGAGATTTTTGATATCATAAAAAAAAAAGTTTATGATAAATGTGTCACAGTGGATATAATGTAGGATTTTTGATAGCTTTTTCCTTAATAATTACACTAATAGTTTCCACGCATGTAATATAGGTTAGCCCGATCCATCTTAATAATTTTGCTTGTTGAAAGAAAATGGATATAAAATATTTCTTTTCTTTGTGGCCAAATTTATTATGGAAAATTACACAAATTGCTCATGAACTTTAGTCCAATATGCAATGTCATTACTAAACTTTTAATTTGTTTAATATGGCCCTTAAACTATTAGTAAATGTTTAATCAAGTTCCTAAATTATAGGAAAATATTCAATGTCATCCTTTCGCTGATCCAACTTAATAACTTCCAATCTGTTAAGTTTGAACAGTGGACAACAACAACGAAAAATTGTGCATGCATTATCCAAGTAAGATGTTCATCTAAAATCAGGTTATGACAATCCACGTCATCAAATAATAGTGGAAATGTTAATGCCTTTTTTTCTTTTTACTTTGCTAAAGTATATGGATAAAAAGATAGACATGTTTTACTCGTCATTCTTAGAAACCCAACTCAGCATATAATAATCCATGTCATCAACTAAAGTCCGACTTGTCATTTGAGCAAACAAAAGAATTGCATTGAACATTTATTAATAGTTCAAGGACGATATTGAATAAATCAAAAGTTCAGGAACTACATCATACACCTAGACAAAGTCCATGGACTATATACCCATCACTTTCCCGTTTTCTAAAAAAATGTTAGATCTACTAAAAAGAATCCTACTAAAAACTCTTAATATTCTTAACCATCTAGATGACATGGTTTCACATAACCCAAGCCAATCTAAATCCCCCAATTTTGGGTCAACCCCACAATTTCTAGTCTAGTGCCTAGAGTCGTCTCGACAGATTGATAAGTCGGCCATCTTGGCGTTGGCCTAGTTGATAATTTAGGAGCCCTTATGAATATATATACCCCAACTAGGGTTTCCAGCTCCTTCCTCATTTGTTTATTTGTGGTCGGAAAATTGTGGTGGCTGCTCCTCCAATAGGAATATTCATGGTTTCGTTGGGGGCCTTAGTTTTCAACTACAAGTCCACAGGGCGGTGCTTCACGTGCTTATAGTTTAACCCCAAATTTGATTGATGACGGATTTATTAATTCTTAGATAGAAGTCGTGTTGTCCGCAGCCGTTGTCTATGTTTTGTGTATTGTCGTTTTACGCGTTCTTGTCCACATGAGCTTTATAGATTCCAAAGGAAATTTCTGGTAAGCGAAGTCACCAATGGGGTGTGAAATATCTTGGTCGGTACCCTTTGACACTATGGCACCTTCCCAAGAGAATACTTACTTAAATAGGTAAATTTTCAGCCGGAGAATCACTTTATCTACAACCATGAGCCGTGCAACATGCGAACCATAACTCAAGCTGATAGGCGTAATCAAAGTGTTTGCACTTTTTGCCGAACCTTCTGGATCTGAATATCAACTTGTTATCTTTCATAAACAATTCGTCTCAACTCTGTCTGTACTGGGAATATAGTCTGCATATTAATTCCACATGTAAAAGTCATTGCATTTTGCATGTTATGGTGATATCTAACTGCCCCCCCCAAAAAAAAAGCCTACTTCCGTGCAATTTATTAGCCACGTGATTGCATTTACATGCACAACGCTACCTAGGGTTATCCATAACGATTCCTCAACTTACTAGTAGAAGCATAAACATAATAAATTAGAGGGAGAGAGGGGAAAATCTCCATAACGATCTTCACTTAGAAATGCGAGATATGAACTATAAATATCCAATTCCATAGTTTATAAACTATAGGTTTTATCAATAACTTAATAAAAACACCAAACAATTAAGGAAGTCGACGGCCTTGTCACGTCACGGAAATTTAAACAGAAAAGCAAGGACCATATAAAAACCAAAAAATATTTGTTGCGACCTACTAATAATAACACCAACAACCGGAATAATGGGCAAACTCTCAGGACCATATTTCTAATTTTCTACTGCCGAGACCAGGGAGGCCCCGCGACTCCCCCAGCCAATCATTTTCGAGGGGGAAGATCTCATCACGGGAAGGCCCCGATTGGCCACTCGATCGCCACGTGTCCACCGACGTGCGCCTCCACCGTGCCTCCTGTAGGACCCTAGCAACGCCCACACAAAAAAAAAAAACAAAAAAAAATACTCTCTTATGTCGGGATATTTATATATTTTTTTTTTTTTATTTTATTTGTTTCGACCACACCTTTTTGAATTCCCCGCACATGAGGTCATGACGAGTAGGGGGTAGGGCGACGAAGCGGCACAGGCGGCCCCCACTGCCTTTTTTTAACGTGTATGGCCAGGATTCGCTCGGTCCCCCGGCCTCCGCACACCAACTTCGAGGACCCCGAGGCAGGGGCGATCGACGGCCCGGATCCCCCCAACGGCTATCTTCCCCAGACGCGATCCGACGGCCGAGATACGAATGGCGGTTGCCGCCCTACAGTGGACCGACCGCAGCGGTTGTCGGGTAAATTAGCAGTAAACAGCCACGTTATTCCATCGTATTCGGCCACGGGTATTGTACGGGCGGAAGGGCGACAGTATATTTGACGTCGGGATTGCGCGATTAAGATGCTTAAGCATGAAGTTTGAATTTTCAAAAATGATATCGCGTCATTCGATAAAAATTCATTTCATTTGTTGAAAAAGGTAAAAGCATGCGATTTTAAATATTGATTGATACAGCACGAAAAAATGGAAAGAGTATATTATAACCGTACTTGTAGGCTAGCTCCGAACTCTTAACGGGTTTTAAAAGGCGTGACAATAAAATCGAGCCACATAAAGAGTTTCTTTTTCTTTTTTTCCTACAATCCCTATTACACGACGTATTGTCTTGTTACTTACTCAATTCTCATTGGTCAAAAGGAGAGGTCCGTGATGGACGAGATCTAAGGAGGCCAAAAAAAAAAAAACAAAAGAAGAATGGAAGATTAATTAAAAGAAGAAGACCGAGGTTGCATTGTGTAGCCGTTGGAGATATTTGGCCTATAAAATGATGGGGCGAGCTGACAGAAAGCTGCGTTCATTCCCAGAAAGTTAGAGATCAGGGAAACCCTGTAGAATCTCTAAAGGAGAGGGTGCGCTCGTATCGGTCGATCGTGAATCGACGCATGTAGCTGATGCTCGGAGTCCTATATATCTTGCCTTCTCTTCCGCTCTCTCTATTCTTGATCTTTTGATACCCGAGAGGCCGTCGATATCTTTTGCTGTTTTGATTTTCCGTCTCGTTTTTCTCGTTCCGCCCCCTCACGTAGGTTTCTGTAAGCTGATCCGTGCGGATTTTCCCTAGGAGCTCGGGCTGCTCAGACATCAAACTGCCTTTTTGTGAATCAGTTTGAAACCCTTTGATCGCGTAGGTTTCTTGTTTTTTTTCCCAGATCTCGATCAAAGAACCTTCTCTCTCTCTCTCTCTGCTGTGAGTCTGCGAAGGACCTGCCGCCATGGAAGCAGTTGCTGCATCTTACGCACCGGATCATCAGCCGATCCCCCCATGCAAGCCAATCAAGACGATGCCGAAGAGAAACCACCACCACAGCCACCACAGCTTCACAGTGAAACCGTCTCCCACGAGCACCGTCCACGGCGGAGCAAGAGGAGGAGCGGGTCATGTGCTGCTCTTCTGTCCACCTCCTCTTTCGCGCTCTCTCTCCTTCTCTCACCCTCCTCCGTCATCACCGCCGGTCTCCGGCCCTCTCGGCTTCAACAGCGCCCCTCCTCCTCACCACCAGGGCCAGCCACCTTTGCTCCCTTTGCCGAAACCCTACTCTTCCCTCTCTCTCCCACCCCCCAATTCTAACGTGAAGACCAACAAGCCCAAGTCGTCGCCGCTCACCCCCAAGAAGTCTTCTCCGAAGCAGCCGAAAAGGCGAGACCCCAACAACAAAAAGAAGGACACCAAGAACCCGGTGAAATCACCCCCGCCCCACGTTCGGATAACCCGTCAGCCGACGACGGGGTCGCGATTATCGGGTCGACATGCTCGATGGGTCCCGACCCGGATGAGCTCCCAAGGCACGTCTTTGTGTCCAGGGGTTCGTTGAGGGGCGATGGGGGTTTCCGCTCGCTCGTTTTGGGAGATTTGGAGAAGTTCTCTGGCTCTGTGATGTACGCGATATCGCCTCCTCCGAGCAGCTTGCCGTTGCCCAAGTTCTCTCTGCTGAGGCCGAAGCAGCTCAGCTGCAACGCCGAGGCCGCCGGAGTCGACGCCGGCGCGACCGACAATCTCCGGCGGATCCTCCGTCTCTCCTGAATACGTTTCTGCATACTTTCTTCCGAAGCTCAAGAAGGGACAAACTCGAGCTAAAAGGGGTCCACACGATCGCCCGACCTGAACCGCTTTTAGTATGGTTTTGTTCTGGTGGTATGGTGATGTTTTGTGTCTCCGTGTCTGTGTGTATGTACGTAGATTCCTTTTGGGTCTTCTGATTTTCTGTCTTCTCTTTCGTTTCGTTTCTTGCTTCTGAAGATCCATTTGTGGCCACCTCCTGCTTTTTAGAAATGGGGTGCACAAAGAAAGTGATCGACACATTTATGAAATAGTTATTGTCGTTGTAAGATGCAAGAGCCTCTCTCTCTCTCTCTCTCTCTCTCTAAATTGTTTCTTCTTTTTGCTAATATTCCTCGGGATACTCTTGGTTCGGTTTCTGTCTTGTTCTTAGATATTTTGGGTGAATAAAAGTAATATATGATCCACAAGAACTTAGGATGTGCCGCTATATTTGTAATGAACATCATTTATAATTTGTGAACCGTACTAAAAAAGAATGCTTATACAAGAAAGTAAGTCTCACTTATTCCGCTGTACTGGCATCGAATGTGAGTTCGATTCTCGTGGTTGCTATTCATCGCCGTTCTGCCTTTCAAGCTGAGTTTTTTTTTTTTTTTTATCGGCGCATGCCCATTTGATGAAAGAACCAAATCTACAATAAGATACCGCACGAGCAATCTTCTTGTATGGAAATATATCAGGGTACAAAAGAAAATTAGTCATGGAAGGATTCCCAGATCTATACGCAGCCAATGAAATTGCATTAGATCAGAAACTTCTACTTGTTCTTCTGCCTGCAACCTCTCAACATATGTGAACCCTTTCAATTCTTCATGTGATGAAGAATAGGTTGTTCTCACATGGGTCGCTAATAAGAAGTGACCGAAAGAGCAAGGAATTGAGCACCAATACTTTTTATCTTTACCTACTTAGCTTTGTCGATTAGCATTTTTTCTATATGTGATTCTGGTGTGTTATAAGGACCCCGATCATTAATAATAGTCACTGTTCGACCAAACAAATCTCCCGGATTCAGCGATAAGATCATGTTCGTACCAACTGTTGTCTTAGTAGGGAGGTTGAGGAACTCAATTTCTTTGAAAAAAATCAGAAATGGACAATCTTTTTTCTTCTAGACATGTAACGCGTTCATCATAGATATTCATGCTATATGACTAATGAATACGTTTTGAAAGTGCTAAGAAATGCTAAAGGCAGTCTTTCGATATTAATTTTTGTTTTTCAATTGACATTGCATGTGACTTCCACAAACCACTAAGCATATTTAAGTTTGATGCATGATCGATCCACAACTACCATGGATTTCAAAGTTCTGACTGAAGCCTTGAAAGTATCATACTTCTTTGTAATTGTAGGTGTGTTCTAAATCAAGACTTGGCTTGCAAGCCGAAGGTTACAAGTGAGATTACCTAGTTTATTCTCGGTCTCGAAGGATAGGTGTGAATTTAGGTGTCGCCATTGGTCTTACCCTTCCCCACTACGCCTGGTGAGGTAATGGTTAGGAGCTTGTCCATTGGGTAGTCGGTGATCCGTTGACATCCTGAATCAGATATTTCGACAACGATTGAGGTAGGAAAAGTGAGGTTTATGTAGCTTTTTCAGACTTTCTCAAATTATCTGATGTGCTATTTTATAGGTATTTGAGAATTCCTCACTTCCGACCAAAAAAGAAAAAAAGAAAAAAAGTATTTCTCACTTCCCTCACTTCACTAACTAATCACCTATTTTCTCCCATAAGCAAACAAATTTTTGCACGCGCATGGGGCATTCCAAGCATGACAATTCTTTTCTTCCTAAAAAGGCAAAGACGAGGAGGGAAATTATCTTTTTCTTCTAAAACTCTGAAGCAAATTATCTTTTTTGTAATTGCGTATGCATATGTGTATTAGACACATGTTCATCAATACTCTGTACGAGAAGAGGCTCCTCCGGGGTGGTTGAGAAGAATCACAGCCGCCGGTTTTCTTTCTTTTCTATTGCCGGCCCGAAAAAGATAATGATGCATTCCTCCAATGAGCAATTGCACATTGTTAATCTAAACCTCCCCCAGATCGAGATCGAATCTGATTATTACACGAACATTATATTTCAGTCGTTGATTGGATCCATTGCGTCATGAAGAGATTTGGGTATCAACCACTAGTTGCAATTTCTTTTTTCTTACTTCTTTTGTTTTGTTTTGCAGCTATTGTAAGATTATAGTATAAATCAGTTCATATTTAGAGGCAAAAGGAAAAAATAAAGTAAATACTAATTGTTAAAGGGGAAAACCCTTTGACGAAGTAACTTGGTGAAGAAATCAATACAATTCGTGGCCTCCTCCATGACCTAATCGTGTTACTTTTGCTTTAGGTCCAACCTTTAAAGTGACCGCTACTTTTAACATCGATATCATATCATATTGTTGTGAAAGTATAACATAATGTCCATTCATTACACATGTTTCGACACGTCATCATACGACTCCAAAGTGAAAGAAAAAAAATCAAATAACGGTAATGAATTAAAAATTTACTTCTCTCTCTTCTCTTAAAGGATATTTCGACAACATTAGTCGTGTATTTGTGGCAATAAATACATATTTCAATTATTTCGCGGAAAATGAATTATTTAAAAAAATTTGTTGCCAAAAACGATAGTTTATATCGCTTAAAATAATTAGTCGATAAAAAATATTTTTATTATTAACCTCAATTTATGTCTAAACATTTTTTGTCGACTCATTTTTTTAAAATAATATAAGTGATTATGCTTCGAAAAATATTTTCTAAAATCATTCATTTTCACAAGATAAATACATCGTCAAATGCTACTTATTTATTATACTATACATGAACATGCTAAATCGTTTTCTCATTATGTATTGTTAGTCTTTTGATTCAAAGTCCTTTCTCGTGTTTGTCTTTGCACGAGTATCAAGGGTTCCCATAATACCGTCTAGTCTATCCCCGTATACGAACGCCAACAGATTGCGAACGAAAAAAAGAAAATTCAATTCTTGGTGGTGACGTGACTTACGACTGATAACCACTCGCACGTTCGAGCGCCGACCATTCGTTGAAAGGTCCCCGCTTTCCATCTTCCTCCTCGCAATAAACTAGTTTCCATTATCAACCATGTAATTAATTGCAGAGAATCCAGACACGCAAGCGCACGTATGGTAGTTTTCAGGGTGCATGACAGATGGATTTGAAACGCAGATTTCGATGCTCTGGACTTGGAAAGATAATCGAGGGTTCCTCCTTGTTTAATGGGTCGATTTCGTCACGAGGGGTTCGGTCGATAGCATCTTTTGGAGGGGGGGTCGCAGCATCATCACCATCACCACATGAAAGAGAGAGAAAAGGCGACGCAAAAGAAGAAAACGCAGATTAGCTGTTGAAGAAAGGGCTATCGCTTCTGTTGCATTGCAACGACATAAAGATTAAAGAGGGTGCACGATGAACATGGGCGATGCAATAAAGAAGTGGAATGGTCGGTTCCTCAAAAGATGGTCGATGGTCGGGCAGACACTAATGGTGGCTTTTTAGGGTTTCTGCTTCTTTACTTATTATTATTATTGTTATCGTTTCCTTCTTCGTTCTGATCCTCTTGCTGCGATCGGAGAGATCTGGTCGTGCGCGCGGGGATATGGAGCTTCCCTCTGGCGCTCCGCCAGGTGTTTGTGTGGCTAGCGATGATCTGTCCACTTTGCCTGTGCGAAATTCGTGGAGGAATAATATCACATCCCGCATATAGTAATCTCGTGCATTGATGACGTATTATTTTACTAACAAGAGATTATCTGGACTCCGCTCGAGAAATCTCGAGCCGATGTACGTCAACACTCCGTTGGTCGCATCGGGTGAGCCTCTACGAGACCCACAATGTAACTGTTGTAGCATGAACTTGTACAGCTCGATGCAAAATAAGAGATGTCGAACTCATCGAAGCTTAGCCAATTCGAAGCGTTTAATTTTTTTTTCCTGGTAAATTCATTATTTTGTCTTTGATAACAATAAATTCACTATCTTTCTATCTAAATTGGAAAAAAAAATGATATAAGGAGTTCTTGAACTTTGACTTAATGTGCAATTCATCGAAGCTTAGCCAATTAAGCGTTTTTTTTTTCCCGGTAAATTCATTATTTTGTCTTTGATAACAATAAATTTACTATCTTTCTATCTAAATTGGAAAAAAAATGATATAAGGAGTCGTTGAACTTTAACTTAATGAGCAATGTGATCTTTAAACTTTTGATTTTTTATGTAATCTATGAACTTTAACTTGATGTGCAATGCGATCCCTGAACTTTTAATTTACTCAATATAGTCTCTTCAGATAGGACAAGACAGATGTGGTAGAGATGCGAAATCGCCTCAAAGAATTGGATTGAATAAGGAAGGAAAAGGAAAAAGAGAAAATGCCCGAAGAATCCTCACTTGTTATAAAGGAGAAGCCAGACCAAATGATATTATCCAATCCATTGAAATCCTTCCTAAAAGATTGGGCAATTAGGAAGAACAACCTGATCTTGCCACTCAATAGCATGATCCTGCCAATTGAAAAGATCAGATCTTATTTCTAACAGAACAAGCTTTTCCCAACATCTTTGATACTGAATCAGATTCGGTATATAGTCTTCGAACTATATGTAAATGTTCAATTTTATCCTTCTATTAATTCAACTTCAGGGACAACATTGAATACTTTTATATAGTTTAGCGACTAACTCAAATACGTACATAAAATCTAGGGATCACATTGTATATTGGATTAAAATTCAGAGACTATATTGAATAAATAAAAAAATTTACGGACCATATTACATATTGGGTCAGAGTCCAATGACTATATGTGTCCTTATTCCTTCTAAATTCTAAAAAATGATTGGAGTTAAGGTTTTTGCACTTTATTTTGTTTCAGAAGAACATTACATGCCACTCACTTGGTGAGTGTTCTGACTAGAATGTCATCAACCGATTGGCATAACTTTCAAACAACTCGATAGGGCTTTGTGCCCAGTTGGGCCTAACCGAGGACGCATCCTTCAGGCCTTGTCGTGACAGAATCCACCTCGTCTTTCAAGGCCTTTTGGGTCAAGATGTTCTTATCGGACAGTGACCACGAACGAGCCCAGGTCCCTATTACGTTGTCGATCCAGTTCGATGAATCGAAACGTAGTTTAGTCCCGACCCAACCAAGGCAAGAGCAATCCACGTTCTTCAGGGGCGTATTTTGTTTGTCTTGATCTTGATGTTCCATCAGAAAACTACACGGAATCGCGGCACGTTACTGAGGCACGAAATATGCGTGTGATCGCAATATAAATAATATCGATAATACTCTCCTGATAGTTGACATGAAATTTCGATGTTACGGGGCGTCGTGTTTCAGATGCTTAGGGTGAAAACACATGTTAGATGGTCGGCATTTGATCACTGGCATCATCTTTCGCTCTCTCTCTCAGTCACCTCAGTCATCGAAAGAAATGGTGGTGGGGTTTCCTTTGTCTCTGAAAGCACCATCACTTGGCATTTGAAAGGGACGGCTCTGAAGTGAAGAATTCTCTAACAAATGCCTGAAGCACATGTTAATTGGCAATTAGATTGATTTTGAGGGGTCAAGGATGGCAACTCATAAGGTTAAGTTCTGGTCACTTCGTTGCAAAGACCCGACACATTGCTATGAAATGCCTGATATGAACCGTGACTATTCAATTCGTTCGTAGGTCCACAAGTCAGCCGCCTCCAGAAGTGAAGAATTCTCTAACAAATGCCCGAAGCACAAGTTAATTGGCAATTTGCTCACGACATGGATCATTTGTAATAGTACAGTCCTTTTGCATTCGTCAATTGTTATTCATTGTATCCTTCTATTCAATAAATATCATATCACAATTATTCAATCAAAAATGTGATTCATGCATAAGATTAGATCACGGATAATAGTACAAGTATTTATTGTGATTTGATATTTATTGATATTAAATGATCCGTGAGAGGGAGTGAGTGGTTGGACAACCATTTATACCAAGTTGCCATGATGAACTTCATTTAAAATGAAAATCACAAAGAACTCAAGGACTATTTCTCCGTTAGTCGACCGGGCCTATTCCTCAAAGATCACAATTAGGCCGGTGAGCGAACCGGCTATAATTTACATCTATTGCGAAAGATTGAACAAAACACAAGTCTGTCTCGAAATCAATCAATTTGGACTAAGGGCCCGTTTGGTTCAACTTTGGGGAAATGGCTTTGCATTTCTCCAAGTAACTTTGAGTGAATGGGCATTTTGTGAATGCAAGTGTATTTGGAAACTCAATTTTGTGTATATTTTGCAAAGTAGCTTTAAGGTTAAAAGAAAAATGAAAAAAGAAAAGAAAAGAACATGGAGGAGGAGATGCAGCTACTCGGCAATGGTGGTGGTGGCGGTGGGGGTGGGGGAGGCGGCTCGCCCGAGGTGCGACCTCAGGTGGCATCGCCTAGATCGCTCGACCTCAGGCGCGACCCAGGGCGTCGCCGCCTGAGGTCGCGTGACCTTAGGCGATCGCCCGAGGTCGAGCAACCCAGGCGACGCCCGAGGTCGTCCCACCTCAGGCGAGGCTTCCCGGCAGCTAGATCTAGCCGCCTGCCAGCTGAGCTTAATGAGGAAAAAGGAAGAAGACAATGAACAATACTTTTCGAGGGTAAAAGAGGAAAACATGATTATCATTAAGGGCAATAATGAAAATAAAAAGACTTCATTAAACCCTGGACTAGCATTTAAAATGCTGGCATTTGGCAAATGGAGAATCAAAAGTGTGAATCAAACGCAAAATATTTTCCTCAATGGCCTTTGAAAGCCCAAAACCCTTTGGGAAAGCCGAACCAAATGGGCCTAAGCAATTTTGTTTTACCAATCACCTTTATTAATCTCCTAAATCAGAAAGATTCTGAGGGGAGTGCGGTGGGGATTTTGCTGTTTAAATAGAGCATTGAGAAGAGATATTTCTATCTCCTTTTGGGACGAAGACGGTTAAGTTTGACTAGAGGATACTCCGAATCCTTTTGAGCTCGCTAAAGGTGGCCTTCATCGACTTTTCTAAAATGATTTCAGGACCACATGATTTTGTTTACATGATCACATGAAATAGATAAATGAATCGGGTACTATGTGGGCCCACGAGATCGATTTTCGACCAATATATGTGCGGACCGCGGACGGCATTCATCTTGATGATTAAAGAGCCCATCGAGCGTCACTTGGGAGAGAGAGCGAGAGAGATGATATTATAATGGAAAAATGCGAATCTCTTAATTTTCCCGAAATTGTTTGATTCGTTTCGCCTTTATTTTTTATTCACTAGAAATAGAATAAAATCGATTCCTCTTTGGGAAAATTAGAAAGGTCGGATGCCGTGATGCACCAAATTCATCGTTCAAAGGGGAGTGAAATCGCCCAATTATTTCATGCCAAGGAATACTTTTCTCGAGACGTAGAAATCGAACAGAAATTTGGCAATTTTGCATCCACGCCTCCCAGTAGCAGTTCATGATTTCAGAAAGAATAATGCTATAGATACAAAAGTTATTTGGAAAATTAGTCTACGAGGTGATCTAGAGATCATAAGGAAAAACTCATGATATAAAACTTTCATTAGGGACGAAATTACATCGTGTCGCACCCATCAATTATATTGATTTCCTAATTACAATGATAGATATGATATATGGAAAGCTATTAGTGTGTTTTCATAATTAAAAAAAAAAAAAACATATTCGAGTTATAAATTATTTAATAATCAAAATTACAAGGAGAAATATATATATATATATATATATATATATATATATATATATTAAAAACTATAACACCATCAATAATAATTTATAAGTGCATTGGTGGCGCTAGCCAAGTACACATGTATCAACAAATTCTAGAAAAATAAGAAAGAATGGACTCTAGAAGAGCGACATATTTTATAAAAAGACATTAATATTTTTAAAATATTGCTAATTTTTTAACGAGCATTAAGTAGAAGTAATCGGTTCTTGGTCCAATATGGTCATAGTCAAAACCAAGAAGGCGAACCAAAATAACTAATTCTAGGTTTCTGAACTGGGGATCGAACCAATTGGTCTTGAGATTGGACCGACCAGTCCATTCCAATTTCTAGATGATTTAGGTTGCATTTGGAACTAGCTTTCCCAAGTATCTTTGGGTAACCAAAGCCCATTTGAGCAAATATTGGGCGTTTGGGAAATACTCATCTTGAAGAAATGCTATTTTTCCAGTGCCGAAAGCCCAAGGCAGGTCATAGGCCGCCTTGGGCTTTCATCATTTTCGCAGAATAGCCGGTGCACTGTTTATCTTCTTCTTTGCCAGATTCTTAAATGTCGGTCG
This sequence comes from Eucalyptus tenuipes, assembly GCA_014182365.1. Taxonomy (NCBI): domain Eukaryota; kingdom Viridiplantae; phylum Streptophyta; class Magnoliopsida; order Myrtales; family Myrtaceae; genus Eucalyptus; species Eucalyptus tenuipes. The sequence goes on from CM024542.1 coordinate 5,803,528, forward strand.
ACGAGGTTGCGATAGGTCGGCGACGGGCTGAAGATAGGCCGACGTGGTCGCGGCACCCCAATGACCATCGCCGGCCAGTCACGCAACCCAAATCTGGATCGTGAAGGTCGCTTAGGTCGCGGAGAGGTCAATCGCCGAAACCTCTAATGACCCACGACCTTGCCGCGACCCGCATTTGAGTCGCGGAGGTCACCGGAGGTCACGGCGACCCACAACCTTGCCGCGACCCGATCTGGATTGCAAAGGTTGATTGGGTCACGGCGCACAACCTCCGGCGACCCACGACCTCGTTACGACCCAGATCTAGGTCGCTGGAGGTCGCTGCGACCCACAACCTCGCCTGGGTCGTGGCGAGGTGGGTGCAGGAGCTCACCGTGATCGCCGGCGACCCACGCCGTGACCGCCGTGAAGGGTCACCTAAGGTCGCGCGACCGGGCGACCCTCGCTAGCGGTTCTTTCGGGGTCGCCCGACCTTAGGCGGCCCTTGCCGGTGGTGTCCGACTGCCGCCTGAGGTCTGACGGCCACTTGAGGTCTTGCAACTTAAGACGTGGCGACGATCGCCTACCCTTCGCTGGCCAACTTTTTTTTCCCTTTCTTTTTTATCATAAAAGTCTTTTGTAAATGTAAATATATCCAAATACTATTTTGCCCAAGGATATTTCACAATACACTTTTAAAGTACAATTTACCAAACGCAATTTGCATCTTGAAAAACTCCTTTGACTTAAAGTCCTTTGCATTTTCTCACTAGTTTTCCCCAAAAGTCTAACCAAACGCACCCTTAGTGGAACCAGTTGATTTACAAATAATTCCCAGGCATAAGAACATAAAGAGCCCGTCCAGTGAATACTTGGTCATATCCAAGGCATTATCATAATTGAGCTTCGCTAAGGATGAAAAATAAAAATTTTATCTTTGAGATTAAACCGTCCGTTTCAATTTGATTGCTATGAATACTTATGGACAATTTGGGAAACAAAAAAGAAAGAGAAAAAGCGCAAGAATTAGAGGAGCCGCGAGGCAAAGCTCAACTTTGAGTTTTCTTTGAGGGAGAGACAGCGGACAAGATTTGAGGCTATTGAGCTTTACTCATGGAAGCTAGGGATAAGAAATTGCCTTGACACCATATCAGGACCAGGATGAGAGGAGTGAGGAGAGGGGAAGAGGAGAGTGGGACACATGGGAAGAGAAGGGAAATAAATAAATAAAATTATCAGTCCAATCTTGACAGTTCAACCGATCTGACTTTCCTTTAGAATCAAGGATGGGATTAAAAATCTCAATTCTAATTTTATGGAATCGGAAAGACTCTCGAAAACTGTCCAAAACCGGTCAATTCAGTCCCACCTATTCCCAATTCGATCGCTCCGCGTCGGCTCCGTGTTGATGACCCCCAGCACTAAGAACTCAACAATTTCCTAGTAATAAAGATGTCGGCAATGGGGGCATGGATGGCGCTGCCACAAAACGACAAAAAGGAGGGGGGGGGAAAAGCCACGACCCCGATGTCGGCACAAGGCCAAAACGGAAAGTCCGGATCCAGATGAAAATCCCATTATCCGAGTAAACAAAACAAATCAAATAGCTTTTCAAAAATTTAATAATAATAAATCCGGGAAATTGACTTTTTACCCGATCCCTCCCCTCCTCCTCCTCCTCCTCCTTCTCCAACGTTATCGTCGTGTTCGCGAACTGTTGCAGAAACCGCACGACAAGCTCTCTCTCCTCTCTCTCTCTCTCTACCTCTGTGTGTGGCCGTCTCTCTCTCACTCTCTCTCTCTACCTGTGTGTGTGGCCGTTAGAATTCCCCCACATGAACGCTTTGACGAATCAGGGCCGCCCTCGTCCGTAGCGCCCCTTCCCCCTGCAAAGCGAATGACCGTTACCGACACTCGCACTTCACACGCATACCACGCACACGCATACTCCCCTCTGCCTGTGTCTCCGGCCGCGGGATTAAATGCTTCCTTTAATGCGGGTCCTTCCGGGGATAGGAAGTGAAATGGCGTAATTGGGGCACCCTCTTGATCCATCGACCGGCCCGTGAGTTATTACCCCTCCAGCGGATCGCCTTCCGGTTTCCGCGCGACGATCTCGTGGAATTTTGTGGAGGAATCGGGAAAAGTTCCTTTTTTTTGGGGGTTCTGATCTTCTGGGTGATCGTGGAAGGCGACGGACGGAGGTGGGTCGGTGCCGGAGTTTGAGGTTTCCGGGTGGTTTGTCGTGAGGATGGGGATCGTGAGTACGGTTCTTGGTTTCTGCGGGTTCGGGGTGGGAACTTCGATCGGGCTCGTGGTCGGCTACTACATGTTCATCTACTTCCAGCCCACCGATGTCAAGGTCTGTGTTTTTTCCCGTTCTTTTTTTTGTCCTCGTTCCCCTGTCATTGCCGTTTCGCCTTTTTGGCCGCTTGCTTCCCTGGAAATTGCTGCTGGTGCTAGCTGATTCCGTTTGTTTACAAGTTTGTTTTTTTCATTGTTGACGCATAAAAAATGGTTAAAAAGATCTGACCTTTTTGTGGTTATCGAGAGAGTGCGGCTTCCTGGATTTTTTTATTTTTTTATTTGGTTTGATGGGTAGGATTATTCTGTTTACAGATGTTTAATAGGGTAATCTTGGGCTGCGGTCAATCTTTAGGTTTAGCTCGGGTCATGTGTGAGCTAGTATCAAAAAGCTAGTTAATCTCCCTTTAGCATACATTTGCTTTTGGCCAACCATGGAAATTGTGAACATCAATTGACTACAAGGAAAAAGTGTCATCACTGTTTAGAAAAAATAATGGGGAGCATAGTCTTATTCTGTCTGATTGTTTGATCTCTTCAGGACCCCGTGGTGCGTCCTCTAGTCGAGCAAGATACGAAATCCTTGCAGCGTCTGCTCCCGGAGATACCTCTGTGGGTGAAAAATCCGGACTATGACCGTGTACGTTCTTTTCGATGTGGCCTCGAGCTTCAAGTTTATTGCTGTTGCCTGTGAATATTCTGATCATGTTGCTCCTTGCTGCTATTGCGCCCACGATTATGGTTTCAAATGCTGTTATTCAGCCTTTCAGGAGCTCTTAGATGACTGCTTTCTTGTGTTTTGTTGTTTAACAGGTTGACTGGCTCAACAAATTTCTCCTCACCATGTGGCCCTATCTAGATAAGGTATTCTCACTTGACAAAGTTACTTTTTCAGTTTTGATTTGTAATTCGCAGTTATACTGCTTTAGATCGTTATTCTACTTCTGAGGAAGCATGTGTTTTGTTCGTAGGCTATATGCAAGACTGTGAAGACCATAGCAAGGCCGATTATTGCCGAGCAGATACCGAAATACAAGATTGATTCTGTCGAGTTTGAGGAGTTTACATTGGGTTCTTTGCCACCTACTTTCAACGGTTGAAGCTCTCTCTCTCTCTCTCTCTCCCTCTCCCTCTCTCTCTCTCTCTCTCTCTCTCTCTCTCTCTCTCGTGTACTGGCCAGTGTGAATATGTGGACTCCTTGCTTCATGTTTTTCATGCATGAAATGTTATTTACAGGAAGCAGCATAATCTGAAAGACTGATCGGTTTGTCAGTGTTTCTTGTCTTTCATTGGCAAAAGAAATAAACTGAATTTGGTATCTGTGTACTGTTCATACTTGCTTGGTTGCTCATACTTAAATGTGGATACATATTATGTTTTGACTAGTGAATGACTTTGTTATGCTAAGACCCTTGTGCTCTGGACTTGATTCGAAGACAAAGTGATACACGCACTAGATTTCTGGTGGATATTGGTAGCTTTAGAATTGTTGACTCAATCCCGATACATTGAATTCTAGGGAATGATAGAGTTTTCAGTTATCTTTAATTTGTTCTCCTGAGAGATACAACTCTATGCATTTTAGTAGTTACCTTTAATTCATGGACTTGGACTGGGCATTAGTTGGACAATTGAGTAAATAATTAGAACTAAAGCTTGTGACGCCGTAATGATAGAATGTTTGGGAGAAGCTGCTTCACTCAGTCCAATTTCATGTTGACAGCTTCTTTATTTACCTAGCATTACACAGTGAATTATTGGCCGAATGATAAGATATTCCTGTTTAGCTGTCATTCATCTTCTTAAACGGCATGTCTTTAATGCTATCTTACTCTGTGTTCGCCAGGAATGAAAGTCTATGTTACTGATGAGAAGGAGTTAATAATGGAGCTGTCGATGAAGTGGGCCGGGAATCCTAACATCATTGTTGCTGCTAAGGCATTCGGGATGAGGGCAACTGTTCAGGTATCAATAAATAGCTAGTTACCTAAACCCCACCCTTCTTCTGTCTGTTTCTGTGTCTCTCCATCTCTCAATTTCTGTGCATTTTAGGTGGTTGATTTGCAAGTGTTTGCTTCTCCACGCATCACTCTGAAGCCTCTGGTTCCAACCTTTCCTTGTTTTGCGAAGATATTTGTGTCTTTAATGGAAAAGGTGTGTTGAATAGTTTCCAGTTTAGACTTCTTTTCTGTTTAGAGCTGCATTCACAAGGGTTTTCCTATGATAAGACTATCCCAATCCTGTTTGCTGTCTAGTTATTCAGTGTTTCTTTGTGCAGCCACATGTAGATTTTGGCCTGAAGCTTCTTGGAGCAGATGCTATGGCTATTCCTGGCCTCTATAGGTTTGTCCAGGTAATGCCCTTACCTTTTCATAGGGGTGATTTGAATAGATTTCTCCATTTTTAACTTCACCAATTGTTGGCAATAACCATGTAAACTGCTGATTTAGATAAGTTTGGGAAAATCCTACCAACTATTACATTGTAATAAGACTTCTTAGTATTATATTTATGTTTGTGTTCAGGAACTTATCAAGGATCAAGTTGCAAATATGTACCTTTGGCCTAAGTACCTAGAAGTACCTATTCTGGATCCTTCTAAGTAAGTTTTCCTCTTTGCAAGCTGTCCTTTCCTTCAATTTGTGCTGCCATGAGTTAATGAATATCAAGGTGCTAATTCAATCACTGGACCAACTAAATGGGTTTTTGCTTACTCTTGCAGAGCTGCAAAGAAACCAGTTGGGATTCTTAATGTAAAGGTCCTGAGGGGAATGAAGCTTAAAAAGAAGGACCTTCTGGGTAAGTCAGACCCTTATGTGAAGCTAAGGCTTACTGAAGACAAGTTATCCACAAAGAAGACAACAGTGAAACATAGCAATCTAAGTCCTGAATGGAATGAGGAGTTTAGTTTGGTGGTCAAGGACCCAGAATCTCAGGCCTTAGAGCTTATTGTCTATGACTGGGAACAGGTAATTTCTTCGCACTGGTATTGTAGGTATCTAATTTAGTCGGTTCAAATTTTTCTACACTATTGAGCCTGTTATTCTATAGCTGTTCCCCCCCGGGCGCCTGACTTAGCTTTGTTTTCCTTTTGGCTGAGTACTTCCCCAGTTGATGTCATAAATATCAAGCAGTCTGATATCTGATGGTCATTTTCTAGAAAGACCATAGGTTGAAATATGTTTATTGCATACACTGAAAGGGATCTTAAACTGTCTCTATCGTTTGCATAGGTTGGTAAACACGACAAGATGGGAATGAATGTCATTCCACTGAAGGACCTTACACCGGAGGAACCAAAAGTTATGACTCTTAATTTGTTGAAGAACATGGATCCCAATGATGTCCAGAACGAGAAGTCACGTGGGGACATTGTTGTTGAAGTGTTATACAAGTCTTTCAAGGATGATGAGATACCCAATGATCTCGAAGATTCAAATGCAGTAGACAAGGCTCCTGAAGGAACACCTGCTGGCGGCGGTTTGCTTGTAGTTATTGTACACGAGGCTCAAGACGTCGAAGGAAAGCATCACACAAATCCTTATGCCCGTCTACTTTTCAAAGGGGAGGAAAGAAAGACAAAGGTATGAAACAGTAATGAGGCATGAGACTGTTCCTTCTCAGAATGGAGTACAGTAATGATTCACGCTACATTATGTTTGTGTGAATTCACTCATTTAGATTTTATCACGACATTGAAATGGCGCCACACTTTTATGTTTGAAAGTGGATAGAGTGGGTTTCACGTTGATGTCCTTAATCTTATCCTGACAGAGTTGCTCGGTTGTTTATCAATCAAAATGCAAGAGCTGTCACTATAGGAATATTCTACCACTTGGTCAGGCCCATACCTGCATGCTTTCCTGTTTTACTGGCTAGCTCCAGTAAATGTTTACTCATTGACCTTTGGAACCTAAGATTCAGAAACGTTTCAGGATCAATTTGGTTTTAGCACTCGCTTATTGCTGTTTTCATTTTCTGTAGCATGTAAAGAAGAACAGAGATCCAAGATGGGAAGAAGAGTTCCAGTTTATGCTTGAGGAACCACCTACCAATGACAGAATCCATGTGGAAGTCATTAGTACCTCCTCAAGGATGGGCCTGTTGCATCCGAAGGTATTATCCTACTTTCACCATTGGCTCGCCTTGGAAATAGTAGATTCTTGGAATGTTGGATCCCCATCAGTGTTCACCAAGTAAATGTTGTTGGTTTTCCTCTCTCCAATCTGCGGATTGCTTTCTCTTTTCAATTCTGAGGTTCAATTTAGGTCATTTTACATGCTCAAGTCGAGGATGTGTTTTCTGTTTCTTCCAAATAGGCCATGGATTCTGCGACATATCTTGCAGAACTTATCAGAACCAATTTCTGACGCTTTGTTTATCTTGGCTTAATTAAATCAGGAATCGCTTGGCTATGCGGATATCTACTTATCTGATGTTGTCAGCAACAAGAGGATCAATGGGAAGTACAATCTCATCGACTCCAAGAATGGACAAATCCAAATTGAGTTGCAGTGGAGAACTTCAAGTTAGGGCATTGCTTAGGTTGGCAGCGTTCGGAGGTGCCTCCCAGCGTTTTAACTCCTTGTTAGTCAATCTGTGTGAATGATTTGTATAAATCCCTCTGTTTGAAGATTTTTACTGTTGATATCCTGTTTTCGATGATAAGCTCAAGCTAGATTAATGTTCATGATGAGCATCAGCAATCATTGAGCGAGAACTTTAGCTGCGGTACGAACTACTGCACTTGGCACTTACATTTTGCATTTTTCAGCTTAAGGGACTATCTACACGATATACTATGTGTTTCATCTGTCTTTTGGGCTTTCATACATTGTTCACCATACAGCTCCTGTGAAGTTTCAGTCTGAGATTTATGTTCTTATACTGTTTTCCATTTGTCCTTTTGGTTGCATCTGATTGTCTTAAGGCCATGGGCGTTAAATTATATGGTATTAGACCTCACTTGAAGCTTTAAGCCCATCATACTGGTGGAAATGCTTCACTCTATCCCTGATGGAATAGCAAGTATTCTTTAGCCATTCTCTGAAGTAATCTTAATTCTCAAGCCATGTGTGTGATAAGGAACAAACAGGGAATAACTTTTAACATATCTTTCTTTATCCATTGGAATCACTTTTGAAAAGTCAAAAAGTATTCTTTTGGCTTTTCTGCAAAAGTCAAAAAGGTAATTTATGAAGGGTAATTCCTGAAAAGTAATTTATTTTCTATCTCGTTTCTGACATATCCAATTTGGAATCCAGCCATTACCTTGCATGTGGTTTTTTACTAATTTCATTATATTTAAGTTTTCTATTTGATTATTAACTAATTTATATTTTGGCAGAAATTTCGACCTTTGGAAAATCTTCAATTAATTTTGCACAAATCCAAAACAAACAATAATAAGAAGAATTATTATACATATTTAGATTTAGAAGGGCTATAATTGATTTGTTTTGCCAATTGGGCGGATGCCTTACTCATCAGATGGTTAAAAAACAACTTCTGATGGTGATATTAGGGATTTACGTTTCATTGAAAATGAAAGTCACATAAGTAGAGAAGCTACTAATACATCTTATATACAGACGTTTTAATTAATTCAAAGTATAATTTAAATCATTACATAAAAAAACTTGGATTAATATGAATTAGCAGTTTAAATATTACGACTTTGTTTATCTCTTTAAAATTTGAAATTTAAACATAATCAAACACAAATTACAGTTCCATTTGTAATTACTAGAGATCAACATATTTGATTGAAGACGCAATATCCAATTTCTTTAAAATTTTCTCTATGAGATTGTAATAGTTTCATGCAAATTGTATTGAGTCGTCATGTTTTATTAATAAACGAAGATGGATAATATAAATGGTTCATAAATTGTGACTTAATGTGCAATGTCGCTTTTGGAATTTTAATTTGTTTAATGTCGTCTCGAAATTATTACTAAATGTTTAATGTAGCGCTTCTATTTGTTCAAACGATAAATCACACATTATTTGATGACATGGATTATCATAAAATAATAAGTCAATATATCTATCTTTTATCCATTTATGAAAAGGAAAAATATACTAGGGCTCTAACATATCTATCATTATTTGATTACATAGATTGTCATATCATGATTTGAGATTAATATTTTATTTGAATAATTCATGGGTGATATTTTTTTATTTTCCACCATTCGAACTTAACTCGATTAGATATGTATTGATAATTTATGAATCATATTGAATAAATTAAAATTTTTAAAAATAACGTTGGCACGTTAAATTAAAATTAAATAACTCTGTGTGTCATTTTTCCTTTTTAATGATCTCCCAGATTCTCAATATGAGAAGATTTTTCATGATCTTCTTTTCACCCAACTAGCCTACCCAAAAGAGAAAGACAAGAAGAGAGTTCATTTTCGAGTTTCCATGCTGTGATGATTACTGATTAGGCCTCTGAAGAAAGTCCTTGGCAGATGGGACATCTTGCCGAATCTACACTCTATTTTGACTGACTGTGATTGAGGATGAAAGACGACTGAAGAATTGAAATTTTATTCTTTACCACGATCATTTCTGATCATTGCATGTTTGATCCCACTTTCTATTCTCTCTCTCTCTCTCTCTCCTGTCCACTCGTTTTTTTCTCTTGCCAAAAATATGGAATATCTTTTGCCGAGTAGATTTCTAGAAGTATAGGTGTAATGTCACAAAAAAAAAAAGACTATGTATTACTAGACATTCGAGCATAATTCTGTTTATCGTATATTTGGTGAGCCTGATGTTCTTGTTAGTTTGTAGAAATGAAAGTTAACTTTCCGAAAAATGGATGATAATTGTTTTGACTCAAATTCATTTGTCGCAATTAGACTTGATCATGGATTTTGTAATTGAAAAAGCGTAGAAAAGTTATGAATATATTATATCAATGTCAATTTAGTACTAATTTTTTTTATCAACCCAATTTAATTCAACACTTTTGATATAGTACCAATTAAATCATTTAAATTAATTTTGACCTAATATTGCTGACATGAATCTCAGTCATCTTATATGACACGTTTAAGTATTGACGTGAATAATTTTTAATAAAAAAATTTTCATTTTTCATATGTTTTAATTTTCCTCTTCTTTTTCTTTTTCCTTTCCTTCCTTCTTCGACAATCAGCCAATGGTGACGCTCACCTACTAACCAGGGGCGAGACTTAACCTTGCTAGTTCCGGCAAGGTGGAGCCTTGCCTAGCCATTGGCGAGATTGGAGTCCTCGCCAGATATCGTAGGGTCGATTTGCCCTACCATTGGCAAGGCTTGAGCTCTCACCAAAGGCCGCAAGATCGAAGGCTGTGACTTTGCAGTCTCTAGCAAGGGCTAAAGCCTTGCTAGTGGCTTGCGAGGTCCGATGATCGGTTGGAGGAAGAAGAAAGGGGAAGGGAAAAAAAATAAAAGATCGACAAAACATCACAATATTATTAAAAGCCATCCATATCAGTGCCAATCTTGTCACATAGTTTTGTCGCCGTTCACGTCAGCAATATTCAAATAAAATTAGTTGGAATGAATGAAATGACACTAGATCAAAAGATTTATGACTAAAAATTACAATTAAAAAGTTTATGACTAAATTAGATAGATTTAGAATTTTTCTAATACTTTTCTTATATAAGCCCCTTCGCTCTTATGGTCCTCAAAATAATTTTTACATGTGACTATAGTTGTAAAGCCAACAATTAAGCTCAAGTTAGGTTACTTGCGATGCGAAATTATTATATATTTTTTAACTAATAAGCAAAAACCCGATTCAAATGCTCTATTTTTATATTAAGTTAAAAGGTCTATGATTAACAATTACATTCTATTTTGACTGACTATGACTGAAGATGAAAGACGACTGAAGACTTGAAATTTTATTCTTTACCATAATCGTTTCTGATCATTGCATGTTTGATCCCAATTTGTATCTCGAAGATCGGATTCTCTCTCTCTCCCCCCTATCCACTCGTTTTTCTCTTGCCAAAAATATAAAATATCTTCTATCCCTGTCGATTTGTAGAAGTATAGGTGCAATGTCAAAAAAAGAAGAAGAAGACTATATGTATTACCTAACATTCGAGAATAATTTTGTTTATCGTATATTCAGTGAGCTTCAGGCTCCTGTCAGTTTGTAGAAATGAAAGTTAACTTTCCGAAAAATGGGTGATAATTATTTTAACTCCAATTGATTCGTCGCGATTAGACTTGATCATGGATTTCGCAACAAGAAAAGTGTCAAAAAAGTCATAAACATATTGTGTTAGTGCTAATATAGTCATAAATTTTTTATTAATGTCAATTTAGTCCAAAACTTTCGACTTAATGTCAACTCAATCATTTTGGCTAACTTTGGCTAGATTTTGCCAATATGAACACAGGTTAGCTTGTATGGCATAGTCAACACTAACATTGACAACTTTTAATAATTTTTTTATATTTTTAATTTTTTATATTTTAAAATTTTCCTTTTCTTTTTTTCCTTCCCTTCCTTCTTGAGCGATCGGCTAATGGTGACACTCGCCTTTCAACCATGGGCAAGGCCTAACCTTGCTAAGCCATTGGCGAGGCTCGAGGCCTCGCAAGAGGTCACGAGGTTGAGCCTCACCCAACCACTAGCAAGATTTGAGCTCTCACCAAAGGATGTGAGGTCGAAGGCTGTGACTTTGCAACCTCTAGCAAGGGCTCAAGCCTTGCCAATGGCTTGTACGGTTCCGTGATCAGCTAGAGGAAGAAAAAATGGAAGGAGGAACAATAAAAAAAATTGATAAAATATTTGTCCAAATTAGTGCTGGCCATATCATACAATTTGGCCGCTGTCCACGTCAACAATATCCAATCAAAATTAGTTTGAATGACTAAATTGACATTGGGTCAAAAAGTTTAAGACTAAAAATTACAACTAAAATATTTAGGACTAAATTGATACACGGGTTTTGAATTTTTCTAACACTTTTCCCATATAAGCCCCTTCGCTCTTAGGGTCATGAAGGTACTTTTTACAAGTGACTATAGTTATAAAGCCAACCTAAATCAATTGAGCATAAGTCAGATTACACACCATGTGAAATGATTACC